>OY821754.1:44170456-44900905 GCA_963682095.1 Potentilla sterilis
ATTTAAAATTAATAAGAATAGAGTGAATTTACACTTACGAATTATGTCTAATGATTAATTTATTTAATTATGTTCGCAATTTGTTTATGACTTTATGCAGATGCACGGAGATAGTGTTGGTGTTGGTGAATCGACAACACCGACATCGATTCCGAGTGTTGGTGGATCACAAGCAAGTTCAGTTCCAACACCAGAAGGGGAATCGGCTGAGCCTACACAAGAACAACTTGAGGAAGAATATTTCCAATCCTTGAAGAACAAAGAAAGGTCAGATGTTTGGCCTCATTTTACTAGGAAAATTGTGGATGGTAGAGTTAAGGGTGTGTGTAGATATTGTGGAAAATCATACTGTGCTGATCCAGGCATAAATGGAACAAGCAATCTTACGAAACATATTGATAAATGCCAAAAATATCCCCCTAACATTGAGATCATGAAAGCTAAGAGCCAACAATTTTTGTCTTTTAAAAGAGGAAAAGGGACCAAGGGCAAGGAGTTGTGTGTTGACAATCCTGAGTGTAATGGGGAAGAACTAAATTTGCTTTGTGTGGAGATGATTATTTTAGATGAGTTACCCTTTAGTCATGTTGAAGGAATAGGCTTTAAGCGCCTCATGAAGAGAGCAACTCCTTTTTGGAAGATTCCCTCTAGGAAGAAAATAGCAAATGATGTGCTTAAGTTGTATGGAGGGGAAAAGAAGAAGTTAATGGATCAATTGAAGGGGAGAAGGGTGTGTCTTACAACTGATACATGGACTAGCATTCAAAACATTAATTATATGGTTGTTACCGTACATTTTGTTGATGATAATTGGGTGTTGCATAAGAGAGTCCTTAAGTTTTGTGTCATTGAAGATCATAAAGGAGAGTCCATAGCCAAACTTTTGGAGGATTGTATGTTAGAGTGGGGGATAGAGAAGATTCTAACAGTCACTGTTGATAATGCTACATCAAATGATGTAGCATTGAGGGAGTTAATTAAGAAATTATGTGATTGGAGAAGCCCTAGGGTGGTTTTACATGGGGGAAAAAATTTGCATGTTCGGTGTGTTGCTCATATTCTTAATTTGATTGTGAAAGATGGGTTGAATGTAATGAATATTTCTATTGATGCTATTCGTAATGCGGTGAAGTATGTTAGATCATCATCACATAGACTTGATCTTTTCAAAAAATGTGTTGAAAGAGTGAAATTAGAGTGCAAGGGGCTTGTGATTTTAGATGTCCCCACTAGGTGGAATTCTACATACTTGATGTTGGCAACCGCTTTGAAATTTCAAAAAGCCTTTGAAAGGTTGTTGGTTGATGATTCACTTAACTATCATGCATATTTCAAAGGAGAAAAAGAAGGGCCACCCGCTTCGGTTGATTGGAAGAATGCGGAGGTGTTTGAAGAGTTCTTGAAACCATTTTATGAAGTCACACTAAGAGTATGTTGCTCTAACTCTCCTACCATTCATCATACTTTTGGTGATTTGCTTCATCTCTATGGTCTCTTACAAGAACAAAGTAATAAGCCAAGTGTCCCAATGATGAGTGAGATTGCACCTCCAATGGAGGAAAAGTATGATAAGTATTGGGGTGATTTTGGTAAGTTGAATCAATATGTGTTTGTTGCTATTGTTCTTGATCCCCGCCATAAGTTTGAGAAACTTGTTGATTATTTTGAAGTTGTGTTTGGGGAAGTGGATGATAGGGTGGAAAACCTTACATTTGGTGTGAAGGAGTTATTGTATGACCTTCATGGGATGTATGAGGAAGAGGGAAATTTGAGAGAAAGTGTTAATAGTTTCCAAGAGGCTAATGATGTGATCCCCATTATGGAAAAGGGTCTTACCGAGATTCAAAGGAAGTTGAAGGAGAAGGAGTTGAGGAGAAAAGCAAAGAAATCCGAGGTCATTAATAATGATGTGGATAGGTATGTTAGTGATCCTATAGAAGGAGATGATGAAGTATTTGATTTGTTAAATTGGTGGAGAGTGAATGGGGAGTCTAAATACCCTACATTAGCTCGCATTGCAAATGACATTTTTGCTATTCCGGTGTCAACTATATCATCAGAATCTTCTTTTAGCACAAGTGGGAGAATCATTAATCCACATCGTGCCTCTTTAAGTCCTAAGATGGTGGAAGCCTTAATATGTACCCAAAGTTGGCTTAAGGGTGAATATATTGCTTTGAACCATGCTCCAACGGGTGAAGAGATCGAGTTATGCGAAGAAGATGAGGAAAAAGGTAATGTTTTTGTTTTGTTATTCACTTATTTGATATTTTCATTATGATTAAATATTGTTCTATTCTAAGTTTTATTCTTTTTCTAATTGTATATAGATGAATTGTAGAGCATGGCATGCAAGGAAAATGTCGTCAGGGAGTCCAAGAGTAATCTCATGATCTCATCTATACGAGTTTGAGAATTGAGATGATGTTGCACACATTTTTCTTTTTTGTTCTCTGTTAGTGATGTTGTAAACTTTGAACTTTAAACTTTAGAGACTTGGAGTTTATGGACTTTAAAAACTATGGACTATATTTTTTATTTTTGAGTTGAAATTTGAAGTTTGAACTTTGAACTATGAAATATTCGAATTATGAGATATGAACTTTGAGATTGGACTTTATATTTTGGACTTTATTGTTACTAAACTTACTATTCGAAAATAGCAAATTTTTTGAATTTGTATTCAATTAAACATAACAGATTTTACAAAAAAAAAAAAAAAACCGAAAAAAAAACCGAACCAAACCGAACCGATCGGTTCAGTTCGGTTTTCGGTTCACAATCTCAAAAAAAAAAAACCGAACCGAACCGAACCGAAATTTTAGTTCGGTTCGGTTCTCGGTTTTGGTCAAAAACCGAACCGAATGGAACCGAATCCACCCCTACTTTTTGGTGGTTGGATCCAAATCTTGATTTAAAATTGAGGCAGTCTTCTTCATTATACCACTTTTTCTCTATTGAACACTCCTAATATATTCTTCAGTAATTCATGCTTCTTGTGAATCTGGCTAATATGTACTCGTGGTAAATCTCAATTTTTGTTGAAAAATCATTAGATAGGCAATTGTTGCTTATAGGACTCGAAAAAGCATACATATTCACGAATGAAGTTGGGTAAATAATTGGGTATGGGCTCACGAACGTGTGTAAACTAGGTTTGAGATATGGGTTGGAAATTAATATGGATGAACATACTGAAATGAGAAATTCTTACATGGGGCAAATATACCACTTGTACTATGGGACCAACCAATAAGAAATCGACACGTATCACAATTTTTCCACGCCAGCATTGGAAAAAAGATGAAGTCGGAATCCGATCAAACTAAATTATTAGGTGTGGGCTCGAGAACGGAGTAAAATTTGTTTACATAATTACCTAAAACTACATTTTGGTAGTGATATTTACCAATAGCAAGATCTGATTTTTTTCTACCATCAGCAGGATTTAACAGTAATAGACTTTTAATCCGTCTAATGTTTAATGACATAATTAACCCTGAAAATCTAAAAATTTACAACATATGCCATATATATATATATATTTATAAAAAAAAAAAAAAAGCCACAAACCCAGAAACTCTTCTCTTCTCCTCTCCTTCCCGACCAAAATCCCTAACCCTAATCTGAGAGCGATGGCAGAGCGACGGCGGAGGCGCAAGGCAGCGAAGGCGCGAGGCAGTGAAGCGCGAGGCGGAGGAGCGAGATCGGAGGCTCGAGGCAGCGAAGGTGCGAGGGCAGAGGCGGAGGCGCGAGGTGGACGACGACGACGAGCGAGGGCGCGAGGTGGATGACGACGACGACGACGAGCGAGGCAGCGGAGGCGGACGACGAGCGAGGCAGCGGAGGCAAAGGCGGACGACGATCGCTGCTCTCTCTCTCTCTTTCTCTGTCTCTCTTTCTCTGAGTTTTGTATGTTGGTTTGGTGGGATTTGGAGGCGGGAGAGGGCTATGGTGGTTGGGATTGGATCAGTGGAGGACGGTTTGTGGAGGAGTGAGGGATCTGGATTTTTTTTGGGGGAATTGGGGTTTTGAGTGGGAGGAGCCACGGAGGGGAAGAGTAGTCGTCGTCGGAGGAGGTGGGGGAATTATGGTTTTGGTCGTCGGAGAAGATCCAGGGATTTGAGTTTGAATTTGGGAGGGGTAGATTAGAGTTCAGTAGTATTGAAGGTCAGTAGTATTGGAGTACGGCGGAGCTACTGAGGGTCAGTAATTAAAGCGCGGCGGAGTACGGCGGAGCTACTGAGGGTCAGTAGTATTGGAGCGCGGCGGAGGACGGCGGAGCTACTGAGGGTTAGTAGTATTAAAGCGCGGCAGAGTACGGCGGAGCTACTGAGGGTCAATAGTATTAAGTTGAGTTCTGAGGATCAATAGCATTAGGCTCACTGAGGGTAATTTTATAATTTAAGAGTTAACTGATTCTGTTAGTTTTGGATGAAATTTTGCTATTGGTAATTTAAAAAAAGAATTTTGCTATTGGTAAATATCACTACAAAAATGTAGTTATTGGTAAAAAACCCAAATTTCTTTCAGCCCCTTGATCTCCTTCATTTAATCCAACGACCCAGATTGAGTCATCCCTTTTTGTCCCTGAAATTCTATCCTGCATGTGAGCAGCTCTGTTGAAACATCGCCACTGTTGTTCAAAATAGGTATAAAAATGATATTGGTTAAATAATGCATTTCAACAATTTAAAAAAAAAAACTATTGATTGCAGACTAAATCACCGCCTCTTGTGTATATCATACTCGATGACATGGCTTACTGCATTTTAAATCAATTGACCATGAGATTGCTGACTAAATGACGTGATACTTCAATATTTCATAGAGGTTGCCGTTTAAAAGACAATTACTCTTATATTACGATTACATATTTTGGAGAAAATTAAACTCCAGTACATACTCAGGCTTCAAGTAATCCAGGATGTTCTCATTTAAGAAAGCAAAGACATTATTATCATAAAGATAATAGACAACTTTATAGCTAACGTACAATTGGTTAAGTGCACGAAAACTGTAAAACACTACTATTTTGGGCTCAATGACCATTACGTCCATTAACTACTTTACTAGAATGAGTGTACCATGAAATATCATTATTTCGATGAAAAAGAAAAATATTATCTTGATATGGAATTTAAGTAATTTATTTCTTAGGTAAAATATTATCTAGAATGAGTGGCTTTCTGCTTTTATTTATTTTTTGGTGTTGTGTGTTTGATAGATGGAGGGGCATTGATTGATTCTCTATGGGAACGAGATCTATAGTTTACTGTTATGGTCTCTGACTTGAGTTGAATGGCGGATCTTTTGAGTTTTCACCCATCATTTATTAGGGTTAGGCGGTCACTTGCTGTCACGACTGGAACGGGGGCGGTGTCCTTTTAATACAGTGATTCTGGTGCCTTGATACTAAAATAACCCTCTTAAATAGGATTAGTGGTTGGTTCTACGGTCGACCTTGTGGTGGTGCGACTCTAGACGTTGTTCATTTTGGCTTTATAGGGGGAGGTGAAGCTAAGTCATAACCAATACCATTAGGTTTCTAGAGAGATGGCTCAAGCACACACAATTGTGCTTGATGACGTTAATACAATAATTAGAGCTTGGTTGAAACGTTTGCATTTAGGTTTAGGTTTCTTTAATTGGGCCTTAGTCATATTTCTTTTTTGTTTATTCATCTAATCATAAACTAGAACCACTTTCGGCAATTGGAAAGCAATTATTTGGCTCGTTTGGTCTCTCAATTTATCTTTATCCTTTTTATTGAGCACTAGATGCCTCATAGTATAAAGTGTTTCATTTTAGAATTTGAAATTAATTGGGGAAGGATCTTGGTTGTGTTCAAAATATTCTCCGGTAACATCATAGTCTGGTCTTCCAGTGAGTCATATGATACTGTAAATCTCATTTATTAAAATAGATAAATAACCTTATTTTGGAGAGAAAAATAAAAAGAGAAATTTTTATAATTTTTGTTAAAAGCCTCAACTACTCATATAAAAGCACTCTCATACCTGAAAAAAAAAAAGATGGTATACCAAATAATAAGATGACCATATGCGTCATTTTTTTAGATAAATAATTTAAATAATTAACTATATCTTTTACTAATCAATTATTTGTGAATACGCTCTTAATTAACAAATTGCCATGAAACAATAAAAAAAAATAGAGTAGATTGATCACCACCCATTGTACCAAAGTTTTTATTATTAAAACTCAACACCCAAAATGTGTTTAAGTTAAGATATAATCAAGTAATATGTATCTAGCTTGTTTTCATCCAATTAACAATATATATAATCAAGGAACTGTAAAAGTAAAACGCAATCTGTCTGCTCATTTCATTAGAGAACCCTTTTATATAGGGTGACGATTACAATGGAAACATAATTACATTTATGGTAATAAACACTGATTGAAACATTACATCAGATTAATACTAATTTCCTAATTTGCTATCGTCAGTTACTTTGACGAAGGCACATTTATGGTATTTTCCTTCAACACTCCCCCTTGTGCCAAGTCAAAGACGAAATGGTGCATAGATCGTTGCCTCATTAAAAACCTTGCCAAGTAACAAAACCCAGTGGGACAAAATAAAACTTGGACGAAGGGAAAAAGAGCACAACGCACCTTTAACCTTTGAGGATGACATGTGTGGATTAGACTCCCCCTGAAGTCTACATCTCCCCCTGATCCTTACATTAATCAAGGAAGCTTTGAAAGCTTTCGTATTCCTATGTTTTTCACATGTTCCTCGAATATTGCTTTGGGTAATGATTTGGTAAACAAATCTGCTACATTCTCCTCAGACCTTACTTGATTCACTTGAATCTTGAGGAGAGCTTGTTGTTGCTGATTATAGAAAAACTTTGGCGATATGTGTTTTGTATTATCACCCTTGATATAACCTAGATTCATCTGTTCGATGCAAGCTGCATTGTCTTCATAAATGCAGGTAGGCTCTTCAGTGGTTGTACTTAAACCACTAGTCCCTCGAATATGTGTAATGATGGATCTCAGCCATATACACTCACGAACCGCCTCATGTAGAGCTATGATCTCTGAGTGGTTCGAGGAGGTAGCCACAAGGGTTTGCTTGGTTGATCTCCAAGATATCGCCGTATTCCCAATGGTGAATACATAACCAGTTTGAGAACGACCTTTATGTGGGTCAGAGAGGTACCCAGCATCAGCAAACCCAATTAATACATTATTTGGGGTTTCAGTGTGGGGGGTGGTACCTTCTCTATCGACATTTCCTTTAGGGATTACATTTTCATTTGTGTTCCCTTTTGCCTTTGTGTAGGGATAGAATAGGCCCAAGTCAATGGTTCCTTTTAGGTATCGAAATATGTTCTTAATACCATTCCAATGACGCTGCGTTGACGCTGAGCTAAATCTAGCTAACAAATTCACTGAGAATGCAAATCAGGTCGGGTACATTGAGCTAGGTACAATAATGCGCCTATTGCACTCAAGTAGGGAATTTCGGCTCCCAATAGCTCTTCGTCATCTTCCTTTGGGCGAAATGGATCTTTCTTTATATCCAAACTCCGACCGATCATGGGAGTGCTAACAGGATGCGCTTTGTCCATGTTAAATTGCCTGAGTATCTTTTGGACATACGCAGACTGGTGGATAAGTATTCCACAAGCTCGGTGTTCTAGTTCAAGACCTAGACAAAACCGAGTTTTCCCAAGATCTTTCATCTCAAACTCGGATTTCAAATAGCTCGCGGTTTCTCTTATTTCATTAAGAGTACCTATTATGTTCATATCATCGACATACACAGCTACAATTGCAAATCCGGAACTTGTTTTCTTTATGAATACGCAGGGGCATAGTTCATCATTCTTATATCCCTTCCCAATCAAGTAGTCACTTAGACGGGTATACCACATCCGCCCGGATTGTTTCAATCCGTAAAGTGAGCGTTTCAATCTGATTGCAAACGCACTCCGTGGTTTAGAGTCACTTGATTTGGGCAATGGAAGGCCATCAGGCACTTTCATATATATCTCTGAATCAAGATCCCCATAGAGATATGCTGTAACCACATCCATGAGCTGCATTTCCAATCCTTCGGAAACTACCAAACTAACTAAGTAGCGGAACGTTATAACGTCCATTACGGGAGAGTACGTCTCCTCATAGTCAATTCCAGGGCGTTGTGAGAAACCTTGCGCCACAAGGCGAGCCTTGTACCTTAGGACTTCATTCTTCTCATTACGCTTTCTGACAAAGACCCATTTATGTCCTACAGGCTTTACACTTGGTGGGGTTAGCACTACCGGACCAAATACCTGTCTCTTTGTCAGAGAATCTAGTTCTGCCTGGATTGCTACTTTCCATTGAGGCCAATCTGCTCTTTGTTGACATTCTGCAACAGAGCGTGGTTCGATATCATCGTGCTCTATGATTCCTTGAGCAACAGTGTATGCAAATACATCATCAATGTACATGGAAGATCTTTCCATCAAGTATGCCTCCTCATAATCCATTGAGATTTCTTTGTTCTCTGGAATCATTTCAAACATCGGAGCGTCCTCCAGTATTGATTCATGGACATAACTATAGTCAGAGACAATCTCATGTGAGGGATTCTCTACATTGATGATTAATGGATCGGGTTGTGCCTTACTCGCCCTCTTTTTCCTTGGGTGAGTGTCAGTCGAACCAAGTGGCCTTCCCCTCTTCCTTTGGGAAGCCACGGCCTCAACCACACCTCCACTAAGTGTGGTTCCAATGCCTCTATATGCGGCATTGTGCCCCTGTTTGGGGACTTCTAACCTTGCAGGCACATTTGCAGCTGGTATATGTGATCTTGTCACTTTAGCAATCTCAGAAAACGCATCAGGTATCGAATCAGCTACGTTCTGAAGATTGATTATTCTTTTCACTTCACTTTCACATTGTGAAGTGCGGGGATCAAAATGAGACTGAGTGGGGACAGACCACGACAATTCCTGTCCTTCCCTTAGAAAATCCTTTTTCTTATCTCCCCCTAACGACGGGAAGACAGTCTCATCAAAGTGACAGTCCGCAAATCTAGCGGTAAAGAGATCGCCTGTCAAAGGTTCCAAATAGCGGAAAATAGTTGGGGATTCATATCCAACATAAATACCTAATCGTCTCTGAGGACCCATTTTAGTGCGCTGTGGGGGCGCAATAGGCACATATACTGCGCAACCAAATATGCGTAAGTGTGAAATATCAGGCTCATATCCAGTGACCAACTGGTACGCAGAAAATGGTTGGCTAGCAGTGGGTCTGAAACGAATAAGTAAAGCTGCATGTAATATTGCATAACCCCAAGCAGATATAGGCATGTTGGTGCGCATAACCAGTGCCCTAGCCACCATCTGTAGCCTTTTGATGGTGGCCTCTGCGAGACCATTTTGTGTATGCACATGGGGTACAAGATGCTCTACATCGATCCCAATTGACATGCAATAATCATCAAATACTTTTGATGTGAACTCTCCAGCGTTATCAAGCCTTATAGACTTAATAGGGTGATCAGGGTGGTGAGCCCTTAAACGTATAATTTGTGCTAAGAGTTTTGCAAATGCAGCATTTCTTGTGGACAATAATGCGACATGTGACCAGCGTGTCGAAGCATCTACCAGAACCATAAAGTACTTGAATGACCCGCATTCTGGATGGATATGTCCACATATATCACCTTGTATCCTTTGTAAGAATGGAATGTTTTGTTTCATGTCTTTAGCATAGGAAGGTCTCGATCCTGTTTTTGCTAAAGAGCAGGCTTTGCAAAATGAGTGATGTGCCGTTGAAATAGTCAATGAGGCAGAGGGACACAGCGCTTCTGGTGCTTTAGAAGATAATGGGTGTGTTGAAGTAGTACTACGACCGGCACTTTGCATTGTGTCGGATCTGTGTCCCATTTTATTTCTTCCTCGGAAGAATGGATGTCCGTGTGAGTTCTTTAAAACACGAACCATCATGTCCCGACCAGGGTGTCCTAGTCGGTCATGCCAAAGCCTGTATGTGTCAGTGTCCCAAATTTCTTTGTTGGTGACAGCATAAGATTCGATAATCCGGATGGTAGTTAAATATAATCCATTATCTTGACGCATTAGTTTCTCTAAAATGCGTTTCCTTCCGCATTCATAAGAAGTAATATTCAAATATTCAATTCCATTCTCACAGTAAGTTTGCAAATGATAATTGTTGGCACGAATATCTTTGAAACTTAATAAGGTTCGATTGCCTCTAGGTGCATATAGGGCGTTTGTGACTTTTATTATTGTGCCATTACGCATCAAAAAGGAGGCCTTTCCTCGCCCCTGTATTACTTGGGATGATCCCTCTAACATTGTCACAGATGTGTTATAAGGAATTAATTCAACAAATAATTGTCGATTCCTTAAGATAGTGTGAGTAGTCCCACTATCAGCTAAGCACTCTATTTCTCCTCGATACATTCCTACAATTAAATGGGATGGGATTATTATATAAAGTCGAAAAGTATATCTCATATTCTTTAGAGTATGATATTCTTTTCATTCTCATAATATTTTCTTTTATTTGCTAGATGTATTGCTTCACATCATAATAGTGCTTTTTTCGAACCATGTATATATATAGGAAACAAAATCGAATAAAATTCAATACTTTAGAATAAAATCCGAAATTTATTAATAAGCCAACAATAATCAAATCAAAGTCTTGGACATCAAAAACCAATTCAACAGGCCATTATTCAAATAAACTTTAAGACCAAAAAACCATAGTCTAATTAAAATTAAGCAGATCAATCAAAGTCTGGAACATCCATAGACTGAGCAGGGTTCATGTTGCCATTGAAGTCTGCAATTGTGAGGTTGACATCAGCGTCATCGCCTCCATCTTCCATATAGTGAGCCTCTTGTTCTCTAGACTCCCTATACCTCTTGTAATTGGCTGCTACTTTGTTGCTTGCCTGGCAGTTCTTGTACCAATGCTCAGTAGCTCCACACCTATAGCAATGTTCATTTCCAACTCTATCCCTTTTGAGTGCAGGGTTCTTGGGTGCCTTTTGCACCTTTGCCCTAGGACCACCATGGCCACTAGGACCAGCACCACCCTCTCTGCGCCATACGTTAGGAGGGCCTCCACGGCCCATCCTATGGCCCATACCACGACCTATGGGTGCCTTGCCACGTGGTGTATTGTGCCCACGTGGGTAGGGCTCAACACGTCCAACCCCCTTTTCTCTGGGGTTCTTTCCACCTTTTATTTTGCCATAGTTGACCTCAGGAATTTTCTTTGTCCCAACAGGTCTTGCATTATTATTCAGAAGAACTTGATCATGTCGCTCTGCCACTTGCAACATATTGATCAGTTTGTTGAAAGTTGTGATATTTTTCTTGTCATACTCCAACCTATACTGGTTCGCTAGTATAAGAGCTGAAGTAGGAAAAGTGGAAAGAGTCTTCTGGATCATATCATCTTCTGTGAGTTCCTTGCCACAGAAATTAAGGCGTGCTTTAAGGCGCAACATTTCTTTGTTAAATTCATTAACCCTTTTGTAGTCAAGCAAACGGATTTCATTCCATTGAGCAGTCAGTTCTGGGAGTAAAGTGTCATGAATATTCCCAAAACGTCCCTTCAGGGCATCCCACAGTTCTTTGGGTGATTTTAACTGAAGGTACTCCCAGCGTAAGCTGGAGTCAATATGTCGCCTCAGAAACATTAAGGCATTTGCTTTGACTTTTGTAGACGGTTCTTCGTCTTTAGGGTCGGTGGAGGGGTGGATAGTGAAAGTATAGTCTTTTGCAATAAATGCAGTTTCCACATCCGAAACCCATCGGTGGTACTCAATTCCTTCTGAGTCCAATATTTCAAATTCGGGTCGAGTTGGATCAGCCATCTACATAAACAAGAGTGAAGAATATATTAATTATGTAGTCGTAAGACATCCACAATAATTAATTGCCAATAATGTGAATTGGATTTTGAGACCAGAATTCATAGTGGTCACACATTTTCGATGCTTTGTGAAAATACTTTATCACATAGTAAATTTGTGCTTATTTTGTAACGCACATGAAATTTCTTTATCATGGCATTATACTAAACATAATATATGCGGAATAATTCAACATTTAACAAAATACATATAGCATGCGTGATAATTAATTAACAAAAAATAGCATACAATATTCGCATATAAAAACGATGTCATATTAATTTCGAGATAACATATAAATGAAAAGTATTGCATAAAGTCTACCACTTAATTTACCACACATATATATATAAACATTTATGTAGGCAGTAAAAATACCAAATATACAATCAAATTTCACATTTACAATTAATTGCATTAAACAGTAGTAGTAAACAGTAATTATTTATTTTATACTTCAGTAAGTTTTCAGAAAACTAACCTTAATTTACCAGAAATGGTAAATATTTGTTTTCTGTTCGCGGGTCGGGTCGGGTCGAGGGAAACAACCGGGTCGGGTCGCACAATCTCTGCCGACGAATTTGTTGTCGGCAGAATCTTCTGGAGCAGTCCTTTCCCGACGAGTTATCGTCGGTAGAAACGGGATCGGGACTCCGGCTGGGCTGCTGCTGCGGTGTGGCTCGGGTGGCGTCGCAGGTTCGAAGGGGACCGAATCGGCGATGGATCGAGGCTGGGCTAGCGTCGAGGAGACCGGATCGGCGACGGATCGAGGGCGCTGATCGAGGGGGGGGGGCCAGATCGGGGCGCCGATCGAAGGGGATCGGATCGGGGTCGAGCGGAGGGCCGGGACCGGAGTATCGAGCCGATCGGAGGCCGGTTCTGGGTCGAAAACGGAGCGTGAGGTGGTGGCGAGGCCGAGATCGGAGAGGTCCGATCGGGAGCGTCGTCGGGGATCCGGTTTGGAGTGGGAGACGCCGATCGAGGCAGTGGCTTCGGATCGGGATCGAGGCTTCGGATCGAGGCAGTGGAAGGCCGGTGGATCCGGTTTGGAGTGGCCAACGCCGATCGGTGGATCCGGTTGACTTCGGGCGGGGCTGCGGCTAGGAACACGAGGGGCAGCGGCGGCCTGCTGGAGGGCTAGGGCGGCGGAGGCAGAAAAACAGAAAAGAAAAAAAAATTAGGGTTTTTTTCGTGTTGTTTTTTTCTCTCTTTTTTTTCTCTAAAAACTCATGGTTAGGCAAAGTGCTGATAACGTGTAAAAGTAAAACGCAATCTGTCTGCTCATTTCGTTAGAGAACCCCTTTATATAGGGTGACGATTACAATGGAAACATAATTACATTTATGGTAATAAACACTGATTGAAACGTTACATCAGATTAATACTAATTTCCTAATTTCCTATCGTCAGTTACTTTGACGAAGGCACATTTATGGTATTTTCCTTCAACAAGAACTAGAATTTACACTTTTCATTTTACAATCCACACTCCTACTTTCAATTTTAGGTAACTTAAATTTTTTCTTTTAGTATCATGTGTTTTGTCTCATTATAAAAGGTTTAACTGAAAAAAAAAAGTGGGAGTGTGAATTGCGAATTGAGGAGTGTAAATTTCATCTCCATATTATATATATATAAATATTAAAGTACCTTTAATAACTTGTTGTTGTTGTAGGAGAAATAGATTGATAAATCTCTCTGTCTTTATTCATTGATAAGGAGGCCTTTATATAGGCATTACATCAAGTATCCCTGGCGAACAGAGATTCCCTATCTAATAGAGTATCTAGACTACAAGTCTTATTAGGACAAGACACACCTCGGAAGTTACGGAATTAACCTTCCTTGAACACTCCCCCTTGTGTCGCGTCCTCAATGGTGCATGAACCGTTGCCTCGTTAAAACCTTTGCCAGCAAACAAAAACCTCTTGGGCAAAAATAAAAGCATGGTCTAAGGAAAAAGAGTACAACGCACCAACTACAAGTATGTGAGACATGCATAACTAGGCTCCCCCTGAAGTCTAGATGAGAACTCCCCCTGATAGTCAATCAGTCTTTGAGTTCGGATAAGCGACACATTCCAATGCGCTTTACATGCTTCATAAATGTAGATTTAGGTAGAGACTTGGTGAACAGATCCGCTGCATTTTCTTCTGAGCTGACTTGCTTCACCTGGATATTCAAAGTCTCTTGCTGCTGCTGATTGTAGAAGAACTTAGGCGAAATGTGTTTAGTATTGTCACCCTTAATGTATCCCAACTTCATCTGCTCAATGCATGCTGCATTATCTTCAAATATGCAAGTTGGTCCCATCGTAGTAGACTCAAGTCCACTAGACTCTCGAATGTGAGATATAACTGAGCGAAGCCAAATACATTCTTTGACTGCTTCATGTAGTGCAATAATCTCAGCATGGTTCGAGGAGGTAGCAACAAGGGTTTGCTTGGTTGATCTCCAAGATATCGCCGTATTCCCAATGGTAAAAACATAACCTGTTTGGGAACGTCCTTTGTGTGGATCTGACAAATATCCAGCATCAGCAAATCCTACCATTACATCATTTGGTGTATCTGAGTAGGAGGGGGTATCGCCAAAGCCGTATCGGGACCACGACTTAGCATCCGCGGGTCCGGATAAGTTGGCGGATATGTCTGCAGGATGGCGGATGGATGAACCAAAGCCAGTCCTGGCGGATATGGCTGGCGGATGGCAATCCGAGCCAAGGTTTGTGCTGTTAGATGCAAGAGATCGACTATGTGTCGAATCCTGATGAGTGTATCGATAGTACAAGCCCATGTCAAGGGTTCCTTTAAGGTATCGGAAGATGTTCTTGATTCCAACCCAATGACGTTGTGTTGGCGCAGAGCTAAATCTAGCTAACAAGTTCACAGAGAAAGCGATGTCTGGTCTAGTACACTGAGCTAAGTATAACAAAGCTCCAATCGCACTAAGATATGGATATTCAGCTCCCAAGACCTCTTCGTCATCTTCTTTCGGACGAAAGGGATCTTTGTTGATATCCAGACTTCTAACGACCATGGGAGTGCCTGTAGGATGCATAACTTTGTCCATGTTAAATCGCCTGAGCATCTTTCGGACATATGCAGACTGGTGTATAAAAATTCCACCACTTCGGTGCTCTAGTTCTAAGCCTAGGCAAAACCGAGTCCTTCCCAGATCTTTCATCTCGAATTCGGATTTCAAATAGCTAGCGGTCTCATTGATCTCATTCAGAGTTCCAATGATGTTCATATCATCGACATAGACGGCTATAATGGCAAATCCTGAACTTGTTCTCTTTATGAACACACAAGGGCACAACTCATCATTCTTGTATCCTTTCCCAATCAAGTAATCACTTAACCGTGTGTACCACATCCTACCAGATTGTCGGAGTCCATATAGAGATCGTCTCAACCTGATAGCAAATGAACTTCGTGGTTTTTGCTCACTTGACTTGGGTAACGAAAGTCCTTCTGGCACTTTCATGTACATCTCCGTATCTAGGTCCCCATAAAGATACGCAGTTACAACATCCATAAGCTGCATATTGAGTCTCTCTGAGACTACCAAACTTATTAAGTATCGGAAGGTAATAGTATCCATGACAGGAGAATACGTCTCCTCATAATCAATTCCAGGGCGTTGAGAAAAACCTTGCGCCACGAGTCGAGCTTTATATCGCTGGACTTCGCCATTCTCATTGCGCTTTCTGACAAAGACCCATTTATGTCCAACAGGCTTCACGTTCGGCGGTGTAGGCACAACCGGTCCGAAAACTTGCCTTTTCTTTAGAGAGTCTAGTTCAGCCTGGATTGCTTCTTCCCACTTCGGCCAATCCGCCCTACGTTGACATTCATCAACAGTGCGGGGTTCCATATCGTCGTCGTCAATAACTTCTTGAGCAACGGCGTAGGCGAATGCATCATCGATATACATGGAATTTCTTTCCATCAGATTGTGCATGCATAAGTAGTTTAGTGAGATTTCCTTGTTCTCCAACATCAACAGTGAGTCTGAGGCGTCCCCCAGATGATTCAGAGTTGATTCTTGGACATAGGTATAGTCGGAGACAATCTCGTGTGACGGCGTCACAGTATCGATGATGAACGGATCGCTTTGTGCCTGGACACATGCCCTCTTTCTAGGTACATTGTCTTTGGAACCGATTGGTCTCCCCCTTTTTCTAGGAGGATCCGAAGTTGACGCCGGCTCTCCACTTGGAGGTGCCGAGCCTAGGCTGCCGATGGCACCTAGGGCTGCGGGTCCGAGACCGGCGGCGCGTGCTCGCGCATGGCGAGGAATGTTAAGCCTTGCAGGTACATTCGCAGCAGGTATGGTTGATCTTGTCACTTTCGCAATATCAGTAAAGGAGTCGGGCATCGTATCCGCCACCTTTTGTAGTTCTAATATGCGTTGTATTTCAGTCTCACACTGAGACGTACGGGGATCATAATGAGACATAGTGGGAGAGAACCACGTCAATTCCTGACGTTCATTTGGGACGGATGCGGCCCCATCTCCCCCTAACGGCGGGAAGGATGTCTCATCAAAGTGACAATCTGCAAATCTTGCAGTAAACAGATCACCTGTCATAGGCTCTATATAGCGGACAATAGTTGGTGCTTCATATCCAACATAAATAGCTGATCGTCGTTGTGGACCCATCTTGGTACGCAGTGGAGGCGTGATAGGCACATATACGGCACAACCAAAAGTACGCAGATGCGAAATATCAGGCTCGTAACCAGTTACCAACTGGTACGCACTAAATGGTTGGCTATCTGTGGGTCGTAGACGAATAAGCATGGCTGCATGTAATATTGCATATCCCCATGCCGAAACTGGCAAGTTTGTGGCCATGACAAGAGACCTAGCTACAAGCTGTAGTCTCTTGATAGCGGCTTCTGCAAGACCGTTCTGAGAATGAACGTGGGGTACGGGATGTTCAACTTCAATCCCAACTGACATGCAATAGTCATCAAAACACTTTGAGGTAAACTCTCCAGCATTATCCAGTCTGATGGACTTAATCGGATTGTCCGGGTGGTGAGCCCGAAGCTTAATAATCTGAGCTAGGAGTTTAGCGAATGCAGCATTCCTCGTGGACAACAACGCTACGTGTGACCAACGCGTTGATGCATCAACCAGAACCATGAAATATCGAAATGGTCCGCATTCTGGTGTTATAGGTCCACAAATATCACCTTGTATTCGTTGTAGAAACGGAATATTCTGTTTATTATCAATAGCAAAAGATGGTCTTGCTTGAAGTTTTGCTAGTGAACAAGCTTTACAAAACGAACGATGAGCATTAGACATCGCTACAGAAGCATGAGAAGCAGGAGGGGGCCGAACCTCTCCTTGGAACCGAGAGGCGGCTATCGACGGCACGGCCGAACCGAGGCCGGGGCGCCCTCTGTGCTTTTGTGATCGGAAAAATGGATGACCGTGGGAGCATTTCAAAATACGGATCATCAGATCACGACCCGGATGACCGAGTCTATCATGCCAAAGCTTATAAGCATCAGAATCACATAATATAACAACATGAGATTCGTTGGCTCGAATGGTTGTGAAATACATGCCATTGCGAACTCGCTTACACTTCTCCACAATGCGAGTGCGCATAGATTGAGTGGAGGTGATCAACAGATATTCAGTTCCATCTTCAACATAAGTGCTGAGGTGATAGTCATTGTCACGCACATCCTTGAAAGCTAGCAAGGTTCTTGGCGCCTTAGGCGCATATAGGGCGTCCTCTACCCGAATCTCAGTGCCATTTGGCAGTAAGAATTGAGCAGTGCCACGACCCTTAATTACGGGTCCAGTTCCTGTCATCGTAGATAATGACGATTCTCTTGGCGTAAAATCCGAAAACAATTGCCGATTCCTCAGAATCGTGTGAGTTGTTGCACAATCCAACAAACACTCAATCTCGCCTTGATACATCTACAAAAACAATGTAAATTGAATCAATAGTCTACTTTAGACTTTGGCGAACACTTTAAAGTAAGTGTACTGAAACAATATATCATCACAAAATGAAGTGCATTAAGGCCAATTACATAGCCATGGCAACGACAAAACTTGAGAGAAAGATATAAGCCGCATTTTAATCACCGAGTATCACCATTGATAATCATAGCCTAGTTCAGAGATTGAGACCGGACACCGTCGTAGGTGGCGTGGCCGAGCCAAGACCGAGGCCAAGGCAAAGGCCGGGGCCAAGCCAAAGCCGAAGCTGTGGTAAGGCCAAAGCGACCCAGAGGCCGAGCCGAAGCAAGGCGAGTGGTGAGAGTCGGTCAGGCATTGAGGCAATGCGATGCGACGGTTGAGCTAAATCCGAAGCATGGCGAGTCCGAAGACACTTCGTTGCCGAGCCATTGATGCAAAAGTTGCATTTGTTTGATAGGCTATCGATTGTTGGTTTCAAAAACCGGATTCGGTGCTGAGCCAAGCTGGCGATTGGCCATGGCGAGTGAGGCCTAGCAAGTCGCGGCCAAGCGCTTAGGCTTTGGCGAGCGAGGTTTGGCGGATCGCAGCCAAGTTGGCGGATCGCTGATCGCGGATCGCGGATTAGTTGGCGAATAGACATGGCGAGCGAGGCCTGGCGGATCGCGGCCAAGTTGGCGGATAGCGGATCGCGGATCACGGATCGCGGATCTCGGATCGCGGATCGTGTATCGCGGTTCGCGGATGGCGTATCGCGGATCGCGGATGGCGTATCGCGGATCGCGGATGGCGTATCGCGGATCGCGGATGGCGTATCGCGTATCGCGGATCTCTCCTTTTGTCTTTTGTGATTTTTCGGATATGAGTTAACATCACCAGAATTTTGGTGAACTCAAGATGATTATGCCATTGAGAATTGGACGCATTGAACCAATTTTGCTTTCAGGGATGTAAAAATCTCAAATCATTCGTAGAATAAGATAGATTTTATTGATGACAACTCAAAAATACATCATGGTTGTTCTAAATAGAACGACTTATCGAACAAAGTCGTGATTTATTGACTATTCTGTCAAAATAACAATCAAAATCAAACTTGAACACGTATCTCATGACCTAAGTCAAATACTTATTCATAGTCTGGAGTATCATACTCCTGAGTCCTACGTTTCTTGGTAGGTTGGAAGTCATCGATGGCGAAGTTCGTATCTTCCTCATCGTATACTTCTTCCTCAAAGTCTCCTACATAGTGTGCTTCTTGTTCTATGTATTGTTTGTGTTTCTTGTAAGCGGCTTGAATATCTCTGCTTGCTATGCAATCGCGTTGGAGATGATTCATAGAACCACATTTGAAGCAAGGAGCCGAAGCATTGTTCGGCGTATGGCCACCACGCCTGGGACCGGAACCAAAACTGTTCCTCCCTCTGGGAGCGGCGGCTCTGCCATCATCCCTTGTCCAAGAAAGCGGTCGGCCACGGCCGACGCCTCTTCTCCCTCCTCGTCCGCCACGTATTGCTCTTGGCGTACGTGGTGGCGGTGCTTGACGTTCATGAGGTTGATGCTTCTGCTTAAAAGCTTTACCACGGGCTTGATGAGATTCCGCAATGATTTTCGGTCCTCGAGGCCTCTTATTGGTGGTAAGAATCAACTCATGGTACCTCTCCTTTCTCTGAAGGACATTCATCAAATCGCTGAAGGTTTTGATAGTGCCTTTCTCGCGGAGATCGCGGTACTGATGCGACAACATGGACGCAGATTCTGGGAACGTCGTGAAAGTCTTCTCCATCATATCATCATCGGTCTTTTCGACCCCACAAAAGCTCAAATCAGATTGCAAGTTTAGCATAGTCTGATGATATTCCTGGACGGAATCAAAATCCAGTAAGCGGATTTGCTCCCAATCAGACATGAGGTCTGGGAGTTGTGCGTCATGCACATTGTCGAAGCGGTCCTTGAGGATATCCCATAGCTCTTTGGGATCAGTTTTCCTCAGGTATTGCTTCTTGAGCGTTGGATGGATATGGCGCCTGAGAAACATCAGGGCTTGTGCTTTCTGTTCAGGAGAAGCGTGTAAGCATTCATCCTCAGGAGGGTTGATGGTGGCAGTAAATCTTTTACCAATGAAAGTGTTCTCAACATCTGAGACCCACCTCTTGTATTCCTTGCCTTGGACATCCAAGATGTCAAATTCTGGACGCTGAGTGTCAGCCATCTACAGAACACAAACAGGGAGACGTTAGTATGTTTGAATACTAATCAAGTTTGATTGTTCTTTTAGAACAGTGCCAAGATATATCATGGTCACATAAATCGATGCTTAACGTGACTTCAAGTCACAATCGATATCTTCCCTTTGTTTTCTTTCCAAAAAAGAATAATACGTTATGGTTCACAGTGACATCACAGTCACAAGCATAACGGTGGCCGGTAACATCACAGTTACCCCAATAAACGTTGGCACCGGGGTGACTAAATCCCCGTATGCCGTCCCGAGAAGCGATAGAATCGGGATGAAGAAGCAGGGACACGGAAAGGTCCCGGAAGAAAACAAAACCCAACTATTGAAATGTTCATAAGCGGGAACGTTTATAAAAATATTTACCTCTTCAAGAGAAGCTTGATCAAACGAAACTTGACTCTTGGGGAAGCTTGTTTTCTTCGATTTTTCTTGATTTCTTCTCAACCACGAATAAGGGTTCGCGGATCGCTTGCTTGGCTTGCGAGCAATTTTGATCGTCTGGCGGATGCGTGCAAAAAGTAGCACGCAAGGGAGAGCTGCTGGCGAGCGGGTTGTCTACCTAAAGGCAGAGGAGGAGTAGTACTCGAAGGTACAAAGCGGCAGGCGAGCAGCGCAGATGCTGCTGAGAAGAGGCCGACGGTGCCGAAGGGAAGAATCGGCGGCCGACGGTAGGTTAGGGTTTCGAAAAAAATCGGAATTAGGGTTTCTAGGGCTTATTAGACGGGAGGCTAGAGCAATGTGCTGATAACGTGTTGTAGGAGAAATAGATTGATAAATCTCTCTGTCTTTATTCATTGATAAGGAGGCCTTTATATAGGCATTACATCAAGTATCCCTGGCGAACAGAGATTCCCTATCTAATAGAGTATCTAGACTACAAGTCTTATTAGGACAAGACACACCTCGGAAGTTACGGAATTAACCTTCCTTGAACAGTTGTTTTGTTTTTATTTCAGGATATATATGAGAAACTTACTACTTTTTTCAAGGATGGTGAAGGTTTATTAATATGTGCCACTGGCGAAGTAACACAAGCATGCATTCTTTTAGACCAAAGGAAACTTGTCGAATACGAGGTACGCCTGTACAAATAATTTATTGTGGTTATCATAATTTTCGTAAGCTTTTATTATTATAAGAAAAATACTTATATATTTCTATGTTATATATATATACACACACATACGTATGTATTATATATATATATATATATATATCTATATATATATATATTAAATATTTTATATATATATATATATTATATATTAAATAAATCTACCATTTTCAGTTAATGACTAAATTTTTTTCTTGACATTGAATTAATAGGGCCGATTCGAGCTAGTATCCACTCGCTGGTACTTTTTTAAAAACTACAGCGGGTACAATACCATCCATCTCGATTAAACTAGCCAAAGCCAATCATCGGTTATTTGGGGGACATCTTGCAGGAAAACTAATTGCTACCTCAAATATCCAGGTTTGCTGGCGAGCTTGTTTTTGTAAACTATAAAAGAATTATATTGCAGATTATAATTATATAATGAATTAAGTAAGAACTATATTTACAATTTTTTTTATGCATAATAATTCTTGGTGTAATGCATCTGAGCTACTAAACTACTATATATATATATATATCAAACTGTAATAACCCCCAAATAGCTTTAACATAATTAGTTTTTCATTTGACCAAGTATGCATGTACGTGTATATGTTAGTATTGAGCTCAAGACAGTTGAGATGTGTAGAGCGTACATGAGCATAGAGATCCAAAATGAATGTGCATGCATATATATATATATATATATATATATATATATATATATATATATATATATATATATGTTTGTACATATGGTTTTAAATATCGATTTTTAGACGTATTTACATACTAGCTTGGTTGTTGTCTGTTAGTCATTGACTTAATTAGTTCATTAAGGATAAATGCATACTGAAGAACCAGCTGCTTATTTCTTTTCTTTCACTCATTTGCATTCCCTGTGTTGATGGTTTTAAAAAACTTATCGACGTACTTAATTATGATGATATAGTTGTGTGTGTTCATTCTGAAGTATTTGTTTCATGTTCACGTACTGCAGATGGTCATTGGTCATTATCGATGATTAATAATGTTCTCTAGTCACTATGATTTGGGATAATATGTCTTTGGGTCTTTGACCGTGAATAAAATGATGTGTGTTCGTGGCGGATTTAGTATCCGGCGAACGGTCAACACGTGGGGTGGCGGACGTCAATTTCATTCATGTTGTGATGTGTGCGAGCGTGCCAGTACCTTTGAGTTGGTACAACTTCGATGCGGACGACCTCTGGCGAGCGTACTTCTGGCGAGCGTACTTCTCTGGCTAGCGTATCTGTCTGCTCCCAATTCCTGACTTCTTGACCAAGCGACTGTTACGCGGGTGTTGACTAGGCCGGCGTAAGAGGCTCGAACAAGATCTAACAAAAGTATATTATGATTTTCTTTCAACCTCACTACTACAAAAAACTCAATACACAACGGTGCTGCACCGTTGTGTAAGTTCGAAAAAACCGTCGTATATCTCGAGCTTGTGTGATGAAACGTCCAACAACCAACTTATAATTTCTGTTGTACAACTTATATGCCATGCCATGGCTGGCTTGGCATTCGCTGCACTGACATGTCTAGTTCATACAACAGAATATACATACTTTTATGTTGTGTAAGTTTTAAACATACAACAGAATATTGCAATTTTATTCTGTTGTCTCATTCGCACAACAGATTTCATCTCCCACTTATTTAGTTGTCTGATTCAGACAACTGGTTTCGTTTCATATTTATTGAGTTGTATGATTCACACAATTGATTTGAGCATCTAGCTAGCTTGTTGTAATGTTGTATCACACAATAGACTTAAGCTTTTGGTCATATGAAAATTTGTTGTCTGAGCTTCAAACATACAACATATTTAATACAAAAGCATGTACACTGTTGTACAAAACCTGCACCATTACCGCAAAAAAAAATTGATCAAAACCATTGCATATAAATTAAGCTTCATTACATTTCATTCAAGTACTGTACCACATACATGCAACTAGCCTAAGCTGCTACATTCCTAGCCATGATTAAATGTTGCACACCCTCTACCACATACACAAGTACCATATACACAAGTTCAAAAGCTGCTAGCAATTTTCTACCTAGATTACTACATTTCTGGCTACAATCAAAAGCTGAAAATTGTACTAAAAAGCTATAGAGTTGTTTGGCTAGATCAATATAAATGAGGCCAACCCTACTTGGCATCAGGTTGAACTAGCTTGATTTCGACCTGACCAGCCTCAACATTGGTCCTGTCTCCAAGAGCTACTCGCTAGTTCCTTCTTGGTGCTTTTCCATGGACTTTACCATCCCCTACAAGAAACACAAGCATCAGTAACACATTGAAATTCAACTTTTTGTAGATAAATACATGAAGTCCTTCAAGGTCTCATACACAAAACAAACAAGAAATAGATAGAAGAAGACAAAACCATACAAAATTAGTGTAGTGATTGTTTATACAGGTTCCTTCGGGAAATATAAGGAGAGGGTTATTGTCAGGCTGGCATGATCCCTTAATCTGAAAAAGAAACATAACTGCACAAGTTCATATACCAATGACACAGCCAACAATTCAATACAAGTATCCAGCATGCTCTTTCTGTTGATACTTACTTCTTCGCTACAATTTCCCAATCCTTTGCCTCTGAACGATTAAACTATGACACTATGTACATCCCACACTCTCCAAAATAGTTTTTTTGCAACACCGGAGCAGTGGATAGAAGTTTACTTTAAAAATATGGCCCCAGAAAGGCAGAAAATACTTACAGAGATCAAACGTGGCGGATAGCATCGTCCATTTCCATCAAGTTGTCTGTTCAAGTTTAATTTTCCCCCTTTCCATGCTGCTATAGTATGAGTCTCCAGCTGTTCCTCCGTCAAATGTGACCCGTGATTCCCAAGCTACAAGGTGCACAATAGGGGGACTTTAGTTTTCATCTAATTATTCTAATATACAGGAATATATTAGCATATATTGGCAACTAAAAAGGAATGGCAGAAATTAATTAGTACACACCTCTCTCAAAATTAAGATGAAATCCAATGTGCTATGAACTCCTACAAATTGTCTCTGTTCAAAATCCCATAGAGGAGCCACAGGGACTCCCTGAGGAAAAATAAAATTAGACCCAAAAACTATAGTACAAGCAAATTATCAGCAAGCAGCAATCCTTTAAACAGCACAGAAATTCAAGAATATTAGGTGAAAAGAATAATTATACTAAGTTTGCAAAAGACATTCACCTGTTCATGTAGGATATGGAATGCTTGCTTCACCGGTAAACTGACATCCAATGCTATCCGCCACCTTCGCATTGCCGAAGCTCACCGGCAGCGAAGCCGCCGCTCTCTGCTGCTTGTCCATCACAAACAGCTCATTCTCTGCCGTTGGATTTAATCTCAACCTTGGATTCTTGCTTCACGAAATCCTCCTCACTGATCTCCTCCACTGAAGTCGAATCGGAAATCTCACCTTCCTCAACACCCCAACCTCTTTGTTGCTACTCTCATCTTTCCCCATCTCAACACCCCCTAGGGTTTCCTCAATCTCACTCTTTCTCAATTCCAATGGCGCCCAAAGCAGAGAAAAAGCCTGTTGAGAAAGCCCCCGCCGAGAAGGCCGCCGGAGACAAGAAGAAGAGGAACATCTTTAAGAAGAAGAGCGTGGAGACTTACAAGATCTACATCTTTAAGGTTCTCAAGCAGGTCCAGCCTGACAACCCTCACCCCAAACTCAACGCCATCTCTGGCACAAGACCACACCCTCAACGACATCTCCACCCCTTCCTATGCTTAAAGTTTGTGGAAACAAAGAAGACTGAATCGGAAGAGGAGAGAGAGAGAGTTTAGATCTAGAGATTTAGATGAATTTCTAGGTTGAGAGAAGCGAGGGGGGAGAGAGGTGGAGCGGGGGTCGAGTTTGGAGGGGACATCCATGGTGGGTTTGTGATGGAGAAGAGAAAGGTTAGTGGTTGATTTTTGTGGATATGAGTTTTGAGGATTGTAGTGAGGAGATAGAAAGAGTAGTGTGGGAATACCACGGGTCCTTACTCCTTAGGCAAATTTTTTTTTTTTTTCCTTAATTGCTATAGGACTTACACATAAAACAAAACTGTTTTTTTTTTGTCAATTAAGAAAAAACCGTGATTAAGTGTGTTATATATATGTCTCATTTTAAATCAATAATATCGAAGAAAAAAAAATGAAATAAAATCAACCGTAAGATATGATCACCATAATGTATTTCATTATGATAAAAAAAATGCATATATTTTCGACAACATTTGAGTTTTGATCCATGTGGTCAACTCTATTTGAAACTATACATTCACTTAAACACTTAGTAAACAAGTTAAGGAACATTAGTGCATATGTTCCGATTTTGAATCTAAAAGTTTGGAAAATCTATTCCAACCGTCAGATATCACCGTTAAGATTAAATACATGTATAAAAAAAATCCAACTACATCTGACAACGTTAAAGGCTCGATCGGAACGGTCAACCGGGTGAGTCAAACCTCTAAACGCTTTAAAACGGAAATTGGCCTGTCTAAATGATTTTTTTTTGCCTGATCTTCAACAGAGAATAGTTTCAAATCGATGAGACGCAACTAATCGTATAAAAATTTTCCTCAAAATATTTACCGACCGTCAGGCTACCCATAGGAAAACGGAAGTAAAAAACAGTTAACCGCAACATTCGGCACACAGATTTTGTCGGAATCTTCTCATTTTCCAACCGTAGACGTATTTCAATATTTCAGTCATATCATATTTCACGACACATTTGCATTTGAAGAGTCTACGTATAGTAACTATTTGAAACTATACATTCACTTAAACACTTAGTAAACAAGTTAAGGAACATTAGTGCATATGTTCCGATTTTGTATCTAAAAGTTTGGAAAATCTATTCCAACCGTCAGATATCACCGTTAAGATTAAATACATGTATGAAAAAAAATCCAACTACATCTGACAACGTTAAAGGCTCGATCGGGACGGCCAACCGGGTGAGTCAAACCTCTAAACGCTTTAAAACGGAAATTGGCCTGTCTAAATGACTTTTTTTTGCCTGATCTTCAACAGAGAATAGTTTCAAATCGATGAGACGCAACTAATCGTATAAAAATTTTCCTCAAAATATTTACCGACCGTCAGGCTACCCATAGGAAAACGGAAGTAAAAAACAGTTAACCGCAACATTCGGCACACAGATTTTGTCGGAATCTTCTCATTTTTCAACCGTAGACGTATTTCAATATTTCAGTCATATCATATTTCATGACACATTTGCATTTGAAGAGTCTACGTATAGTAACTATTTGAAACTATACATTCACTTACACACTTAGTAAACAAGTTAAAGAACATTAGTACATATGTTCCGATTTTGTATCTAAAAGTTTGGAAAATCTATTCCAACCGTCAGATATCACCGTTAAGATTAAATACATGTATGAAAAAAAATCCAACTACATCTGACAACGTTAAAGGCTCGATCGGGACGGTCAACCGGGTGAGTCAAACCTCTAAACGCTTTAAAACGGAAATTGGCCTGTCTAAATGACGTTTTTTGGCCTGATCTTCAACAGAGAATAGTTTCAAATCGATGAGACGCAACTAATCGTATAAAAATTTTCCTCAAAATATTTACCGACCGTCAGGCTACCCATAGGAAAACGGAAGTAAAAAACAGTTAACCGCAACATTCGGCACACAGATTTTGTCGGAATCTTCTCATTTTTCAACCGTAGACGTATTTCAATATTTCAGTCATATTTTATTTCACGACAGATTTGCATTTGAAGAGTATACGTATAGTAACTATTTAAAACTATACATTCACTTAAACACTTGGTAAACAAGTTAAGGAACATTAGTGCATATGTTCCGATTTTGAATCTAAAAGTTTGGAAAATCTATTCCAACCGTCAGATATCACCGTTAAGATTAAATACATGTATGAAAAAAAATCCAACTACATCTGACAACGTTAAAGGCTCGATCGGGACGGTCAACCGGGTGAGTCAAACCTCTAAACGCTTTAAAACGGAAATTGGCCTGTCTAAATGACGTTTTTTTGCCTGATCTTCAACAGAGAATAGTTTCAAATCGATGAGACGCAACTAATTGTATAAAAATTTTCCTCAAAATATTTACCGACCGTCAGGCTACCCATAGGAAAACGGAAGTAAAAAACAGTTAACCGCAACATTCGGCACACAGATTTTGTCGGAATCTTGTCATTTTTCAACCGTAGACGTATTTCAATATTTCAGTCATATCTTATTTCACGACACATTTGCATTTGAAGAGTCGACGTATAGTAACTATTTGAAACTATACATTCACTTAAACATTTAGTAAACAAGTTAAGGAACATTAGTGCATATGTTTCGATTTTGAATCTAAAAGTTTGGAAAATCTATTCTAACCGTCAGATATCACCGTTAAGATTAAATACATGTATGAAAAAAAATCTAACTACATTTGACAACGTTAAAGGCTCGATCGGGATGGTCAACCGGGTGAGTCAAACCTCTAAACGCTTTAAAACGGAAATTGGCCTGTCCAAATGACGTTTTTTTTGCCTGATTTTCAACAGAGAATAGTTTCAAATCGATGAGACGCAACTAATCGTATAAAAATTTTCCTCAAAATATTTACCGACCGTCAGGCTACCCATAGGAAAACGGAAGTAAAAAACAGTTAACCGCAACATTCGGCACACAGATTTTGTCAGAATCTTCTCATTTTTCAACCGTAGATGTATTTCAATATTTCAGTGATATCTTATTTCACGATACATTTGCATTTGAAGAGTCTACGTATAGTAACTATTTTGCACTTTGCACTAGGTTCATCTAGTATAAACTGCAATATTCTCATACAACAGAAAAGAACTACTGTTGTATGTTTGTTTGTGTAAAGTTAAAATAAATGGAGGGAAATTTCCCGCTTCACATTTGAGGGAATGAATTTAAGTCATTGGAGGCAAATTTCCCGCTTTAAGGGTAGTAGCATTTAAGCCATTGGAGCCAAAATGAATGTGGCACAAGGACAAGCAAAACAAGTCGTACAACAGAACTGTAAAATTATGTTGTACAAGTATTTTTCATTTTACACTAGTGACACCTAGTGCAAGCTGTGACTTATCATACAACACGAAACAAGAACTTTGTTGTCTGTTCATCTAGACCTTGCACAAATTTAAGTTTCAGTGTCGGAGGGAGTTATGCCGCCAAGATTTTCATCTTAAATACAAGCCATTGGAGCCAAAATGAATGTGGGGGAATGACAAGCAAACCAACTCATACAACAAAACTACGAAATTCTGTTGTACAAGTATTTGTCACTTTGCACTTGGTGAGACCTAATGCAGGATGTGACATTATCACACAACACAAAACAATAACTTTGTTGTCTGTCCATCTAGACCTTACCCAAATTTGAGTTTCAATGTCGGAGGGAGTTCTGCCGCCAAGATTTTCATTAATCATACAACAGAAAATGTGTGTCAGAGTTGTGTGACAAAATCTGGAAAAATATTTTTCAGAATATGGAAAATGTGTACCATCATACAACATAAATTATTCACTTTAGGTTGTGTGAAACAGTTCAGTGATTCACACAACATGTAACTTTCAAAGTGTTGTCTGATTTATGTTGTGTATTGAGTTTTTTGTAGTAGTGCCTATTGTAGGTTGAGTAATCTTACTTCGATCTTGTGATGCAAAGCAGAGCAATAATTCAAGATCGCGGGGAATAGTTCTCCTCCAACCTATAGCAGATTGGTTTACGTTTTGTTACCAGAGTAACGACTCGATTTGCTACTGGCGTAGCGACTGACACTGGGTGCTTCAGCGAACGCAGACACGAGGCGAGCGTGCGACTCTGTACGTATGGCAGCGAGGTGCGACTCTGTACGTATGGTGGCAAGTTGCGGCTACGATGTGCGGTATATTGGAAGCGATAGGTCTTAGCGACTCTCGACACTAATGCAAGGCACACTTCGACAACCGTGCAAGTATACAGTGACTGGTGGCAGGCGTAAGGTTGCAGCGAGGTTGGATGGTGGTTGTTTGCGGTTTGTGGAGGCTGTGCGCGTAAGATGCTCGGGGAGACTTTGCAAGGTTTGCGATGTGCAAAAGCTTGTGTGTTTGTTAGATGGTTGTGAACCTTTTCTACGTTGGACAAGAGTTCTTTATATAGAGAATGTCAAACCCTAATACATGCGTATCAAGCAGCATAATAGATTTGGAGATCAATCAAGATTCAATTACCTTAGACCACCTCCTTTTCGGATTCCCAACTCCTTTCTAAGAAGGAAAGACTAAATGTATATCAGATTATTCTTTAATGAATAACCTCAT
The DNA here is from genome assembly GCA_963682095.1 of Potentilla sterilis. Taxonomy (NCBI): domain Eukaryota; kingdom Viridiplantae; phylum Streptophyta; class Magnoliopsida; order Rosales; family Rosaceae; genus Potentilla; species Potentilla sterilis. The sequence continues at coordinate 44,200,045 of OY821754.1, forward strand.
GGGCATCGATCTACAATCTCGGACAAATGTTAATTTAGGCCCAAACATTGCCCCCCAGCCTTTGAGATTGAACGCCTAATGAAATTGATAAAGGTTGAAAAGCCCAATCCGAACCCATTTAAAAACTGAAGCGCTGCGACGTTCCCTCTAACACCGCAACTTTACCAAACTGAGCTTAGAGAACTGTTTCCGAAACCCTCAAACGCTGTCAATCCTACCTCTTCAAAATTCATAGAACCCCTTTCAGATTCCATAAAACCCAGATCAAGAATCACCAATTCATATCTCAACCTCCATCTTCTCATCTTCTTTAACCAAAAAGATCATGACTTTCGAGATTCAATACCCCGAAGCCCTTAGAGGAAAGGAAAGAATCGTCTCCAATATTATCGAGGTTGGAAGCTCTTATCAAACCTCCATCACACCACCCGATGACTATGGCTGTGCCGGGCTGGGACCACGCCAACAAGAGCTTTGCCAAGATTCTATCTTTCCTTTTATTGATAGCTCGTGACCTTTTCCGGTGGCCCTTCGCGAACAAAGTGTCAAATGTGGGGATTGACAGACCTCCAATCACTATGAAATCCCCATAGCATCCGCCTCCTGGCCGTTGCCTACTCCGGCAATGATACAATGGTATGAGGAAAGGCGGACGATTGACGAAGGTCGATGGCGAGCAGCAGGGATTGACGAAGCCTTCTACATCAGCTTCGCACACAACCCAAAGGGAGGAAACACGTGTGCTCTCATGCCTTTGATTAGTCTTTGGAACCCATCCGCCAATGCCTTTGATTTTAGGTTTGGGCAAGCTAGTATCACCTTACTAGACATGCATGCTAGCTTAGGATTTCCCTTAGGTAGAAAACCCTTTAGTGTGGATGATTACTCTGAAGTGGATGTGCCCTCAATCACCCTTCCCGAGCCCCCTACTCGGAGTTGGCAAAACTGGATAGCCAAGTTCCGAACCTATAATGATGACATAGGTGGGATAGCCTTTCTTGATTTCTGGCTGAACAAGTTCGTATTCTGTTTGACCGCCAACAAGATGTCCAAAATCTATAGCAGAATGGCTGAGATTATGTACGCTCGCTGGGAAATTGGCCTTGGCCAAATAGTACTGGCTCATCTGTATCGGTGTCTTCACACCCTATCTGCCACACCCCTAAGCTGCAAAGTATCTGGACCTCTTTGGATCTTAGAAATCTGGTCGCAGATGTACTTTCATGGGTTGGCACCTCCTGAGCCTATCAAGATTGGCGAAAACAGATGTTTGGGGATTGCCTATGCTGGATGCAAGCCTAACTACGGTCAAGGCTATGTAGTATGCTTTGACATTATCTTCAATACTGATGCTCAAGGCTTCTACTCAGAGGCTCAGATGCTCCTGCACAAGAGGCACCCCAAGGCTTTGAAAGATGGCTTCCTTCCTTCTACAAACTAGTGCGAGGAAGGACGGAGACTGTTCCTCCACTGTATATCCATGGCAGACTTCCCCCTCTTCACCTCTGACAAAGGCGAGCAGGGTGTCGAGGTATATGTGATAGGAGCACAATGTGCGATGATATTATATGTTTATGCCCTCATTTATGCTTTGTTTAACTCTTATTTGTCTAAGATAGAGTCATAATATAGTTAGTGTCATTTTTGGTAGAGTTTTGGTAAAATGTGCTTTATTGTCTGAAAAATGACTAAGTATGAGAAATCTGGAAAATAGTGCAAAATATGTCTTTTTCGTGATTTTGAGATGAGTAAAAATATGATCTATCCTTGTCCAAATTCAATGAAATTTGGTGTGCTTAATATTCATATACTGAGGAATGTTGTTTAAAATTTCAGATCAATCGGAGTTCGGGAAGTCACTCAAAAGATGGCTGCAAAACAGCAGTTCGAGCAACCCAATCCAGGGACTTCCGGGATTTTCCTGGGACTTTGTCCCAACTTCGAAAAATCATTCCCGACGACTCACAAGGAATTTGATCGAGCCCTTTTATGGAGAGATGGCTATACGTGTCTAGTTTATCTGAGACTTGGAATCGCATCAATCGGAGCTCCGAGTAAGGAGTTATGCCAGAATTACTGGAGCAAGGTCACTGCCCTGCCGAGAAAACCAAGCATTCTGCCGGTCTGAGCATTGAGGCCGATTGGGGTGTAACCATGGACCAAAGTTCATCATGAAGAGTTGCTGAGTTCACAAGTGATGTTCATGAAGCATTGCAGCCCAATCCAAGGAAGAAAATCAGAAAAAGAAGTTTCCTAGAAGAGCCAAGAAAAGAAGGAATCAAAACCTTGTTGCACAAGGATTACCTTTGCTGATTTGGACTAGGTTTTCTACCTAGGGTTTCTGCCGAATTTGCCTCTATTTAAAGCCATATTTTCCTATAGAAAAACTTGTCACATTCCAAAGCAAAAATCTAGCCAAAGCTCTACCTAAATTTCCCAAGAGTCCTACATAAAAACCCTAGCCGACACCACCACCACCTCACCCTAAAAATCCTGCCGACACTACACCATTGCCGAGCAGCCATCTTCTCCACCATCCGCCGGACCCACACGAGTCGAAGTCATCAAGGTGTCTACAAAAGTGTGATCCACTCCCCTCTCTCGGTTTTGTTATTTTTATGTAGTTATGTTAAACTTTGTCTATGAAGTTAGCATGAATTCTTGGTTTCAAACTTTATGTCTATGTCTTGTTTGGAGTGAAGTTTGGTTTTATAATTTTCATGTTCAATTCGTTTTCTTTATCTTTAATTGGTGTTTGGATGTAAGAATACGGATTGCATGTTAAAAAGTAAGGAAAATATGAAGTAAAGAGATAGGATAGGATAGGCAAGCATGTTCACTCTGATTCTAGTAATTCGTTCTTGGTTTAGTCTTTAAATCCGTGTGCCTCAAAGATTGGTACTTAGCATATTCGCGGTGTGTTTTGAGTATTGGTCTTGTATCCGTCAAATAAATAGGACTAGAGAGGTTTAAACGACTATGCATGTTAACAAGAAGTGGTGACGCCTTGCTTGATTGATATGTTTCCAATTAAAAGACTTTTGTGCTCAATTACTCTTTGTGTTTGTCTTCGACGTTGAGTGTTTTCAAACATGATTAGTATAATTTTAGGATTCGATGTTGAGTGTTTTCTAAAATACGTAAGTAAGTCTAGTGATTAGATGACCGTTGAGGCTCTAATTAGAATTGGAACTAAGTCGGATCTAGGATATTGTGTACTCTTACCGTGTGTCTTGTCTTATTAATTTGCTATGTGTTTTGAGTGCTTTTGTGTTAGTAATTTGTGGAAGAATGTCGACCAACCTTGTAAATAGTAGCTTTAGGATTTAATTTCATGTCTTAAATTCATGTCTAGGAATTTAGAGGCAGCTTTGCTGCTGATCCTATCTCAATCCCCCTTGATTTCGTGTGAATATGTATATATGTATATAAGTGTGACAATTGTGTGCATATATGTTTGTGAATATTTGTGTTAACATTCTCATGTTTCAGGTACCCTTAATCCCCGGCTAGAACGATCCCTACTTATTCTATACTACTAACGATTGTAGGGTTATTATTGTTTGATGCTCGCTTCGGCGACTCGTCAATTTTTGGCGCCGTTGCCGGGGATTATAAAAACTTGTTATATTTGAATGTTATTTGTTTTGTAAATTTGTCGTGTGTTAATAGCTTGAAATTGTTTGAAAATTGTTTGTATTTGCTAATGCCATGGCTTGTATAGCTTTGTATATTCTTGCATTTATCTTTGTGTTTTGTTCGCTTTGATGTGTCTTGTGTGTGTGCAGATCGAATAGGGAAGAAAAAGTGCAGGAAATACCAGCTTCTGCCCAAAACAGAACTCGGGCAGTGCAGTCTGTCAACTTTGGAAGGTTGCCGTTTGCAGCTCACAAAACCTGTGAAAGTGAGCCATACACCGTTGGAAAGATTTCTAAGTCTAATTTCCGTAGGATTTGACAGAAGTGGATTTGGAGTCTCGAGCTGCTCCCTGTTTCAATTTGAGTGCACGAAGGTCAATCTGGCGAAGCAGAAAACTGGGCAGATCAATAGGTCCGATTAAAGGCCAAACAAAGAGTACTTTTGCTGGTCCGATTGAGGCAAACTTTATATCGTTGGAAAGCTCAGTGTGTCCACTACAACATTACTTCAGAACAATTTTGCATTAGGATAGTGGAACACACCCAAATTCAGGCCTTAAGAGAAACAGACACATCTGCCAAGGTTTTGCTGCAGCCCCTGCCGAAAGCCCTGCCCCTGCCGAGAGCCATCCTTCTGAGAGGCTTGCAGCCTGCGAGCACCTGCTGATGACAAGCCTGCCAAGCAGCTCATGCCGATAGTGCCTGCCATGATTGCTAGCATGATGAGCATACCTGCCGCGAAATCTGCCGAGCAGTGGACGCACCCTCCTGCCGAAATTGCGCACCCTGACAACCATGCTGCCCCTGCACGCTGCTGCTGCCCCCGCTCCTGCAGCATATTCCTACTGCTGCCAAGATGCTGCACGCTGCCCCTGCACATCACACACTGCCGAGAAGGCCCTGCCAAGACACTGCCTACTACCATGCTGCTGCCGCAAAGCTGCTGCCCCTGTGCACCCTGCTGCACGCTGCCGATGCTGCAGCCTGCTCCTACGATGCTACTGCCCATGCGCACCATGACACCAATGCAGCCCCTGCTGCTGCCGCAAGGCTGCTTCCCCTAAGCTGCCGAGCATCAACAATGGATGAACACACACACAAAACAACGGTGAAAAGTCTAGGCTATGGACTATAAACACAAAGCGCTACTTGGGAGGCAACCCAATTCGATCAAAGAAAAGTGAAGGAGCCATCACCGAGAGTTTGCAATTTCCTAACCCTTCTCTTTTCCTTTGATTTGTGATGATATGTTGGAATATGTTAGTCGATTGCATGCTTAGGAAATTCGTTGATATAAACTTGTGCTTACATTGAGGACAATGTAATTTTTTAAGTGTGGGGTGGGATAACGTATTCCGTTTATGTTTTCGTGTGCTTAGTTTAGAAAAGAAAAATTCAGAAAATTGTTCCACAAAAATAGAGTGTTTTAATTTGTTTGTTTCGAGTCTTAGGATGCCCCTAATATGTCAATGATGTTTTTCTCCTCTTTGCATACATAGATGATAGTATGTTTTTCTAATATGTTTTTCTAAAATCTCTCCATGATAAATTAGGAAAGGTTCCATCTCAGCAAGGTAAGACTCAAGATGCAACCGCAGCCCTCACCAGTGCTATGAATGCATATTCTACCCTTGTATCTGCTGCAAGCAATGAATGGGAGGACAAGATCACTCGCCTGGAAAAAGAAAGGGAAATTCTTGATTTGAAAATAGCTAGTGCCAGGGCAAGACAAGCAGAATGTCTTCAGCAGGTGAATGATCAAAGAACGCTTCTAACCTCTCTCCACAATGAAACTCAAAGAAGTCAAGCTGAGGAAGAGGATCTTATGGACTACATTGATCACTTACAGGCTAAGATATGGAAAATAGGGATGAACCTGATTGAACTTAAGACAATGCCCTCCAAGTAAATTGGGCTTTTGTAATGATTTATCTCATATAATCCAAGCCTAATGATGGCAACTCAACCCATTTTTTCAAACCGCTTTGTTAACTAGCAAGTCAACATTTCGATTAAATGCTCAGTAATTGCAAGTATCAATTTTCGAGGATTCAGTACTCAAACCCCTCCACCGCTCTTAACACAAACGGTTGAAAATGATAACTACACAATAAATTTCGGCAGTTCGGGTGGTAAACCTGCATCATCCCAGCCGTTGGATTGCTTACAGATTCTATTATATAAAGGAACCCCTCCCCTAAGATTGTTCAGCCCTTCAGTCTTGCCATGACTTCTATTCTTTTCTCTCTGGTTGCTTCACAGCCCTTATGGCTTCCACAATCTTTTCCTCCAGATTACACCCAGATGTTGTTATGAACATGTTGACAGTAGCCACAGAGGGGCTACATAGGCCCACAGACCCGCACCTAGCATGCCCGGGGCCGGGCCGAGGCCCGGAGCAGGATCCCCAGCACCTGGACCCGAGGCCCAGCAGTCTAACTTATGATTGGGGGCCCGGGAGCCGGGGACACCAGCCTGCCGAACATGTCACCTTAGCTGCCCCTTTGTGTACGAACAGAAGGGAACCAGTCCCACATCGAAGAGTAAGACCAGACCTCACGATCGACCACCTATATAAGGGCCTCAACTACCCTCATTAATAGGTAAGTCAACTCTCCCACTACTTATCATTCCCGCTTAAGTTATCTATTTGCTCCAACGGTACTAACTTAGGCATCGGAGAGGAGAAGACCGGCCCGCCCGGTATTCCCCTTAGTTAGCAGGGTTCGCAGGAGGAAATCACATCAAGATCCACCGGTTTTTACCAGGCCTACGGGTTTGTGTAGAAACAATTGGCGCCGTCTGTGGGAACAGATAAATGTCACGTAGGCATCACACAAAAAAAATAAAAAAAAAATTGCAGAAAGTTCGGAAACGGGGCGGGAAAGGAATGCACAAGAAGATCAGTGGATCATACAGGAGCAGGTGCTCATCACTACCCCGGTCGCTGTACAGGAGCAGCACCCCGGCCAAGACAACCAGAACGACGGCAGCTATCGGGGGCCAAGCGGCATGCCGGGGGCATGCAACGGTAGCACGCGCGGGAAAGGCCGGGCGAAAGGCGACAAACCAACACACCAGGGCCCTTCGCTGACATTCTCGGACGACCCGAGCGACGAGGAGGAGAGTCTGATCGGTGACAACGACCGGGACACCGCATATAGCCCCGACCGGCACGATATGGCGGGGGAGGTAGAGGTAATGAGAGCAGAAGTCGATCGCCTGCGCGCAGAGAGCGATTGGGATATAGCAGATTCCAATGCCCGCTATCAGGAAATGGAGACAGTAAACGCCGCCCTGGTGGCTGCCCTGGAAAGAGGACAGCAACGCAACGCCGCTTTGGCGAGGGCACATGTACCCCCACCAGGACGGTCTCAGCCCCCTGAGGCGGGACAGTCATCGGGCGGAAGGCCCAGCGACCCCAAGAGCGCGGAGGCCCTGGGCGGCATGGCTCTGCCAAGGAGCACGCCGGCACCCCAGCAATCACACGCTTCATTTGAGGATGAAGTCATGACCCCGACCGCACGGGCACTACAAGTACTCACCGACTCCGTGTCAGATCTAAAGGCCCAAATGGAGGCCAGCGAGAGAAGGGCAGCGCGGCCGTTGGAAGGCGCACGCTTCAACGAACGCACGGGCTCCTTTTCGCACAGGATCCTGGAATCCGGGAGATCCGGTAACCAAAAATCTCTGAAGCTGACATACTCAGGAGCCGGCTGCCCCTACCAACACTTGGATAGCTTCCGGTCCCAAACATGCGCCAAGGGCTACTCCGATGCTGTGTGTTGCAACATCTTCCAGGAAACCTGTCCGGAGAGGCGCTTAGCTGGTTCTATGAGCTCCCGGCAAACTTCATCGAGGCATTTGAGCAACTGGCCGATCGGTTTGTCGGCCGCTTCATCCTCCGGGTCGAGGGAGCCCGGACATCGACGGTCCTCTTCAATTGCAGGCAGGCACACGACGAGGAGCTAAGGACGTTCGTTAACTGCTGGCAAACGGCGACGGCCGGGGTTCGGAACCTAGACAAGGGCATCGCCGAGATGGCGTTCAAACAGGGACTCCGGCCAGGGAAATTTTCCTATGCCGTACGGGTAGAACTCCCGCAGGGGTATGATGAGCTAATGGCGATGGCCATCAGGCACGCTCAGGCGGACCACGAAACATATGGGCATCACCTGCTGAAGAGGAAGCGGGAGGAGTACCTTCCGGCCCCCCGAGAACACAAGGCCAGCCAGCGGGGCGAGAACCGAGGCACCCAACCAAACAGACTCAACATAAATTGGGGGAACCAACCGCAGCAGAAACCTTATCCTGACAAACGCCAGGGCGAGCACAGGCCAGCGCAGTACCGACAAGAACGCCCCCTGGCGATCATGCCAGCGGAACGTCAAGAAGTCTTCACCACTCTAACCTCTTCGTACGAGGACATCCTGCATGAGAACGGGAACATCATTCCCCCACCGCTAAAGAGGAAGCACCCAAAAGGGAACCTCACCCCGGCGCGAACAGGCAAATACTGCTCCTACCAGGACGAAACTACTCATAGGACAAACAATTGCATCGCCCTCAATACAGCGGTGGAGGGATTAGTTAGCAGCGGTCAACTTCAACGGTACCTAGGAGAAAGAAGGGCAGATCCCGCCCAGGATCAGGACCAGGGCTGGTAAGCACGCCCGGACCTAGTGAAGGGTTAAGTGCTAAATTTTCAAATACAATTAGCTTGGCATTCCAACAGTTCAGTCGATGTAACATTGCGAAATATGTACGCCAACTATTTTGAACGAAATCCAAGGCAAACCACCGGTACTAAAATATATGTCCAAAGGCAGGCAACAAAAAAAAAAAAAAAACCCGTTCCAGCAGATTTACAAAAAAGAAACAAACGGCAAACAAAAATCCTAAGGAGCCACGTCTTCCTCCCCAGCAGGCCTAGCCTGTCCACCGGTTTCCTCAGCTGGAACCGCCGCATCCCCCCTAATGGGTTCAGATGGCTGAAGTCCGCCTTCCCCTTCCGGCTGCTCTTCCTCTGCCGACTGCCCATCAGCATCATCATCGGCCCGCGCCTTCGGCATTTGCGAGGTCATCATGTATCCCTTCTCTTCCCACTCCACGTAGGCATCAACGATACCCAACTCCCTAGCCTTCTCCAGGAGCTCAAGAAACTGATCACTATTGTGATATTTCTGGATAACCCGCTGGAAAGGCCGACAACATCTATCTTTGTCCTTGCCGTGCGCATGAATGGCCGACCTAAGAGCAGCTGCGTGCTATTGTTCGGCGACTCTTCCATATCCAACACATAGAAATCGGCCGGAACGATTAATTGGTTCAGTTGCACGAGCACGTCCTCTACATAGCCTTCGGGATACTTGTTTGAGTGATCCGCGAGTTGTATGATCACATTGTTTTTCTTGAGAGGCACAAGACTCAACGACTGATAAACGTTATAAGGCATAACATTTATCGAAGCTCCTAAGTCCAACATCACGTCTTTGAACCTAGTGTTGCCGATCACACATGGAACGCTAAAGCTTCCCGGATCCTTCATCTTCGGTGGTAGCTTCCTTTGAATCACGGCCGACACCGTCTCGCTCATTCTAACTACTTGAGTCTCCCTCGTATGTCTTCGTGTAGTGCATAGCTCCTTAAGAAACTTCACATACTTCAGGATTTGCTTGATACACTCCAATAAGGAAATGTTCACTTGGACTTTTCGAAACACCTCCAACACTTCCTCATCGGATTTGTCCTTCTTAGACTTTCCAAAACGTGAAGGAAATGGTATGCAAGAGCTTGGCACGCCACCTTTATTTGCTCCTTGGATCGGCACACTCTCCTTCGTTGAAGTCGCATGATCTTTCTCCAAGTCATTCTTCTTCATTGCATCCTTGTTACCCATCTCGGCAGCTTTCTGCTCGGCTGCAGCCCTCTTGGCAGCTGCATAATTTCTCGGCAGTGGCTCTGTTGCTGTCGGCAGCCTGCTCGGCAGATGCATCATCTTCCACTCCTAGTTGGAATTTCCTTGCTCTTTTTCTTTGGAATTGTTTGCTTCGGCTACTCAAGGACTCTTCCACTCCTAGTTGTGATAGCCTTGGCTTGCTCGCTCCTTGGATTCGGTATCACACCTCCCGGTAGCTTCCCTTGCTCGGTGAACTTTCCCATGAAGTCCACGACTTGTCCCATTTGAGTCTTAAGCTCGGCAATGTCCTTCGAGTGAGTTTGTTGCCCCATGAGCAAAGCTTGAGTAACACTCGAAAGAGATCATCATAGTTGGGATTGCTTGGTGCGGCTTGAGATTGATTCAGTTGGAAAGTCACCATTTGGTTTGGCATGGCTTAGTTCGACACAAAGTTCCTTGAGGTCTCGGCACAAAGGGTGCTTGACCGGCTGCCCTTTGTTGGGATGGAGCTGCATTTGGTGGTTGAAGCACATTGTCATTGTTGGCCCAACATAAGTTAGGATGATTTCGAAAGCCGGGATTGTAAGTGTTCGAGTATGGATTGTACTTTTGTCCTCCTTGAAAGCCTACGGCATTCACTTCTTCATAATCCTCACTCGACAACACTTGTGGACATTGATCGGTCAGATGCTCCTTCGTGCACATGCCACAAACTTGTGCTCGCTTCCCCTTGATAAGATTTGCAACCATGTTCGAAAGCTTGTCTACTTTCGCATTTACTTCTTCTATAGCCGAATTTGTTGAAGTCTCGTTCACCTTATGCTTCAAGGCATTATCTCGCGACATGCCTAATTGTTGACTATTTAATGCTCGAAGCTCCAACAAGGATTTGGCCGGTGCGGGATCTAACTCCAAGAGAGAACCTGCGGATGCCGAATCAAGGAATTCCCTTTCCATGAGACGCAACACTTCATAGAAATATTGAAGCAAGAGTCCTTCGCGAATGCCATGTGACGGATATGAAGCGACGAGGGCTTTTTACCTCTTGTGGTAGTCGAAAAATATCTCATCTCCTCCTCGCCGAACACTTGTGATTTTTTTCCTCAAATCCGTGATGCATGAGGCCGGATAGTACTTGAGCAAGAAATCATTCACCATCGTGTTCCATGAAGTGATACGGCCGGTTGGAACCTCAAACAACCACTCCTTCACTTGATCTTCGAGTGGAAATGGAAAGGCCTTCATCTTGAAGTGTTGAATGTCGGTGTGTAGGAACTTGTGGGACTTTAGTCCTGTTGACAGTAGCCACAGAGGGGCTACAACAGGCCCCCAGACCCGCAACCAGTGCACCCGGGGCCGGCCTAGGTCCCGGAACCGGATCGCCAGCACCCGGAGCCGGGGTCCAGCAGTCTACCTTGTGACCAGGGACCCGGGGACCGGGGGCGCCAGCCTGCCAAAGAGGTCACCAGAGCTGCCCTTTGGTGTGCAAACAGAAGGAAACCAGTCCCACATCGAAGGGTGAGGCCAGACCTCACGCCCGGCCACCTATATAAGGGCCTCAACTACCCTCATTAATAGGTAACTGATCTTTCCTACTGCTTATCATACGTGCTTAAGTTATCTATTCATCCCTACTGTACTAACTTAGGCATCGGAGAGGAGAAGACCGGCCCGCCCAGTATTCCCCTTAGTAAGCAGGTTTACAGGATATCACACTTGGATTCATCTGCCAGGCCTACGGGTTTTAGGTATGAACAATTGGCGCCGTCTGTGGGAACAATTGGTGCCTTGGGGGACTCGTTCCGATATGGCAGAACGTCCGGTCGAGTTCCCAGGCACTCTCCGACTCGATACGGTATGGGGGTCCACCGGTCGGTTCGCCAATTTTGCCTTGGGGGACTCGTTCCGATATGGCAAAACGCCCGGTCGAGTTCCCAGGCACTCTCCGACTCGATACGGTATGGGGGTCCACCGGTCAGTTCGCCAATTTCGCCTTGGGGGACTCGTTTCGATATGGCAGAACGCCCGGTCGAGTTCCCAGGCACTCTCCGACTCGATATGGTATGGGGGTCCACCGGTCGGTTCACCAATTTCGCCTTGGGGGACTCGTTCCGATATGGCAGAACGCCCTGTCGAGATCCCATGCTCCATATCTATTGCATGGCGGATTTCAACGCCCCATTATCATTCCATGCAATCTCCGGGTTTCACCCCGCCCCATATCTATTGCATGGCGGATTTCAACGCCCCATTATCATCCCATGCACTCTCCGGATTTCACCCCACTCCATGCTCATGGCACGATAGCACTTGAGCACAATACCATTTGTATTGCAAGCATACTCATAACTGTCGCACATCATCATTAACAGGTACTCACCACGCCTACTCTGACCGAACGCCCGGTCACGCCCAATCTTCAATACGGACTTGGGGGACTGGGTACCGTTGGGTTGGCAACTGCGGGTCTGCGGGACAGAAGCGAGACATATTAAGTCCCCATTCAAGATTGCACTTGACCGGGAACTTGGGGGACTTGTTGACAGTAGCCACAGAGGGGCTACAACAGGCCCACAGACCCGCAACCAGTGCACCCGGGGCCGGCCTAGGTCCCGGAACCGGATCGCCAGCACCCGGAGCCGGGGTCCAGCAGTCTACCTTGCGACCAGGGGACCGGGGGCGCCAGCCTGCCAAAGAGGTCACCAGAGCTGCCCTTTGGTGTGCAAACAGAAGGAAACCAGTCCCACATCGAAGGGTGAGGCCAAACCTCACGCCCGACCACCTATATAAGGGCCTCAACTACCCTCATTAATAGGTAACTGATCTTTCCTACTGCTTATCATACGTGCTTAAGTTATCTATTCATCCCTACTGTACTAACTTAGGCATCTGAGAGGAGAAGACCGGCCCGCCCGGTATTCCCCTTAGTAAGCAGGTTTACAGGAGATCACACTTGGATTCATCTGTCTCTGCCAGGCCTACGGGTTTTAAGTACGAACAAGTCCCACATTGAAGAAGTAGAAAGGGTTTTTGCATTTATAAGAACTAACCCATTTAGTCTATTAAATGGGTGAAGTGTGAGAGAATGGGCTTGTGGGCTTTTCTATTGGATTTTCAATGGAATTGCACATAAATTAAATATATATTTAAATAGTCAAAAGATGGGCCTTGGGCCTTGGGGCTCTGTTAATTAAATTCGAAAATATTTTATTTTATTTTTGAAAATTGAAATTGATATTATCTGAGGAACAGTTACAACTGTTCGGAACAGTTACAACTATTCGGAACAGTTATAACTGTTCAGTCAGACATATCTGTTCAATTTGACTATTATATATACGTAGTTGGTCTTTGTTGTTAAGATACAAGAGATTCTCCTTCTTCTTCTTCTTCTTCTTCTGTTCTTCAGAGAAACACAAAGTAAATTCGCCAGAAACAAGTTCTTGTGTAAGAACTTGTTTAGATTGTTGAATCCTCTAGATAGACGTCTGAAACTACAGCACAAGTGGGGACAAATTTCTGTCTAAGGTCACTGCTAAGCAGGCCTCAATCTGATCAAGTCAGTAAATTTCTAATTCAATTTCGTTGTTGATTTTAGTTTGTTTGATTGTTGTTAGTAGAATTGATAGTATTTAATTATATATAAAAACTGTTTGTATCCCCTATACTGATTGGTTCTAACAATCTTAGACATAAATTTTTTGTTGAGATGGATCAATCTGTATCGGGTGTGAAAAATAATCATGTGGAGAAGCCTGAGAAATTCAAGGGCAAGGATTTCAAACGCTGGCAACAGAAGATGTTGTTCTATATGACAAAGCTTCATGTGGCCAATGTTCTGACTTCGGAGGCTCCACATGCCTTACCTGAAGGCGAAGGAGAGGCTACTGCTGTTCAAAGGGCTGAAAGCTAGAAGGCTATAGAGTCATAGGAGAACAAAGAGTTCTTATGCAGGAACTACATCCTCAATGCCCTGGACGATTTCTTGTATGATATCTATTCCAAATTCAGTAGTGCAAGGGAATTGTGGGTGTCATTGGAGAACAAGTACAAGACTGAAGTTGCTTGTTCAAAGAAGTTTGTCGTTGGCAAGTTCCTCAACTACAAGATGGTTGATACCAAGTCTGTTGTCAAGCAAGTAGAGGAACTCCAGATCATTGTTCATGAGTTGGATGAGGAAGGTATGGGACTGAACCCTAAGTTTTTAGTTGGTTATGTTATTGAAAAATTACCTCCTTCATGGAAAGATTTCAAAGTATATCTGAAACATCTAACCGAGGATATGAATTTTGAGCAACTGGTTCTGAAACTTCGTGTGGAAGAGGGTTCCCGAAATAATGAAAAAGCTGATGTGGTTTCAATGGAGGCCAATGCAAACATGATTGAAGGCAGTCCATCAAAGGGCAAGTTCCAGATAAACAAGGGCAAGGGTACTATGGTGAGAGTGTCCAGTGCTGCTGCTCTCTGCCCACAAAAGAAGGCCTTTAAAAAGCCAAAAACTGGAAATTGCTGGGTGTGTGGCAAACCAGGGCATAGGGCAAAGGATTGTCGCTTCAAGAAGGATCAAAGTGGAGGTGGTGGTTCTGGAAATTCCAACAACCAAGCGAACCTTGCTGAGAATCAAACTCAATTCATTGGAGTGATTGAAGCAAATCTGGTAACTAATGTTATGGATTGGTGGATTGACACCGGTGCTACAATGCATGTGTGCTCTGCTAGGAAGATGTTTTCTTCATACCAACCAATGAATGATGATGGTGAGACCTTGTTCATGGGGAATGCTACTACTGCCAAAGTTGAAGGTAAAGGGAAGGTGATTCTGAAATTTACTTCTGGAAAAGAACTTGTACTTACTAATGTACTTCATGTTCCTTCTATTTGTAAGAACCTAGTGTCGGGTCCTGTTCTTAGCAACAAGGGATTCAAGCTAGTGTTCGAATCTGATAAATTTGTGCTCACCAAGGGTGGGATGTATGTTGGGAAGGGTTACCTTAGTGAGGGACTCTTCAAACTCAATGTTGTACCTGTCATGGATGCTATTAATAATAATAATAATAATGCTGACACTAGCCAAGCTTCTATGTACATGATTGAGTCATCTTCAATATGGCATTCTAGATTAGGCCATGTAAATTTTCGTTCCTTGCAAAGAATGATTAATCTAGGATTGCTGCCAAAGTGTTCTATGAACACAATGACGAAATGTGGGGTTTGTGTTGAATCTAAATATGCAAGCCATCCACATAAATCTGTAGAAAAATCTAATGAAGTGCTTGGTTTAATTCATTCTGATTTATGTGATTTCCAAGCAACTCCAAGTCCTGGAGGAAAGAACTATTATATAACATTCATTGATGATTGTAGTAAGTACTACTATGTTTACTTGTTACATACCAAGGATGAAGCTTTAAATATGTTCAAAACATACAAAGCTGAAGTTGAGAATCAACTTGAGAAAAGAATAAAAATTCTAAGATCCGATACAGGTGGAGAATACCAATCTAACGACTTTGCAGAATTTTGTTCTTCTCATGGTATTGTGCATCAAACTACAGCCCCATATACTCCACAACAAAATGGAGTTGCCGAACGAAAGAATAGAACATTGAAAAATATGATAAATTCAATGTTAAATAGTTCGGGTACACCACTTAGTTTCTGGGGTGAGGCTTTACTTGCTGCAAATGATATATTAAATAGAATTCCTCATAAATCAAGTAATCAATCTCCTTATTAGTTATGGAAAGGACGATTACCTACTTATAAAACGATGAAAGTGTGGGGTTGTCTTGCTAAAGTTCAAGTTCCTCTTCCTAAGAGAACTAAACTTGGACCAAAAACTATAGATTGCATATATATAGGCCCTGCTAATAACAGTGCAGCCTATAGGTTCTTAGTTTATAACTCAGAAGTTGAGGACATAAATAAGAACACAATTATGGAATCTGCCGAAGCAGAATTCTTCGAGGATATTTATCCTTACAAGGAGAAAACGAATCCAAAGAAAAGAACATATGCAGATGTTTCTTCACAAAATGAGTTAAACAATAATGCTTCAAAGGGTAAGAGTTCTTCTTCTGTTCAACAAGAAACTGTAGAACCAAGAAGAAGTAAACGGGGAAAAATTGTCAAAGAATTTGGAAATGACTTTATGACTTTCATGCTTGAAGGAGAACTTCAAACATATAAGGCTGCCATGGAATCATCCGAAGCACCTAATTGGAAGGAGGCTATCTAAAGTGAAGTAGAATCCATTATGCAAAATAATACATGGAAATTGGTTGATTTACCTCTAGGTCATAAACCAATTAGGCATAAATGGATATTTAAAAGAAAATTAAGACCAGATGGTACTATCGAAAAATACAAAGCTCGTATAGTAGCTAAGGGTTATCGTCAAAAGGAAGGTATAGATTTCTTTGATACATATTCACCAGTAACTAGAATTACGTCTATTCGAACGTTAATTGCTATAGCAGCTGTTCACAATTTGGAAATACACCAAATGGATGTGAAAACTGCATTTCTAAATGGTGAATTAGATGAAGAAATCTACATGGAACAACCGAAAGGGTTTGTTGTTAAAGGTCAAGAAAGGAAAGTTTGCAAATTGGTTAAGTCTCTTTATGGTCTTAAACAAGCTCCAAAACAATGGCATGAGAAATTTGATAATACATTATTATCAAATGGATTCAAAATAAATGAATGTGACAAATGTGTCTACATAAAGGAATGCAAAGAGGCATATGTTATTGTATGTTTATATGTCGATGATATGCTTATAATGGGAACTAGTAAAGATGTAATTAATCAAACCAAGAAAATGTTACATTCAAATTTCGATATGAAAGATATGGGAATTGCTGATATAATTCTTGGTATTCGAGTTCAAAGGAATTCAGATGGTTACACACTTACACAATCTCATTATGTAGAAAAGGTCCTTAGGAAATTTGGACATTATAATGATAAACCGGTCGTTACACCATTTGATCCCTCTACTCACCTTAAGAAGAATCAAGGTGATAGTGTGTCTCAATTGGAATATACCCAAGTTCTTGGAAGCTTGATGTACATAATGAATTGTACAAGACCGGATTTGGCATATAGTTTGAGTCGACTTAGTAGATACTCACACAATCCAGGTAGTGATCATTGGATTGCTTTGTTAAGAGTTATGAGGTATTTAAAGCATACAATAAATTATGAATTGCATTATTCCAAATATCCTCCCGTATTAGAAGGATTTTGTGATGCAAATTGGATTTCATGTAATTCAGAGAGTAAGTCCACAAGTGGTTATGTATTTACACTTGGTGGAGCAGCTGTGTCATGGAAATCATCAAAACAAACTGTGAATACACGTTCAACGATGGAAGCAGAATTTGTAGCTTTGGATAAAGCCGCCGAAGAAGCGGAATGGCTCAAAGGCTTCCTAGAAGGTATTCCATTGTGGCCAAAGCCTGTAACGGCCATTTGCATACATTGTAATAATATGGCTGCTCTTACAAGAGCAAAGAATGACATCTACAATGGCAAGTCAAGGCATATAAGGCGACGTCACAAGACAATACGAGATTTGCTCAAAAATGGAATTATTTCCATTGACTATGTAAAATCAAAGGAAAATATAGCAGATCCTTTGACTAAAGGCCTTAATAGAGAGCAAGTTATATTTACATCGAGGGGAATGGGCTTAAAGCCTGTACAATGAGTCACCACTTGGCGGAAACCTAACCTAGCAACATTGGAGATCCCCTGGTCTAGGTTCAATAAGCAAACTAGTTAGGGAAGACTCAAGAAGCATAAACACACATATATGCCTATTCCTATGGTGACACAAAGTGTGTTTCCGTTGATGATTACAGGATGAATATTAATATTCTTAATAATGCTAATAACTTTTCTCAAAGTGGGATAGTACGGACTATTCTTAATTAGCATTACCTATATGAGATTGATGTCGGGTCGCATCTATGAGAACCGAAATGGCTACGTTCTCTAGAAATCTTATGAAGTAAGGAGTTGTTCAGGACCAAACTGAACACAACTGTAAGAATTGAAATGTGTTCTAGTATGACATGTGTGATACTTATTGTCTTGGTTTACTACACAACGTGAATAGTTCAAGACTTTTGTTCACTACTTCACAAAGTGAATCCGATAAGTACTCACTACGATAGGTTCAAGTCCAAAAGACACCTTTTCCGATGCATGTCATATCTAAGTTCTCCGAAAACGCGATAAGTTCTTAATTATCTTATTTTCTATTCAAATGTGGGGTATTATTAAAGTTTGAATAGAAAATGTGGGGTATTGTAGGAACTTGTGGGACATTAGTCCCACATTGAAGAAGTAGAAAGAGTTTTTGCATTTATAAGAACTAACCCATTTAGTCTATTAAATGGGTGAAGTGTGAGAGAATGGGCTTGTGGGCTTTTCTATTGGATTTTCAATGGAATTGCACATAAATTAAATATATATGTAAATAGTCAAAAGATGAGTCTTGGGCCTTGGGGCTCTGTTAATTAAATTCGAAAATATTTTATTTTATTTTTGAAAATTGAAATTGATATTATCTGAGGAACAGTTACAACTGTTCGGAACAGTTATAACTGTTCAGTCAGACATATCTTTTCAATTTGACTATTATATATACGTAGTTGGTCTTTGTTGTTAAGATACAACATATTCTCCTTCTTCTTCTTCTTCTTCTTCTTCTTCTTCTTCTTCTTCTTCTGTTCTTCACAGAAACACAAAGTAAATTCGCCAGAAACAAGTTCTTGTGTAAGAACTTGTTTAGATTGTTGAATCCTCTAGATAGACGTCTGAAACTACAGCACAAGTGGGGACGAATTTCTGTCTAAGGACACTGCTAAGCAGGCCTCAATCTGATCAAGTCAGTAAATTTCTAATTCAATTTCGTTGTTGATTTTAGTTTATTTGATTGTTGTTAGTAGAATTGATAGTATTTAATTATATATAAAAACTGTTTGTATGCCCTATACTGATTGGTTCTAACAGGTGTTCCTCGGACACATTCTCTCGGTGGTAAAGTTAAACCATTGCAAGTGCTTGTTCGGATCCTCACCCGAGAGACCATGGAACGGTTTCAATTGGTGGAGAAATCCACTCTTCAACTCAAACTCACTTGTCTTTCCTTCGGCCACAAGTGGGAAAGTTATGTTCGCGGGTGCGGTACCTCCTCCGGTAACATGTCCGTTTTGAGCTCGGATCGAAGTCATTGTTGGTGGTTCAGATGGTAACTAGAATTCGAGATCGGGATTAAGGCTAGATGTAGAACTTGCGGATCGAAGACTTGATGAAGTAATGGGGGAGGCCGAGATCGGACTTGATGGTGATGATGATGCCGAGCTAGATGATTCGGATGGGGGCAGTGGGGTGGTGATCGCGATGGCGAGATGTTCGTTGATTCCTTGCAAGCGTCCTCGGTTATCTCTTGTCCACAGATTAGAATCGGACATGCATTATCCTGAGGAGTTCAACGAGAAGCAAGTTAGAATCATCGAAGACAAATAGAAAGCAAGAATATATAAACTATATGATCAGATACACATTGATACACTCGGATACAAGCTCGGATACAAGCTCGGATACAAGGGTTAGTTAAATGAAATTTTCGAAAACATTTCGAAGCTATACAGAGCAAAATTTTTTTACAAACAGGACATGTCAAACCTAGTTAAAGTTTTTAGTTCAATTTTATTCACACAATTCTAAGAATCGAGGTACGTGGAGCAGAGGAGCAAACTGTGCAATGGACTTGTGCAGCCCACGGTAAGGTCTTGCTTACTCCTATATACCTCGAACCAGAAGAGACGTTTTCTTTTTGTTCAAGACTTATCTATGCTCGGCTAGTTTTCAAGTTCTAAAGTAAGGTGGACGTGCGACCTAGGTATTTTGTCTAGACATAATATCATTCCGTGTTTTCAGAAGGCATTGGTTGCAAGTCCACACGCGTAGAGACAAGGCATGACTCATTTGTTGGTAACCACGGAGGGCAAGTCCCCTATCGACCCCTTCACCGAGAAGAGTTGTCAGTCTGTGGGCCTCTGAGATCCAATTTTGTAAACCTTGTAACTAGGTAATGAAAAAGCATGCCCCTTACTCAGTTGAGAATAACTCCATGTGTTAGACATATCTCCAAATGCTAATAAAAGCCGCCCTCGACCTCATGAAATCTCGAGAGATAAAATGAAGGGTTAAGGCTAGAATTAACAAAAGGGACCTTGCCTATTCCGTTCACTTTAGAACCTACAATAAACCAAACACAAACAAATCTCAAAACCTAAAAATTTAACTAAGTTTTACATGTATTCGAAACTATACAAAACGAAAATTAAAATTCTATACTATACAAACAATGGCACACGGCTTCAAGATCAAAAGAAATTTTTTTACAAAGTTAACACTCCAATAAAAAGATTTTTCTCAAGATCCCCGGCAACGGCGCCAAAAATTTGACGAGTGCCATAATCAGGGTTACAATACACGCAATTTAAATACCCTACAAGAAACGTTAGTAGCATATGATAAGTAGGAATCGTTCTATCCAGAGATCAAGAAGGGCAATCGAAATACAAAGCATTAACACATATTTACATAAAAACACATAACATGAAACGAATTAGGGGGTTGAAGAGAAGTTCGGCAACTATTTCTCTATGGACCTAATACACGAATTTAAAACCTAAAATTACTATATACAAGTGATCATCATTTTTCACACAAAGCAATTTGACAAAAGACTCTTTAACATGTAAGACACGCATGTACGAAAGTAAGGAACAAGAATTGATACAATTTAGCGTTAATTCGATTTCGACTACAACTATAACGATTTCTCTTTACCTAGTTGTGAGACTTCTCAAGTTTTCTAAGACACACTTTCGTTCCCATCCTAGAATTTGTGTTAATCCGGTTAAGACTTAATATTAAAGCACAAGAGTCAAAATCGAAAACAAGTAAATAAGTAAGGTTGTCAATCTTCTTATTTAACATGCAAGCTCTAAGGTATTAAACTCTAAGTGAGCTACACAAATCATAGCAACAGTTACATCTAGCTTAGTTCGTTATTACTCTAGCCGATTAAACCTAGTACCTAGATTACATTCAAGATGACACTAAGTACTGATTTTCATGCCCAATCCTTAGATTACTAACCGATTTTAAGTCATAAACATGCATCATATACCTACTGTCCTAATTATCTATACACACGAAATCCACAAGTTAAAATCGAAAAACTACTTTACATAAACAAGAATTGGTTCATACAAGAGTTTAGCAAAACCAAGAATCGAAATAAATTCCTACAAACTATACAAACATGAATAAATATAGTAGCCATAGAAGGGTTGGATCACACTTTAGAAACCTTGAAGACTTCCCAAGATGTGGTGGAGTGATCGGCTGAAGGTAGAGGTAAGGTACAGAATTATGGGAGGTGGTGGTGTAGGAATCGGCTAAGTATTTTTCAGTTTGGTGCTTGAGAGACTTGGTAGAGCTTTTGGCTAGTACTTGTGCTTAAGATCAGATAAGATTTCTGTATGATAGCCGTGCCTTTATATAGGAGAAGAGGCTGTGTAGAAGTCGGCATAAACCTTGTACAAACCGGCAAGGAAAACCTTTTCCTTGCCGGATTTGATCTTCCTTCTTTTCTTGGTTCTTCTAGGATTCTACTTGCCGATTTTCTTCATAGATCACAGCTGCATTTCTTCGTGGACTTCTTGATGGATTCGGTTCATTCTTTGATGGATAAATAATCCACAGATGCAGCCATGAGCTTCCCTAGTTGGGCCAGGAAAATTTTCTCCTAGGCCAGCCGACTGCTTTTCTTTTCCTACTAGGACTAAGGAACTTCTTCTTTCCTTTATTTGCACTTTCCTTTTTGCTTGGCTGGCTTCCTTATTCTTCATTTAGCTCAGCAACTCTCATTTGGTGTATTTGGATACAACTTTGGTGCAGGAACACAGAACTTCCTCTCTGCAGGCAGTAGGTTTCCTCTTCTCGGCAAACTTGACCTTTCTATGTTGCAACTGGCATAACTCCCTCCAAAACATAGCTTTTGATGCGATTCTAAATGTTCTGGAAACTAAACTTCCAGAGCGTTCTTTGCGTATATGGCTCGCATTCTGGTTCCAAGTGAGTCGTTCTGGAGAAATTGAGGAAGTTGGATGATGTGCCCAGGAAATTACTAGAACTTACTAGATTGCGATAAACTTTTCCTTGCAATTCATGGCAGCTTCTTTTGGTCCTATTGTTATAACTCTTTCGATTGCTAAACCATTAACGTGTCTACTGCACATAAGAGAATAAAAATTCATAAAAGACAAAGTCGAGGTTTTACAGAACCAACGAAATATCTTTAAGACTCCTATTTCGGTTTTTGACAAATTTCTGCACTTTTCTCCATACTTGGCACGTTTTCAATATAATTCTACCTAAGACTCATGACTCTATTTAATGACTCGATTCTACAGAAATAGGGGTTAAAACAAAGCATAAGCGAGGGTAAAACACATTAAGAACGTCACACTATATGCTCCTTCAGCTTCATCTTCACTTTCAACTACAACCTTATCTTTTCTCTGACCCTTTGCTAACTTTTCCTTTGTTTTTTGCTTCTTTTCATCTACAACATTAAAGTTACAATTTACAATGTATGAAATCATGTAAGTATAATAAGTTAGTAAACAAACAAACAATAATTTTGCTTTTGTTCAGTAAGCATACATTTTTCCATCTTTTCATAAAACTCAAGCTCCTCCTGGCTTGGATAATATTCAATGTCGGATTGATCCTTTTTATCCAATTTTGCAAACAAATTAGTGCTTCTACAGTTTTAGGAGTTAGAGAACTCCTAAAAGGATCAACCACTCTACCACAGGTACTAAAGGAGGATTATCCTTTACGACAAGAGCAAGATTTGGATATTTGCATCCATTCAACTTCCACCAATGAAGGATTCCCTTGTGGTGGTGGACACTCGATCGGATCAAGGAGATATCTATCAACTTCACTCTCAACAACAACTTCGTCGGATTCTGCTAGATGATGAGTCGCTTAAGCGAGCATCAAACAATAATAACCCTACAATCGTTAGTAGTATAGACATAAGTAGGGATCGTTCTAAGCCGGAGATTAAGGGTACCTGAAACATGAGATTGTTAGACAAAAACACATATATACATATGTACATCAAAACGTCACATTGGGGGAAGAATTGGTTCGACAGCCATAGGGCTGCCCTATAGTCCTAGGCACGAAAATAAAATGCAGAAAATTAAACTCTAAACTACAATGTACAAGTTTGGTCGACATTCTTCCACAAAGCACTAGCACGAAAGCAATCAAAATACATAACAAACAAGCAAATAAGACTCACGGCAAGGCATTAAAGTGTTCTAGACTCAACTTAACTCCAACCCAATTAGCTCCTAAACGGTATTACTAATCGATTAAGACTCCTCATGTATTTTTAGTGACTAAATACCTAACCTTAAAATTATACTAGTCATCTTTGAATATTCTAAACGATGTAAACAAACATGACAAGTAATTAAGCACAAAGTCTTTTTTATTAGTTGGAAACAAGTTAATTAAGTAAGGTGTCACTCTTCTTATTAACAAGCATGTTCTTTAAATTACTCTAACCCTTGTGAAAACAACACAAATAAAATAACTCGTTGGTTACTTAATTTATATTATTTTCGGCTAATGAGATAAATAATCTACGCAATGCATTTACATAGGCTACCAATCTTTAAGCACACGAATTCAAAGAACAAGTCAAGAAAATCCTAAAATCGAATTAACACATGTTTGCCGATTATCCTACTTACTAATTCATTACATATTTTCCTTACTCTTTAACATGAAATCTGTATTCTTACATCCAAACATTAATTAAAGATAAAGAAAACGAATTGAACATACAAATCATAAAACCAAACTTCAATCCAAACAATACATAGACATAGAGTTTGAAACCAAGAATTCATGCTAACTTCATAGACAAAGTTTAACATAACTACATAAAAATTACAAAACCGAAAGAGGGGAGTGGATCACACTTTTATAGACACCTTGATGACTTCGACTCGTGTGGATCCGGTGGATGGTGGAGGAGATGGTTGCTCGGCAATGGTGTGTGTCGGCAGGATTTTTAGGGTGACATGGTGGTGATTTTCGGCTAGGGTTTTATGTAGGACTCTTGGGAAATTTAGGTAGAGCTTTGGCTAGATTTTTGCTTTGGAATGTGACAAGTTTTTCTGTGTAAAAGATGGCTATATATAGAGGAGAACCATGCTAGGGTTGCCGGCCTCAACAAGGAAAGGAGAATTCCTTTTCCTAGTTGGCTTATGTTTCCTTGTTGAATAATTATTGCATTCTTGGACTTCTTTTTCTGAATTTTTCTTCATAGCATGGGCTTCATATCTTCATGGACTTCATATGTGGACTTGACAACTCTATTTGGTGAACTTGATCTATGGAAAAATGCCCCAAACCCGCCAAGAACACAACCGGCATCAAGCTGCTTGCCGATCGGCAAGCAATCCTAGTTCGGATAGGAAATCTTCTTTTCTTCATGTTTTCCTCCATTGCCTTGGCTCAATGTCTTCCTCTATCCTTCAATAAGCTTGGACAATCTTCAAGTATGCAAGTGTACGCCAAAATGTCCATCGAAAACAGAAACAAAGGAAAAGAGGCAGAAACTTGGTGGAATCGGTTGGAATGACCTTGCTTCAGTAAATCCGGCATAACTCCCTCCTCAGAGCTCCAATCGATGCGATTATAAGTCTCAGAAAAACTAGATACGTAGAGCTTCCTTCATATAAAAGGGTTTGATCAATTTCCTTGTGAAACGTCCGGAATGAATTTTTGAAGTTGGGACACAGTCCAAGGAAAAATCCTAGAAGTCACTGGATTGGTTTGCTCGAACTGCTGATTTGCAGCCCTCTTTTGGGTAACTTTCCGAACTCCGATTGATCTGTATTTTTGACACAAAACCCTTTAGCAAGCCAATAAAATGCATACCAAATTTCATCAAATTTGGAAAAGGATAGGTCACAATTCCATTCATCTCAGAATCACAAAAAAGACACATTTTGCACTATTTTTCAGAATTCTTAAACTTAGTCATTTTTCGGATTCTAAAGCACATATTTTCAAAACTATACCATAACGACACTAAACTAAATTATGACTCAATCTTAGACAAATAAGGGTTAAACAAAGCATAAACGAGGGAAAATACATATTAATATCGTCGCACATTGTGCTCCTATTACTAGAGCCTTTTACCAACCTGCTAACATGTCGGCCAGTTTCCCTGACATCTTCTTGGTCGAGTTAGGAAACCTTGCAGCTGAACCTTGGGCCATAAATCCATCGAGCATTGTTGCTGATCTAAGAAGGAGTCCATGCAGCCCTAGTCCATAAAGAAATTCGGCAAAATTCCTAGAAGAACAAGAAGAAGAAATTCAAGTCAAATCCAGAAAGGAAAACTCTTTTCGTTGCCGAATTACAAATCCTTGTTCTTGCCGACTATGCTGCCTCTTCTCCTATATATAGAGGCATCCTCTCTACAAGAAAATTGTCACATCTCAAGCACAAGTACTAGCCTAAAGCTCTACTAAGTCTCTCAAGCACCAAACACAAAATACTTAGCCAAACCCGATTCCACCCCCATCTAAAATTCCGAACCATTGTTCTACTTGCCGCCGTGCATCTCCACCACATCTTTCGAAGTCTTCAAAGGTTTCTAAAGTGTGATCTGATCCCCTATGGATACTATATTTGTTTATGATTATGTGTATTGTATGAACTCGATTCAATTCTTAGTTTTTATTAAACTCTTGTATGAACCGATTCTTGTTTGATATTTATGTAAAAGTTTTGCTATTTTAACTTGTGATTTTCATATGTTAGATAATTAGGACAGTGGTATTAGATGCTTTTTTAGGATTTAAATCGATTAGTAATTTAAGGGGTGTGCCTTAAAAACTGAAACATTAGTTTTGTTCAAAACATGTAATTCTAGATGTTAGGTTTCATCGAACTAGAGAAACATGAATAATTCATACTTGTAGTTGTCTTGATTTGTGTTCTCGCCTAGAGTATAACCCTTAGAACTTGCATGTTAAATAAGATGATTGACAACCTTACTTGTTTACATGTCTTCGATTTGTAATTCATGTGCTTAAATGTTAAACGTGTAAAACCGGTTATCATAACCTTGAGATTA
Organism: Potentilla sterilis; assembly: GCA_963682095.1. Lineage (NCBI taxonomy): Eukaryota > Viridiplantae > Streptophyta > Magnoliopsida > Rosales > Rosaceae > Potentilla > Potentilla sterilis. The sequence goes on from OY821754.1 coordinate 44,225,852, forward strand.
TACTCGTAGTTAATTCTAAGAACTTAAGAAATCAAACGATTAGATGACCTCGTAGGCTCTAGTTGTGGTCGAAACTGAATTAAATCTAATGTGTGTCTATACTTGTTCCTTACCTTCTTATGTGCGAAATTTACATGTTAAAGAGTCTTTGATACTACCCGAACTTAGAATTACCGTTTAACTGTTTTACTTTTATTATTACTCCTCGGAAATTGTTTTTACGATTTGAAAGTTCTAAAGGTTGACTTTTAAATAAGTTGACTTGACTGAGGATTTTATTTCATGACGAGGTAAAAGACGTTGAGACGAGTTCGTGGACACGTAGCATGCTCAATTTGGAGTTCGTACAAAAAAGTTACGATGTAAAATCGGAAATTTGTCCGATTTTGGACGAGTATAAATAGCCGGGAGAAAATTTCCCGAAAGGGAAATCCCCCATTTTTTCTTTTTATTTTTATTTTTCTTTTCTTTCTTTTTCTTCTCTCTTCTTTCTCTCTCCTCTTCCCCGAGTCTGCCCGACCTCCACCGATTCTTCGCCGTCCGACCGAACTGGGCCGGCGCACCGGTCACGTTCGGACCGGCTCGGCCTCCTCTTCACGTCGGTGGCAGCGGCGCGGCGGGAAACGCCGCTGTTTAGCCGTGCGCCGCCCGAGCTGGTTCGACACAGTCGAACCGGATTTCCCTCCTCCGGCCACTTCTTGGCCCGATTTTAGGGGGGAGATGGAGACCTTGATTCGCACAAGCATCCCACCAAAGGAATTGAACCGAATCGATCCAGGTAAGGAGAAATTAGGATTTTAAATTTTTAGGGTTTTGGTGATTTTTTATGGAGGTTGTGTAATTGATGTTTTTGGTGGATTTGGAGGTTAAATTCGTGTTTAGGATGTTGTTTGGAGTCGATTAAGTATAATTTAGGGTTCGATTGGTTGAGTTTTGGAGAAATTGGAGTTTGAGATTTTTGGGCCGCCGTACCGGCCGCCGTACGCGGCGGCTGCGTGGGTTTTTGGCAGCAGAGGCGACGAGGATGAGTCCCCGAGGTGGTGGCCACGCTACTGTGGAAATTTGGGATCGATTGGAGGTGTTTTGGCCTCCTGTGGCTGTGCTGTCGGCGGCAGCGCTGCTGTTCAGCCGGCGGTGGCGGCGGCGCCACTGTTCCGGCGGCGAGAGGTTGAAGACGATGAATAGTGAAACAGTAAAAGGTAAAAGTAAAACGGTAAAAGGTGAAAAGTAAAACAGTAAAAATAAACGGTAAACAGTAAACAGTAAAAGTAAATGGTAAATAGTAATTGAATTTTAACCATTTACTGTTTGACATTCAGAATTACTGTTTGACCTAGAATAATTACTGTTTGACCTTGGTTTATTACTGTTGACTTACCGTAAAAAGGTTAAAAGCTGATTAAAAGGGTTTTACGACGAATTAACTAGTAAAAGAATTGATCGGACACGGAGTGGGTGTCCTGAGTAATTTCGGACGTAGATTTTCGGTATTGAGGCGAAATTCCTATACGGATAATTGAAAAAGGCAAAATTAGGAGGTTTCGTGCGATTAAGGACGTCCGTAGATTTAACGTTTATAAATAAATTCCGAGTTTCGTAATAATTATAATTACGTCCCTATTACAGGTCGAGAGGTTATTCGACGGGACGAGAGATCGGATTAGCGGCGCGCTCGGCCGTACTGTGAGTGGATTTTTATTTTAAATAAATACATGCATATATATATTTTAATAAAATACAATTTATTTAAATAAATAATCTTAGAAGCATGAAAATCCGTAAAATTAAAAGGATATTGATATTTAAAGAAATAAGGTTTTGGGGTTATGCTTTTATTTTAATAGTATGTGATTTTATCCGGAAACGAGGTTTCCGGAAATAGTATGTTTTAATTAATCATAACTTGATTATGTTGAATAAGTTTATGTGTATTTTGATGTAAAGACCGGAAATGAGATTTCCGACGATTTAATGTTTTCAAATTTGTAATTTTTCGATATGTGAGACATCTCGATGTTGTATATATATTTTTCCATATTATTTTACAGCATATTGGATATGTCGGACATATATGAATATATTTTGAGGCTATTATACTATTTATGATTATTATAAGCCTCAGATGTGCGGTCGGGGACCGTACGGATTTATTATATATAAGGGGAAGTGTGTTTTCGGTTTTATTTTCGGATTTTTCACCATATCAGGGTCCATATATATTGATGCTAGCTAACTTATTAACCTCATCCCACCCGAGGTGACGACTTGACCATGTAGGTCAGATTCACGCTCGGTGGTCGACGTAGGGTTGTATAGAGGTTTAGCGTGGGACGCTGTAGAGTCTGGGAGACTCGACCCTTAGCCTGGGAGGCTTACTATTAAATGGTGATAACCTTCCCCTATTATATGACCAATGTGATTGGTCATGATTTTTATATTATGTGGTTTCGGGAATATTTTCTCTATGAGACTTTCTGATTTTAATAAATTTCCGAACCAGCGGGGCTGGATTTTTAATTACAAGAATATTTGGGAATGGGCCAATGGGATTGGTCCAGTTATATTTTATTTGATTATTCGGTATACCAGTGGGGTTGGGTTTTTACTATAAAATAATTTGGGATTCGGCCAATGGGATTGGTCGTGGTATGTTTCTATTTGATTTTCAAAGTATTTATTTTGAAAGTATAAACAAAATATTATTTGTGTATTTAAGATATCAGCGGGGCTGATTAATTATTATGATTTTCTTAAACGTGGGATGTTTTACGAAAATGCATGCATAGTGGTTTTCAATTATAAAATATTGGGGAAGTAATATAATACTTTTTATATAAGGTATTATACGATATTATTTTTATCCACTCACTCTAACGTTTTTAATTTACTTTCCCCTGAGCCTTTCGTTTTAAATCGCCCAGTGTGCAGAGTAGTGATCAGAGGTCAAGAGTACTCGGAGTCGAGGCATAGTCATTATCGTTGTCGCTTCCGCTAGGTGGGATCTGTGATCCCTTATTCTTTTATTTTCATATTACATTTCTTGTTATATTTCCATTTGTAATTCCAGTTCATTTTGTTAGATTGGTCTGATTACGTGTGAGCCAGTTGAATTAGATTTTGTGTTTATTGGTGGCGGTTGTTGTGATTTGGGGAGCAGGTGGCTCCAGGTGTTACAGTTGGAACTGAAATTTTAGAAGTGTTTTGGTTGTTGCAGGTTTTAGGGTTGTCCATCTTAAGATTGACTTATCGATTTATCAATAGAGTTAGTCTTAAGGTGGTCCCCGCAGGATCTTATCTGGATTTCAGGGTGAAATCCGGGGCGGGTCCTGTCAGTCTTTGTGTGAATTGCTTGGTGTGAAAGATGATGATCACTTGTATATAGTAATTTATGATTTAATTTTGTGTCTAGTAATTTAGTACAGCTTGCTGCCGAACCTCTTTTCATCCCCCCTTATGTGACGTTTCAATGTATAAATGTATAAATGTGTTTCTAACTGTTTACATGTCAGGTACTCTTAATCCCCGGTTAGAACAATCCCTACTTATCATATACTACTAACGTTTCTTGTAGGGTTATTATTGAAGATAGCTCGCTTCGGCGATTCGTTAAAAGGCGTTCAAGACTACTCATGGTGGACAATCGGTTGCAACTTTTTATGCAAACTTGAAGATAATTTGGCAGGAGCTTGATCAGAGAAATCGTAATCCTATGACCTGTGAGGCTGACATCACTTCTTATCGGAAAGAGGAAGACAAGATGGGTGTCCACATCTTTCTCGGTGGCTGATGAGACCCTCGCTTTGAAGGAGAAAAGAATGAATTATTGCGTATGGCAACTCCACCAACACTGGAGCAAGCTTTTGCCTATATTCGAAGAGATGAAGCTAATAAGACTGCCGCTCAAAAATTTCATACTGAGATCTTTGGTTTGGCCGTTCAAGCTGCATCTTCATCAGAACCTCAAATTAGAAGTTCTACTCTAGTTCCAGTTCCGAATCAGGGATATCAGCAGAATCAATATTATAGCCAAGTGACTTGCAATTATTGCAAAGAAGTTAGCCATACCAAGTACTATTGTCCTAAGTTGCAGAAGTTTAATACCAACTCGAGTTGGAGAGGTAGCAACAATACCAGAGGATGTGGAGGACGTGGAGGACGCAACAATGGACAAAGAGGTAAAGCAGCAGTTCAGTTAGTGCCAGAACCTGATTTTTACGGAGGCATTGAAGGACAAGATCCTTCAAAGGGTAATGTAACTCTAGGTAAAATTGCTATCGCTTTACATGTTTCAGACTTTATATGTAGCAATACTTGGAATATTGATTCCGGGACTTCTGATCACATGACCTATGATAAATCATTCTTTATATCTTTATCCTCTCCTTCTATATCCCATGTGTCAAATGCCAATGGTGCGTCTTTTCCTGTCTTAGGTATTGGGTCCATTCAGGTTACACCATCAATCATATTGCATGATGTTCTTTATGTGCCGTCATTGTCTCATCACCTTTTGTCTCTCTCTCAGTTAAATGCACAAAATAAGTGTTCTGTAACATTTTTCCTAATGTATGTTGTTTTTTCAGAGTCTGTGCACCAGGGTGATCATTGGTAAGGGAGACCTGAGGGGGAGACTGTTTCACTTGGATTGCATGTACGCAGAGCCAACACCAGCACCAGAACAGCCTTTGGCCCTGACATTGAATTCTGATCGCCTAAGTGAGTTGTGGCTATGGCACCGACGGCTAGGCCATCGGCCTTTTGGAGTTATGAAGAAGTCTATGCCTTTATTATTTTTGGAAATTAGTGAGTCTAGCCTGCATTGTGAGACTTGTGCTTTATCTAAGAGTCATATGTCTAGTTATCCTTTGAGTTCTCATTCTAGTAGTATTCCTTTTGATTTAATTCATTCGGATTTGCGGGTCGGATCCCGTGGTTTCTCTTTCGGGTCGGGCTTCTAGACCCGGGTCGGATCGCACAACTTCTGCCGAGTCGAATAGTGAGACTTCGTTGGTCCCAATATACAACTGAAAAACTGTGTCCAAACAACAAAATCTCAGACATCTACAAGAGACATGATAAGACAAAGTTCATAAATTTCATCTGTGCAAGATTCATACATATGGTTATGGCAGAAAATTTATGAAGTGATGATTTAACCCTCACTGTTACTGTATGATTAATCGAAACCACAATGAGTAGTTAATCTTTTGATTTTCATCATTCTCCAGACGGATTCAACTGCGAATTGGAAAGACAATGACATTGTCTAGGACAGGGCCACACATATGACCATAATCATGAAGCTTCGTGTGATAATGTGCACTGTAAAATGTGATTCTAGTTCTGGCTGAAATGGCTTGGAACTTGAAGCTTACAGTTCTGAATCCACCCTTTCCTTGAGACACATAACGAGCTTTTAAGGTTTCCTTACCAGCAAAGGCTTCAACCATCATAGATCCCTGACAATCATTCTTTGCATCTCCAATGGTGAACGTAAGGTTGTAAGATTTGTTTGGGATTGTTCTAATAATTTGAGCAATGGCACTTTCCCTTCCTGCAACTAATTCAATTGCTGCGAATCCGGATGGAACTGAGAAGTGCTTGCAGTCAACGTACTTCACAGGTTTTAGGGATTCGATGATCCATCCTGGCAGTGGTGAGATTTGGTCCAGTAACTTTGGAGGGAGGAGGACTCCGGTAGAAAACTTTTTGAACACACGAGGACCGTTTTCAAAGCCACCGTTTTTTACTAGATTTCCTGCATAAACAGTGAAAATAAGTTTAAGTTAGAATAATGCAAGATCGATTATTTCCTAAACTCTCCCAAAAGATTGAATTTTCCATACGGATATAGGCACACCAAAACAAGTCTCAGATTTTAAATCCCTACCAACACATAAACAAATTGAAAACCCTACAACAGTTAAATATAACATCATATCCTAGCTAGAGAAGTATATATAAATTTTATCTAAGATGCTCAAACCAATACTGAATTAATTAAACTAGTGAAAGGAGTCTCTCTAAATTAATTAGAATATTAAGGTGTTCTGTGAATTACATTCATCTAACCCTGAATAATCTGACTCCGAGAGTCTCGATCGGAGACTTCTTATAGATCGTGATATTCAACATTTTAAGTTTCTGAAGATTGACCACATATCCACATAATAACTAGATAGTAAGACGTTCCTGTACGTTAATACTGTTCACCATTGTGTTCATCTCATTTCTCGTTTTCATTATATAATCATTCGGTTTTTAACCTCAATTAATTGTCACTTGATCAAGTAAGACTGACTAGCTGTAACATCAAATAAGGCTCAAAATGTGGAATCGTACCTCTTATATACTTCTGAGGAAGAACGATCTCCTTGATTGCAATAGCATCCATCAGAGGACCGCAAGTTGGGTCTTCTTGAATCCCAGGGTTGTGAAACGTAACCCTAACAACCTTGGAAGTTGCCTTGAAGGCCCATGCATAAGTGTCACCCCCATTGCTGCTGTACAAAGTCTGAACGGAGAGCTCTGCAGACTGACCCGGCACTGAGACATTGAGCGCTTCGTCTTGGGCACAAGTCCTTGTGGTGCTAAAAGTGAGGGAGTACGCTGATCCCGGGTTGACATTCACGTTCTGAGAAATGGAGGCCTCGTTGCCGAGCCTTACGGCATGGACGCCACGTGCAACCGGAAAGTAGAAGCCACCAGGCTGCGGCCCGCCTGAGATGTACTCCACCAGACCGTCGATCTCCCACTTTGGGAGTGAGTGTTTACCAATGATGACTGTTTTCTTTAGGTTGGAGGGTTTGGGTGATAATTCGAAGTGTCCATTTGGTAGTTCCCCTGAAAAATAAAATTAGATTGTGTTATGCAAATACATTACCTAAAAGAAAGAAAACCCATTTCTTCAATCTGAATGTAAGTGTGTGGTTTCCAGAAAAGCAAGTCTATCCATAGTAAATGAGTATTCATATACAGTGGTTAAGCATTAGGCTAGAATGCTAGATCTTGAAAGTTTATTCTTCTGTACGTTGAAAATGTATATAACAACTTTACTTCTTTGCTCGACACTAATGCACAAAATCGAGCTACTTCCAACAGTTACTTTAAACTCGAAAAGTTAGACGATTAATGATCCAACAATATATTCGTATTAATTAAACTCGTACATGTGAGAAAATGTGACTATATAAACAAAACTCAAAGCTCAGGGTAGGGAAGTCTAATCATCAAAGTGTTTTCTAGCTAGGTTAACTTACACGATTTGTCAAATGCAAAATCACGTAAACTGCCGTTCTAAATCTAAGCTATAGCATGTTGTGCTTGTAATAACACTTCTATAAGTATAAGAAACAGAAGATAGACAGAATGAATAATAAGGGAAAGAGTGAAGGGGCCGGTTACCATCAAGATGTAGAGTAGCAGCTGCAGAAGCATAAGCACCGCAGACAGTGACCAGAAAGCAAAGAAAGACAAAGAAAGGAGCCATATCGTTCCGAAGTGGCATGGATGAAGCATCCAAAAAGGGCCCTTCTTATATAAACAAAGAGAGAAAAGTCCACTCACATATGATCTGATAAAATTTGTTCGAAGGCAAAGAAGATAAGCACTGGCAACGCTTTTCCATGTTCAAAGAGGCACCAAACTAGCCGCGAGATGTGTATGTTTGTCTCTAATTTCTGGACTTTAAATTTATGGTTACCGTGATTTGCTCCTCTAGAATACTTCATTGGACCCTTTGGTCTATTCTTCCTCAACTTCAAGGCCATTGTTTATGCACAAAGTCTCATGATGTGCCACATGCTTCAGTTTGAGATATCATGGAGGGTGACTCAAATTAGTATGCACGGAAGATGTACTAGTTTCGTACAGAGCTAGCTTGAGTTTGATCTAAAGATCATGTGCTGCACTTTGCTGTCCATATTGGAGTAAAAGCAACTGGGATTAAACTTGATTATTTGCACATGCAGAGGAGAATCGGAGACCTAATGATCTATAATGGTTCATACTTCATGAAACAAGTGAAAGTATACACTCACATACAAAATTCAATATTCTGGGAGGGAGTTTGATTTACAGTTGAAAAACACATCTCTCTGAATCTTTTCATACACTTTTTTTTTTTGGTTGTTGTTGTTGTTAAAAACGGACCTAAGAGAAAAAGATTAAATGTTGGAGCAAGCTCCAGTTCTTCTAACTCGAGAGGTCATCCAAAAAAGCCTGGGCAGCATGAGCAGGAGGATTCTCAAAACTCAGTAAACCCAAATCATGAGAGATACTTTTTTTTTTTTTTTTGCCAAAGCATCAGCAACCAGGTTGCACTACCTAAAAAAAAAGACCATGTTGCACTCCCTGAAGATATGACTGATTTTGGATATCATAAAAGCACAACCAGAAAGGAGAGAGGCAAGAGGATTCATATCAAGAATTTATGAGTATGTTAATTAAGTTACAAAAGAAACATTTTTTTTAGGGAAATGGAGACAAGTCTATTGGCTAAAGCCATATGACCATGAGGGTCAAACTAGTAAGGTGACATACCACCCCGAATGCACACTAATTACTGTGAATGTAAATGCGCACGAAAGCGCTTATTCTAAACAAAAGTTCAAAGATGTCCAAAACAAAACGGACAAAACTGACCGAATGAATAAAGCATAAAAAACAAGCAAATATAAACCTACCAAAACCTAACTTGACAACTCTGAAGTCGAATAAGGCCTAGAGACCCTTGTGGTGTACCTTTCATCGAAGAGTCAAACGCAAATTAGAGTTTTGGGTAGGGTCTTTCCTCGTGTATCTGTGAGGTACTTAAGTCGTGCTTGTTGGCTCAAGAGCGATAGATAGGGAAGAGAATTAGGCCAACCTACTAGATTTGAAGGAAGCCTAGTAAAATCAACCCACTACCCAAACCCATCTACCCCTTCCAAACCAGGCGTACGGATAGTCGAGAAACTCGGCCGAACATTACCTTCATCGGTCCCTCTCCAGTGGTCGGATACGGCCCTCCGCCATCAACTAATCGAAAAAGCGACTGAAGCTTGAGTCTCCGCGCTAAAAAAACCTAGCCTCGCTTAAAGTTGAGTAGCGAGGTTCGAACCACCTTACAAGACAACCGCCGCCAAGGCCTGGTCTCCCCCGTCGGTTTGAGGTTAACACACTCGACTAGGAGAAACCGCCAATGATGGTACGCCGAGTCGCACTCTGTACGAAATCGCCAATTGGAATCGCTACTCCCAAAGCTGCACCACGATCGCCCACCTCCTCCACTTACAAGGAGGATTCTAGAACTAGAGAGCTCTCAAACAATGCTCCACCCCAAAGAGAGCAATTCCGGAGATGCCCCGAAACAGGCGAACAACTGAAGCTGCCGCTCTGCACACGAACCCTAGGGTTCGGTTTTCTCAACTCCAAAAAGATCAGAGCATATTTTTCTAGAACTAGAGAGGTCTCAAATGGTGCCCCACCCCGAAGAGAGCGACGTCGGAGATGCCCCAAAGCAGGCAAACAACAGAAGCCGCCGCCGCTCTGCACACGAACTCGAAAGTTTTCTCAACTCCAAAAAGATCAGAGCGTATTTTTCTAGAACTAGAGAAGTCTCAATCAACACCCCACCCTAAAGAGAGCGACGTCGAAGATGCCCCGAAGCAGGTGAACAACTGAAGCCGCCGCCGCTCTGCACAAGAACCCTAGGGTTCGGTTTTCTCAGCTCCAAAAAGATCGAGCGTATTTTTCATTTTGCGTTCTATTATTGATTAATTATGTTCCTTCTTGATGCTTATGTGATGTGGTGCTCGTTACAAAAGAAACATTTTATAGCAGTGAAAATATTGAAATAAAGTTGGAATATAAAACCCGAATGTTGTCTTCAAGCTAGGGATCACTCCGGCCACCTCCTTTTCATGGATCAATATTGCTCTCAACATTCTCACCAACTCATCCATGTCAAGTCATTTAATATATATATAGGCTTTTTTGGTTAAGGACCTCCGCACCAATCCTTATTGTGCGAATTTTATATTTTGACTAACTTTTCGATTGAATTTTTATATCTCCACCGTCTAGTCTTTAGGTACTCATGTATAGATCATGTCTGCAAATTTTCAGCCATTTGATAACCATTAGCATATCAAACTAGATTAAAACAAATGGACAAACTGCATTTTGTCAAAACTGAATCGTTCATGTTTATGATAGGAAATCACACTTTTGAATGCCTTATCGATTATCAAATTGGCTGAAATTTTGTAAACATGATCTATATATTAGTATCTAAAGACTAGACAGTATAGATGTAAAAATTCAATCGAAAAGTTAGTCAAAATATAAAATCCTCACCATAAGGATTGGTGTGGAGGTCCTTAGCCAATAAAGCCTGTATATATATATTTATTAGTTAAAAGTGAAAATTATCTAGATCCAATTTTTATCACCGTACAGATGCAAGAAATATTTCAGAACAATTGTGTATATTTTTTTTTTGAATAAGGCATGGCCAACATATTGATATCAAAAGCCAGAAAGGGCCGTTACATATCCTCCCTCTACCGACATGGGGTAGATAAAAAGTTTGTGGTAGTAACACAACGATACATCGAACTAGGTCCAATCATTTGATGATTCCGAGCTCATCAGAGAGCCCATAGACTATTAACTACTACATAGTAGATAGGCCGAGACACTAGACTCAATGATTGCACTCAAAGTGCTTTGGTTCCTAATACAAGAAATTATTAGTGATAGATAACCAAAAACATAAATATGGACTAAAGTAAAACCCTAGCCCAAATAGAATAGTGTAGCCTTCATGTGTAGCCCAGTACAAGGCCCAGCAGAAAGAGGCCCGTGTTCGCCACCACCATCTTCAACCTCCGTCACCGTCGCCGCCGCCATGAAGCCGCCAGACTTGCCAAGCCACGTCACCACCGAAATCAGACCTGATCCACCACTACTACGCCACCCTAGCATAACCAATATAACCCCACCATCACCATATGGATCAGCCATGAAATCGCCATAGCCACGCGCCAAAAGCAGATCATGGAGGTTCAGACGACAACCATCGCTGCGCTGGCTTAGGAAGCCTCCAACGATGTCTTCATCTCTGCACAAACCCGACGGACCTGGGCCCTCCAGCAATCCTTGTACCAGATACCATCACAAAGGCTACCACAGCGATATAGTGAATGAAGTCCCCGTCCGGCAGTATCCCCAATCGTCTTGGGCGAACCCGCACCAACGAGCGCCGCCGGACGAGATTGAAAAACTTGAGGAAAACCCCTTCTTCTTCTTCCTTGCGGCTGCTAGGGAAAAAAACCCTTTTTGCTAGTCTGGGTGAACAATACAATTGTGTATATAATGACTATACATGCTTTCGAAATGGTTAATTTACTTAGGCTATATAAATAGTAAAGGCAAGCAATTAATGGTACGGTCTTCCAAATAACAAATAGAGTATTATATATGCTGAAAATCATAATCAAAATGGGTAACAGAACTGGACCAAATTGAAATGTTCATGTACGTGCTGGCACTCAGCTAAACTGCTATGTGAAAGATACTATTGTAAGTCTGAAACGATAAGTCATGATGCATGAAGGAGATAGCTAGTCAAGAAATATATCCATGAGGTGGTCAAACCCTTCGAGGAAAGGAAAACCTTTCGAAGAATATTGCAATAAAGTGAAACTGTTTGAGAAAGATCTCAACAAGATAAAACTCTTTGAAGAGGAACTTAATTCTCAGCTGAAATAGTGCTACGTGAGAGATACCATACAGATATGAACCCACTAATACAATGAGAAGCTAGTCATGAACTCATGATGCAAGAGAGGAGAGAGGTAGTTAAGAAATATCTCAATAAGCTGGAACCCTTCGATGAAGCTCTCTCAATAAGGTAAAACAATAAATCCAATAGGGTGAAACTTTTAGAAGAGGTTCTCAACAAGGCAGAGCTCATTCAGGAGGATCTTAGTAAGGTAAAACCTTTTCGAAGAGGATCTCAACAAGGTGGAGTTATTGGAGAAAAGAGAAATCACTTTGAAGTGAATCTTAGTGAGGAAAACTCTTCATAGTGGAACCCTTTGCATACATCATATCATCGAGCCTAAGCCAAAAGACTCAAGTTCTGGTTTGCAACTTGAAGGAATTCGTAAACAGCTCTACATAGTTCAAGAAACTAAATTTGCATATGAATACACACTGTGCAGGCCAATGCTAGTTTATATATGTGCATACACACTTAGGCAATAGGACACTTCTTTTGGTTAGAAGGATGGCAACAGTTACAGTTTTCAACCGCATATGTAATCAACTACATGACATTCATTAAAACAAAACGATTGAAACCATCCAAACTATAAAACAAGCTTTTCCAAGTTTACTAGAACAAAAGACTGTAAACACCAACTCAATTCTAAACTCTCGGACAAACAAAAAACACAACAAACTAGGATAGTGATAGACTTGACATATGTTTCATCCATGCTACTGCTATATGGCCCTTGCGCGCTCCCTTTCGAGTTCCCCTAAGAGCATATGCAGCGGGAGCACTCCATCACCTCAATTCAGCAGATGGAGTGCTGGATTGACGGAGAGAGATAATGCAACGGGAAAAAAAAGAAGAAGAAAGGCGCGTGGGGCCCAGAGGGATAGCAGCAATCGGCAGAGAGGCAATCTTTGATTGCCTGCCTCTGTGATGGAGGGAGAATCTGTGGGACCCACACACGTGGGAGCCTGCCTTTTTTTTTTAACGCGCCTATTAAAAAAAAAACCGTCAGCCATTTGACCGTTGGCCAATTACCTGTTGCCACGTGGCAGGTGATGTCCAACGGTTCTTTCGCAGAACGGTCATTTTTTGCATTTTTTTCTATTTTTATACCTCCTTTTTTTCCTATAAATACCCTAACTCCATTCTTCACAATTTAAACCATTTCTCATACAATTCTCCTCCATCTTCCCTCATCTCTTTCCCTGAAATTTTTTTTCAGTGTTTTTAGAAAAATGAGTACTTGGCTTCCTTCCGAAGACTTGCAACTATGTGTTTCTTGGGTACGACAATCTACTTGCAACATCACCGGCCGATATCAATGCAAAGATAATTTGTGGAAGAAAGTCTATGACGATTACGCCAAGAATTGGTGTGGCAATCCCGACGATCATTCACAACAACCTCGTTCCAAAGTTGCGCTCGAATCACGTTTTCCGCGCTTGAAGAAAATGCTTAAGAAGTGGCATACATGTGTAGCAAAAGCAAGAACTCGTGCGGCTAGCGGGACGAATTTGGTTGATGAGGTATGTGTAATTGACTTTTTATGTATGATTTTGTCAGACTTAATATTTCGATTAATAAATTATTGATAATCGTATTGTTATTTTTTTTTCTTAATTATTTATTTGTTTAGATTTAATTTTCATATAGGTCTAAATATTATTATTATATTTTTTGATTTAGGAAACTCAAGCTCAATCATTATATTACAAAGATTTTAAAAAAGAATTTACGAAGAAAGATTGTTATGAAGTGTTCAAAGGTTATCCTCATTTCGTGACGGTTGAGAGTAGTACTCTTTCTCCTTTTGAGCGAAATTTTTCATCCCCTTCTGTTGACACGGATGAGCATATCGACACGGATGAGCATGTTGACTTGGATGATGATGAAGGATACACAACTCCATCACCTAACCAAGAGAGACCCCGTCCCTTGAGTCCGGTTAGACCTATGGGAATAAAGGCGGCAAAGGAAGCAAAAAAGAAAGGTAAAAAAGGTATGACGGAGAAAGAAGAGATGTCTTTAGCTGTTTTTCATAATATGCAATGTAATCAAAAAATGTTTATGGAGGCTAGCATGAGAAGAGATGAGGAGAACCTTCGGTTGGCTAGGGAGGGCTTAGAACTTGAAAAGCAAAAAGAAGCAAGGTTGGCTCGACGTGATGCTAATTTAGAGTTGAAAGAAGAAACAAAAATTATGACAATGGATACGAGTATGATGACTCCGGGAAAGTTGACATGGCACACAAAGAGGAAAGCGGCGATCTTGAGAAAAATAAATGAGAGTAGTAGCACTAGTGATGCTTATTATGTTCACTTTGATGAAGAGTGATTATGTTGTTGTAATATTTTTTTAGTTATTTTATGTTCCTCAATTTCAAGTTATTATATATGAAATATTTTTATGTTCTAATACTAATAATGCGGTTCTTTCTCATTTTCAAGTTATTTTGTATACAACATAAAACAATATTACAATGTCAAATAAAATTACAATGTGAACTAAAATTACAATACTAAATTAAAATACAATACCAAATTAAAATACAATGCTAAATAAAATTACAATACTAAATTAAAATACAATACCAAATTAAAATACAATGTAAAATAAAATTATAATACCAAAACCACAATTGATGAATAGTGATTACAAGAGTGATGGAGTTGCATGGGTGCATAAAAATTGACCCAGAAAAGCAATTTGCGGTGAATAGTATCTGATGGAGGCAATTAAATTGATGGATTGATGGATTGATGGAGTAGTATGGGTGCATATGCCCTAAAGAATTGAAACCATCCAAACTATAAAACAAGCTTTTCCAAGTTTACTAGAACAAAAGACTGTAAACACCAACTAAATTCTAAACTCTCCGACAAACAAAAAACACAACAAACTAGGATAGTGATAGACTTGACATAGGTTTCATCCATGCTACTGCTATATGGCCCTTGCGCGTTCCCTTTCGAGTTCCCCTACTGGTATCATTTGCATTTGATCGCGTAGGTTCTTGGGTATCTGAGTGCCGGATTTCTCATGGGCCAATACTTGGTGAATAACTTCTACATATGTAATAACCCGATTTTTATTACTAATTTCTTGTAATTTAATAGTGAATTATTTGGAGAAGGATTTTTGAGGATTTGTGTTTCGTAGGTTTTAATTAGTTGTTGCGTGACGTCGGAAGTGAGTTTCGAGAGTTAACGATTTGAAAAAACGTTGAATTTCGAGGGGCTAAAAGTTTACTTTCTGATCCGTCATGAATTTCGATAAGTTTCCTTCATGACAGTCGTAGAGCTCGACGATACGAGTTCGTAGACATGAGACACGCTTGAAACGGACGTCGTATGAAAAAGTTACGACCTGTTGAAGTTATTCCAAAAATATGAAATTTCTATAAATAGTAATTTAATTTCAGAAAAATCAGAAAATTCTGAAATTATCCGGAATTATCGCGATTTACTGTTCATCGTCTCCAATTCGAATCCGGAGCTTCTTTCGCGTAGATCTCCCTCATCCGGCCACCAATCGAGGCGTGCGACCTGTCAAAGTGTTCATCTCGACGTCCTCTTCCGTTTGAGCTAAGGATCGGTACCGGAGAGTGGCTGTGCTCGGCGCAGCAAGCGGAGGAAGCCATTGCTGCCGTACACGGCGGAGCTGCGACCACGTCCGGCGGAACCGGAGCTCGTGCCACCCACCAATCGGTTCGTCTTCTCCTTGCGGTCCTCTTAGTGTAGGTGGTTGTCGCCGTTTCAAGCCGCTGTGACCGGATTGGGAAACGTCTCCGATCGGGTCAACCCGACCCGTTTCAGCAGTTCAGATCCGGTTCGACCCGACCCGCTTCAGAACCGACCCGGTCAACGTTGACCGTTGACTGACCCGCGTTGACCTGCGTTGACTTGCGTTGACCGACGTTGACCTGCGTTGACCCGACGTTGACCAGACCCGGAACTGTTGCGATTCGATCTGACCTGATTCTGCAGCGATCCGATTCGACCATAAACGGATCTTTACCATTTCTGGTGAATTAAGGTGAGTAAACCTCAGTGTATTCGTATTAAATACGAGTTGATTATGAATTAATTATAGTATATGGATCGTTATATGCAAAATGATTTTATGGAATTGATATTTGTTTTAAATTGAATGAACTTGATCAACTACGGTTCATTGGTAAGTAAAATATTTTAATATAAAAATGATTTTCAAAGGGTTTTACGATCAATGACTATAGTTGGTATTAGTGGACTATTCCTGAGTGGATGTCTACGTATATATATATTTACGTGAAATATATAATGTGAGTGTGCAATTGGGTGAATGTATTATGTTATGAATTTATCATATATGTGATTATGTGAGTGGTGAGATGTGTGGTTGTGTTGGTATAGAAACCAACGGTTGAAGTAAGATCTCACCAATAGTGGTGAAAGATCTTACATGTGTGGAGAGAGGATCTCGCCTAAGTGGTGAAAGGGATCCTTCTGGCAAGTATGTCGGAACCAAGCCTTTGGCCGGGTGATTGGTTACGATCAGTTAGAGCTCTAGTCTGTTTGCCTTGTGAGATTTGTAGGGGAATGACGTTGGTCAGTGCGCCCCTAGTCTTACTCTTTTGGTTGATTGTGCATCGTGAATTTTATAATATACGTGTTTTCCTGTGTTGATTTAATTATTTTTATCATGAACTTGTTTGTTTTACTCACACCAGCTTTGAAAGCTTACCGGGTTCGTTGTTTACAACCCGGTGCACCAATTGATGGTGTAGGGGTTAGACCTGCAGGTGAGGACCAGAAGCCAGGGAGCGGCATCTGAGTCGCACGGCTAGTAGGTGTAGGCCTTGGTCTAGCTTGTAATTATCTTTTTGGGTTAGAGAGTAATAGTGAGAGACTCTTTTCTTACATCTATTTTGTTAATGATGTAATATTTTGAATGTATCGAGCCACACACTTAAACTCTGTTGTTTTACTTGGTTATTGTATAATAACTTTCAAGTGATTGAGTTTAATTGTAAATTTTAACATTGTCGAATTTTGAATTTTATTATTCAAAATTCGGAGTGTTACAACATACCTTTCTACACGGAAAGCCTCTCCTAGCATCACTTCCCATGGGCTTTCCAAATGTCCTAACATCCTTTCTCGGATATCAGAGCGTAACCCAAATATGAATCGGTGGACACGATCTCTGTTTGTGGTATAAGTAGGTGTTTATGGTTAGGTCCTGCCATTGCGCTCCAATAGTGGTACCCCGACAAGTCAGCCTCCCCTGCTGCATGCATCGTGTCTCCTGTGGTCTGTGGCCAAGACATAACTTCAGAGTTGCAAGTGAGGGAGGATTCAGAGTTTGCAGACAACTCAAATCTGTGATACAACAAATGGTAGAAGAGTCAGTACATAGTAAGGGCAGACTAATCAAGTTGCACCATGCCAAATCAGTAGGGACACGAGCACGCAGTGTAAGGCACCTTAGTACTCAAGCAATATGAAATTAAGCCAAAAGCATATAATGTAAATGAGGTGGATTATGAGACACTATTATTCAAGTAAATAATGGGTTTATTGTCCATTTCATCAAAACTAGTCAAACGTCCTCAAGGATGTACAGACTGAAGCATACACAATCAGTTCTCCATGCAAGAACAGAGAAAAATAAACCATACGAGCACCGAATCAAAATTTGTCAGAGCCAAACATTCAGAATTCAAATGACAGGTTTTAGAAGCCACAAACCGATTGATGTCGATAATAGGTGAAAAACTGGTCAAATTGCATAAAATAGTAGACAGGAAGAGAAACTACTGGCCTTACAACAGCAGAACTTTAGAAATCAACAGCGAAGTTGTTACTTGTAAGTCATTAGATTGGAAAAAATATATAGTTGAACTCTTAAAGTCCTAATTAAATTGTTCATAAGCTCTAATTAAATGACACTTTGACCAAGCCTCTAGACCCTTTGACCAAGCCTCTAGACCCTTCTAGACAACTCTTTAGAGAATACTTGCAACTATATATATATACCAGCTCTATCAAGATCCCAACAGATCAATTACAAGGCTAGGCTTGCAACCTCTTAGCCTGCTTTTGAACTTTGAAGTGGACCTGGTTGTGATAGGAGCACAATGTGCGACGATATTATATGCTTTTGCCCTCGTTTATGCTTGTTTAACCCTTATTTATCTAAGATAGAGTCATAATTTAGTTTAGTGTCATTTCGGAAGAGTTTTGGAAAAATGTGCTTAATTGTCAGAAAAACGACTAAGTATAGAAATCTGAGGAAAAAATGCAAAATATGTTGTTTTCGTGATTTTGAGGGCTGTGTTTGACTGATTTATTATTTTCTAAATTTGCTGAAATTTGGTATGCATGTTATTGGCTTGCTAATGGGTCTTGTATCAAACATTCAGATCAATTGGAGTTCGGGAAGTCACCCAAAAGATGGCTGCAACTTGGCAGTCCGAGCAAAGATCACCAGGGACTTCCAGGATTTTCCTGGGACTGTGTCCCAATTTTAAAAATTCATTCCCGACGTTTCACAAGGAATTTGATTGAACTGTTTTATATGGAAATAACTATGTGTGTCTAGTTTATCTGGGACTTAGAATCACATCAATCGGAGCTCCGAGAAGGGAGATATGCCGGAGTTACTACAGCAAGGTCTTTTCTGCTGATTCCGGGATGCTACTGCCTCCTTTTCGCAATTTCTGCTTTCGATGGACCAGATGGTGTGCAAATACATATGTGAAGATGGTCCAAGCTTAAGGAAGGAAAGAGGAAGACACCAAGCTAAAGTAATGAAGAGAAAGTTGAAGAAAATTGGCTCTCCTAGTCAAACCAGGAGATGTTGCCGATCGGACTGCTAGGCTGCCGGCAATGCATGCCGGCGGGTTTGGGGCAATTTTCGGTGGATCAAAACTTATCCAATGAAGTCTAAAGATTATTCAAGAAGCCCATGAAGTTGTGAAGCCCAAGCCTTGAAGAAAAATTCAGAAAAAGAAAACCTAATTGAATTATGAAAGGAAGGTTTCAAAACCTTATTCCACTAGGTTTTCTGATTACCTTATGCATCTAGGGCAGCCGGCACCCTTTTCTCTATACATAGCCTCACTTTGTCATTCTGAAAATCATCTCATCTCAAGCATAAAATACTAGCCAAAGCTCTACCAAGTTTCTTAAGCACCAAATACCCAATTACTTAGCCAAAACACCACCACCACCACTACAAACTGCCGAACCCTCTCACCTTGGTTTTTCTGCCGATTCTTGTTCTTGCCGAGCACCAAGCAGCAGCAGCCGAGCATCCTTGTCACGTCTTGAGAAGTCTTCAAGGTTCTAAAAGTGTGATCCATTCTCCCTATGGATTTTGTATTTGTTGTAGTTTGGTTATATTGTATGAACTCAATTCGATTCTTGGTTTTTATTAAACTTCTATGTAAACCGATTGCATGATTGATGTTTATGTTAAAGTTTTGTGATTTTAACTTGTGGATTTTGTATGTTTGATAATTAGGGCAGTGGTATTAGAAGCATGTTTAAGATTTAAATTGGTTAGTAATCTAAGGGTGTGACTTAAAAACCGAAGCATTAGTATTGGCTGGAAGCATGTAAATCTAGATGTTAGGTTTCATTTAACCCGAGTAGAATGAATAAAGATGAAACGTATGTTGCTTTGATTCTATTGTGCTCACTTAGGGTATAACCTTAGCTAAAACTTGCATGTTAAATGAGATGATTGACAACCTTGCTTGTTTACATGTCTTCGATTATAGACTTTTGTGCATCAATGCTATGACTTGTATAAGGTAGCATAACTTTTAGGATCACCATGCGAATAGCTCGATCTTAAAACATTAGAAAAAGTCTCTCAACTAGGTAAAAATCGGAAACGTTCTAGTTGTAGGTCGAACCTAATTTGAGTCTTGAACGTGCTAAATACTTGTTCCTTACCTTCTTGCATGCGAATCTATTTGTTAAAGAGTCTTTTGTGTGAACTATTTTGTGTGAGAGATGATGATCACTTGTATATAGTAATTTAGGATTTAAATTTCAGCTTTTATTACATGTGTTGTTTAGGGGCAGCAATAGGCTACCGAACCTAGGTTTGTTTTTGTTCCATGTTTCGTGTGTTTATTTGAATGCCGTACCTAGTTTAGGGCAGTCTTAGGGCTGCCGATGCCTACACCTCCCCCATTACGTGTTATGTGTGTGATTTGTGATGTGTTTATATGTGAATAAGATGTATATTTGTGTGAATATCTTGACTAACAATTTCATATTTCAGGTACCCTTAATCCCCGGCTTAGAACGATCCCTACTTGCTCATACTACTAACGATATTTTGTAGGGTTATTATTGCGTGCGAGCTTAGGCTACACATCAATTTTTAGTGCCGTTGCCGGGGATTATAAAAGCTTGATTTATGTTATTGTTATGTATATAATATTGCTGGAAATTTTTGATGTAAAGTTGTAAAGTTGTAATTTTCGATTTTCGTTTGGTATTTTGTAAAGTAGAAATATGCTTCGGCATGTAGAGTTTAAATTTTGGAAGTTGCATGATGTATATTGATGTATGTTTGTAATCACTTAGTTTAATTTCTAGGAAGTTAGTAGTTTTGTGTATGTTTGAGTTTATTGTAGTTTCTAAAGTGTAACATGTAGGGAGAAGCCGCTTTTGTTGGTCTTAGCCTTAACCCTTCATACGAATGATGCCTTGTTAGATCCGTCTTTTATGTAGACTGGGAAACGTGGGATACGTCCCCCCCACGCATACGAGCGATAACTTGGCAGACCCATTTTTATGAGGTTGAGGGCGGCTTTGATCAATACTTGTAGACCTCTAGTGACCCGTGTTTGTTTTACAGAGTATGGGGCAAGTTAGTTTCATTGATATGGTTCTCAGGTTTGTTTAACTAGATCTCAAGACCCACAGACTGATGTTCATTCTCGGTGAGTGAGTCGATAGGGAGTTCGCTCCCCGTGGTGACCAACAACGAGTCCTGCCTGGTTCCTGTAGGGGGTTCGCCCTCCGTGAATCTTAACAACACCGCCTTTGAAAAGTAAAACACGCTCGAACTAGTCAATAGCTTGGGCCGAAGCATCACCTCACTTTAGACGCTAGAAAATAACTTGACATATGTGATCTACTTTCTTCAAAAGATAAAACATATTTGTGTGGTTCGAACTCTTGAGGTATATCGGGTAAAGCATGATACTACCGGGGGCTGTATCAGTCCATTGCACCGTTATCTCCTCTGCTCCACGTACTTCGAGAGTTAGAACAAATTTAAAAGAAATTAGACTTAGCGATTACATGATCATGGACGTTTCGATTTTTGCTCTTTATTGCCGATCATATTGATGCTTTGCCGATTGTATATATCGTGTGCCATTGTTTGAAAGATGTTGTGTAATTGCCAATGTTGTGGCTTGTATTGATGTATATTCTTGCATTTCTATTTCTTTCCGATGTTCTAACTTGTTTAAACGTTGCAAATTTCAGAAAAGTGCATATAATATTGCTGGAAATTTTTGATGTAAAGTTGTAAAGTTGTAATTTTCGATTTTAGTTTGGGATTTTGTAAAGTAGAAATATGCTTCGGCATGTAGAGTTTAAATTTTGGAAGTTGCATGATGTATATTGATGTATGTTTGTAATCACTTAGTTTAATTTCTAGGAAGTTAGTAGTTTTGTGTATGTTTGAGTTTATTGTAGTTTCTAAAGTGTAACATGTAGGGAGAAGCCGCTTTTGTTGGTCTTAGCCTTAACCCTTCATACGAATGATGCCATGTTAGATCCGTCTTTTATGTAGACTGAGAAACGTGGGATACGTCCCCCCCACGTATACGAGCGATAACTTGGCAGACCCATTTTTATGAGGTTGAGGGCGGCTTTGATCAACACTTGTAGACCGCTAGTGACCCGAGTTTGTGTTACAAAGTATGAGGCAAGTTAGTTTCATTGACCTATTCTCTTCAAATAAACCAAATTGTATGGTTCAAACTCTTGAGGTATATCGGGTAAAGCATGATACTACCGGGGGTTGTATCAGTCCATTGCACCGTTATCTCCTCTGCTCCACGTACTTCGAGAGTTAGTACAAATTTTTAAAAGAAATTAGACTTAGCGATTACATGATCATGAACGTTTTAATTTTTAACCTCTATTTGCCGATGCTTGCTTAATTGTGAATGTGTGTGCCATTGTTTGAAAGTTGTTGTGTAATTGCCAATGCCGTGGCTTGTAATGATGTATATTCTTGCATTTCTATTTCTTTACGATGTTCTAACTTGTTTAAATGTTGCAAATTTCAGAAGAGTGCATGTCCGAATCTAATATTTGGACACGAGATCATCAAGGCCGATTGCAACGTTTGAACCAAGAACTCGCCATTACTCTATTTGTGCTATTACCACCATCTTCACCGAGCAGTCCATCCGAGCCTTCATCTCCATCTGGTTCGGAAACATCCTTGCCGAGCTCCCCCCCCCCCCATTATTTCATCGACTTGTGATCTCGAGGAACCCGAATTAGAGGCCTTTGCCGAGCAATAAGAAGAGGAAGAAAGAATGACTTCAATTCGATCTCAGAATGGCCATGTTGCTGGAGCTGGAGTTGCTCCCTCTAATATCACTTATCCTCCCTTGGAAGCTGATAAGACGGGAGAGATTGAATTGAGGAGTGGATTCCTCCATAAGCTGAAATCGTTTTATGGGATGCCAAGTGAAGACCCTAACAAGCATCTACAGTGGTTTAACTTCACCACAGAGTCTATGTGTCCGCGAGGGACCGATTTGCAACACTTCAAGATGAAGGCTTTTCTGTTTTCATTAGAAGATCAAGCGAAGGAGTGGTTGTTTGAGGTGCCTAATGGTCGCATCATTTCGTGGAATTCTATGATGGATGAGTTCTTGCTCAAGTACTTTCCCACTTCACGTATCACTGATCTAAGGAAGCAAATTACTAGCGTGAAGCAAGCCGGAGATGAGACTTTCTTCGACTACTATAAGAGGTTCAAGTCCCTAGGATATTTGTGTCCATCGCATGGCATTAGCGATGGGCTCTTGTTGTAATATTTTTTTGAGGGATTGCGCGTCATGGAGAAAGAGTTTCTTGACTCGGCCGCGGGAGGTAGTTTTTTGGAGTTGAATGCCGGAGCGGCAAGAAGTTTGTGGGAAGTTCGTGCTTTGAACAATCAACAATTTGGCATGGCACGAAGCAATGTGCAAATGAATGAGAAAGTGCATGAGACGTCTTCGAGCTCAAAGTTAGAGGGGAAAGTTGATAAGCTTACCGACTTGGTGAGTAATTTGATGAAGAAGCGTGCTATGGTTTGTGGTATTTGCACCGAGGGCCATGAAACCGAACAATGCCCTCAATTTGGATCGAATGAGGGAGTAGAAGAGTGCAATGCTATTGGCTTTCAAGGAGGTCAACGATTTGGGAACTTCAATCCGAGGTTCAATGATCATCCTAACTTTCGATGGGCGAACAATGACAATGTGCTTAGCGCACCTATGCAACCAAGAGTTGATAGGAGCACAATTTGCGCCGAGGGCACCCTTTGTCCGTCGGCAGCCGTTTCAGCCAAACCACGGCAATTACAATGCCATGCCGAATCATGCTTTGCCGAGCCACAACCAAGGAGGGCCGAGCCAAGGCCAAGCCGCACTGAGCAATCCAAATTACGATGCTTTGATCCAATCTTTGTCAAGTGCGACTCAAGCGTTGCTCGCGGGGCAACAAAATTAACAAAAGGACATTGGTGAGCTCAAGACTCAAATGGGCCAAGTTGTAGACTTTATGGGAAGATTTAATGAGCAAGGGAAGTTGCCAAGCAATACGATTCCCAATCCGAGGAACGAGCATGCCAAGGTGATTCAAACTCGAAGTGGAAGAGAGTTGTCGCCTCCAACAAGTCCAAAGAAGAAGCGAGTAACTTTTGATGTAGTTGAGAATGTCGAGAGGGCTGCCGGACCTGCAATTGCCGGCAGCCATGGTGATGGAAACGGAGGGGCTGCAGCCGGCAATGCTGCAGCCGAGAGAGAGCAAACCGCCGACAGCAATATGGCTGCCGAGAATGGCAAAGCTGCCGAGAAAGGAAGAGACGCCGGTGGGGATGAGAAGAGGAATAGGGGGCTGCGCTACGAACTTGAGCCAGATCCCGCAACATCAAAGAATGAGTTAGTGCCGAGCCAAGTGAGTAAGGGAGGAGTTCCACACTCAAACATTCTATTCCCTTCTCGCTTTGCTAAGTCAAAGAATGATAAGTCCGACGAGGAGGTGTTGGAGATTTTCCAAAAAGTGCAAATATCCCTTTGTTGGAATGCATTAAGCAAGCACCGAAGTATGCCAAGTTTCTTAAGGAGTTATGCACGGCTAGAAGGCATACGAGGGAGACTCGTGTGGTGACTATGAGCGAGACGGTATCGGCCGTTATTCAAAGGAAGTTGCCACCAAAGATGAAAGATCCGGGAAGCTTCAATGTGCCTTGTGTGATAGGCAATACTCGTTTTGAGGATGTGATGTTAGACTTGGGAGCATCGATCAATGTCATGCCGCTCAATCTATACCAAACGTTGAATATAGGGCCTCTCAAGAAGGACAATGTCATCATTCAACTTGCGGATCGCTCAAGTAAGTATCCGGAGGGTTATGTGGAGGATGTGCTCGTGCAAGTTAACCAAATGATATTCCCCGTCGATTTTTATGTGGTTGAGATGGAGGATTCGCCGGTCAATAGCACGCAATTGCTACTTGGTCGACCATTTATGCGGACGACACGCAGGAAGATAGATGTGGCCGAGGGCAACCTAACTATGGAGTTTGATGGTGAGGTGATCAAGTTCAATGTGTTTGATGCCATGAAATTCCCCAATGTTGATTTGAAGGATGGTTACGCCATTGATGTTTTGGAGGAGGTCGAGCAAGTTATGTCTACCTCGCTCGACGCATAGCAATTAGCGATTGAGCAAGGGGTCGGATTTGACAAGAGGGGAGAACGAGTCATGCATGAGAACGAGGAAGAGGTGCCGGCCAAGCTTTGCAACGTTGCCAGGCTTTGCAACGTTGCCGAGCCATACATGATGTTGCCGAGACTTTTTGAAGTTTGTGCCGAGCTAGAGGCTCGGCCATATGCCAAGGTATTTGATTCGTTCTTGTCAATTCCAAATGCCACAACTAAATTTCGACCAAGTGTGGAAGAGGCCCCAAAGTTAGAACTTAAAGAGCTCCCTAGTCACTTGAAGTATGTTTATCTTGGAGAAGAATATACTCTACCGGTTATTGTGTCTTCAATGCTTAGTGAGAAGCAAGAAGTGGATTTGATAAGTGTGCTTAAAAAGTACAAGACCGCGATAGGTTGGACCTTAGCGGACATCAAGGGAATATGCCCTACTACATGTGTTCATCGCATCTTGTTAGAAGAAGGAGCTAAGCCGACTAAGGAAGGTCAACGTCGACTTCACCCTCCAATGATGAAAGTTGTGAAAGAAGAGATTATCAAGTTGCTTGATTGTGGGGTGATTTACCAAATTTCGGATAGTAAGTGGATATCTCCCGTGCAAGTAGTACCGAAGAAGAGTGGTGTAACGGTTGTCAAGAATGAGAGGAATGAGCTTGTGCCACAACGACTTGTAACCGGTCATCGGATGTGCATCGACTATAGGAAGCTAAACGCTACAACAAGGAAGGATCACATGCCTTTGCCGTTTATGGACCAAATGCTAGAGAGTTTAGCCGGCCATTCTTTCTTTTGCTTTCTTGATGGTTATAGTGGCTACAATCAAATCATGATACACCCGGATGATCAAGAGAAGACCACTTTTACTTGTCCATTTGGCACGTTTACTTATCGACGAATGCCATTCGGTCTATGCAATGCACCCGGAACTTTTCAAAGATGTATGTATGCTATCTTCTCGAATTTTATTGAAGACATTATCGAAGTGTTTATGGATGACTTTAGTGTGTATGGAAGCACCTTAGATGCATGTTTGGGGAACTTGGAGAAGATACTTGAGAGGTGTGTCGAGACCAATCTTGTGCTCAATTGGGAGAAATGTCACTTCATGGTCTCGCAGGGCATTGTACTTGGGCACATTATAGCCAAAGTGGAGCTTATTCAAGCATTGCGGAACCCAAGATGTGTTAGAGATGTGAGAAGTTTTCTTGGCCATGTGGGGTTTTATCGAAGATTTATCAAAGACTTCTTCAATTGCAAAGCCATTGAGCAACTTGTTACAAAATGAGGTGACGTTTGAGTGGACGGATGCGTGTGAGGCAAGCTTTTGCCTATTGAAGGAGATGTTGTGCACGGCGCCGATATTAGTGTCCCTTAATTGGGACGAGCCATTTGAGTTGATGTGTGATGCTAGTGATTATGCACTTGGAGCGGTACTTGGACAACGAATTGAGAAGAAGCCATGCGCCATTTACTATGCTTCAAGGACTCTCAACGATGCTCAACTCAACTACACCACAACGGAGAAAGAACTCTTAGTGGTAATTTTTGCTTTGGAAAAGTTTCGGTCTTATCTTTTGAACTCCAAAGTCATTGTGTATAGTGATCATGCCGCTTTGAGATATCTTATGACAAAGAAGGATGCTAAGCTGAGGCTCATTCGATGGATTCTTTTGCATAAAGAGTTCGATATTGAGATTAAAGACAAGAAGAGAGTAGAGAATGTTGTAGCCGATCATTTGAGTCGCCTTGTTAATGAAGAGGATCGGCTGCCCCTATTGGAATCCTTTCCAGATGAGCAACTTTTTCGACTTGAAGTACATGAGCCTTGGTATGCCGACATTGCCAATTTTCTTGCTACACGCCGATTCCCCCAAGAGATGCCGAGCCGCCTACAAAAGAGGATCAAGAAGCAAGCTCGGCACTTCTTGTTGGATGATCCGTACTTATGGAGGCAATGTGGTGATCAAGTTATTCGAAGATGTGTTCCGGAGAATGAACATCGCTCCATCCTTGCTTTTTGTCATAGTGAAGCTTGTGATGGGCACTTTGGACCAAAAAAGACGGCATTGAAGGTTCTAAATTGTGGATTCTTTTGGCCTACAATTTTTAAAGATGCATTCATATTTTGTAAAGCGTGTGATAGATGTCAAAGAATGGGGAACATTGGAGCTAAAGACCAAATGCCGCTTACACCTATCATTGAGGTAGAAATTTTTTATCTTTGGGGTATTGACTTCATGGGGCCGTTTCCTTCAAGTAAGGGCTTTCTCTACATATTGCTTGCGGTTGATTATGTGTTAAAGTGGGTCGAAGCCAAGACTACACGCACCAACGATGCCAAGGTGGTAGCCGAGTTTCTCAAGACTAAGATATTCTCACGTTTTGGAGTTCCAAGAGTCTTGATTAGCGATGGAGGATCCCATTTTTATAACCGCACCATTGAAGCCTTATTGAAGAAGTTTGGAGTCACTCATAAGGTATCTACACCTTATCATCCCCAAACAAGTGGTATGGCCGAGGTAAGTAATCGAGAGATCAAGTAAATACTTGAGAAAACCGTTGGACCTTCAAGGAAGGATTGGAGTGATCGTCTAGATGATGCTTTGTGGGCATATAGGACTGCATACAAGACACCGATAGGTATGTCTCCTTTTCGGTTAGTTTATGGCAAAGCATGTCACTTACCAGTTGAGCTAGAGCACAAGGCATGGTGGGCAATCAAAGCTTTCAACATGGACATTGACAACGCCGGTCTTCATAGGAAGCTTCAACTCAACGAACTTGAAGAAATCCGCAACGAAGCCTATGATGCCACATGGATCTATTAGTAGAAGACTCGAGCTTACCATGACAAGATGATACGAGGAAAGAAATTCGAGGTGGGTCAAAAAGTTCTCTTATTCAATACTCGACTTCGACTATTTCCGGGTAAGCTTCGTTCTCGATGGGTTGGACCTTTCATAGTCACTAAAGTATTTTCACATGGAGCCATCGAGATCCTTAATCCAAGCACCAATAAAGAGTTCAAGGTTAATGGCCATCGCTTGAAGCTTTACTATGATTCATTCCAAGAACACACCATTGCTTCCCAACCATTGGATGATGCACCATCGGCCACCATTGCCTCAGCTATGAAGCAGCCCACCAATACAGCAGCCGGACCTGCCATTATCGGCAGTGCTGCCGAGATACCTACTGCTGAGCCAGCTGCAGCCATCACCACAGATGCGATGCCGGACACGCAGCAGCACCTGGATACAAGACCAGCTGTCCAGAACAGCCAACCGGACACGCTAATTCTTGCCAATACGCTGCTTGCTGCCGAGCAGCAGCGTGTCCCTCCTTCTGCCGATTTGCAGCCCTTTGCTGCCGATACACAAGCATGGTGCAATACGCACCTCGTCGACCTACTTCGTGCCGAATTGAACTATTTTGGAGCGAGATGAACACATGAAATCAACATCGGTGAAGAGTCTAGGCTATGGACTATAAACACAAAGCGCTACTTGGGAGGCAACCCAATACGATCCAAGAAAAGTGAAAGAGCCATCACCGAGCGTTTGAAATTTCTAACCCTTCTCTTTTTCTTTGATATGTGATGATATGTTGGAATATGTTGGTCTATTGCATGCTTAGGAAATTCTTTGATATTGTTTTGTGCTTACATTGAGGGCAATGTAATTTTCTAATTGTGGGGTGGGGTAACGTATTCCGTTTATGCTTTTGTGTGCTTAGTTTAGAAAAAGAAAATCCAGAAAATTATAATTCAAAAATAGAGTGTTTAAATTTGTTTGTTTTGAGTCTTAGGATGCCCCTAGTATGTCAATGATGTTTTTCTCCTCTTTGCATACATAGATGATGGTTGTGCATACAATTTAAATTGTGAGTTTCATGGATTATGTGCATTGCAATTGGTAGGAGCATGTAGGACTTGTTGATTAATAAGCATGCATGTTTTAGCTAGTTTATTTCTATTATAACTTATGTGAGCTTTAGAGCCAATTTGCTTTCTTCTTGAGCGATAAAAAGATAAAATTCGATAGATTCGTAGGAAGCATGAAACCTCATAATTCTTTGACTATTCGATGACTATGTGCCATAGCTTTTTAATGAACTCTAGTATGCTAGAACTTACTCTTGTTGATTTTCGAAACGTTTATATCATAAAATACCTTGATTTTGAATATGATTGAATAAAGATCATTTAGGTTTACCACCAAAGGCAAATAAAGCATGCGCCCTATTATAGCCCGTCGTGGGACATCTTAGTAAACCCCTTTTGAGCCAACATTTAGCCTTTTCTTTCATCACCCTTAAACACTTTCCATGAGCTTAGTATAGTGATGTCTTGACCATTGTGTGTCGGCAAAGCTTGATTTTTGAAGGCGTTTTTGCGTGAAGTGATGAAGAAGAACAAGTGTGGGGTAGACTTAGCCATGAATTTATGAAAAATATATGTGCATGCCGTGCCTTAGTAAAGAAAAGAAAGAAAAATTCTGCTCAAAAGAAAAAGAAAAGAAACGAAACCGTGAGCAAGAAAAGAAAATGTAGGGTACGGCATAGGCTAGAAAAGAAAAGAAATTTGTGCATGGCTATTGTCTTGATTATTATTGTTGTAATGTTATGGGAAGAAAAAGAATGAAGTTTGGGGTCCAACAAGAAGAAATTCGACCCTTGAAATCATGAGGAGAATCGAGCTTTGTATGTTAGAAAGACGTCTTTAGCACCACTTATTCCATGAAATTCGTATCCTCTTAGCCTAGCCCCATTACAACCCTTTGATTGATCTTTTTCATGATTCTTAAGATGGTTAAATTTGATTTGTGGAGATTATCTCAAGAGTAAGCATATGGTTTTGGTTCATTGGTGCATATAGTTATCATATGAGGTTTTTCCATAAAATTTCACAAAGTGCTTTCGATTCTTTGACATATGCAAGTTACTCTTTGTAATTCATAATCTTTCACTTGCATATACTATTAAGTGATTAACCATGCTTCGAGAGAAAAGAAGAGAGTATGCCTAGTGAGGTGATTTGAATTAGCTTTAACATGTCTACATGCTTACATTTTTGCTCTTACATGTTCATATTGATGTTGCATGTTCGTGAAGCTCAGAATTTTCGTGCTTAGCATTCTCATGCATTAACTTGAAAGCTATGTGTACATACGAGCCTGAGACAAAATTATTAGGGACAATAGTAGTTTGAGTCTACTTTAATTTAGTTTGCTAAGGGACTAGCAAAGGATAAGTGTGGGGTAGTTGATAGGAGCACAATGTGCGACGATATTATATGTTTTTGCCCTCGTTTATGCTTGTTTAACCCTTATTTATCTAAGATAGAGTCATAATTTAGTTTAGTGTCATTTCGGAAGAGTTTTGGAAAAATGTGCTTAATTGTCAGAAAAACGACTAAGTATAGAAATCTGAGGAAAAAGTGCAAAATATGCAACATAGCCTCACTTTGTCATTCTGAAAATCATCTCATCTCAAGCATAAAATACTAGCCAAAGCTCTACCAAGTTTCTTAAGCACCAAATACCCAATTACTTAGCCAAAACACCACCACCACCACACAAACTGCCGAACCCTCTCACCTTGGTTTTTCTGCCGATTCTTGTTCTTGCCGAGCACCAAGCAGCAGCAGCCGAGCATCTTTGTCACGTCTTGAGGAGTCTTCAAGGTTCTAAAAGTGTGATCCATTCCCCCTATGGCTTTTGTATTTGTTGTAGTTTGGTTATATTGTATGAACTCAATTCGATTCTTGGTTTTTATTGAACTTCTATGTAAACCGATTGCATGATTGATGTTTATGTTAAAGTTTTGTGATTTTAACTTGTGGATTTTGTATGTTTGATAATTAGGGCAGTGGTATTAGAAGCATGTTTAAGATTTAAATTGGTTAGTAATCTAAGGGTGTGACTTAAAAACCGAAGCATTAGTATTGGCTGGAAGCATGTAAATCTTGATGTTAGGTTTCATTTATCCCAAGTAGAATGAATAAAGATGAAACGTATGTTGCTGTGATTCTATTGTGCTCACTTAGGGTATAACCTTAGCTAAAACTTGCATGTTAAATGAGATGATTGACAACCTTGCTTGTTTACATGTCTTCGATTATAGACTTTTGTGCATCAATGCTATGACTTGTATAAGGTAGCATAACTTTTAGGATCACCATGCGAATAGCTCGATCTTAAAACATTAGAAAAAGTCTCTCAACTAGGTAAAAATCGGAAACGTTCTAGTTGTAGGTCGAAACTAATTTGAGTCTTGAACGTGCTAAATACTTGTTCCTTACCTTCTTGCATGCGAATCTATTTGTTAAAGAGTCTTTTGTGTGAACTATTTTGTGTGAGAGATGATGATCATTTGTATATAGTAATTTAGGATTTAAATTTCAGGTTTTATTACATGTGTTGTTTAGGGGCAGCAATAGGCTACCGAACCTAGGTTTGTTTTTGTTCCATGTTTCGTGTGTTTATTTGAATGCCGTACCTAGTTTAGGGCAGTCTTAGGGCTGCCGACGCCTACACCTCCCCCATTACGTGTTATGTGTGTGATTTGTGATGTGTTTATATGTGAATAAGATGTATATGTGTGTGAATATCTTGACTAACAATTTCATATTTCAGGTACCCTTAATCCCCGGCTTAGAACGATCCCTACTTGCTCATACTACTAACGATATTTTGTAGGGTTATTATTGCGTGCGAGCTTAGGCTACACATCAGGTTGCGATCACCCATACTCAGATATTTGAACTGGACAGGTCTCATGAAACATAGGGTGAACACAGTCGAATATAACACGATTTGGGATAATGAATTTTATGATATTTATTCATCTCACATTGAAGACTATATAAAGAGGATACAAGATGTACTACAACCCTACTTGTTTGGTACTACCTTGTACTACATATACTGAATAGGTAAGTACTAACTACCTAATTTACATTCCTAAAATACATGACTCACGCTAACACTCCCCCTCAAGTTGGCGCATACACATCAACCATGTCCAACTTGCTAAGTGAGTCATAAAAAGCCTTCTTAGACACTCCTTTTGTGAGTACATCCACAAGTTGCTCTTCTTAAGGAACAAAAGGAAAGCTAATGATCTTAGCATCTAACTTTTCCTTTATAAAGTGACGATCAACCTCCACATGTTTAGTACGATCATGCTGAACTGTATTCTGTGATATATCAATAGCTGCTTTGTTGTTGCAGTATAACCGCATCACATTTGGCAACTTAACACCCAAATCACGTAGCAGATTTATCAACCACAACAATTCACACACTCCATGAGCCATACCTCTATACTCAGCCTTAACACTAGATTGAGCCACAATCTTCTGCTTCTTACTCTTCCATGTAACCAAATTACCTCCCACAAAGGTAAAAGAACCTGATGTCGACCTCTTATCAGTAATATTTCTAGCTCAATCTGCATCTGTGAAACCATTAACCTCAAGAATGTTATTGTGTTTAGAGAACATTACTCCTCTTCCTGGAGCTGACTTCAAGTATCTCAAAGTCTTTACAACAACATCCATGTAATCCACACTTGGATTATGCATGAACTGGCTCACTACACTTACTGCATATGCAACATCTGGTCTGGTATGTGCCAAATAATTCAAGCATCCAACTAACCTCTGATAACGAGTCTTGTCGGTAGGCACTTAATCATGATATTCTGCTAATCGATGATTTTGCTCAATAGGAGTGTCGATAGGTGTGCAATCTAACATACCTGTCTCTGTCAACAGATCAAGAATGTACTTCCTCTGGAATAAGTAGATTCCTTCTCTCCCCTTGCTACCTCAATCCCTAAGAAGTACTTGAGGTCACCTAAGTCCTTCCTCTCGAACTCAGAAGCAAGCTGTCCTTACAGTCTATCAATCCCTATAGTATCATTACCGGTAATCACCATATCATCAACATAGATAATTAGGACTACTACATTTCCTTGCTGATGCTTGAGAAACAAGGTATGATCAGAATTACTCTGTCTGTAACCAATCTTTCGCATGAACTATGAGAACCTCCCAAACCAGGCACGGGGTGACTGTTTGAGACCATACAGTGACTTTCTTAATTTACATACAAAATCACTAGTAGAAGTAGTTACATACTCAGGAGGAAGACTCATAACACCTCTTCGGCTAATTATCCATGAAGAAATGCATTCTTGACATCAAATTGTCAGAGTGGCCAGTTCAAACTAGTAGCAAACGAAAGAAGAACCCTGATAGTATTCATTTTTGCAACGGGAGCAAAAGTCTCATCATAATCAATACCATATGTCTTAGTAAATCCCTTTGCAACAAGGCGTGCTTTATACCGGCTCACTAATCCATCTGAGTTGTGCTTCACAGTAAACACCTAACCACATCCCACAGCCTTCTTTCCATGTGGTGGAGATACAAGTTCCCAAGTATCATTCTTCTGCATTGCCTCCATCTCTTCCTCCATTGCTTTCCTCCACTTTGGATCTCCCAACGCATTCTACACTTTGTTAGGTACTGATAAAACAGATATTTAATTCACAAATGATTCATATGACTTTGATAATCTCCTAGTGGACATATAGTTGGCTACTTGATATTTTGATTTGGCTTGTAAACTAGATTTATATCTTTTGGGGGGATGACCTCTAGTAGACCAGTTAGGTAACACATATTGTTCACTATTAGGCTCACTACTACTAGGAACAGTGGAAGGACATATATCAAATGATTGATCTTCTACAGCAGGGATTTGTGGATCAGAGGTATGAGTGATGGCAGGAGGGGCAGATTGATCTTCTACAACAGTTGTGCTCTCAGCTATTGGTTCAATTCCTGGAACATGGATGTCTGAGGCTTCTACCTCTAGTTGAGCTTTTGTTACTTCTGGTATTGCTGGTACTGAGGCTTCTACCTCTAGTTGAGCTTCTGTCACTTCTGGTACTGCTGGTACTGAGCCTTCTACTTCTGGTTCCTCTCCCTCGCCATGATACAGCTCTTCAAAGTATGAATGCTCCTCCTGAAGGGCTGGATCATCCGAGGTAAAATAGCTTATGTCCTCAAAGAAAGTAACATCCATAGTGACATAGTACTTTCTGGTAGGTAGATGATAACACTTGTATCCCTTCTTATGGCTTTCATAACCAACAAACACACACTTGATCGCCTGGAGATCTAATTTAGACGATCTCTGGCTCTTAGAAACATGAACAAATGCCACACAACCAAAGACCCGGGCATTTATATTATGATATGAAGGAAGAGAGACATGAGATGCAAGAACCTGAAATGAAAATTTTCCTTGAAGAACACTAGATGGAAGGCGATTGATAAGATGAGCAGAAGCTGCGACAACATCACTCCAAAGATTCTTAGGCATATGGGCACTAAAAAGGATGGAACGAGCCATTTCAAGAAGATGCCTGTTTTTCCTTTCAGATACCCCATTATGCTCTGGTGTTCGTGGACAGGTTGTTTGATGAACAATCCCATGAGTTTTGAAAAAAACGATTGACATACTCCCTTCCATTACCAGAACGAAGAACTTTAATAGTGCCATTATATTGTGCTTGGACCTGAGAATGAAAGGCTTGGAAAGCAGGGAAGACTTCATCTTTGGTTTGAAGAAGAACAATCCATGTCAACCTTGTGCAATCATCAATAAACGACACATAATACCTCATACATGTGACCGTAGGTTCTTTAGAAGGTCCCCAAACATCAGAATGAATCAATTCAAAAGGGATACCACTCTTGGAGAAACTCGGAAAATAGGTAGAACGATGGCTCTTAGCAAGAACACATGTTTCACAGCGCAAGGAGTACTCTTCCACACCAATAAACAGAGACGGTATGGATTTTTTCATAACATGGAAAGATGGATGCCCTAATCGACGATGCCATAACCAAATTTCAGTTAGGTGATTCAAACTGGCGGTCAAAGTAGTGCGTGACGGTGCTCTTGGTTTCTCTCCCGCATATGTCTGATCCAGGTGAAACAATCTGCCCCTCAAGTCCCCCCGACCAATTATCTCCCTCGCGAGAAGGTCCTGAAAAATCACATACATGGGATAAAAAGTTACAGAGCATCGAGACTCAGTATTTAACTGGGGAATATATATCAAATGGTGTGACAGGCCAGGTACATATAGAACATTGTGAAGGGTTAAAACATGGGTTACACGGACTGACCCTATCCCTAACACAAGAAAAGCTTCACCATTGGCATTAGTGACATATGACACGGGTGGAGGAGACAAATCAGTAATATAATGAGAATTATCATAAGTCATATGATCCGAGGCACCATAATCAATAATCCAAGTATCAGAACCAACAAAGCTAGAAACTTTTAAAGCCATTTCGATCTTACCACATGCTGGACCGATCCTCTTCATTAACAAGGCGACTCAAATGATCGGCTACAACATTCTCTACTCCCTTCTTGTCTTTAATCTCAATATCGAACTCTTGAAGCAAAAGAATTCATCGAATGCCTCGGCTTAGCATCCTTCTTTGTCATAAGATATCTCAAAGCGGTATGATTACTATACACAATGACTTTGGAGTTCAAAAGATAAGACCGAAACTTTTCCAAAGCAAAAATTACCGCTAAGAGTTTTTTCTCCGTTGTGGTGTAGTTGAGTTGAGCATCGTTGAGAGTCCTTGAAGCATAGTAAATGGCGCATGGCTTCTTCTCAATTCGTTGTCCAAGTACCGCTCCAAGTGCATAATCACTAGCATCACACATCAACTCAAATGGCTCGTCCAAATTAGGGGACACTAATATCGGCGCAGTGCACAACATCTCCTTCAATAGGAAAAAGCTTGCCTCACACGCATCCGTCCACTCAAACGTCACCTCCTTTTGTAACAAGTTGATCAATGGCTTTGTAATTGAAGAGAAGTCTTTGATAAATCTTCGATAAAACCCCGCATGGCCAAGAAAACTTCTCACATCTCTAACACATCTTGGGCTCGGCAATGCTTGAATAAGCTCCACTTTGGCTTTGTCAACCTCTAAGCCTCTTGCCGAAATAATGTGCCCAAGTACAATGCCCTGCGAGACCATGAAGTGACACTTCTCCTAATTGAGCACAAGATTGGTCTCTACACACCTCTCAAGTATCTTCTCCAAGTTCCCCAAACATGCATCGAAGGTGCTTCCATACACACTAAAGTCATCCATAAACACTAAAGTCATCCATAAACACTTCGATAATGTCTTC
Source organism: Potentilla sterilis (assembly GCA_963682095.1). Lineage (NCBI taxonomy): Eukaryota > Viridiplantae > Streptophyta > Magnoliopsida > Rosales > Rosaceae > Potentilla > Potentilla sterilis. Next base: position 44,261,826 of record OY821754.1, read on the forward strand.
AATAAAATTCGAGAAGATAGCATACATACATCTTTGAAAAGTTCCGGGTGCGTTGCATAGACCGAATGGCATTCGTCGATAAGCAAACGTGCCAAATGGACAAGTAAAAGTGGTCTTCTCTTGATCATCCGGGTGTATCATGATTTGATTGTAGCCACTATACCCATCAACAAAACAATAGAAAGAATGGCCGGCTAACCTCTCTAGCATTTGGTCCATAAACGGCAACGACATGTGATCCTTCCTTGTTGTAGCGTTTAGCTTCCTATAGTCGATGCACATCCGATGACCGGTTACAAGTCTTTGTGGTACAAGGTCATTCTTCTCATTCTTGACAACCGTTACACAGCTCTTCTTCGGCACTACTTGCATGGGAGATATCTACTTTCTATCCAAAATTGGGTAAATCACCCCACAATCAAGCAACTTGATGATCTCTTCTTTCACAACTTTCATCATTGGAGGGTGAAGTCGACGTTGAGCTTCCTTGGTCGGCTTACCTCCTTCTTCTAACAAGATGCGATAAACACATGTAGTAGGGCTTATTCCCTTGATGTCCGCTAAGGTCCAACCTATCGCGGTCTTGTACTTCTTAAGCACACTTATCAAATCAACTTCTTGCTTCTCACTAAGCATTGAAGACACAATAACCGGTAGAGTATCTCCTTCTCCAAGATAAACATACTTCAAGTGACTAGGGAGCTCTTTAAGTTCTAACTTTGGGGCCTCTTCCACACTTGGTCGAAATTTGGTTGTGGCACTAGGAATTGACAAGAACGAGTTCTTTGTGTATATTGGAGTGGCGTCGAGTTTGGCAACCACCTCTAGAAGGCTCGGCAATATGGTGTAGGGCTTGGCAACATTGCTTGGCTCGGCAATGTTGCAAGGTTCGGCCGATTCCTCCTTCTCTTTCTCATTCATGACTCGGTCTCCCCTCTTGTCAAATCCAACCCCTTGCTCAATCGCTAATTGCTATGCGTCGAGTGAGGTCGATATAACTTGCTCGACCTCCTCCAAAACATCAATGGCACAACCATCCTTCAAATCGACATTGGGGAATTTCATGGCATCAAACACATTAAACTTGATCACCTCACCATCAAACTCCATAGTTAGGTTGCCCTCGGCAACATCAATCTTCGTGCGTGCCGTCCTCATAAATGGTCGACCAAGTAGTAATTGTGTGCTATTGACCGGCGAATCCTCCATCTGAACCACATAGAAATCGGCGGGGAATATCAATTGGTTGACTTGCACAAGCACATCTTCCACATAACCCTCCGGATACTTACTTGAGCGATCTGCAAGTTGAATGATGACATTGTCCTTCTTGAGAGGCCCTATACTCAACGTTTGGTACACATTGAGTGGCATAACATTGATCGATGCTCCCAAGTCTAACATCACATCCTCGAAACGAGTGTTGCCAATCACACAAGGCACATTGAAGCTTCCCGGATCCTTCATCTTTGGTGGCAACTTCCTTTGAATAACGGCCGATACCGTCTCGCTCATAGTCACCACACGAGTCTCCCTCGTATGCCTTCTAGCCGTGCAAAGCTCCTTAAGAAACTTAGCATACTTCGGTACTTGCTTAATGCACTCCAACAAAGGGATGTTGACTTGCACTTTTCGGAAAATCTCCAACACCTCCTCGTCGGACTTATCCTTCTTTGATTTAGCAAAGCGAGAAGGGAATGGCATGCTTGAGTTTGGCACCCCTCCCTTGCTCACTTGGCTTGGCACTAACTCACTCTTCGATGTTGAGGGATCACGCTCAAGCTCGTTGCGCAGCCCCTCATTCCTCTTCTTATTGCCACCGGCCTTCTCTTCCTTGGCAGCTTGTCTCTCAGCTACAACATTACTGCCGGCGGTTTGCTCTTTCTCGGCTGCAGCATTGCCGGCTGCAGCCCCTCCGTTTCCATCACCATGGCTGCCGGCAATTGCAGGTCCAGCAGCCCTCTCGGCATTCTCAACTATCTCGAATGTTACTCGCTTCTTCTTTGGACTTGTTGGAGGAAACAACTCTCTTCCACTTCGAGTTTGAATCACCTTGACGTGCTCGTTCCTCGGATTGGGAATCGTATTGCTAGGCAACTTCCCTTGCTCATTAAATCTCACCATGAAATCCACTACTTGGCCCATTTGAGTCTTGAGCTCACCAATGTCCTTTTGTTGGTTTTGTTTCCCCGCGAGCAATGCTTGAGTCGCACTTGACAAAGATTGGATCACAGCATCGTAATTGGGATTGCTCGATGCGGTTTGGCCTTGGCTCGGCCCTCCTTGGTTGTGGCTCGGCATGGCTGCATAGTTCCCTTGGTTTGGCTGAAATGGTTGCCGAGGCACAAAGGGTGCCCTCGGCGCATATGGCGCTCCTCCTTCTCTCGGTTGCATAGGTGCCCTAAGCACGTTGTCATTGTTCACCCAACGAAAGTTAGGATGATCATTGAACCTTGGATTGAAGTTCCCAAATCGTTGACCTCCTTGAAAGCCAATAGCATTGCACTCCTCAACTCCCTCATTCGACCCAAATTGAGGGCATTGTTCGGTTTCATGGCCCTCGGTGCATATTCCACATACCATGGCACGCTTCTTCATCAAATTACTCACCAAGTCGGTAAGCTTGTCCACCTTCTCTTCTAACTTTGAGTTTGAAGACGTCTCATGTACTTTCTCATTCCTTTGCACATTGCCTCGTGCCATGCCAAATTGTTGGTTGTTCAATGCACAAACTTCCAACAAGCTTCTTGCCGCTCCGACATTCAACTCCAAAAAGCTTCCTCTCGCGGCCGAATCAAGAAACTCTCTCTCCATAACGCGCAATCCCTCATAAAAATATTGCAACAGGAGTCCATCGCTAATGCCATGCGATGGACACAAAGATACTAGGGACTTGAACCTCTTATAGTAGTCGAAGAAAGTCTCATCTCCGGCTTGCTTCACGCTTGTAATTTGCTTCCTCATATCCGTGATGCGTGAAGCGGGAAAATACTTGAGCAAAAACTCATCCATCATAGAATTCCACGAAATGATGCGACCATTCGGCACCTCAAACAACCACTCCTTCGCTTGATCTTCCAATGAGAACGGAAAAGCCTTCGTCTTGAACTGTTGCAAATCGGTCCCTCTCGGACACATAGACTCCGTGGTGAAGTTAAACTACTGTAGATGCTTGTTAGGATCTTCACTTGGCATCCCATAAAATGATTTCAGCTTATGGAGGAATCCACTCCTCAATTCAATCTCTCCCGTCTTATCAGCTTCCAAGGGAGGATAAGTGATATTCGATGGAGCAACTCCAGCTCCAGCAACATGACCATTCTGTGATCGGATTGAAGTCATTCTCTCTTCTTCTTCAACTAACTCGGCAAAAGCTTCAAATTATGGACTCTCGAGATCACACGGTGACGAAACAACGGATGGAGAGCTCGGCTAAGTTGTTGCAGAACTAGGTAACGTTGGCAATGATGGTTCGGACGATGGTGGAGACGACGGTGCAGATGACGGACTGTTTGGTACAGCCGGTGGCATCGGTACAAACAATGCAATTGCGAGCTCTTGGTTCAAACGTTGCAATCGGCCTTGATGATCTCGTGTCCAAGTATTAGATTCGGACATGCACTTTTCTGAAATTTGCAACGTTTAAACAAGTTAGAACATCGGAAAGAAATAGAAATGCAAGAATATACATCAATACAAGCCACAACATTGGCAATTACACAACATCTTTCAAACAATGGCACACGATATATACAATCGGCAAAGCATCAATATGATCGGCAATAAAGAGCAAAAATCGAAACGTCCATGATCATGTAATCGCTAAGTCTAATTTCTTTTAAATTTATTCTAACTCTCGAAGTACGTGGAGCAGAGGAGATAACGGTGCAATGGACTGATACAGCCCCCGGTAGTATCATGCTTTACCCGATATACCTCAAGAGTTCGAACCACACAAATATGTTTTATCTTTTGAAGAAAGTAGATCACATATGTCAAGTTATTTTCTAGCGTCTAAAGTGAGGTGATGCTTCGGCCCAAGCTATTGACTAGTTCGAGCGTGTTTTACTTTTCAAAGGCGGTGTTGTTAAGATTCACGGAGGGCGAACCCCCTACAGGAACCAGGCAGGACTCGTTGTTGGTCACCACGGGGAGCGAACTCCCTATCGACTCACTCACCGAGAATGAACATCAGTCTGTGGGTCTTGAGATCTAGTTAAACAAACCTGAGAACCATATCAATGAAACTAACTTGCCCCATACTCTGTAAAACAAACACGGGTCACTAGAGGTCTACAAGTATTGATCAAAGCCGCCCTCAACCTCATAAAAATGGGTCTGCCAAGTTATCGCTCGTATGCGTGGGGGGGACGTATCCCACGTTTCCCAGTCTACATAAAAGACGGATCTAACAAGGCATCATTCGTATGAAGGGTTAAGGCTAAGACCAACAAAAGCGGCTTCTCCCTACATGTTACACTTTAGAAACTACAATAAACTCAAACATACACAAAACTACTAACTTCCTAGAAATTAAACTAAGTGATTACAAACATACATCAATATACATCATGCAACTTCCAAAATTTAAACTCTACATGCCGAAGCATATTTCTACTTTACAAAATACCAAACGAAAATCGAAAATTACAACTTTACAACTTTACATCAAAAATTTCCAGCAATATTATATACATAACAATAACATAAATCAAGCTTTTATAATCCCCGGCAACGGCGCCAAAAATTGATGGGAGCTTAGGCTCGCACACAATAATAACCCTACAAAATATCATTAGTAGTATGAGCAAGTAGGGATCGTTCTAAGCTAGGGATTAAGGGTACCTGAATCATGAGATTGTTAGACAAATTTATACACATATACATAAAAAATCGTCATTCTTATGGGGGAAAGATGGTTCGGCAGCCCTAGGGCTGCCCTCTACACTATGGTACGAAAATTAAATTGCAGGAATTTAAACTCTAAACTATTATGTACATGTTGATCATCATCTCTCACGCATCACATAGCACAAAACACACAACTCACACACAAGAATTCATGCAAGACTCGGCAATATAGTTTAAGTTTCTTAGACTCTATTCAATTCCAATTTCAATTAGAGCCTCCACGGTCATCTAATCACTAGACTTCTTAAGTATTTTAGAAAACACTCAATGTCGAATCCTAAAAGTATACTAATCATGTTTGAAAACACTCAACGTCGAAGACAAACACAAAGAGTAATTAAGCACAAGAGTCTATTAAATTGGAGACATGTCTTTAGGTATGGCGTCACTCATCCTATTAACATGTAAGTTTCGATGAATTAAGTAACCTTGATTTCAACAACCTAAAATTCAGTTCAATCGATGCCTAACTCAATCCCAAGTTATTAAGTTCGATGAAATCGCAACCTACACAAGTGCCATGGCCTTGGCATCATGTAAACATTGATTTTTATGCACGAATTCATGAAACTAATCGAATAAAAACTAAAAATACATGAACATGCTACTGCCCTAATCTAACATACGAATTCAAGCATGCAATTGTTTGCAAAATTCATCACATAAATTCCAATAAAAATTGCAACTCATGTTCATCATACAAAACCAAACGAAAACAAAGTGTTTTTATAACAATAATTGTGACTAAACCAATAATAAAAATACAAGTCATAGGGATAGATCATACTTTAGAAACCTTGGAGAGCTTCATCTTGGTGTGGTGAATGAGGCTCGGCAGTGGCTGAGATAGGTGTGGAATCGATGGTGAATGGTGGTGGAATCGGTGGACTTGTGTTTTTAGGGTTTCGGTTTAGAACTTTAGTAAAGAGTTTGGCAAAGTTTCGGCTAGTGTTTTGCAAGAGAAGAGATGATTTTTCTATGGGAAAACAGTCCCTATATATAGGAGAATAGGAGCCGGCAGCCCTTGTTGCACAAGGCAATCAGAAAACCTAGTGGAATAAGGTTTTGAAACCTTCCTTTCATAGTTCAATTAGGTTTTCTTTTTCTGAATTTTTCTTCAAGGCTTGGGCTTCACATCATCATGGACTTCATATGTGATCTTGACATCTTCATTTGGTGAACTTGATCCATGGACAAATGCCCCAGCCGGCCTATCAAACAATTGGCACAAATCTGCCTTTTCCGGCAGCTTTTCCTAACTTGACTAGGAGAACTTCTTTCTTCATCTTTTTCTTTATTGCTTTAGCTTGGTGTCTTCCTCTTTCCTTCCTTAAACTTGGACCATCTTCATATATGCATTTGTACACCATATGATCCATCGAAAACAGAAATTGCGAAAAGGAGGCAGTAGCATCCTGGAATAGGCAGAAACGACCTTGTTGTAGTAACTCCGGCATATCGCCTTCCTCGGAGCTCCGATTGATGCGATTCCAAATCTCAGATAAACTAGACACACATAGCTACTTCCATATAAAAAAGTTCGATCAAATTCCTTGTGAGTCTTCGGGAATGATTTTTCGAAGTTGGGACACAGTCCCAGGAAAATCCTGGAAGTCCTTGGTGATCTTTGCTCGGACTGCCAAGTTGCAGCCATCTTTTAGGTGAATTCCCGAACTCTGATTGATTTGAAATTTTAACACAATATTCCTCAGTATATAAATCATAATCACACTAAATTTCATTAAATTCGGACAAGGATAGATCGTATTTTTACTCATCTCAGAATCACGAAAAAGACAACTTGCATTATTTTCCAGATTTCTCAAACTTAGTCATTTTTCGGATTCTTAACCAACTTTTCGCCAAACTCTACCAAATTAACACTAAACTATATTATGACTCTATCTTAGACAAATAAGGGTTAAACAAAGCATAAATGAGGGCAAAAGCATATAATATCGTCGCACATTGTGCTCCTATCATCTCTTGTCCAAAGATTAGACTCGGACATGCACTATTCTTAAATTTTTCAACACGAAGCAAGTTAGAATCATTGAAGACAAATAGAAAGCAAGAATATACAGGGCAATTACAAGCCACGGCATTGGCAATTTCAAACAAATTTCAAGCAATTTCACACTATAAACACACGGCAAAGAAGAGATACAATACGACAAGAAGAGTGAAACACACGAAATTTTTATGGTGATGTCGAAATTTTCTAAGTCTAATTGCTTTTAAATTTTTTCTAACTCTCAAGGTACAGGGAGCAGAGGAGATAACAGTGCAATGAGCTAAAATAGCTCAAGGTAGTATCATGCTTATTCCGATTGACGAGTCGCGTAACCGGAGTTAAACAACAAGAAATTTAAATACCCTGTAAAATCATTGTTAGTACATGATTAGTAGGGATCGTTCTATCCGGGGATCAAGAAGGGAAATTGTCTAAAAGCATTAACGAAAACACACATATAGACATATTAACATGGATTGGATTAAGGGGGCTTTTAGATGATTTTATCCTAAGTTACTACTGACCGAATTTAAACCTATGACTACTATATACAAGTGATCGACATCTCACACAAAAACATAGCACAAAAACACACAGGAACACATGCAAGACTCGGGAGCAACATATGACACATTTTCTAGACTCCATTCAATTCCGATTTCAACTAGGGCCTTCGCGGTTATCTAATTGTTTCTAGACTTCTTATGTATTAGAATTAACTTCGCGTATAATCCTAAACATTTACTAGCCGGTTCAAAAATGCTTCACGTAGAGATTAAACACAACAAGTAATTATGTGCGAAAGTCTTAAATCGGAGACATGCTTCTAAGTATGGTGTCAACATCTTATTAACATGCAAGTTTCTATGAATTATGGTAACCACTTATTAAGCAACCTAGAATGAAGTTTACTCAATGCCTAACTTAATCCTAGATAACTTATGGTGAATGAAATCGCAACCTACACAAGAGCCAAAAGGTTGGTGACAAAAGGTTTAGGTGAAAAGATGAAGTTTTGGAAGTGGTGGTGGTTTTGGCTTGGTATTTTTCCGGACTAGAACTTCTGACTTTGGCTAGAGTCTTTGGCAAGTATTTGTGCTTGAGATGTGATACTTTCTGTATGAAATTTGTGCCTTTATATAGAGGAGAGGCTGGGAAAAGTTGGCAGACACAAATGCAGCTGCAAGCTTCCCTTAGTCAACAAATGCAGCTGCAAGCTTCCTTCAGTTCACAAATGCAGCTACAAGCTTTCTTCAATTCACAAAATACAGTTGCAAGCTTCCTTAGTCTTCATTTAGCTCAGAAACTCTCCTTTAATGCATTTAGATGACTTTTTGGTGCAGAAACACAGAAATTACTCTCAGTAGGCAGTAGGTTGTTTTTCTCGGCAGACAGTGACCTTCCTGCATTGTAACTAGCATAACTTCCTCCCAAAAATAGATATTAATGTGATTCTAAATTCTGTAGAAACTAGACTTCCACAGATTTCTATGAATATATGGCTTGCCTTCTAATTCTAAGTGAGTCATCCTGGAGGATCCGTGGAAGCCAAGCTTTCCGGCAGGCTGCCAGTGAATCTTCTCGGCAGATGACATTTCTGTGTTGTAACTGGCATAACTCTCTCCTCAAGCAAGCTTTTGATACGATTCCAATTGCAGTAGAAACTAGACTCATGGAGCGTTCCATAGATATATGGCTCGTCTTCCCAGGTCTTGTAAATCATCCTGGAGAAATTCGGGAAGTTGGGTGATGTGCCCAGGAAAAAACTGAAACTTACTGGATTTGCATCCAATTTGCACTTGTAATTCCTGCCAGCTTCTTTTGCTCCAATTGTTAAAACTCCTTCCATTTCTCAATCATTTACATGTCTCCTACACATAAGAGAAGAAGAATTTATCAAATACAAAGTTTAAGCTTTACAGAACAAACGGAACAACTTTAAAACTCCTAGTTTGACTAGGTTTTCTATCTTTTCAAACCTTGTTCCGATTTTCTGTAAATTTCCTATGTTTTGGCACATTTTCTTTGTAGCTCTACCAAATACTCATGACTCTAATATATGACTCTATTCTACAACATTAAGGGTTAAAGCAAAGTAAAAACGAGGGTAAAAAATATTAAGAACGTCGCATTTTATGCTCCTATCACCGATATACCTCGAACGTTTGAACCACATAACGTTTTCTTTTAAGTCTAAAGGTTCACTCATGCCGAATCTATGTCAAGTTTTGAAGCTCGCTGGATGTGCGACGTAGGTTACATCGTCTAGACACAAAGTTCCGTGTTTTCAGAAGGCTAGGCGTGTCATCCAAAAATAGCTCAAGGCAAGACTCATTTGTAGGTTGACGAGTGCCATAACCGGGGTAACAACACGCGCAATGATAAACCCTAGAATCGTTAGTAGTATAGAATAAGTAGGGATCGTTCTAGCCGGAGATTAAGGGTACCTGAAACATTCAAAGCATTAACAACATATATATTCACATCATAAATACATATTTACGAGATTGGGGGATTTTGAAGATGAATTTAAGAGCTACAAATTGAAAGATAAAACAAAAAGACTCTTTAATATTTACAAGTGATCATCATCTTTCACACAAAGAAATTCACACAAAAGACTCTTTAACAAGTAAGACACGCATGCAAGTGATAGGAGCACAATGTGCGACGATATTAATATGTATTTGCCCTCGTTTATACTTTGTTTAACCCTTATTTATCTAAGATAGAGTCATAATATAGTTTAGTGTCATTTTGGTAGAGTTTTGAAAATATGTGCTTTAGAATCCGAAAAATGACTAAGTTTAAGAATTCTGGAAAATAGTGCAAAATGTGTCTTTTTTGTGATTCTGAGATTAGTGGAATTGTGACCTATCCTTTTACAAATTTGTTTAAATTTGGTATGCATATTATTGACTTGCGAATGGGTTTTGTGTCAAAAATTCAGATCAATTGGAGTTAGGGAAGTCGCCCAACAGATGGCTGCAAAACAGCAGTTCGAGCAAACGAATCCAGGGACTTTCAGGATTTTCCTGGGACTGTACCTCAACTTCGAAAAGTCATTCCTGACGTTTCACAAGGTATTTGATCAAGACCTTTTATAAGGAGAGAGCTATATGTGTCTAGTTTTTCGGAGACTTGGAATCACATCAATCGGAGCTCCACAGAGGGAGTTATGCAAGATTTACCGGAGTAAGGTCATATCTGCCGATTCCAGCAAGTTTCTGCCTCGTTTCCTTTGTTTCTATTTTCGATGGACATTTTGGCGCACCATTGCATATTCGAAGATTGTCCAAGCTTATTGAAGGATCGAGGAAGACATTGAGCCAAAACAATGGAGGAAAAAGTGAAGAAAAGACGCAATCCTAGTCAGACTAGGATTGCATGGCCGATCGGCAATGTTGCTGCCGGTTTTGGCTCTTGGCGGGCTTCGGGTATTTTTCCACGGCCCAACTTCACCACATGGAGTTGTCAAGCCCACATATGAAGTCCATGAAGATATGCAGCCCATGCCATAAAGAAAATTCAGAAAAAGAAGTCCAAGAATGCAATAATTATTCAATAAGGAAACATAAGCCAACTAGGAAAAGGAATTCTCCTTTCCTTGTTGAGGCCGGCAACCCTAGCAATTTTCCTCTATATATAGCCATCTTTTCCACAGAAAAACTGGTCACATCTCAAGCCAAAACACAAAGCCAAAACTCTACAAAATCCTCCCCAAAGATCCTACATAAACCCTATCCAAAAACCACCCTCACCTTCACCCAAGTTTCTGCCGAAACTTGGATTTTTTTCTGCCGACACACCCTTTTGCCGAGCAGCCACCCCTCCATCTTCCGCCGGATCCATACGAGTCAAAGTCATCAAGGTGTCTACGAAAGTGTGATCCACTCCCTTCTCTCGTTTTAGTAAAGTTTATGTAGTTATGTTTAGTTTTGTCTATGAAACTTGCATGTATTTTTGGTTTTGGATTATATGTCTATGTATGAACCGAATTGGAGCTTGGTTTTATAATTTGTATGTTAAAGATTTGTTTGAATCGATGCTTAGATTTAGGTTTAAGTTTCGGCAACAATGAATTTTCATGCTAATTTGTAATATAAAACTTGTAAGATTTGTACACTTAGATAATTAGGACAGTGGTATAGATGCATGTTGAGGATTTAAATCGGTTAGTAATCTAAGGGCGTGACTTAAAAACCGACACATTAGTTTTGTCTAACAAACAAGTAAATCTAGATGTTAGGTTTCATCTAACCCGAGTAGAATGAATAAAGATTAAACGTATGTTGCTTTGATTCTATTGTACTCACCTAGGGTATAACCTTAGCTAAACCTTGCATGTTAAATGAGATGATTGACAACCCTGCTTGTTTACATGTCTTCGATTATAGACTTTTGTGCTTCAATGTTACGAGTTGTATAACGGTAGCATAACTTTTAAGGTCACTTTGCGAATAGCTTGATCTTAAAACATTAGAGAGTCTCTCAACTAGGTAAAATCGGAAACGTTCTAGTTGTAGGTCGAAACTTGTTTAAGTCCAATGCATGCTAAATACTTGTTCCTTACTTTCTTTTGTGTGAGTCTTATTTGTTAAAGAGTTAAGTGCCGAGTGCTTTGTGTGAAAGATGTCGACCAAACTTGTATATAGTAATTTAGGATTTAAAATTTGTGTCTAGTTGTTAGGGGCAGCCCTTGCTGCCGAACCTCATCTTCATCCCCCATGATAGTTCAATTCGTATATATGTATATAAGTGTGACAATTGTGTACATATGTATTTGTGAATATTTGTGTTAACATTCTCATGTTTCAGGTACCCTTAGTCCCCGGCTAGAACGATCCATACTTATTTTATACTACTAACGATTTCAGGGCTTATTATTGTGTGTGAGCTTTGGCTTTCATCAATTTTTGGCGCCGTTGCCGGGGATTATAAAAGCTTGATTTATGTGATTGTTGTGTATATAATGTGGCTGGAAATTTTTGTTGTAAAGTTGCAAAGTTTGTAATTTTTGGTTTTATTTGGGATTTGTAAAGTAGAAATATTCTTCGGCATGTAGAGTTTTAATTTCGAAAGTTGCATGATGTATAAATAATGTATGTGTAATAACTTAGTTTAATTTCTAGGAAGTTGATAGTGTTATGTATTTTTGAGTTTATTGTAGTTTCTAAAGTGTAACATGTAGGGAGAAGCCGCTTTTGTTGGTCTTAGCCTTAATCCTTCATACGAATGATGCCATGTTAGATCCGTCTTTTATGTAGACTGAGAAACGTGGGATACGTCCCCCCCACGCATATAAGCGATAACTTGGCAGACCCATTTTTATGAGGTTGAGGGCGGCTTTGATCAACACTTGTAGACCGCTAGTGACCCGATTTTGTGTTACAAAGTATGAGGCAAGTTAGTTTCATTGATATGGTTCTCAGGTTTGTTTAACTAGATCTCAAGGCCCACAGACTGATGTTCATTCTCGGTGAGTTAGTCGATAGGGAGTTCGCTCCCTGTGGTGACCAACAACGAGTCCTGCCTGGTTCCTGTAGGGGGTTCGCCCTCCGTGAATCTTAACAACACCGCCTTTGAAAAGTAAAACACGCTCGAACTAGTTGATAGCTTGGGCCGAAGCATCACCTCACTTTAGACGCTAGAAGATAACTTGGCATATGTGACCTATTCTCTTCAAATAAACCAAATTGTGTGGTTCAAACTCTCGAGGTATATCGGATTAAGCATGATACTACCGGGGCCTGCATCAGTCCATTACACCGTTATCTCCTCTGCTCCACATACCTTGAGAGTTAGAACAAATCTTTAAAAAAATTAGACTTAGAGATTACATGTACAAAAAATGTTTCGTATTTTTGTTCTCTTTGCCGATTGTATCCCTTCTTTGCCAATTTCATGTATATGTTTGTCATCGTTTGAAAATTGTTTGTATTTGCTAATGCCATGGCTTGTAAAACTTTGTATATTCTTGCATTTATCTTTGTGTTTTGTTCGTTTTGATGTGTCTTGTGTGTGTGCAGATCGAATAGGGAAGAAACAGTGCAGGAAATACCAACTTCTGCCCAAAACAGAATTCGGGCAGTGCGGTCTGTCAACTTTGGAAGGGTACTGTTTGCAGCTCACAAAACCTGAGACAGTGAACCATATACCGTTGGAAAGGTCTCTGAGTCTACTTTCTTTAGGATTTTACAGAAGTGAATTTGGAGTCTCAAGCCGTTCCCAGTTTCAATTTGAGTACAGCAAGGTCAATCTGGCAAAACAGAAAACTGGGCAGATCGATAGGTCCGATAAAAGGCCAATCAAAGAATACATTTGCTGATCCGATTAAAGCAAACTTTATACCATTGGAAATCTCTGTGTGTCCACTACAACATTGATTTATAACACTTTTGCATTAGGATAGTGGAACACACCCAAATCCAAGCCTAAAGGGGAAGTATTCCATCTGCCAAAGCTTCTGCCGAGCTGCCTGCAGCCTACCCTGTTGCTGCTCTGCGCACTTCCGAGCCCCTGCTGAATGTCCCTGCCGATAAACCTACTGAACGACCCCGTCAAGAGCAACTTGTTTTGCCGAGGTCCCGCCAAGGTGATCTGCCTAGAGTAGCCTGCCTACGCTGCTGCCAACAGGCAGCCTGCATCGTGAATCTGCCAATAGACATCTACTTGTGCTGCTGCCGGGAGCAACCTGAAACCAGCCACTGCCGATGCTGCTGCCCCTGCTACAGCTTGTTCTTGCTGCAGCCTGCAAGCTCCTGCCGATGACAAGCATGTCAACTATGCTGCACTTGCTGCGATGTGTGCGCAGCTTGCGCTCCACGACACTACTGCAGCCACGCAGCCCGCCTACCGTGCCCCTGCATGCTGCCAATGTTAATGCCCTTGCTTATGCTGCTGCCCCTGCACCTTGCCGAGCTGCCTGCAACTGTCCCTGCATGCCGAACATGCACAATGCCTACCAAGAGAGCCTGCTCACCCTGCCACGTTACTAAGGATGCCAACTGCCCCTGGAGTCGAGCCTGCACGCGCAACGGCATGCCATGCTGCCGAGTAGCCATGCTACTGTCCTTCGGAGGCCACTGCCGAGAGCCTCCCTGCCGCTACCTTGCCACTGCAAGAGAGCAAGGTACTGCATGCCAAACACTCCAAATGAAAGGGTTGCTGCCCTAAACTACCGAGCAATGCACATGATGAACGGACAAAACACATGGTGAAAAGTCTAGACTACGGACTATAAACACAAAGCGCTACATGGGAGGCAACCCAATTTGATCAAAGAAAAGTGAAGGAGCCATCACCGAGAGTTTGAAATTTTCTAACCCTTCTCTTTTCCTTTGATTTGTGATGATATGTTGGTATATGTTAGTCGATTGCATGCTTAGGAAATTCGTTGATATAAACTTGTGCTTACATTGAGGACAATGTAATTTTCTAAGTGTGGGGTGGGATAACGTATTCCGTTTATGTTTTCGTGTGCTTAGTATAAAAAAGAAAATTTCAGAAAATTGTAACACCAAAAATAGAGTGTTTAAATTGTTTGTTTTGAGTCTTAGGATGCCCCTAATATGTCAATGATGTTTTTCTCCTCTTTGCATACATAGATGATGGTTGTGCATACAATTAAAATTGTGAGTTACATGGATTATGTGCATTGGTAGGAGCATGTAAGACTTGTTGATTAATTAAGCATGCATGTTTTAGCTAGTTTGTTTCCATAATAACCTATGTGAGCTTTAGAGCCAAATTGCTTTCTTCATGAGTGCTCAAATTCTGAAAATTTCGAGCATGATATTATATGAACCTCATTATTCTTTACATATTCAACGATTATGTGCCATAGCTTTTTAATGAACTCTAGAATGCTAGAACTTACTCTGGTTGATTTTCAAAACGTTTTTAGTCATAAAATACCTTGATTTTGAAAGTGATTGAAAAGATCTTTTAGGTTTACCACCATTGCCAAATAAAGCATGTGCCATATTTGTGCCCGTCGTGGGACAGCTTAGTAAACCCCCTTTGAGCCTACATTTAGCCTTTTCTTTCATCACCCTTAAACACTTTCCATGAGCTTAATATAGTTGTGCCTTTACCCTTGATCAAAGTTTTGGCAAAACTTGATTTTCGAAGGAGTTTTCGTGTGAAGTGATGTAGGAAAATAAGTGTGGGGTAGAGACTTGTCCATAAAAGAAAAAATTGTGTAGTGCTGTGCCGTAGAAAAGAAAAATTTCGGATCAAAGAAAAAGAAAAAGAAAAGAAGTGATCCGAACCAAAAAAAAGAAATAGGCACGGATGAGAAAAAGAAAAATTTGTGTGGATATAGTCTTGAAAAAGTGTTGTGAATTTGGAGTATGTATGCATGTGAAGGTCTACTATTGTTTAAATTTCGACCTTTGTTCATATTCACTATCTTTTGGGAAAGAAATGAATGAAGTTTGGGTCCAACAAGAAGAAATCCGACCCTTGGTGAGAAGACATAAGGACAATTGAGCTTTGCTAAAGGCCATAGTGACGTTTTGAGCCTCCTTATCCAAAATATCGAATACCTCTAAGGCAAGCCCCATTACATCCCTTTTATTGATCATTTCATAATTCTTAAGATGGTTAAACTTGATTTGTGGAGATTATCTCAAGAGTAAGCATATGGCTTTGGTTCATTGGTGCACATAGTTGTTACATGAGGTTTTTCCATAAAATTTCACAAAGAGCTTTCTTTTCTTGATATATGCAAGTTATTTTCGTATCATATATCTTTCTCTTGCATATACTATTGAGTGAATGTCATGCTTCGAGTGAAAAGAAGAGAGTATGCCTAGTGAGGAGGATCGAATTAGCTTAACATGTTTTCATGTTTATATGTTGTTCTTACATGTTTATATTGATGTTACATGTTCATGAAACTTGGAATTTTCGTGCTTAGCATTCTCATGCATTAACTTGAAAGCTATGTGTACATACGAGCCTGAGACAAATTATTAGGGGCAATAGTTTGTTTGCAGTCTAGTTTAATTTAGTTTGCTAAGGGACTAGCAAAGAATAAGTGTGGGGTAGTTGATAGGAGCACAATGTGCGACGATATTAATATGTATTTGCCCTCGTTTATGCTTTGTTTAACCCTTATTTATCTAAGATAGAGTCATAATATAGTTTAGTGTCATTTTGGTCGAGTTTTGAAAATATGTGCTTTAGAATCCGAAAAATGACTAAGTTTAAGAATTCTGGAAAATAGTGCAAAATGTGTCTTTTTTGTGATTCTGAGATTAGTGGAATTGTGACCTATCCTTTTCAAAATTTGTTGAAATTTTGTATGTATATTATTGACTTGTGAATGGGTTTTGTATCAAAAATTCAGATCAATCGGAGTTAGGGAAGTCGCCCAACAGATGGCTGCAAAACAGCAATTCGAGCAAACGAATCCAGGGACTTTCAGGATTTTTCTGGGACTGTACCTTAACTTCGAAAATTCATTCCCGACTTTTCACAAGGTATTTGATCAAGACCTTTTATAAAGAGATAGCTATATGTGTCTAGTTTTTTTGAGACTTGGAATCGCATCAATCGGAGCTCCACAGAGGGAGTTATGCCAGATTTACCGGAGTAAGGTCATATCTGCCGATTCCAGCAAGTTTCTGCCTCGTTTCCTTTGTTTCTATTTTCGATGGACATTTTGGTGCACCATTGAATATTTGAAGATTGTCCAAGCTTATTGAAGGATCGAGGAAGACATTGACCTAAAGAAATGGAGGAAAAAGTGAAGAAAAGACGCAATCCTAGTCGGGCTAGGATTGCATGGCCGATCGGCAATGTTGCTGCCGGTTTTGGTTCTTGGCGGGCTTCGGGTATTTTTCCACGGCCCAACTTCACCACATGGAGTTGTCAAGCCCACATATGAAGTCCATGAAGATATGCAGCCCATGCCCTGAAGAAAATTCAGAAAAAGAAGTTCAAGAATGCAATAATTATTCAACAAGGAAACATAAGCCAACTAGGAAAAGGAATTCTCCTTTCCTTGTTGAGGCCGGCAACCCTAGCAATTTTCCTCTATATATAGCCATCTTTTCCACAGAAAAACTGGTCACATCTCAAGCCAAAACACAAAGCCAAAACTCTACAAAATCCTCCCCAAAGATCCTACATAAACCCTATCTGAAAACCACCCTCACCTTCACCCAAGTTTCTGCCGGAACTTGGATTTTTTTCTGCCGACACACCCTTTTGCCGAGCAGCCACCCCTCCATTTTCCGCCGGATCCACACGAGTCAAAGTCATCAAGGTGTCTACGAAAGTGTGATCCACTCCCTTCTCTAGTTTTAGTAAAGTTTATGTAGTTATGTTTAGTTTTGTCTATGAAACTTGCATGTATTTTTGGTTTTGGATTATATGTCTATGTATGAACCGAATTGGAACTTGGTTTTATAATTTGTATGTTAAAGATTTGTTTGAATCGATGCTTAGATTTAGGTTTAAGTTTCGGCAACAATGAATTTTCATGCTAATTTGTAATATAAAACTTGTAAGATTTGTACACTTAGATAATTAGGACAGTGGTATAGATGCATGTTGAGGATTTAAATTGGTTAGTAATCTAAGGGCGTGACTTAAAAACCGACACATTAGTTTTGTCTAACAAACAAGTAAATCTAGATGTTAGGTTTCATCTAACCCGAGTAGAATGAATAAAGATTAAACGTATGTTGCTTTGATTCTATTGTGCTCACCTAGGGTATAACCTTAGCTAAACCTTGCATGTTAAATGAGATGATTGACAACCCTGCTTGTTTACATATCTTCGATTATAGACTTTTGTGCTTCAATGTTACGAGTTGTATAACGGTAGCATAACTTTTAGGGTCACTTTGCGAATAGATTGATCTTAAAACATTAGAGAGTCTCTCAACTAGGTAAAATCGGAAACGTTCTAGTTGTAGGTCGAAACTTGTTTAAGTCCAATGCATGCTAAATACTTGTTCCTTACTTTCTTTTGTGTGAGTCTTATATGTTAAAGAGTTAAGTGCCGAGTGCTTTGTGTGAAAGATGTCGACCAAACTTGTATATAGTAATTTAGGATTTAAAATTTGTGTCTAGTTGTTAGGGGCGGCCCTTGCTGCCGAACCTCATCTTCATCCCCCATGATAGTTCAATTCGTATATATGTATATAAGTGTGACAATTGTGTACATATGTATTTGTGAATATTTGTGTTAATATTCTCATGTTTCAGGTACCCTTAATCCCCGGCTAGAACGATCCCTACTTATTCTATACTACTAACGATTTCAGGGTTTATTATTGTGTGTGAGCTTAGGCTTTCATCAGCAAGAAAGTAAGGAACAAGTATCAACATGCATAAGACTCAAATCAGTTCCAGCTACAACTTAGTTGTAAGACTTCTCAAGTTCTTAAGATCGACCTTTTCAGTATGGATCCTAGAATATATGTTAATCCTTTTGAGACTTAACAATTAATCGCAATAGTCTAAATTGGAGACATGCAAACAAGTAAGGTCGTCAATCTTCTTATTAAAACATGCAAGTATCTAAAGTATTATGCCCTAACTGAGCAACACAAGTCTAAACAACCTTTTGAGTATAGCTTAGTTCGTTACTATTCTAGCCGATTAAACCTAGCACCTAGATCAATGTTCAAGACAACACTAAGTACCGATTTTCATGCCCAATCCTTAGATACTAACCAATTTTAAATCTTAAACATGTATCGACACCACTGTCCTAATTATCAAAGCATACAAAAACTTACAAGTTAAAACTATGCTACATAAACAAGAATCGAATTGAGGTTTATATAAAGTTTGAAAACCAAAATCTACAACCATAAAACATTACAAACACAAAGTAATGTAAAACTTATATAAAACACATAGCTATGAGTAAGGATGGAAGTACGGATTTACAAGAGATGAAAGGGTGGTTCAGCTATGCTATTCCTACATAGGATTATAGTGAGAACTTTTGTAGATCTTTCGGCTTATGTATGTGTGTGAGATGAGATGATTTTTCTGAATGAAATTTGTGCCTTTATATAGGAATAGGCTGTGTAAAAGTCGGCAGCAACTAGGGTTGCACAAATCCTAGTTTTACTCGAACTTGTCCTGCTGGCAGATATGACCTTTGTGTGAAGATTACAAAACATCTCACTCTAGAAAGTAGCTATTGAGATGACTCAAATTTATTTAGAAACTAAACTCCCGTAGCTTTCTATCCATATATGGTTCGAACTCTGGTTCAATGTGATATGTCCTGGAGAGTCCGCTGAAGTTGGATGACGTGCACTGGAAGTTTCCCGAATTTTAATCAGGATTCTTATTAGGATTCTTCGCAGCTTCCTCTTGAATCTTCTATTCCGATATCTTCATGGATCACAGCTGCTTGGACTTCTTGATGGATTAACAACATTCCTTGATGGATAGATAATCCACAATGCAGCTGCAAGCTTCCCTAGATGGACCGGGATCACCTTCTCCTAGGATCGGTAAATTTCTCCTCTTTTCCTACTCGGACTAGGGAACCTTTTTTTCCTAATTTTCTCTTTCTTTTTGGCATGGCCGACTCTCATATGCTCCATGTAGCTCGAAAACTCTTGATTGATGCATTCGGATCCCCTTTTGGTGCACAAATACAGAATTTCCCCAAAATGGGCAGTAGGTTCTTCTTCTCGGCAACGCAGTGACATTTTGGTGTTGTGACTGGAATAACTTTCTTCTCAGGACAGCTATTGATGCGATTGCAAGATCTATAGAAACTAGACTCGTAGAGCTTTTCGTTCATATATGGCGCGTCTTCTAGCTCCTTGTGGTTCGTCCTGGAGAAAGTTTGGAAGTTGAGTGATGTGCCCAGGAAATTGCTGGAACTTACTGCATCCGATTTTGTCTTGTAATTCTTGGCAAATTCGTTTGCTCTGATTTCTCTAAGTCCTTCCATTGCTCAATCCTTAACATGTCTACTGCTCATAACAGAAGAAAAATCCATCAAAAGTGTAATAAAGGCTTTAACAAATCCATCGAAACATCTCTACAACTCTAAATCGGCTACTTGACATTTTTGTACATTTTTATCTATTCTTAGCACGATTACTTTGTAACTCTACCAAATACTCATGACCCGATATTATGACTCAATTCTAAGAAAATAAGGGTAAAACAAAGTATAAATGAAAGGAATAATACATTAAGAATGTAGCATTTTATGCTCCTATCATTGGTAACCACGGAAGACAGGTCCCCTATCGCCCCTCAAAGAGAGAACAATTTGTGGGCCTCTGAGATCTAATTTGACAAACCTTTGAGTCTAAGTCAGAACATCACACACTAATAGGCGAACCTTTTGCCCCTTACTCAGTTAAGAACCTCGTTTTGACAGTTTCTACAAGTGTCACTAAAAGCCGCCCTCAACCTCATGAGACCTCAAAAGATAACATGAAGGGTTAAAGCTAATATTAACAAAAGCGACCCTACCTATTCATTTTCCCCTCGAAACTCAAAACAAATCCAACACAAATCATTCTCTAAACTTCCTAGCAATTTAACTAAATTATTACATCATAGCACCATCGGCAACATCATATAATTTTTGGAAATTTAAACTCTACATGCCGAAGCATATTTCTACTTTACAACAAAATTTCCAACAAAAAATATTTACAACACAATTTACATAACACGAAATTTACACAACAATTGACATTTAAACATTTCAAGCATTTATAATCCCCAGCAACGGCACCAAAAATTGACCATACAATCGTTAGTAGTATAGAAATAAGTAGGGATCGTTCTAGCCGGGGATTAAGGGTACCTGACATGAAAAATGTTAGAAACACATATTCACATATTTACACAAACATAAAACGCACGAATGGCGGATGAAAAAGGGATCGACATCAAGCTGCCCTAATATTCCTAAAACACGAAATTAAACCTAAATTACTATGTACAAGTTGGTCGACATCTTTCCACACAAAGCATAGCACAAAAGACTCACAAGAACACACACAAATAACTTGCACGACACACAGCAACATTGTTCAAGTTTCCTAGACTCTAGTCAATTCTAATTTCCAATTAGAGCACATCGGTCATCTAATCATTACTAGACTTCTTAAGTATTTTAGAGAACACAATCGTAGAAACCTAACATTATACTAATCATATTTGAAAACGCAATCGTAGAAGACAAACACGAGAAGTAATTATGCACGAAAGTCTTTAAATCGGAAACATGTGCAAGGTATGGCGTCACTCATCCTATTAGCATGCAAGTTTCTATGAATTGGTCCTGCCCTTTTTAAACAACTTTAGAACGAATTTACAATCGGATAACTCGATCCTAGGTTATTATGGTAGATGAAATCGCAACCTACACAAGAGTCATGGCCGAGGCTTCATATAAGCATTGATTTTTATGCATGAATCAATGAAACTAATCGAATAAAACCTGAAAATATATGAACATACTACTGCCCTATATCTAATGCGCGAAATTCTTAAATGTTATTGCTTGTAAAACTTATTACACAAAATCTAATAAAAATCAAAAATCATGTTCATCATACAATACCAAACGAAAACCAAGTATTTTTATAACAACTAATGTGACTAAACAGAAAATAAGGAATGGATCACACTTTAGAAACCTTGAAGAGCTTCGGTTGATGTAGTGAAGAGATTCGGCAGAAGGCTAAGGTGAAGGTACGATATTATGAAAGGTGGCGGGGTTTCGGGTTGGCTTGTTTTTTTCTGTCTAGAACTATGGAGATATTTTGGTAGAGTTTCTGGCTAGTGTTTATGCTTGAAATGTGACAAGTTTTCAAGTATGATGTCGGCCTCTATATATAGGAGAAAAGGCTGTGTAGTTTGAGACTTTTCCTTCTTCAAAACGGGATAGAAATCTTCATGTAATAAGGTTTCCCAATCCGATATGGTTTAGGCTTTTCTATCCCTCTTTGAACTAGGGATTCTTGTCTTGGCCGGCCTAGGGCTTGTCTTCACATGATTCACGCGTGTATGACGCGTCTTCATCTTCCTTGATGCTCTAGGACAATCTTGTGTCGTTGCAGCCCTCTCGGAAGCTTCCTCAGTAGATTTGTAGGCTCTCAGCAGCTGCAGCCCAATACCGGATACTGGCGCAGCTTCTCGGCAGCATCGGCAGGACACGTGCAGGATTGGTGCAGGGCTGGCGTGCGTATGAGCTTCGGCATGTGCAGCATGCTGCTGCGCATCTCGACAGCAGTACTATGGTTTGCGGTAGGTGCAGCGCAGGTGTAGTCGACTTCGTAATCTCTCGGCAGCATGGGTGCCGGTATCGGACACTTATCTGATACGTGATGTCATAGGCCAAACCTTGACGGATACGCCTGGGACACCTCTCGAATACGTCTGGGCCTGTGTCGGATACTGCCAAGTCAAGTGTCGGATACGTGCCGGCAGTGTTGGTGTCATGTTGAGAGGGCTGTCGATAGGCTGTCGGCAGGTTCCTTCGACAGCTTAGCCTCGCTAAGCCATGGTGCGTGCTGGCTCTCAGCAGGCTGCATTTCAAGTTATGTGGCAGCGCGTGTCAGGTTGTGAGCGCTGCGCTGCGGCAGAGCCTGGAAGTTGGTGAGGCTGGCACTGCAGCCTATCAGCAGGGGCTGATGCTGATTCTTTACTTTCTTCTCGGCAGATTTGACCTTTGTGTCTTCAATCGAGCATTACTTCCTCCAGAAAATACCTATTAATGCGATTTCAAATTCTGTGGAAACTAGACTCCGAGATCTGTCCATGCATATATGGCATACCATCTAGTTCCAAGTGAGCTGTTCTGGAAAAATTCTGGAAGTTGTGTGATGTGCCAAGGAAATTCCTGGAACTTACTGGATCTGAACTTGCATAGCAATTCTCGGCATCTTCTTTAGCTCCGATTACTCTAACTCTTTCCATTGCTCAATCATCAATGCATATACTGCTCATAAGAGAAGAAAATTCGATAAAAAACAACATGGAAGCTTTACAGATTCAACAAAACATCTAAGGACTCCGATTTTTAGCACTTAGTAAAATTTCTGTAAACTTCTGACTTTTAAGCACGATTTCATTAAAACTCTACCAAAAGCTCATGACTCTATATTATGACTCGATCTTAAGTAAATAAGGGCTAAACAATATGTAAATGTAGGCCTAAACCCAATATGTAAACGTAGCACTTTGTGCTCCTATCACATAGCTTTTTAATGAACTCTAGAATGCTAGAGCTTACTCTTGTTGATTTTCAAAACGTTTTCATCATAAAATACCTTGATTTTGAAAGTGATTGCAAAAGATCTTTTAGGTTTACCACCACAGCCAAATAAATCATGTGCCCTATTTGATCCCGTCGTGGGACACCTTAGTAAACCCCTCGAGCTAACGTTTAGTCTTTTGTTTCATCACCCTTAAACACTTTCCATAAGCTTAGTATAGTTATGCCTTTACCTTGTCTCAAAGTTTTGGCAAAACTTGATTTTTGAAGGAGTGTTCGCGTGAAGTGACGAAGAAGAACAAGTGTGGGGTAGACTTAGCTAAAAATTGTATGAAATATGTATATGTGCCGTGCCTACAAAAGAAAAACAAGAAAAGAAAAAAAAAATTGGACAGAAAAATAAAGGAAAAGAAAAGAATGTGGAAAAATGCTAAAAGCAGATTTACGAAGTCTTAGAGATGTTTCGTTGGATATGTAAAACTTCGGCTATACTTTTGATCGATTTTTCTTCTCTTATATGCAGGAAACACATTGATGATTGAGCATTGGAAGGAATTATACTAATCGGAGCAAAGAAAAGATGCCAGGAAATTACAAAGCACAAAATCGGTGTAAATCCAGAATTCCAGTATTTTCCTGGGCACATCAACCAACTTCCATAAATTCTCCAGGATGATTCATAAGGAAACAGAGTGCCAGCCATATATGCATAGAAATCTCTATGAGTCTAGTTTCTACAGAACTTAGAATCGGATCAAAAGCTTTCCAGAGGAGAGAGTTATGCCCATCACAAAGAAGCAAGGTCACTGCCCTGCCGAGAAGAATACCTACTGCCCATTTTCGTGACTTTTTTTGTTTCTCCACCAAAATGGAATCCAAATGTATAGATCAATAGTTCCTGAGATATATGAAGTATATGGGAATCGGCCTTGCCAAAAAGAAGTGCAAAACATGGAAAGAAACAAGTCTCCTAGCTCGGTTAGGAAAAGAAGATGTAACCGGCTAACTAGGAAAGGAATTTTCCTGGTTCCCTAGGGAACCTTGCAGCTGATCTTTGGGCCATCTATCTGTCAAGCATTATTTCTGATCCATTAAGGAGATCATGCAGCCCTAGTCCAATGAAGAAATCGGCAAAGAAGAATTCCTAGAAGAACAAAGAATGCAACAAAACCAAAACCGGAGAGGATTTGGATTTCCTTGCCGATTCACTTAAGGATTTCTGCCGAATCCTTTGCATCTTTTCCCCTATATATAGAGACATCCTCTATATAGAAAAATCGTCTCATCTTAAGCCAAAGTACTAGTCTAAAGCTCTACCAAATCTCTCAAGCACCAAATAGAAAATTACGTAGCCAAAACCCGATTCCACCACCTTCCATAATTCCGAACCTCACCTTAACCTACTGCCGTGCGTCTTCCATCAACACTTGCCGAAGTCTTCCAGATTTCTAAAAGTGTGATCCGCTTCATTTATGGCTTTTGTATTAATTCTAGTTTGTGTGACTTGTATGAATTTATTTCGTTTCTTGGTTTTTATTGAAACATTGTATGTACTCGGTTGTTTGTAATATAGTTTGTTTGATTTTAACTTGTTGATTTCGTATGATAGATAATTAGGACAGTGGTGTTAGATGCATATTTAGAATTTAATTCGGTTAGTATTATAAGGTGTGGGCATGAAAATCTGTACTTAGTGTTGTCTTTGAACATGATCTAGGTGCTAGGTTTAATTTACTAGTGTAATAATGAACTAGATGAACGTGACTGTCTCTTGATTTGTGTTGCTCACTTAGGGTGGTTAAGTTTAGAACTTGCATGTTAAATAAGATGATTGACAACCTTACTTGTTTACATGTTTTCGATTTCAGACTCTTGCACTTAAATGTTAAGTTTTGACAGATTAGCATAAATTTTAGGATCCATAACGGAAATTCGGTCTTAAAAACATTAGATGTCTAATAACTAGGTACATAGCGGAAGCTCTAGTTATGGTCAAAACTGAATTAAGTCTAAATTGTGGCAAATACTTGTTCCTTACTTTCTTGCATGCGTGTCTTAAATGTTAAAGAGTCTTTTGTGCTAAATGCTTTGTGTGAAAGATGATGATCACTTGTACATAGTAGATTATGATTTATTTTTCGTGTATTTAGGTTTTAGGGCATCCTTGCTGCCGATTTCAATTCATCCCCCTTGTGTGACGTTTCAATGTGTAAATATGTATATATTTGTTTAACCTTTAAATGTCAGGTACCCTTAATCTCCGGCTACAACAATCCCTACTTATCATATACTACTAACGTTTCTTGTAGGGTTATTATTGGAGATGTACTTAGGCAACTCGTCACCTTTGAGGATGCATATGCTAGAGATGATTTGGGCGGTCCACACGTGGTAAGACTTCTGTTTTTTGTTCAATTTCTTGTTTTACAAATGCACAGTAGCAATGCAGGATGAAAAATTTGTTATTAAGATTGGTTATGTGTGTTATTGTAGGAGAAGATGAAAGGACATGTGTTCAAACTAGTAGAGGAAAGGAGGGACAAATACCCAGATATTGCACCCGAACAACCTCTCCCTACTGAATCACAAATCAATGTTATTGTCAATCAAGTTGATGAAAAGAGAGGGACATACATCTGATGGGTGGGAAGATGCATGCAGCGGGAACCGAAGAATAAAAGAGGTGCATGGCGTATTGAAGTAGACACTCTTGTGAACGAGCGAGTCAGTTAAGTAAAGCAAGCATTGATGGCGGAGTATAAAGAGAAAGAAGCAGCCCAAGAAAAGCGTTTGCTGCAGATGGAGGAAAAAATTGTCCAAATCTTAGCGCAACAACAATTAGGGATTGCAGGTACTTCTCAAACTTCTAATGTTGCTTTATGACTTCTCGACTTCAAGCGACGTGCGTGGAGGCAACCCTTCTGATGCTGTTGCTACTGCTGCTATGAATTACTTCATATGTTTATATTACATTTTGTTACGCTTTTCGCTAGCTTTCATAACTTACAAAACAGTTTATGTATCAATATTGCACAATTGGTTTTGGAATGAATGTGTTGGTTTCAAATTTGTGAATATAATGTGTTGGTTTGAATTGATTCCTGATATGAGTTGTGTATGTATGCTTTTGGGGTGTTTTGGCAGTCGAGGAAATTTTGAATCTGGTTTGGTTTGCTTTTGGTTCTGTAAAAGGGCAATACAGAACTAGGCTCTATATTGAAATGCAGAAACATCACTTAAGCAACGGACAAATCTAAAGTCGTCGCTTAAGTACTATCTTAAGTGACGAAGAACCAACAAAATATGTTGCTTAAGATAGTACTTAAGCGACGGACACAACAGAAATCCGTCGCAAAGTTGAAAATAAAACGCCAAATTTGTGAATATATGTAAGTCACTCTAGTTTGAAGCGACGATGTTTGTTAGTCGCTCAAGTGTTATGCCTTTAAGCCACAGAGATATAAATCCGTCGCTTAAGATACCACAAAAGCGACGATTTTTGAAATACCCGTCGCTTAAGTACTTAAGCGACAGCACTAATGCGACGTATTATTCATCGCATAAGACTTAAGCGACAGATTTTCTCTCTTAAGCGACTATTTTTGTCCGTCGC
Source organism: Potentilla sterilis (assembly GCA_963682095.1). Taxonomy (NCBI): domain Eukaryota; kingdom Viridiplantae; phylum Streptophyta; class Magnoliopsida; order Rosales; family Rosaceae; genus Potentilla; species Potentilla sterilis. Next base: position 44,288,595 of record OY821754.1, read on the forward strand.
TTCACGTAATGCATGGTGTAGTGATGGCTGCCAGTCATTCCGACGAATAGATACGCCTTTCCACCATAGAAGGAGATACCGCCTTCTCCCTTACGAGTCTCCTCAATCCACCACCGCCGCCGTTGTGAAGTGGCTACTATACAGACCCTTCACCCAAGCTTTGCCGCCGCTGGACCAAAAGTCAAATTCAAATTTCTCCGCTACTTTGGATTAGAAACAATCTCCAAAACCTCCAAAACCAGTCACCGGTGCACTCACCTACCCCGCTTGCTCGAAGCTGTATACTCAATAACCTCCGCACGCCACCTCGATAATCTATGGGAGACTGGGTTGCGATAGCCGACTCTCTTCTTCTCCACTAAAGCATGGTTGGATGTCGAGAAACCTCAACACCAATACGAGAACCACCCAGCGAAGACCAGCCCCGACCTACCGGATCGTCTTCGTTACCCGACACAGGCCGCACCTAGAGCTTGCCACCGCCCTCTTGCACGAAACCCTAGGGTTTGGCTTTCTCTGCTCTGCAAAAGGGGGAGCGACTCTGATACTAACTATTGTAAAACTATTTAAGTATTTGCATATAAAATGACAACCTCCTAATAATGACTTGTCAAACTCGATTTTGATGGATCAATATAGATGGAAGTAATAATGTTGGATGTATATGTAATAAGAAACAGTGATGGAAATCTAATTTATGTGATTTCTAAAGAGAATGGGTTATGCGAATATGTCCCCCTTGGTATCCTAATCAGACGTCAAAATTAATAATATAGACGGGTCTTGTCCGGTTTTCAAAATAAAATAAAATAAAAAAATGGGTTATACAAATATGTTTTATAGCAAAAGTATATGCTCTTAAAAAAGTACCAAAAAAAGCTGCAAAACAAAGCCCCTATGGGCAATCCCTCCCAGCTGATCCAAATAGAACACTGGGAACACAAAAAAGGGGAGAGAGTGGAACCAAATAGAGGGTCCTGGAATTTGATGAGCTCTAACATCTAGTTTATTTGTCTAAAACAGAGCGACTAGGCCCAAAATCGTCTTGGAAAAGGTCTAAGAGCGACTTGGTTATGATGGGTCGGATGGGTTGTAACAGCAACAAACTTGGCTTAATTTCACAAGAACATGACTTACCATAAAATGCAAGCTGGATATGCCTAAAAGTTCAATAGAGAGAGGAGTGCATGGTTTTAGAGATTGATTTAGGGAAGATAGGTAATAGCTAAACTAGAAGAGATAGACCATGATCTCTTACTGAAGATTGTTGGGTTGTTCTGGGTTGGATTGAAATGGCAACAAACCTCTATTTATAGCAGAGCTAGAGGAAGAAGAGGAACTCTAAGGACTGATGGTTTTGGGGGAACATTCTCATCCTTGGAAGGGGAAACCTTGAACTACAGGATCCGACCCTTAAATGCTATGGAGGTCAGGGGCAGTGAGATAGGTTTAGGTCAACGTTCTCTCGTAGGTTTTGTGCTGCTGTGACTACGAAGAATCTGGGTTCCTGGTTTTCTACTCTCGTGGACTGTGCTCTCTAGGGTTTTCAAAAGATACGAGTGAGGTGCTTTTCATGGATTCAAGAACGCTTACTGTAATTGGCGAAGCACCAGTCCCAGCAGCAATACGATGAGAGCGTGTTTACTATTCTAAGAAGAAATACAACATATGGGTTTTGGGCTACACTTTAACTAATGGATTTTGAGTAAACTCTAATGTGTTTTTTGGGGTCAGACTTATTCCTCATTTCTCTATTAACCCATGTCAAGACTTAGTATCCACAAAGCATGAATTTAGGTTCCCACCCCCAAAATTACTTATGAGCTTCATCTCAACAATAGGCCTCTCAAGATCCGTTACCTTCCACACCGCATCCCTTCGTGTAAGGTCCAAACGTAGCATGGGTTTATGTGAATTGCATGGTGGTTGAGCGCATGGAGTCTCCGGAAATAACATGTTAATTGCTTATGTCATTCGGCTTTGTCACCAATTTAGTAACTTATTTGGGCAGCATTTGGTTTGGTCAGAGGCCCAATAGTACAAGTAAGTCTAACGACCCATTCCTTCGCGTAATATTTGCAAGGCTCTGAACATATGGAAATTCGGGTATCAACAATTTGCAACAAACTTGGTCTCCCTATAGACATGTCTAAAAATTATGCTAATAAATTGTGAGTTTAAAAAATTATATCCGGACAAAGAGATTTAATTTAACATGGAATTTGACATCGACTGATGGAATTATTTCCAAGCACATTTGTACCTGCAAAACAACTTCATACATAAATTATCCTTCTTGTGTCGAGTGTAGTATTGACAAGTAGGGATCGTTCTATCCGGGGAAAGCAAGGGCATTTAATCAACACAAAGTATTACATAATCATATGGGGGGTTTGGAATTTTTCTAAATACCTACTGAATTTACGAAAATAATAAAATAAAAACCTAAAACTATTATTTACACATGATCATCTTCTCCACATAAACACATAACACGAAATCACTTACACAAGTATGACACGAAATTAAGACTTAGGGCAGCAAGTATATTTCACATAGCACTTTGACAAGTTCAATTCCAATTCTAATTAGAGCCCTCAGCGGTTCATCTAATCGTTAAGACTTCTTAATTATTTAGAATTAACTCAGCGTGTAACCCTAAACATAGTGCTAATAAGTTTAAAGACACTCAGCATAAAAATTAAACATGAAGAACACATAAGCACAATAAGCCGAATTAGAGACATGCAACAAGTACGGCGTCACCTCAACTTGCTTCAACACGTAAACTTTCATGGTTATAACAATGCTAATAAACAATCTAAATCACAACAACTCAGCGTATGATGCAATCCAAATTATTCTGGTGGATGAAATCGGTACCTAAGGGACTTCCACAAAGTCAGTCCTTAAGTACACGATTTGTGATGCTTGAACTCATGAAAATTAATCAAATAATGTCAAGAACACATGTAAAAATTACTGCCCTAAACCAACAAATTACGAAATCAATATGTATAATATGTACGAAATCACATAGAAACCCTAAATGGATTTCAGAACTTACACAAAAACCCTGAATGAAAATTCAGAATCAATATATAAACCCTGATTAAAATTCGGAACTCCATAGTAAAACATACAAACCGAAAATTATAATCCATCAATCCATACAACATTAAATCATAATATATACATAAAATATATAAAGCCATGAGGGTTGTTCGAATCACACTTTAGAAGAACCTTGAAGATGCTTCAGCAAGAGGTGAGTTCGGCTTGAAAGGTGGTGCGATCTTGAAGATGAAAGGTGGTTCGGCTTTAATATTTCTGTATAGGAGTTGTGGAGGCAATTTGGTAGAGTTTCGGCTTTGTATTTGTGAGAGAAGAGATGATTTCTTTAGAGGCAGCCGTACCCTATATATAGAGAGCATGGGGAACTAGGGTGTTTCAGCACAAAGTGTTTGTGCCGAACTCTCTTTTCTTTTCTTGCAAGTTAAGTCTTTGTTTGCCGAAATATTCTTGATAATTACTGAATATTCTTCCCTTGCATAATTCGGCAAACCCTGATTGAATGTAGAGAGGATTCAGTCCACATTCATCCTTGCATTCTTCTTTTACTTTGGCATGGAACTCCTTCCTTAGCAGTGAGTTTCCTCCTTGTCTTGCACGGCAAGACTTCTTCCTTGCACTTGTTCGGCATGCTTCTTTCTTCTCCTAGTTGCATTGCAACTTCTTCTCTTAAATGAATTCGGCAAAAACACTTCTTTTCCAATCCGATTTCTTCCTTTATTATTCAACCGAAATTCTTCAATATATTCCTGAAAATAGATAAGAGATATATATATTCAAAAGACAAGATTATAATGTACACGAAATTTTTTAGAGTTAGAATCCTGATTCCAATCAGATTTCCTGGTTCAACAAGGAGTTCTACTTTCATTGAAACTCTTAAAACCTTCGACGTTTTAAGAAACGTCGAGACAATGTAGACTCCTAAACCGATTAGGATTCCTAATGTAATAAGGAATCCTACTTTGAATGAAACTCTTCATAAATTCAGCATTATTCGACAATTAAGCTCATTTCATAAACCAACTCTATCAAAGACTCCTGACTCGATTAAACGACTCTATAATACAACAATAAGGGTTAAGCAATTGCATAAATGGGGATAAAACACATTAAGGATGTCGCATATTATGCTCTTATCATCGACCAGATAAAGTTCAACATGCAAGCAGCTGGAGTCACATTCTTTGATTAAATGCGAGCACTGACGTATGGACTTCCTGACTACTACGTGATGTAAGAAACCCAATTAGATTTCAGCTATTATTTTGTAGAGAAAAATAATGGGGGGGCTTCTATTCATACATCCAAAAGCAACATTTGGACCTCTTTATTTTATAGACCTCCAATTTACTTTTTTCAAAGAAATAAAATGCTATTTAGACCCTCCCTTATATTTCCAAAATACCCATAGCTCCAAAAAATTAATAAAAATTTTCTTTTTAGAAGATTCTAAAGGAAATCTGTAATTAGTTCTTCTTCAATTTTTTGAACATCCAATAATCATATTTTCTCATCCATTATTAACTTTGTTCAGACTGTGAAGATTGTTTGTTCATAATCACATTACAACTATTTTCATATTCTTTTCACGATTCGTTGATTATAACAAATGCATTCAAGCAAGCCAAACAAAAACATAATCTAACCGAAAAAAAAAACTAATACAAATTGCATCATCTTTCAAAATTTACATAAAATTTTACTTCATCGTTGATTGTGAATTTATCGTTCTTGGACAACAGCAAGGTGAGATATTAATTAATTTATTTATTTTTGTATGGTGAAATTTATTTTGGTAATGTGGATTTTTTTTTTTGTATGGTGCGCTTTTTTTGGTAAGGTGAGATTTTTTTAATTAGATGGATATTTCTTTTTAGTAACGTGAGAGTTATTTGGTAAGATGTTTTTTTCAGTAAATTCACATTCGTTGACAAAGTCAATACCAATTTGAAAAAATAGGGAGATCCAATTACTGTTTTTGGAGGTATGAATATATAGAAAATGTCCATTTAGTACTAATTTGGCCCCCTCATTACCTATTCCAATGACCATCTTAGTTTCTTCCCCTATTAAACATAAGGTAATCCCTCATATTGCCCATTTGAACAAATCTTTTCAACCCTAGTACATTTTGAACAGTTTGTCTTCCTTTTTTTCCCTTATACCCTATCTAATAGATTTGTTGAATTATAATGTGCTGAGAGGTTTTATCAGAGAAGGAGAGAGCCTGATTTTTGCAGAAAAGGAGAGAGAGAGAGAGCGATTTTTGCAAAGAATGAGAGAGAGAGAGAGAGAGAGAGAGAGAGCGATTTTTGCAAAGAATGAGAGAGAGAGAGAGAGAGAGAGAGAGAGAGAGAGAGAACGAGCTTCGCAGTGAAGGAATCAATGTACGGAGGCACTATGGTGTTTTCAGCGGATCGGAGAATTCGAATATGAGATCTTGTTGATTCGATTTGGCATTGCTTTCAAAATCTGGAAATCTGATATCATAAATTGGAGGATTGAATTCGGAGAATAGGTTACTTGGACCCGAGATTTGAACAGCAGGTGTGATTATCTCTTCTCCTTTCTTGTTGATGTTGTTGAATTCAGGGTTTATATCAACTTTTATGTCGTTCGATACTTAATTACTGGGGGTCAGTAAGCATCATACAATCTGCATTCATCAGATTTCCAATCGATTACTGAACACCAGTAACTACTGAATCTAACTAAACATGTTACTGACCCCCAGTAATTAGGTGAGGGGCCCCCAGTAATCAACTTACAGTTCCAGAAACATGTTAACTGATTTAATGGGGATCAGTAACATGATTTTTCTGTTTGTTAGTACTGCTTGTATGTGTTACTGAGGGTCAGTAATGTTGTTTTTGTTGTTGGTTAGTACTACTTGTATTTGTTACTGACGGACATTAATTTCGATTATTTTTGTTCATTCTATTTAATGCAGTAACATGGCTCATTTTTTGCTTGCTCAGTTTATATGTTCTGGAGAGGGTTTTCATCATTCACTCAATGAGTACATGACTTTTTCTTATTTGTGTGCTACTATTCGTCGAGGATTTAGGTTCTGTGCTAGTGATGAATTTCGTATTCAATATTCTTCTCCTTCTTGTCCTGTGATTTATTTGGATAGAGAGGAAGATTTGAAGATGTTGTTTTGTTGGATATATAAGATGGAACATGTTGATGTTTCTGTTGTGAATGAGTTTGGAAGTGGTTAAGGTTCAGGATTGTTGTCATTGGAGTCATTGGAAGACAGTGGGTCTGCCGTAATTGACGAAAATTATTTTTTGGGTGAGCCATTCAGAGATGGGTCAAAAAAGTCTTATTTGTTTGATGAGTGGAGCTCTCTAATTACTAATGAAGGCCAAAAAATTAGAAATATTGATGATTTTCGTGACAATTTGAGAAAATATGCAGTGGGATGTGGCTTTTGCTTTATATTAGCAAGAAATGATTATATCTATGTTCATGCAGTATATGAAAATTATGGTACTGAGAAGTGCGAATGGTTTGTGCATGGTGTTGTTTCATCTATCAATGGTTGCTTTTACATTAGAGGGTTAAATAACGTGGACAACTGTAAAGGGGTTCTTAGAACCCAAAAGCATAGGCAGCTTGTATCTAAGATAGTTATGAAATTGATTGAAAGTGATGTTAGCTATAATATTGGTTTGAAGTTGGCTGATATAATCAACAAGTTTAAGTCTGCCTATGGTTTTGATATCAGTTACAAAGTTGCTTTGATTGCAAAAAGAAAGGCTATGGAGAAGCATTATGGATCTGATGCTGATTCTTTTAACATGCTTAGTTGGTACATAGATGTGGTTTTGGACACTAATCATGGGTCGTCTTATGTTCTTGAAGTTGATGAGGGCAATAATAAGTTTCAAAGGGTTTTTATTGCTTACGGTGGGCAAGTTGACTGGTTCCAGTACTGCCTCTCTGTTTTATATGTTGACGGTACATTTGATAAGAATATATAAAAAGAGCAGATCCTATCAGCCACCAGAAGAAATGGGAATAAAGATACTGCTTATGCGCTTACTGACCCCTAGTAAGATGATTATTGACCCCTAGTAAGATGGTTGCTGACCCCCAGTAAGATGGTTACTGACCCCCAATAAGATGATTACTGACCCCCAATAATTAACGTTTTTATTTGTTGTTTGGCAGGTTTTTTTTCCATTTGCCCTATGTATTTGTGACTCAGAGACCGAATCCAACTGGTTATTCTTTTTCAAACACTTGAAGAATTTGTTGGAAGCTCAAGGAAGAGTTATTACTTTCATTAGTGACCGAGGTAATGGACTCTTGAAAGCTTTTGATATTGTGTGTCCTGGAAATCCTCATCTCTATTGTTTCAAGCATTTATCCTTTAATCTGACCCGTAGATATGCTGGTAAGGGTCATAGTGTGGTGATTGATAAAGTTATTGGTAAGTTTTGTGCGGTTGCTTATTCTTCAACGGAGAAGCAGTTTTACCGTAATTTGGCAAAACTTAGAGAGGAGAGTGGTGCAGAGATTATTGATAGTTTCATTAGAGATATCCCCTTGAAACATTGGTGTAGATCATTTTTTAAGGGCCGCCGTTATGGAATAATGGCCAATGGCATAGCTGAATCGTTCAATAAGTGGATTGCTGTAGAGCGTTTGATGCCTCCTTATGCTATGCTAGATCAAACCCGCTTGAGAGAGATGAGTCAGATGGCTGAGAGGAGTGCAAATGCAGAAAAGTGGACAACACAACTAACTCCCAAGATGGAGATTCATCTTAAGACTGAGATGGAGAAGAGTCGAAGTTACAGAGTGATTTCTTCTCAAAGTGGTGTGTATGAGGTACTGCTTTAACACTGACTGTGCCCCAGTAACATTTTCTTTGTTTTATTGCCATTTTGTTGCTGTATTTTTGTTGAATTGTATATGTACAATATGGAGCGGCACGCTCCCGTTGGCGGTGCAGCGGCATGCTGCTATATTAGTTATTGGCCCATAGTATTTTTTTGTTTACTAACCTCTAGTAGTTCTGTGCAGGTTAGGGATGATAATTATTTTTACAGTGTGAGCATTAATGATCATTCGTTTTTATGTGTAAAGCGGCAGATCAATTGCTTTCCTTATTCTCATGGTCTTTCGGCAATACAAGCTGCTTCTTTGAATGCTTACGACTTTATTGATAGGTATTTTAGTGTATATTTTTTGTTAGTGTGGGTCACTACTCATAATTATTAGTTCTTTTTTTAGGCCTGTTGAATGGTTTTGTTAGGTACTTCCATGTTGATACTTACAGGAAGAGCTACAGTTTTCCCATTCATCCTGTGAGCAATGTTGATGCTTCTTTTTCGGATTATAGTGATGAGATGATATTACCTCCTGCTTATAAGAGGTCAGCTGGGAGGCCTAAAGTGAAGCGAATAAAGTCTGCTAGAGAGAACAATAAGAAGGTGATACGGTGCAGTCGTTGTCACAAAATGGGTCATCATAACAAGCTCAGCTGCATAGAACCTCTTCCGGGGTAGTTGTTTTTGTTGTTTATTGCTTTTCGGGCAGAAGATTATGTTTAATATGGTAGTAATAGATTTACCATGGTTCAGTATCCCGATTACTGGGGATTAGTAATTTCATTACTGGGGGTCAGTAATAGGCTTACTGGTGGTCAGTAACACGTTTTTTTTCGTCAATTGCATCTTGTATGATTTGCTTGAAAACAATCATGTTTTTTAATGATTTGTACTTGACTTTTTAACTGTGTTGCTCTTATTTTTTCAAATGTAACTAAGTAGCATCATATAACACATATCATACAAGATTCCAGTAACATGTTTACTGATTGGCTCCAACTAATGAGGTTACTGACCACCATTAATATAATTACTGACCCCCAGTAATCAGATTAATGATGCCCAGTAAGCCTATTATTGACCATTAGTAATCCTGGTACTGACACCCGGTAATACACTTACTGATTTTTAATCAGATGAAACTAAGTAGCAACATATAACACAAATCATACAAGGTTACACTAAGTTGATTATTGTTTGCTCCGAGTAACCATGTTACTGACCCCTAGTAAAATATTTACTGACCCCCAATAAGATGATTATTGTGGGTCAGTAACCTCATTATTGGGGGTCAGTAAAATGGTTGCTGCCACCCAGTATGTAAGTTTTGCTGACTTCCTGTAAACATAACAATTCACAATTCCAAAAAGGATTCAAAATCAAAATAAATGAGGTCTTAATATCCTACCACTTGTACTACTCATTTATTAAATTGAAACTATTCGATATTCTCTGGGATGTTTATGTTCATAAACCTCTCCAGCATTCTTTTCCTCATGTTGTTTCCTCGTTGGTCTCCTGCCCATTGCTAATTCCTCCATCATATGAAGCATGAACGATCCGCAATCAGATCTCCACAAAAGTAACTTCTTTCAATTCAAATACCACAAACGAGTAATTACTAACTAACTGTAATTTAAAGCTACTTACGATAGTTTATCTTGTTGTGGGTAATAAGAGCACAAAGTGCTGAGTTCTTAATATGTTTATGCTGACATTTATACATTGTTTAGCCCTTATTTGCTTAAGATCGAGCCATAATATAGAGTCACGAGTATTTGGTACAGTTTTAATGAAATCGTGCTTAAAAGTCGGAAGTTTACAGAAATTTGATCAAGTGTTAAAAATCGGAGTCCTTAAATGTTTTGTTAAATCTGTAAAGCCTCCATGTTTCTTTTGATAGAATTTTCTTCCCTTATGAGTAGTATATACATTGATGATTGAGCAATGGAAATAGTTAGAGTAATCGGAGCTAAAGAAGCTGCCAAGAATTGCTATTCAAGTTCGTATCCAGTAAGTTCCAGGAATTTCCTGGGCACATCACTCGACTTCCAGAATTTCCCCAGAACAGCTCACTTAGAACTAGATGGTGTGCCATAGATGAATGAAAAGATCTATGAGTCTAGTTTCCAGAGAACTTGGAATCGTACTAATAGCTAGTTTCCGGAGAAAGTTATGCTCGATTGAAGACACAAATGTCAATCTGCCGAGAAGAAACCAAGTTTCGGACAAAAAGAGATGCAGTCCCTGCTGATAGGCTGCAGTGCCAGCCTCACTGTCGTGCACCCTGACACCCTCGCTGGCGTGCAGCCTGACACTCGCGTTGTCGCGCATCCTGACACTTGCGCTGCCTAGCCGTATCTGACACTGGCCCAGACGTATCCAAGACGTATCCCAGGCGTATCCACCGAGGTTTTGGCCTATGATATGTCGTATCTGATACCGGCATCCCCGTATCCGATACAGACACCCACGCTGTCGAGGATCATCGACGCTGACACTCGCGCTGCCGAAAACCATAAGCACACGTTGTCGACAGTCTGTCGGCAGCACTCGACAGAATCCATCTAGTTAGCCTTGCCAGCATCCGATAGGTTAGCCTCGCTACAAATCCTGCTGCGCAGCAGCTGCCGAGAAAGCTGCACGCTGCCGATAGCCTGCATTCTGCCGTGGAGCTTCCAAGTGGCTGCAACAATGGAAAACGTATTTCCAAGTGGCTGCAATGATGCAAGATATGTCCTAGAGCTGCAAGGAAGAGAAGAAAACATGTGAAGACCAAGTCAAAGTCCAACAACCACTAAGAAAAGTAATCCTAGGAGAAGAAGGAAAATCAAAGCCGTTTAGGATTAGGAAGAATATTTCCGGCTGCAAGAAGGAGAGTTTCCGAATTCAACAAGGAGAAGTCTTGTCGAATCCTTAGAAGAAAAGGGAAGACAAATTCAGCAATATATCATGAACAAATCGGAAAAGAAGTCCTAGAAGAACAAGAAGAAGAAATCAAACCATAATCGGCAAGGAGAGCCCTTTTCCTTTTGCCGATTCATACAAGGATTCTTTGAAGGATTTTTCATGCAAACTTTCTCCTATATATAGAGGCCGGCACCATGAAGAAAAATTGTCACATCTTTAGCACAAAACACAAGCCATAAGCTCTACCAAATTCTCCGAAATTCCTACCTAGAAACGCAAGTCAAAAACCACCACCACCTCAAAACTTCCATCACCCGAACCAAGTTCTAACCTCCATTCCATCATCAAGGGCACGATTTGAAGATCTTCTCAAGGCTCCGAAAAGTGTGATCCATCTCTACCCCCTTCTCGACTTGTTTTATTTTTAGGTAGTTATGTTAGGTTTTGTCTATGAAACTGGCATGTATTTTTGGTTTCGAATATTATGTCTATGTATGTTTCAGATTGAGTTTTGGTTTTATGATTTACATATTAAAATTATATTTGAATTGTTTCTTGAGTCTTTTAGGTTTAAGTTTCGGTTCAAATAAGTATTTTCATGATAATTTATAATATAAACGTGTAAGATAATCGTGACGTGAGCCGAAGCTTGCATGCAATAATAAACCCTGCAATCGTTAGTAGTATAGAATAAGTAGGGATCGTTCTAGCCGGGGATTAAGGGTACCTGAAATATGAGAATGTTAACACAAATATTCACAAACACATATGCACATAATTGTTACACTTATATACATATATACATATTCACACACGAAATTATGGGGGATAAAAGGCTTGGCAGCAAAGCTGCCTCTAAATTCCTAGGCATGAATTTAAGACATGAAATTAAATCCTAAAGCTACTATTTACAAGTGATCATCATCTCTCACAAAACATTTAGCACCAAAGACTCTTTAACATGTAGACTAATATGCAAGAAGGTAAGGAACAAGTATGAATGTTGTTTCGACTTAACCAATTTCGATCCCAATTAGAGCCTACGAGGTCATCTAATCGTTGATTGCTAAGGTCTTAAGATTAACTACGAGTATAATCCTAAGGTATATGTTAACCGATTTTACTGGATTAACAATTAAACACATGAATCACAAATCGAAGACAAGCGAACAAGTAGGGTCGTCAATCCTCTTATTATCTTGCAAGTTCTAAGGTTATTACTCTAAGTGAGCAAGTGATTAAGAAAACTACGAGTATGACTCAACCACAAAACTGTAGCCCATGAAACCTAGCACTTAGAATTACATGCTTAATACAACAAATGCCTTGAGCAAAACTAGTGTGTCGATTTAATGCCCTAACCTTAGATTACTAATCGAATTAAGTTCTCAAACAACATCGCATACCTATTGTCCTAGTTATCAAACATAAAAATCTACAAGTCACATATTACAAATTACCATGCAAAACACACAATTTATAAAACCAAAATCGATTCATACATAGACATACAAATCATCACCAAACATACATGAGTGTTTCATAGACAAAACTTAAACATAACTAAACAAAAAGTACTAAACCGAAGAAGGGAGTGGATCACACTTTGAGACACCTTGAGAGCTTCACTTGGTGTGGATCCGGTGGAGTATGGATGATGGGGTGAGGCTGCTCGGCAGTAAGGTATGTCGGCAGTAGGTTATGGAGCAGAAAATTCCAAGATTCGGCAAAGCAGAAACTTTGTTGAGGTGAGGTGAAGGTGATTTTCGGTTTAGATTTTTGTCTAGGATCTTTGGTGAATTTTGGTAGAGTTTAGGCCTTGTGTTTATGCTTGAGATGAGATGAGTTTTTCTGTGTAAAAGATGGCTTTTATAGAGGAGAGGGGTGCCGGCTGCCCTAGATGCTCAAGGAAGTCAGAAAACCAAGTGGATTAAGGAATTGAAACCTTCCTTTTCAAAGTCTAATTAGGTTTTCTTTTTCTGATTTTTCTTCAAGGCTTTGGGCTTCACATCTTCATGGACTTCTTGCATAGCATTTGGTCTTCATTGGATTACATTTGATCCACCTAAAATTGTCCAAAACTCGCCGGCACACACTGCCGGCAGCATAGCAGCCGATTGGCAAGCAATCCTAGCTCGACTAGGATTGCTACTTTTCTTCAATTTTTCCTTCAATGCTCGGCATGGTGTCATCCTATTTCCTTTCTTAAGCTTGGACCATCTTCACATATACATTTGTACACCATTTGGTCCATCAAAAACAGAAAACACAAAAAGGGGGCAGTAGGTTCCTGGAATCGGCAGATTTGACCTTGTTGCAGTAATTCCGGCTTATCTCCCTCCGTGGAGCTCCGATTGATGCGATTCCAAGTCTCAGATAAACTAGACACATATGGCCATCTCTCCATAAAACAGTTCGATCAAAATCCTTGTGAGTCGACGGGAATGAGTTTTCGAAGTTGGGCCAAAGTCCCAGGAAAATCCTGGAAGCCCCTGGATTGAAATGCTCGGACTGCCGTTTTGCAGCCAACTTTTGGGTGACTTCCCGAACTCCGATTGATCTGAAATTTTAACACAACATTCATCAGCATATGAATATTAAGTACACCAAATTTCATAGAATTCGGACAAGGATAGATCATATGTTTACTCATCTCAAAATCGCGAAAAAGATATGTTTTGCACTATTTTCCAGATTTCTCAAACTTAGTCATTTTTCGGATTCTTAACCATTTTTCACCAAATTCAACCAAATTAACACTAAACTATATTATGACTCAATCTTAAAAAAATAAGAGTTAAACAAGGCATAAACGAGGCGTAAACACATTAATATCGTCGCACATTGTGCTCCTATCAAATCGCATATAGATAATTAGGACAGCGGTATTAGATGCATGATTAGGATTTAAAATCGGTTAGTAAACTAAGGATTGGGCTTGAAAATCGGTACTTAGTGTTGTCTTGAACATAATCTAGGTGCTAGGTTTAATCGGCTAGAGTAATAACGAACTAGATGAACGTGACTGTCTCTGTGATTTGTGTTACTCGACTAGAGTATAATACCTTAGAGCTTGCATGTTAAATGAGATGATTGACAACCTTACTTGTTTACGTGTCTTCGATTTTAGACTCTTGTGGTTCAGTGTTATTTGTTGGAAAACGATAGCATAAATTTTAAGATCCATAACGAAAGTTCGGTCTTAAAAAAATTAGAGGTTTAATGACTAGGTACATAGCGGAAGCTCTAGTTGTGGTCTAAACTGATTTAAGTCTAAATTGTGTCTACACTTGTTCCTTACCTTCTTATGTGCGAGTCTTACTTGTTAAAGAATTGTGTGCTAAATGTTTCTTGTGTGAAAGATGTTGACCAAACATGTACATATTAGTTTTAGGATTTAAATTTCGTGTCTAGGTCTAGGGCATGTCTGCCAAACCACATCTTAAATCCCCCATGTTTTCGTTTCATTGTTTGTGAATAAATGTGAATATGTGTTTCAAAACCTTTTACATGCCAGGTACCCTTAATCCCCGGATAGAACGATCCCTACTTGCTTTATACTACTAACGTATTTTATAGGGTATTATTTGCGTGTGTTATTACCCCGGTTATGGCACCCGTCAGTGGGCATCTGAAGTCTGGAATTAATTTGTATGGTTGTTCTGTAATTTGATTGTCAAGACACTACAAGAACAAAGGGTTTTACCGACGAAAAAAAAAAAACGGCCGACGAAACTTTTTTTTCGTCGGCTATATCGAAGAAAAGCCGACGAATATTTTTTTCGTCGGGAAAAAAAAAATTTCGTCGGCTATTCCAATAGAATGGCCGACGATTTTTTTTTTCGTCGCTAAAAATTAAAAATCGTCGGCTATTCTACGAGAATGGCCGACGATTTAAAGTTGTCGTCGGCTATACTCTGAATAGAATAGCCGACGAAAATTTTGTGAAAAATCGTCGGCTATTCTACGAGAATGGCCGACGATTTAAAGTTTTCGTCGGCTATACTTTGAAAATGAGTATGGCCGACGAAGTTGGTAATTTCGTCGGCTATAAGTCTTTATATTTTCAGATCTGGGCAGAAGCTGCTCATTTAAAAAAAAAACGGAAAAAAAACGGGAGAAAGAGTGAGAAATCTGTGGGTATTGTTGAAATCCGTCCTCTCTTACATTGTGGAGCTATATATAGGTACGTATATGTGTATATATGTTGATTTTGAGTTTTAGTTGAGTTGATTTTGAGTTTTAGTGATTTTGATATAGTAAGTGATTTTTTGTTTTTTTGTTGTTTTAGTGTTAGAATGTATGTATATATGTTGATTTTGAGTTGTAGTTGAGTTGATTTTCAGTTAGAGTATAATTATGTGTTTTAATTTAATAATGTTATTTTAATTAGTGTTAAAATATATATAAATTAATATGTTAATTAATGGTTGTTGATAGTGTAATGAACTTAAATAATGGTTGTTAATTAATGGTATATATATATATGAGTTGCTGTTGATAATAATATATATTGTAATATATATGTGTTAATTAATTTATTATTAATTAAAGTTATACATATATATTATTATCAGACTATATATGGATCGAGATAAGAGTTGGATTTTGCTTCCAAGGCATGACCGACGATACACTACAGGAGTTGTGGATTTTATGCAGTTCGTCGAGGAAAATGCAAAAGGACCGTACCATTATTGCCCGTGCAAGAAATGTAAGTGTCGCAGTGATATGTGTCGATTTCCGATTAGGACAATATGGGAGCACCTAAAGAGCAATGAGTTTTGGCCGAAGTACACACGTTGGATATATCACGGTGAGTCATCATTAGATGGATCGCATGATCATGGGCAGTATTTTGAGGCGGGCAGTAGTAGTACATCCAACGATCCAACAATGACATTCGTCAACGACGTGTTTCCTTTTGAAAGCGGTGTACATGGGGAAGAATATATGCAGGACCCGGTGCAGCCGTTCCCACAAGTTGTCAACACTGCTGCCTTTGACAAGTACAACAAACTGATTGCATTGCAACAGACCCCTGTGTGTTCAAGTTCTGAGAAGACAGTTCTTGAAAGTGTGATGGAGGTAATGAGGATTAAAGTCGAGACAAAATCGACTATCAGGCAAGTAGATGAAAATCTACAGTACACTTCTTCGTTGTTGGAGGAGGGTCATAGTAATCCTACCAATCACCGTCAGGTCCGAAGTATCCTCAAAGATCTAGGGCTTTCCTACATTAAGATCCATGCATGCGCATTTGACTGCGTTCTCTTCTGGGGTAAAGATGCAGAAGGGAATGACCTTGCTAGCCTTGACGCATGTCCGATATGTCAGTCTGACCGATATAAGTTTACGGGAGCAGGCAATAGGAAACCTGTGAAAGTGCTTCGGTATTTTCCGTTGAGAGATAGGCTTGAGCGGTTGTACATGTCAGCAACCACCGCAAAAGCTATGAGGTGGCACGGTGAGCCGGACGCGGGAGACGCAGATATCATGACACACATCTCTGACGGAGCGGCTTGGAAGCATATAAACAATGAGTTTCCTTATTTTGCGTCAGATGTCAGAAACGTCAGGCTCGGGCTCTCAACTGACGGGTTCAACCCTTTCGGCACCATGAGTCTTTCATACAGTATATGGCCGGTGGTTTTGGTACCTTACAACCTTCCTCCGTGGATGTGCATGAAGAAGGAATATAATATGTTGACGTTGTTGATTCCGGGGCCTGGTTACCCAGGGAAATGTCTCGATGTGTATATGAGACCATTGATTGAAGAGCTTAAGGTATTGTGGGACGTTGGTCATCCCACTTTTGACAAGTACAAGCAGGAGACGTTCCAGATGCATGCCATGGTTATTGGTACCATCAGTGATTTTCCTGCTTATGGGATGTTGTCGGGCAGCGTTGTCAGGGGATACAAGGCTTGTCCAGAGTGCCTCACCGATTATGGGAGCACCCCTCATTGCAACAAGATATGCCGAATGGGTCATCGTGTGTTCCTTCCGGCGGATCACCACTGGCGTTACGAGTCCGCCGCATTTGATGGAACCGAAGAACACGGCCGTGCTCCCAGAAGATGGACAGGAAGAGAAATTTTAGCAAGACTTAATGAGTACGATTTTGGGCCCCTCAGCAATCATCCCGATATTGTAGCGGAAATACCTGAAAGGCCTGAGGAGTACAAATTCTGGACACATAGGAGCATATTGTGGGAACTCCCGTACTGGTGTGAGTTGCTGATCCGTCACTTCCTAGACGTTATGCACATAGAAAAAAATGTTTCTGAAAGTGTGGTGGGCACAACGCTGAACTTGGAGGGGAAGACGAAAGACGGTCCTAAGGCTCGCACTGATATGCAAAACATGAATATCAGAAACCCACTATGGTTGAAACAAGGGAAGAGAAAAATGCATGAAGCTCCTTACACCATCAAGCCTGAGCATAAATCAGAAATTTTGCATTGGATAAGTCGGGCCAAGTATCCTTCAGGCTTTGCTGGAAATATAGCCAAGTGTGTCAACAGACAATGCAACAATCTGTACGGGTTGAAAAGTCATGACAATCATATCCTGCTACAACGTCTCTTCCCTGTTTTCATTCGACCGTTCCTTCCCCGTCACGTTGTGGAGCCGTTAGTAGCGTTGGCAAGATTTTTCCAGAAGGTATGCACACGGGAAGTGAGAAAATCTGACCTCCGGGAAATGCAACAAGACATCGTTCATATCATGTGTAAATTTGAGATGATATTTCCTCCAAATTTTTTCGACATCATGCCTCACCTCATGATCCATCTTCCTCGGCAGTTGTTGCTTACCGGTCCTGTGCACTTCACTTGGATGTATCCGATGGAAAGGTACATATTTTACACCTTATGTTAATTTCCTCATCAATATATGTGATATAGTGTTAATGTATTATCATAACACTTTAAAAACTTGATTTATAGGCAACTTGGACAATACGGTGGTTTTGTCCAAAACAGATCCGCACCTGAAGGATGTATAGCTGAAGCATATATTGCGCACGAGTGCGTCACCTACATGAAGCTGTATTTCGGAGCGTTACAGGAAAGCATACAGGAAGATGTACCGTCACAGTTCAATCTTTCCATACTCTCCGACGATGTTGTACTCGGTGGAAACTTGCCAGACTACAAGTTGAAAGATTATGAGGTAGCCATTGCACATTGGTGGGTACTAATCAACTGTCCAGAAGTTCAGTTTTGGAAGGACATACATCTACGCTGTGAAGGAGTAGCAGGTGATCGCGATTACCACAACCAGACATTCGCAGAGTATTTCGGCCGCTGGGTACGTACCTTTAACACTATTCTATACGTGTTCATATATTATTGTGTACATTTATTCATATTTATAGTTCATTCTGATGGTTGCAGATGGACCTTATTGAAAATGATAATCACCCAAATTGGTCGCACGAACTCAGACTTTTAGCGAGGAGGCCGGTCTATTCAAAAGTTTATGCGACGTGCAAGGTGAATGGTGTGTTATTTCGATGTGAAGACAGAGACCTCAGACTGAAAACACAAAATTCAGGGGTTATGGCACATGGTGGGGATGGTGGAGTTGACTATTACGGTGTTCTCCATTCAGTTGTGGAACTGCATTACGGGTATTATATTAATTAGAATTTGTTATTTAATATAATATAATTTAATATTAATTAATGTATTAATGCGTCTGGCTTTAGATGGCCGATGCATTTAGGCAGTTCTTCGGAGGCCGTCATTCTAGATCTAGAGGTTCTGGAAATGCCGCCGGTTCTGGAAATGCCGCCGGTTCCCCAGACTCCGAGAGGACGGCTAGCCAGCCTGAGAGGACCACCAGCCAGCCGCAGAGGAGTGTGGATGCAGCCCAGCCGCGGCGGAGTGTGAGTGCTCGGCACCAGACCCTTCTCCAGGCGGGGCGGCCGTCGAGCACTTCACTTCCGCATATCGGTCCCTCTGTGGCGCCGAGGTTTAGTCGGCAGCTGTTTCACGAGGAGATAGCTGCCGACGTTCCTCAGGTTCGTATGCCTGAGGTTCATCGGGAGCCGATGCCGAGTCCGACTCAGTCTGCTGGTGACTCGACTGAGGGGCCTACTCTCCCAAACCAGCTCTTCCTCCCCTACAACATTCCTGCGATACCCGAGGTCGACTATCAGGGTCGGCCCCAGTGGCCTGATATGCCTCAGTTCGTGAGTGCTGCGGAGGCATACCAGCAGCAGCCATGGGAGAGCCCTGACCTCCTGATTTCGGCGAGGAGAAAAGGAAAGTCGACGGCAACCGAATCATCGGGTTCAGGTAACATTCGATTTTATTAATTAAATGTTTTATTAAAATTAACGCACTAATATTTAATTTTATTAACCAATCGTCGTTTATGTGATAGGGACAGGCGCTAGCAGTTCAACCCAGAGGAATACCAGAGGTGTCATCAGTTTTGAGACGCTCAGGAGAACGGTTGAACGGAGCGGGAGGATCCAGATTGACGAAGCTCCTAATCAGGAGGTTGGGGCGAAAAAGAAACGCGATTACTCGGGTTGCGTGGGTGCACTCATTAGGGACAGAGTCCCTATGTTGTGGGCTCGGTGGGCTGATGTGCCCGAAGAAATCAAGATGGAGTTGAACAATGCCGCGTCGGTGAGTAAATAAAAAAATTTAATTTATTTATCGTAATATTTAAAAATTGTCGGTATTGTTATAATTATAAAACTACTAAAATATTATCTTTCAGACATACTTTGTGGTTGCGGAACACAAGCGGGGTTGGGCGGACTCCCAACAGAGCTCGAGGTACGTTGGGAATGTCTTATTTGATAATTTGAAATATTTTATGATATTAATCATATTTCTAATGCACTTTTGTTTTTTTCGTAGGTTCAAAGAGTGGAAGAACGAGCTCCGTTCCCACTATAACGAGTACGGCAACCGTGGTCGTATGGGTACTCCCAGAGAGTTCATGTTCAGGGAGTACGAGTGGCGTTGGTTGAAGACCGTAGTCTTCGACAACCCGGCTATGATGGTAAATACTAAACTTCACTATAAATGTTTATTTTATTAAAATTTTAATTATTAGTTTAAATATTTTATAATTATTTCAGTTATATTTTTTGATGCATTTTTCTAATATTTTATTATTTGTTTGAAGGAACGGTCTCGGATAAACTCGGAGAACCGCCGCCGTAACACAATCCTCCATCACGGCGGTTCAAGGCCGTTTGCACAATATCAGGAGGATGCGCTCAGAGATCATCCTGATTACAACCCCTACGTGGAGACGTTCAAGATCGCTTATCCACAAGCGACAGAAGATCTCGTAAGTCGTTCATTATGATTTTAAAATTTAAATTATTAATTTTACTTAACTATCCATTTGTTAGAATATTAATTTTTTTTCCCCGTCCAATTAGGAGCGGGTGACCCAGGCCGAACAAGAGGTGCTCGAGCAAATAGTTCGGGAGACACAACCGGACATCTCAGAGGCAGATATGGAAGAAGCCGTGCGCCGGGTCGACCGCACCAATATCCAAACGGCGGCGAGGATGTTCAACGCAGCCTTCCCACAGCAGTCCAACGAGTACTACTGCCGGGGTTTGGGAGGTTCTGGACAAGGGCTCCTGAAGACCACTAAGGGAGGTCAAAAGAAGGGAGGCGGGGAGACCCAACATATGAGGGGGGAAGTGCAGCGATTGGCCGCAGAATTGGCGACCTCGTCCCAGACAGTAGAGGAGCTGCGCCGCAGACAACAGCAGTACCAGCAGTATCAGTTGGATATGGTCCGTTGGAATGCTGAGTGCGCCAGAATTCGGCAATACAACTACGACGGCCAGCAACAGTGGGTTTATGAGATGTTCGCGGCACAACAAGAAGGCCGTCCACCCCCGCTCCCGTTTCAGCAGTTAGTGGAGCCTCCAATGCCTGAACCTCTCGAGTTCGGTCAGCAGGATGATGCGCCTGATGCTGTAGATGACATCCTAGACTTTAGTAGTTTAGGGGATAATTAGGGTTATATTTTATGTATATTGGAACGAATTTAATAAAAATGGTATTTAGACGTATTTCTTGTTGGTGCAAATGCATGAATTGTTTTTGTGATTTGCAGCTTGCTTGGAATGGTAATTTAGAAAATAATTTAATTTTTTTTTTCCCAAATGCAAGAATAGCCGACGATTTTTGCATTATTTCGTCGGCTATAACAAGTATAGCCGACGAATTTTACCAATTTTCGTCGGCTATAACTTGTTTAGCGGACGAAAATTGCCTTATTTCGTCGGCTATAACTAATTAATACCTATTAAAATAGTAATATATTTCGAGGAAATAGCCGACGAAGTTTTATTAAATCGTCGGCTATAGTTAAAACACAATAGCCGACGAAATTTTATTAAATCGTCGGCTATAGTTAAAACACCATAGCCGACGAAATTTTATTAAATCGTCGGCTATAGTTAAAACACCATAGCCGACGAAATTTTATTAAATCGTCGGCCATACTTAATGGATTTCGTCGGCCATACTCAAAAATACCCGACGAAATTCGTCGGCTATTTCACCCACGTTTGCCCGACGAATTTTTGGACTCGTCGGCCATACTTAACTATAGCCGACGAAATTTTTTTTTTCGTCGGCCATTGGTATTACCGACGGCGTATTACCGACAACTTATGGCCGACGAAATTTTCGTCGGCAGAGGGTATAGCCGACGAAAAAATGGAATGGCCGACGAAAAAATTTTCGTCGACTATTCGGCCGTATCTGGTAGTGAGAATCCATCTTCTTGTTTCCTTCTCCTCTTCCAGCATGACTAAGTTCTCCTCAACCAAGGCACCTCTGTCCATGTGCACGGCTTTTTCTCTATATTCTTCCGGGTCCTGACTATCAGGGAACTGATTTGTAAGGTTTACATCTTTGATGAACCACCTTGTCTCTTTGGCATGTAGGTTGGTTTTAATAAAAACAAGTTACTGGGGTTTAGTAAACCCATACAAGCTCTTGAAAAAATTAATAAATGTGTCATTAAAATACTCACCATTGTTTCTGCATCCTTAGTAGTATAGTCATCAGCGTAGTCGGCCTTTTTTGGTATCAAGGGGTTCATATGCCTAAAGCATTTCTTCTCATTGTCTATTATCATCAACGAGAAGTGATGGTGCTTGTGGTGATGGATAGGTATGACGACTTTCTGCTTGGAGATGCTAACCACAATGGTACTATTAATTTGGTTTCGACCTCCAATCTATAGCCTTCGAACTCACCTCTTTTCCTCTTTCTACGTATTCTCTTTCCTTATCGGCATTAGCCAATACAAAATACTGTATATTTCACCAACAAGATTAGTAAAGGGGGAAAATTAATATGGGCATTGTGCATCATATTAAACTTAGAATGCTTACTGTTGCCTCGAACCCTAGAAATGCCACTAGAATAGAATTAGGATTCGCTTTCAGACTTTGTTTCACAAGATGGATATACACCTTAATTGGCTGTAAACATATAAGTAGTGGATGTTACTGGGGTTCAGTAAGATAAATAAGTGTGTTACTGGGGGTCAGTAAGATAAATAAGTTTGTTACTGGGGGTCAGTACGATGTCTCACTTCAATGACGACGTCCGGCTCTTTAATGATTCTCTTCAAATCCTCCTTAGTTTTTGCAACCATGCAATCCTTAGAATTCCAGTAGTTATGGTTGTTTAACAGAAGAAAAAAAAAACAATTAATTTTCAATCTCAGTAAGAAAAAAAAACAAAAATGATCAGATTACCTATCTTCGAGAACTATATTGTTCTTGGGCTTCTGCATCTTTGGCGCTTTTTTTGCTGGGTACTCATAGTCTGCTTGTGGCCTTTTTTCTGCCTTCCTCCTATTCACCTCCACGTTCCTCTATTGAAAGTGGGTCAGCAGTTTTCTTCTCTGTTTTTTTTTCTTTTTTCTTCTCCGTCAAATTGTAAAAATGCTGCAATTGATTTATCTATTTCTTCCTAAGTTTGTTCAATGAAGATGTTCACCTTCTCACTGGTAATGCTTGTCTGCAGGTTAAGTTAATGTCAGTAAAACATACAAACCAATAGCAAAACACAATATTACTGACCATCAGTAACAATATTACTGGGGTCAGTAAAACATCAGTTTAGTTTTTTTTTTTCCTCACCTTCGTGTTGGTCTCCTCTTTCTGCATCTCTGACTTTTCCATATTACTCATCACAGCTGCATCCACAACATTTGCCAGAGTTTCTAAATCTATTGAACCTAATGAACCGTAATCTTGTGTGTTCTCCATCCCCTCATCCGGTTCTTCTAAATGTTCAGCTTCATCCTCTACTCCTCTTCCTTCGTCACAACCTTCTCCCATTTCATTGTGCTGATCCGGATCCGGATACTCTTCCTCCTTTTCATCGTAAATGACGATTTGCAAATCTGGACGAGGACCGTCGGTGGTGCTCTTTTCATTTTGGAGCTTCATTCTTAATTCGTTGATGGTCTTCTCCAAATTTTTCTTATCTTCTTCTAGTTGCTTGATTTGCATGTCGCCTTTTTTGACCATCCTTAACAAATCAGCATTCTGGTTCAAGAGCTCTTCATTTGTATTTTCTAGCCTCTTAATGATACGACTTGAACCTAGAATTACCGTTTAACTGTTTTACTTTTATTATTTCTCCTCGGGAATTGTTTTTACGATTTAAAAGTTCTAAAGGTTGACTTTTAAATAAGTTGACTCGACCGAGGATTTTATTTCATGACGAGGTAAAAGACGTTGAAACGAGTTCGTGGACACATAGCATGCTCAATTTGGAGTTCGCACGAAAATGTTACGATGTAAAATCCGAAATTGTCCCATTTTGGACGAGTATAAATAGCCGGGAGAAAATTTCCCGAAAGGGAAATCCCCCATTTTTTCTTTTTCTTTTTCTTTTCTTTCTTTTTCTTCTCTCTCCTTTCTCTCTCCTCTCCCCCGACTCGGCCCGACCTCCGGCCGAACTGGGTCGGCGCACCGGTCCCGTTCGGACCGCCTCCTTCACCTCTTCAAGTCTGCGGCAGCGGCACGGCGTGAAACGCCGCCGTTTGGCCGTGCGCCGCCCGAGCTGGTTCGACACAGTCGAACCGGAGCTCCCTCCTCCAGTCACTTCTTGGCCCGATTTTAGGGGGGAAATGGAGACCTTGATTCGCACAAGCATCTCGCCGAAGGAATTGAACCGAATCGATCCAGGTAAGGAGAAATTAGGATTTTAAATTTTTAGGGTTTTGGTGATTTTGATGGAGGTTGTGTAATTGATGTTTTTGGTGGATTTGGAGGTTAAATTCGTGTTTAGGATGTTGTTTGGAGTCGATTAAGTATAATATATTGGTTGAGTTTTGGAGAAATTGGAGTTTGGGATTTTTGGGCCGCTGTACACGGCGGCTGCGTGGGTTTTTGGCGACGGAGGCGACGGGGATGAGTCCCTGAGGTGGTGGCGACGCTGCTGTGGAAATTTGGGATCGATTGGAGGTGTTTTGGCCTCCTGTGGCGGAGCTGCTGTTCATCCGGCGGTGGTGGCGGCGCGACTGTTCCAGCGGCGAGAGGTTGAAGACGATGAACAGTGAAACAGTAAAAGGTAAAAGTAAAACGGTAAAAGGTGAAAAGTAAAACAGTAAAAGTAAACAGTAAACAGCAAAGTAAATGGTAAATAGTAATTGGATTTTAACCATTTACTGTTTGACATTCAGAATTTACTGTTTGACCTTGGTTTATTACTGTTGACTTACCGTAAAAAGGTAAAAGCTGTTTTAAAGGGGTTTTACGACGAAATAACTAGTAAAATGATTAATCGGACACGGGGTGGGTGTCCTGAGTTATTTCAGACGTAGATTATTCAGTATTGAGGCGAAATTCCTATACCGATAACTGAAAAGGAAAATTTAGAAGTTTCGGACGAGTGAGGACGTCCGTAGATTTATCGTTTATAAATAAATTCCGAGTTTCGTAATAATTATAATTACGTCCCTATTACAGGTCGAGAGGTTATTCGACGGGACGAGAGATCGGATTAGAGGCGCGCTCGGCCGTACTATGAGTGGATTTTTATTTTAAATAAATGCATGCATAATTGTTTTAATGAAATGAAGTTTATTTCAAATAAATGATTTGAGAAGCATGAAAATTCATATAGTTAAAATGAAATGATATTTAAAGAAATATGGTTTTGGGGTTATGCTTTTACTACTATTTTAGTAGTACGTGATTTTATCCGGAAACAAGGTTTCCGGAAATAGTATGTTTTAATTATTCATAATTGATCATGCTGAATAAGTTTTAATGGTATTCAAATGAAAGGACCGGAAATGAGATTTCCGGAGATTTTATACTTTCGGTATTTGTGATTTTTCCGACATGTGAGACATGTCGAAGTTATTATTCTTTTCGATATTATTTCTATGACATTAAGACATGTTAGATATATATGTTCCTTCGAGGCTATGATTTTATTTGATTATATATATATATATATATAAGCCTCAGATGTACGGTCGGGGACCTTACGGATTTATGATATATAAGGGGATACGTGCTTTCGGTTTTGTTTTCGGATTTTCACCATATCAGGGTCGGGATATACATATATTGATGCTAGCTAGCATAGTCTCCTGAGCCCACGCGAGGTGACGACTTGACCATATAGGTCAGATTCACGCTCGGTGGTGACCCTATTGGGACTCTTGGAGATTTGACCCTTAGCCTTAGGGGCTACTATTAAATGGTGGGTATGACGTTTTCCCTATTTTATTATATGATATGATCAATGGGATTGGTCAGGATTTTATATCATTTGGGTTTCGGGAATATTTTCTCTATGAGACTTTCTGTTATTTAATAAATTCCCGAACCTGCGGGGCTGGATTTTTAATTACAAGAATATTTGGGAATGGGCCAATGGGATTGGTCCAGTTATATTTTATTTGATTATTCAATATACCAGTGGGGCTGGATTTTTACTACAAAATGATTTGGGATTCGGCCAATGGGATTGGTCGTGGTATGTTACTATTTGATTTTCAAAGTATTTATTTTGAAAGAATAAACAAAATATTATTTGTGTATTTGAGATATCAGCGGGGTTGATTAATTATTATGATTTTCTTAAACGTGGGACGTTTTACGAAAATGCATGCATAGTAGTTTTCAGTTATAAAATATTGGGGAAGTAAGACAATACTTTTTATATAAAGTGTTATACGATATTATTTTATCCACTCACTCTAACGTGTTTTTAAATTACTTTCCCCTGGGCCCTTCGGTTTAAATCGCCCAGTGTGCAGAGTAATGGTCAGAGGTCAAGAGTACTCGGAGTCGAGGCATAGTCATCATTGTTGTCGCTTCCGCTAGGTTGGATCTGTAATCCCTTATTCTTTTATTTTCATATTATATTTCTTGTTATATTTCCATTTGTAATTCCAGTTCATTTTGCTAGATTGCTCTGATTACCTGTGAGCTAGTTGAATTAGATTTTGTGTTTATTGGTGGCGGCTGTTGTGATTTGGGGAGCAGGTGGCTCCAGGTGTTACGGTTGGAACTGAAATGTTAGAAGTGTTTTGGTTGTTGCAGGTTTTAGAGGTGTCCATCTTAAGATTGACTTATCGATTTATCGATAGAGTTAGTCTTAAGGTGGTCGCCGCTGGATCTTATCCGGATTTCAGGGTGAAATCTGGGGCGGATCCTGTCACTTAAGCTTCTCGTTCAAGTCTGTTTCTGCTGCCTGTCCTTTCAAGTCTTGCAGTAGTGCTCTCAATTTAGCATTCAGCACAGCGTTTTGCTCTTCTTCCTCTTGACTTGCTTGAGGAACCTGCAACCTCAGTAATTAGATATAACTTTCAAATTCTAAGTCAATTAAACATGCTCATGACCCCCATTAACCATATTACTGACCCCGAGTAATGCAATTAATGACCACCCCCATTAATGCAATTACTGACCCCCAGTAATTCGATTATTGACCCCTAGATGCAATTACTAACCCCCCAGTAAGCAACGTGTTGACTTCCTGTTAGCATTTTCTCACATCCCAAACCATTTACACAGGATATAATACTACCTACTAAACTATAGTAATCTTAACATCTTACCCATTCATTGAAGCTTGGAGTAGTATATTCCTCCTCTTTGCTACTGTCGTCATCGAGGTTCTCATCTACAGAGCAGGTCCTCCCTGAATATGGCCCACGCTCGAGTAGTTCCTGACAGAATCAAAAATAACGGTTAACACGTGCATTTTTTATAGGTAAATTGTATATGCAATAAAGCTAATGGTTATTACCTCGGTCATTTTTGGGTTTGATAACCACTCTTGCTCATTTAACACTTGCATGGTTGACCATCGAATGAAAATGGGTTTCTCGTACATTTTCTCACTAATGTACAGACACGCTTTGGTGTTTTCAAGGAACCAATATATGATCAGAAGTGTGCACCCATTATACATTTGAGGCATGTCCTGCGTGTACTTTGCAATTCCATCAAGGAGAAAGTCGATCACCATTTTGGACCAGTTGTATCTATTGATATTCTCCAAGTCTTCACATATTATAATGAGCTCCCAATCAAGATGTGTCCCTGTTTTGCTGAAGAAGAATACTGCCAACAGGTACAATATTATGATTGATGCAATCTTCTTAGGATCCTTCTTCTTCTTCTTGAGCTCATTCCTCAGCGCCGACTCTATCTCTGTCCGTTTTATGGTGTCACTGATTTTTTCTCCGTGAAAATTACATATGTCTGATCTTTATCCTTGCACGCGTCCTTGAAATCCAACCCCTCCTTGGTGATGTGAAACAGCCCATGCACTTCCTCAGCTTTGATCGGCTTCTCTTGTTGTCCAAATTTGAACCCATTGTTCTTCTTGTCGAAGTGCTTCAATATGATCTCCAAATCAGATTATTTTTTTCGGACTTGAAAGTCGTCAATCTTACCATTTTGAAAGCTGCAATCATATCCCATAAGCATGTCTTTTGGAGCAGATCACAAGAATCTTGTGGCACTTTTCCTTGTAATCTCTCATCAAAACATAGAATTGGTGCAGTGCACATTTTTGTTGCTTGCATTGCACTCTTGGTAACTGAGGTGCTCTCTGCTCCTTCACAGATGTTGCTTCTTGACGAGTTGCCTAAGCACATCTTCAATAATAACCCTACAAGAAACGTTAGTAGTATATGATAAGTAGGGATCGTTCTAGTCGGGAATTAAGGGTACCTGACATGTAAAAGGTTAACAAAAAATATTCACACACATATATACATATCTACAAACATTGAAACGTAATAGGGGGATTGACATAAGGATCGGCAGCAAGCTGTCCTAAAAACTAAAGAACACGAAATAAATCCTAAAACTAATATTTACAAGTGATCATCATCTTTCACACAAAGCATTTAGCACATAAGACTCTTTAACAAGTAAGACACGCATGCAAGAAAGTAAGGAACAAGTATTTGACACAATTTAGACTTAATTCAGTTTCGACCACAACTAGAGCTTCCGCTATGTACCTAGTTATTAGACTTGTAATGTTTTTAAGACCGAACTTCCGTTATGGATCCTAAAATTTATGTTAATCCGTCAAGACTTAACATTTAAGTGCAAGAGTCTGAAATCGAAAACATGTAAACAAATAAGGTTGTCAATCATCTTATTTAACATGCAAGTTCTAAAGTTAACCACCCTAAGTGAGCAACACAAATCAAGAGACAGTCACGTTCATCTAGTTCGTTATTACTCTAGTAAATTAAACCTAACACCTAGATCATGTTCAAAGACAACACTAAGTACCGATTTTCATGCCCTCACCTTAGATTACTAACCGATTTTAAGTCCTAAACATGCATCATATACCTACTGTCCTTATTATCAAACATACAAAATTTACAAGTTAAAATCGCAAAACAACTACATAAACATCAAACAAGAATCGGTTAATACAAGAGTTTAACAAAAACCAATAATTAAATCGAGTTCATACAATACACATAAACATAAACAAATACAATAGCCATAGGGGATCGGATCACACTTTAGGCTAAGTAAGTAGAACAATGGTTCAGAATTTTGGATGGTGGTGGAATCGGGTTTGACTAAGTATTTGGTGTTTGGTGCTTGAGAGACTTGGTAGAGCTGTAGGCTAGTACTTGTGCTTGAGATGAGATGATTTTCTGTATAGGAATTGGCCTCTATAAATAGGGGAAAGGCTGTGCAAATCCGGCAGCAACTAGGTTTCAGAAAACCTAAACCAAGTAAGAATAGGATTCTTCCCGACCAAGTCTTGATCTTCTAGACTCTTCTTGTCTGATTTCTTCATGGATCACAGCCTTCTTGGACTCCTTAATAGATTAACAACATTGCTTTGTGGATCAAAGTCCAAAGGATCGGCTGAAATTGCCCTAGCTGGACCGGGAACTCATTACTTCAAGAACCGGCAACTTTGTGCTTCTCCCATCCGAGCTAGGAAACCTCCTCTTCCTTTCTTTTTCACTTCTCTTTGGCTTTGCTGAATCTTCTAATCATTATTAGGCTTGAGAACTCCCATTTGGTGTATTCGGTTACCCTTTAGATGCACAAATGTAGAAAATCACGAAAATGGGCAGTAGGTTGGTCTTCTCGGTAGGGCAGTGGCCTTGCTGTCTTGTGACAGGCATAACTCTCTCCTCAGGAAAGCTTTTGATGCGATTCTATATTCTGTAGAAACTAGACTCATAGAGATTTCCATTCATATATGACTCGTACTCTGGTTCCTTGTGAATCGTCCTGGAGAATTTCTGGAAGTTGGTTGATGTGCCAAGGAAAATACTGGAATTCTGGATTTACACCGATTTTGTGCTTTGTAATTTCCTGGCATCTTTTCTTTGCTCCGATTAGAATAATTCCTTCCAATTCTCAATCATCAATATGTTTTCTGCATATAAGAGAAGAAAAACTTATCAAAAGTATAGCCGAAGCTTTACAGATCCAACGAAATATCCCTATATCTCTTTAAATCGGCTTTTAGCATTTTTGTACATTTTTATCTATTCTTAGCACGATTTCTTTGTAACTCTACCAAATACTCATGACTCTATATTATGACTCGATTCTACAACATTAAGGGTTAAAGCAGCAAAGTATAAACGAGGGTAAAACATATTATGAACGTCGCATTTTATGCTCCTATCACTTCTGGTTTGCTCTTTGTTGTTTTCACTTTTCACTTTTTGCTTCTGCAAAGGAACAAAACAAAAACACAAGGATTATTATTCAGATTCAAAGTTTACTAAACACCAGTAATCAGATTACTGAACCCAAGTAACCATATTACTGAACCCCAGTAACTATATTACTGAACCCCAGTAATCAGATTACTGAACCCCAGTAATCAGATTACTGAACCCCTATAACTAACTTAATGACACACAATAATTAAGCTACTGATTACCAAGATCTATTAAACAACCAAATAACTTCAAGTGAGAGACAAGTTTACTGTTTATTTACCTTTTTCTCTTTTCTGTGTACTTCTTCTTTTTTCGTCTTTGCTTGTTTGGTTACTGCTCTCCGTTTCTCTCCTGCTTCATTCTTCTTCCTCTTTTTCGTGTCATTCTTCTTGTTTGCATTGCGCGTTCTGTGTTTTATGGAGAACTACTTTGTCGTTTGGTTCACCACATCATCATCGTTGTCGTCATCGTCAACATGATCACCGCTATCATCACCATCACCCCTATCATCATCATCACTATCAGCCCTGTCATCCTCATCACCATCAGTTCTGTCATCATCACCACCATCACCCCTATCATCATCATCACCATCAGTTCTGCCATCATCAGCACAATCACATCTATCATCATCAAAATCATCATCTGGCGCGTTCTGAGACGTCTTTTCGAGTGAGCTATCTGTTTCATATTCTGGTTGATCAACTGCCTTTATGCATATATCATACACAATTATGTAAGCAAAATATTACCTGGACATTATCGATACCAAAATACCTACTAACCCCAACTAAGCGTATTACTGACCTTCAGTAAGCATGTTACTGACCCCCAGTAAGCACGATTACTGACCCCCAGTAAGTAAGATTACTGATTCAGGAAGCATGTTAACTGATTACTGGGAGTCAGTAAGCTAAATAAATTGATTACTAACCCCCAGTAAGTAAACTTTCGGTCTTCAATTCACTTATGAATGACCTCCAGTAAGAAGCTCAGTGTCATATCCTTTTGACACAGAAGAACAACATAATACCCAAACAAATATAGATATCCGAATTTCTAACAGTTACCAACTGAGGAACCATATAATCAATTTATATATTTTCAAACCCAATCTATTCAGTAAACCCTAGAATCATCAATCAACCCCTAAACTCAATTTCAATTTCAATTAGACACATTCAAAGCGCATTCAAGTCATAAATCTATAAAACCTGGTCGGTTTTGAAAACCCTAATTCATCCCAAGTCGGAATTTTACCTTTTTTGTGGCGCCATAACTCTACTCCGGTCGGTGAGAGAGAGAAGTAGCGCGATCGGCCGAGCGAGAGAAGTAGAGAGAGAGCCAATTTGATTACAAGCGAGAGAGGAGGAAGAGAGACAACGAACGAGGGAGCGAGAGAGGGGGAAGAGAGAGAGCGAACTGTCAAGTGAGAGAAGAAAACGAACTGCGCCAAGCGGGAGAGAGAGAGAGAGAGGTTAATATCGAATTGGTTAAGGTAAATGTGTTTCAATAGGACTGAATTATATGCAGTTGTGTAATTTTCTCAAGATTCATTCATCTGGACTATAAACATTGGAATGGGCAATTTTTAACCCATTTTTGTGCTCCTAAAATGTTTTGATTATTATTTTTTTCTTTATTATTTATTTATTTATTTATTATTATTATTATTATTATTTTACAATGTGACGTGTAAATTGAGTAATGAACATACAAATGGAACAGTTTATAATTGGGTTTGTAATTGAAAATGTCTCTGTAGGGGATTTAATTACTCTTAAAAATAGGGAGCACTTTGAAGCATTCTAGCAGAGATTACTTAATCTGGTCTGTTTTATTCACCCTGTCACAAACTCAATAATCTCTATTTGCACTGGTTTTCTGGATTTGGTGTTAGCATTTGACACACAAAGTGGAATTTCTGGAATAAACCAACACCATATTATTTGATTATCAGATGTTCTACAGAATCCACACTTGGCAAAAGCCATCCGCCGTGTGTCGAGAGCTTCCCACCAGTTGTCTAATATGATGCATGTATTCATTCCTTTGTCTCTCTCCCACTTCTTACAAGCTGCATGCTCCTTCTCAAAGTTTTAACCCCTTTTACTTCCCCTCACCAGAAAACCATAGTTCCCAAATGATTAAGCTCTCATCTAAGTGCCCCGAGTTGTGTTCTTTTCATTGATTTTTCCTGTTCCTGAATCATCAGGACCTCTCTTTTGGAAGTCTAATTTAGTCGAGAAGTTCCACGTTGTTTTGGTATGTGACAAGTACTAACTTCTGGTCCCAATTAATCTATTGTCCAAGTTCCATTATTAATTTTGAACTTATACTTAATCAACTACAAGATGTTCACTCATCAATTAACATTGCATAATATCTGTACTCTTATGTTTCTGATTTTAAAAGCTTGTGTGAAGGTATTTAGCAATTGGTTTAACAATAATTAGCATATTCAAAAGAGTAACATTTGCTTTTCTGCTTTAAGTTTATTTAGTCATGTCCGCTTATTTTTGGATGTCTTATGAACTTTGGCTTGAATAAGCACCTTCGTGTGCATTTATTTTTCTGTTAGTAGGTAATAGCTTACATTTGGGATGACTTGTCATCTCACTTGTTTGATCCTTGTGGTCGTATAATTTCTATCAATGAACATGTTTCCTTTTTCTTAAAAAAAAAACTTTTTACAATTGTTAGTTCCCGGCCATCACCGCAACCCAAATAAGGTTTCAGAAAGGGTAGCGAACTAACTGATTTCTAGTGGACCAAACAGACCAAAATACTACGCTCTTAGTAGTGGCTAACCTAATATTAAACATTACCTTGAACCAAATAAGCCCTTAAGTAAATATGCAACATTTCCCTAATATGGCTAGGAAAATTTCTGGCGGTTTTTGTTGCAATAGAGGCTAATCCATACGTCCAGACCATTGGAGTTGGGCCTGCATTTGCTTCCTTTCAGATGAAAGGAGTTGATCCTAATTTGAGAGAGAGAGAGAGAGAGAGAGAGTAGTACTCTGGCCGTTAAGGGGGGAGACGTGAATGGAGGATGATATACATGCAATGATGCAATGATGCAAGGGTCATGATGCATGTCTGGTAAAGAGACATCAGATCAGCCCAGAATCTCATTCTTTTCCAGTCGTCCTTTTCTTTCTTTAATTTGAATCTATTCTTTAATTCGTGGTCGTATACTCGTATTATACCGCAGGTATATATATATATATATATATATATATATATATATAGGGATGATAACAACCGCCTAAAGTAGGTTGCTTGCTTCCCCACACCGTCAGTGATGCACATGCCTCTTGGTAGTGTAGTGGAGTCATGTCCTCTCAAACTCGTAAGAAAATTGACGTGATAATAGGGGGCCTCTCTTCCCTCGTTCTGTTTCTTTCTTTTTCTTCCGATAGATGTATGAGGGAAGATGATCTTGATTATATATGCAAGTACAACACATTTCTTTTTGACTGTGCAGCTTCTGAATGAGTACGATCATGTTCAAATGAGGTCAGGACGATGCTACAATCATGGACGGAGCGAGAGCATATATCTGCGCCTCTAGGGCATTCATCATTAATAATTTTATGCATACGTAATTGGGTTAAAATTGTGATCTATTTTGGCCTAAGTTATTACTTATTACAAGGCAAATCAGCTAGCTTTTGAGAAAATGCGCTTGAGGTGAAGTATTCTAGTAGTGCGGCCGGAATGATCACAGATCATGCAAAGTGAGGTTAAGATAATGAGGAATGATAACACAGAGGCAAAAGAGAAACAATTCAAAATTGTACCGAAGTGAAGTTTGAAAATCATAACACCTAAAAATGATTAACTAAATGGAGCATCTTCTGGGAAAACATTATTTTTCTGAAAGATTTATCCTACCAACACCAAACAAAGCTGGTTAGACAGACCTAGGACTCTGCCCCATTTGTAGTCCCGGCTACTGTAAACTTGTCCCATCTTGTTTTGTACACCTTTGTCACCATATATCATATCATTCATCCCAATTAATAACAATCAATGTCTATCAGACCCCGATTAAAACAGATCGAGAGAAAACTAATACACAATGCATCTTATTCACAACTCTCACTCTCCGAGTTCTGTAATCAAGACATATCGTCTTTCCTGAAGGCATTGGAAATGTCACTCTGCTTAATAGAGGTAATGGAATAACAAACCCTAGCTTCGATATTACCCTAAATGTCACTCTACATGGGAAACCCTCTTCGCCATCACATAGCTTCGTCTTGGCACTCTTTGGGCATCTAAATGAAATAGTGGGGATCAAAAGAAAGAATTAGTACAGAGATCACAAAGCATGGCAGCCTGATGAAGCGGCTAGACATAGTTAATCATTTTGAGCAAAGAAAAGAAAAGAAGAGAGACATAACTAATCATTCTGTTATTTGCCCATTACGATCATAGACCATTTTTTCTTGTCTTGGGACCCCTTAATCCCAGCATTTCTGCCTTTTAACACTCGTTTGCCTTCCTCATTATAATGTTGCAGCCTTCCTCAAGACAATCTATTTGCATTTGACTATTGATCATTACTTTCATCAGTGTCAAAAGTTGGATCCCAAAAGATTGAAATGTCCATTATTTATTTAGGGTTAGGGTTCTACACATCCCGGAAGGAATCCTAGGTTTACTCTGCTTAAATTGGTTTGCTACTCAGAAATATATTGCAGGAACTGGGCCGGCAATAAGGAAGGTTAGGTTTGGTTGCTGAAACTAAATTCAAAATTGAATGGGGGGCACCTTGAAAGCTGGTGTCGACTTGAATTAACCCACAGTGTCTATATGCTCACAGTTTCGTACAATCGGACCCACACGTTTTTAACTTTTCAAGTACTTTACATAATATACTTCAATTTATGCAAATAAGAATCTGTATTCAGTACAAGAAGGTATCACCGTGAATCCAATATCATAGACAAATTTATAATAATTATCTTGAAACTGTAACTCTTTCACTTGAAAAAAAAATGGACAATGGATCTTCTTTAGATTGATCTCGGACACAACTAGACATGCATGACAAGGAAAAGGTAATGTAGAAATAGAAAATTATGATTAATTGCAATTTTTTACTGTAAAGTTAAGAATATTATAAGACGCCTACATGGTAGAATACTAGACACGGTGAATACTACAGGTCTAGCTCTCAGTTACATCATGAATGAAGTGGGATTAAAAATTACATAATTACCCAAAACTACAATTTTGTGGTGATATTTACTAATAGCAAGACCTAATTTTTTTATACCATCAGCAGAGAATTAACAGTTAAGGCCTGTTAATCCATCCACTATTTAATGACATAGTTAACCTTAGAAATCTATAAATTACAACCCATGTCATCCTATATATTCCCCAAACCTAAACATCACCCTCCTTCTCTCTCTCCTCTCTCTCCGCCCTCTCCCTCTCCCTCTTCGCCTTCTCCCCCGTCGACAACCGCCTCCTCGACTGCGGCTCTACCGCCGCCTCCACCCTCCACGATGGCCGCAGATTCGTCCCTGACTCCCTCACCTCACCGCCTCGATCAATCCCCCTCTGAAACCCTAACCCTAACCCTAGCCCCACCTTCCCCCAAATCTACCAAACGCCAGAATCTTCCACGCTCCTCCGCCTCGACGCCATCGTGGAGCGCACCAACTGCATCGACGGCGTGACAACCACCCTCGACTCCCAGGACTACGAGTCGGCAGCCATTATCTCTCTCTCACACTAGGCAGCGAGATTTATGAGGCTGAGGATTTCTCTTTCCACCGATCGGAGCCGCTTCGAGGTCGTCGCTGCTGCCTCTTCTCCTCCGCCGCCGCCAATCTGAAGCCTCACCATCTTCTCTCTCTCTCTCTCTCTCTCTCTCTCTCTCTCTCTCTGTTTGTGTGTTGGTTTGATTTTGTGTGTTGGGGTTTTTGCTTTTGTGTGTTGATTATGGTTGAGATCTGGTGTGTTGGGGTTTTTGCTTTTGTGTGTTGGTTAAGGTTGAGATCTGATCAGATCTGGCTCAGATCTTGATTACTGAGGCTCAGTAGTATTGGAGCGGGAGGAGGATGGCAAAGGTGGATTTTTGGTTTTTGAGCTAGGGCGGATGGAAATTAGGAGTTTCTGAGGGTCAGTAACATTGGAATCGCGGCGGTTGACGGCGGAGGTAAAGTTTCTGAGGGTCAGTAACATTGGAATCGAGGCGGAGAACGGCGGAAGTAAAGTTTCTAAGGGTCAGTATCATTAGAATATTTTAGTTTCTGAGACTCAGTGGTATTGATTTCTGAGGGTAATTTTGTAATTTATGAGTTAACAGATTCTGTTAGTTTTGGATGGAAACTTGCTAGTGGTAATTTTAAAAATCAATTTTGCTACTGGTAAATATCACTATAAAATTGTAGTGTTGGATAAAAACCTCATTAAAAATCATTGTTTCTTCTATGAAAAGATAAAAAAGCCATTTTGGGATTCGCTTAATTGTGTTACGTAGCATAGCACCCTGAGTTGGAACGTTAAAGAGAAACACCACATGAAGAGTACTTACTGCCTTCAAAAGCTCTAAGAATTGCTATTTTTCCTTTCTATGTTTGTGAATTTGTGGTATGAAACATGCTGCCATAACTAAGAAGATAGATAGCCTAACATGCACCGTCTTCCGAACTGTGATCTAGCATGCACCTGTTTGACCATTCTCCAAATTAAAGCCATGTTGATCGATGCCAAACTTCATGACTCTCTTATCTCGTCAAAGAAAAAAACTTCATAGCTCTTAGGTACCTAGCTAGTGGCATAGCTTACTGGGTTTTATGGTTCTCTCCCGATGCGACTCTAACTCTTACTCTTGGCTGCATCAACATCCTTTCATTGGGGTTATGATTCTATGAAATTGTATAGTTCAGATGATGGCTTATGTATATGGAATGAGGCAATGAGGTGTAAAATCTTTCACCAATATAAAGTTTGTACATATATAGAATCAGGGCAACTCATGATACAAATGAGACGAAAGACATTTCTAGAAATGGTACAAATACTTAGAGCTGTCTATGAGAAATTTGAAAAATGTTCCGGATAATCCGTCTCTTGGCTTGATAATAGACACACACACCAATTCGATTGATTTTTTTTTTTTTTCATTTGTCAAGAGTGTGTTTCCATGTTTCCTTGTAGGTAGGTATTCAACCCCTAAATTTAAGCCCCAAATATTCCTTCATGTGTATTATATATTACATATGACATTGTATGCCTCTGTCTGATAACGTAGGGATGGGTCAGCATCAGGTTAGTTCATTCACTCATCACTGCCCATTTCTCGTGAAAGAAGCCTACATGACAAAAGAATTTCCATCCCTTTTCTCCCCTCGCCTACCCCTTTCAGTTAAGACCCACGAATCTGCTGTCTTTCTAAGACAGATATATACCTGGTCTGTGAAACCAACCCAACCATTGTACTACTATACTCTCGCGTCTCTACTACTGCTTCTCTCGTCACTTTACTCTTCTGTTCATTCACACAAGCCTTGCCTGCTGTGTAATCTATTTCTTGTTTCTTCTTTTGGCCTTTTATTTTCTTAGTTTCCATGATATGGGC
Source organism: Potentilla sterilis (assembly GCA_963682095.1). Taxonomy (NCBI): domain Eukaryota; kingdom Viridiplantae; phylum Streptophyta; class Magnoliopsida; order Rosales; family Rosaceae; genus Potentilla; species Potentilla sterilis. Next base: position 44,326,245 of record OY821754.1, read on the forward strand.
ATTTTCCATGTACAACACAACCCATGTTCCATAATGCAATCCTGCTTCTAGCTATTTTGTTTGCTTCTTCTTGTTTTGGTTCTTTTCATCTGGGTCTTAACTATCACTTCCAGTCCTGAAGCTTTGGTTGGTCTACTTTGTTTTTTCTTGTTCCCTCTCAAAAATCAAGGGATTGGTTTGCTCTGATGCAATGCCCTACTTTTTAGGATTCTGAAATTAAAGAGTTTGGAGAACTGAGAACTGAGTTGTTGTGTTGGGGTTTTTATAGCAATTTCACGGTAGGTGGCTTTCTTGGTTTTTTGGGTTTGATTCTCTGATCAAGAAATGGAAAACTGACATTGGGTTTTGTTGTTAGGTACCATAACAGGCAAGACTTGGTCTTGGGTAAAAGGGTTTATGTCCTTTTCTCAGTTTTGGAGTTTGGAGAAGAAATTTGAGTGTTCTTTTCCACACACACCTGCAAAACAAGACAACCAGCAATGGCATTTTTGTGGTGTATGTTCCTTTTTCTTGTTGGGTTCTTATCCAAGTCTCAGTCTCAGCTTGTGGGTGCTCAGCTTCATGATCAGACCACATTGTTGGCCATTAATGAAGAGCTTGGAGGACTGCCCGGGTGGGGTGGTGTGAACAACTCAGACTACTGTTCATGGCCTGGCATTGGCTGCGGTTTGAACCATTCAATGGTTGAAAGGCTTGATCTTTCTCATCATGACCTTCGAGGTAATGTGACTATCATTTCTGGGCTCAAAGCTTTGAAGAGGCTTGACCTCTCTTATAATGGTTTCCATGGATTCATTCCTTCTGCTTTTGGAGATTTATCTCAGCTTGAGTTTCTTGATTTGTCTTTGAATAAGTTTGAAGGTTCTATTCCACTAGAGCTGGGTAACCTCAGAAACCTTAGATCTTTGAACCTGTCCAATAACTTGCTTGTAGGACAAATACCAAATGAGATTCAGGTGCTTCATAAGTTAGAGGATTTTCAAATATCTAGTAACAAGCTGAATGGTTCTATCCCAGTTTGGGTGGGGAATTTGACCAATTTGAGAGTTTTTACTGCCTATGAGAATCAGTTAGGGGGTAAAATTCCAGATAATCTAGGCTCAGTTTCTGACCTTGAATCGTTGAATCTACATTCCAACTGGCTAGAAGGCCCAATCCCGGAGAGCATTTTTGCTTCAGGGAAGCTGGAGTTTTTAGTTCTGACCCAAAACAGATTTAGCGGAGAAATTCCTCTAGAAATAGGAAGCTGCAGTAGCCTTTCTAGTATCCGTATTGGGAATAATGATCTTATAGGTAGCATTCCTCACACAATTGGGAATATTAGTGGCCTAACGTACTTCGAAGCAGACAACAACAATCTTTCAGGTGACATTGTTCCAGAATTTTCTAAGTGCTCAAATCTTACCCTCCTGAATTTAGCCTCAAATGGATTTACTGGAAGGATCCCTCCGGAGCTTGGACAGCTTATGAATCTGCAGGAGTTGATCCTCTCCGGTAATAGTCTGTTTGGAGATATTCCCAAATCAATTCTCGGGTGCAAGAATCTTAACAAGCTGGATCTCAGCAACAACAGAATCAACGGTACCTTACCAAATGATATCTGGAACATGTCAAGATTGCAATACTTGCTATTGAGCCAGAATTCGATAAGGGGGGAGATACCTCATGAGATTGGGAACTGTGTTAAACTGCTTGAGCTGCAAATGGGAAGAAACTACTTGACAGGTAATGTCCCTCCTGAAATTGGTCATATAAAAAACTTGCAGATAGCCTTAAATTTGAGTTTCAACCATCTCCGCGGGCCTCTTCCCCCTGAATTAGGAAAACTTGACAAGCTTGTTTCTCTTGATGTCTCCAATAATCAGCTTTCTGATATTATTCCATCTGCATTCAAGGGAATGCTTAGCTTGATAGAGGTTAATTTCTCAAACAATTTGTTCACTGGTCCAGTACCGACATTCACACCATTCCAGAAAAGTCCAAATTCAAGTTTTCTGGGAAATAAAGGGCTATGTGGAGAACCACTGAGTTCCTCATGTGGATACAGTGCAGACCATGACAAATACCATCACAGGGTTTCTTACAGGATCATACTCGCAGTTATTGGTTCTGGTTTGACCATTTTTGTCTCAGTAACTGTAGTTGTTCTGCTGTTTATGATGCGAGAGAGACAAGAGAAAGAAGAGAAAGCTGCTGAGACTGAAGATGAAGGAGCCAACAACCTACCTATGATTGTAGCAGGAAATGTTTTCGTTGAGAATCTCAGACAAGCAATTGATCTTGATTGTGCTGTTAAAGCAACAATGAAGGATTCAAACAAGGTCAGTGCTGGTACTTTTAGCACTGTTTACAAGGCTGTAATGCCATCTGGGTTGATTGTATCAGTTAAGCGACTAAAGTCCATGGACAGGACAATAGTTCATCACCAGAACAAAATGATTAGAGAGCTTGAAAGGCTGAGTAAGCTCTGCCATGATAACCTTGTGCGCCCTATTGGATTTGTTATTTACGAAGATGTTGCTCTTTTGCTGCATCATTACTTGCCCTATGGGACATTATGTCAGCTTCTTCATGAATCTTCCAAGAAACCTGAATATCAACCCGACTGGCCAACAAGACTATCTATTGCCATTGGAGTAGCAGAAGGGTTGGCTTTTCTTCATAATGTGGCTATTATCCACCTTGATATTTCTTCTGGCAATGTTCTTTTGGATGCTAACTCCAAGCCTCTGGTCGGAGAGATCGAGATTTCCAAGTTGTTGGATCCATCCAGAGGCACAGCCAGTATTAGTGCAGTTGCTGGCTCCTTTGGTTATATTCCTCCAGGTACATTGATATTTAATTTGGTTAGCAGCTTTATCAGACTATTAGTATATTTCTAACTATAAGTATTCTGTTTTGCCTGTCTGCTACTAGAATATGCATATACAATGCAAGTTACAGCTCCCGGAAATGTATATAGCTATGGCGTTATTTTGTTGGAGATCCTTACAACAAAATTGCCAGTAGATGAGGCCTTTGATGAGGGAGTAGATTTGGTGAAGTGGGTGCATAATGCTCCCACGAGAGGGGAAACCCCAGAGCAGATTCTCGACGCAAGACTCAGCACGGTTTCCTTTGGTTGGAGGAAAGAAATGCTTGCAGCGCTGAAGATTGCATTACTGTGCACTGACAGCATCCCAGCCAAACGTCCTAAAATGAAGAAGATTGTGGAAATGCTTCAAGAAATCAAATAAACCTGATGGATTGGTATTCATGAACCCACCAGATCAAGGCTCTTTTGTTCATGAAAAGTTCCAGCCTCAGCGGAAGTGGTTAACCTCAAAGTTTATTCAGGCTGGGTTCTTCAGATCATCCATCCACTAGTTTCTGTGGAAGAAGCAGTTGTAATCAATTTTAGTTGAAACACGATAGGTGGTTGGTTGATGGACTAGGAGTCCTTCCACCCATAGGAAAGGACTACTTCGAGTTTCTGCTGTTGTATATTATGCCCCAGTGTACCATTGTAATTCCTGGTTTTGAAATCTCAATGCCAACATCGATTTGCAGTGTGTTTAAATCAAATACAGACGTCTAAGAAAATAAAATAAAAACAAGTTTAACCGTAGTTGAAATCATTTAGGTAATATGATTAGCGTCCAGACAGAGAGGACTGATTTTTCTGGTCGAGGAAACCTTATATGCAAAACTGGATGTGCATGTTTTGTTTTAAGTACAAGCTTGCAATTAGTTGGATTAATTTATTTATTATAATTTTGTGTTCTTAGGCTCCAAGATTCATGATTTAGAGGACCTCATATGCAAAACTGGATATGCATCTCTTATGGTCTAAAACTGTACTAAAATGGTAAGCAATATCTGGTTCGATAGGGAGGCATGTTTTCTCACCCATTTCTCATAGTCCTCATCAAGTCAGGCGCCTAAATTTGGTAGAAGAGAAATGCCACTAATAGCAAAGTCTAAGATACAATCATGTATGCCATCTGCCTCATCATAGTGGCAGATTTTCTGGTGACTATTTATGATGGTGTTCAAGTGACATTTATTAAGATTCAAAAGGTTCAAAATTCACAGCAAAAAAACCCTGCAAAATAAGAGTGTCACTACATTACATTACATTTCAGAGATACAGTGAGTGAAGATGTAGACGATTTCATTTATCAGAACGTGACTTGACAATGAAATTTTGACGACTGATGGGATTCATGACCACAGGTGGACCGGCGGTGCGAGGCCATGCTTGGAACTTCTCGTCGGTCGCTTCCCACCATTCTTTGTTTGCAACAGTTGATGGAGCAGTTCCTAAGTTCACAACCCAAGAACATCACGTTTAGACTACTATTGCAGCATTACACTTCTAACTATGTATCCTGCAACAATAATGCTCAATACATCTCCTTACAGAGTTCAACCAGATCTCTTCACAAGATTATTATCACTGTATAAATCATATGTCATATACAATCTACTGCATGTATCAGTAATATATTGTTAAAAAAAAGTGTGGCTTAACAAATAAAGGAAACACCATCCCATCATCATACGGCTCGAGACCTTCTATCATACATCAGTTATAGCACACACTACGCTATTCTACGGTTTGATTTGTTTTTGTCTCATGATCAAACCCTATAAAAACTTGGAGTATGCCATACAATGATATGTAAAAGAATCTCTAGAAAAGCATAAGTTTGTGCAAAAGTGAAACTTGAAAGCTTCAAAATGAAAACTAATTTACTTGCCTCCAAATATCTTCTTGTCAGCAACGAGATGGTCAGCTGCCCATGCCACTACAAATGATCCCAATACAGCAGAAACAACATATTTCGCACGGCCCATCTTTAAACTGCAACCATAAACACAACCCAATTAGTCCGCTGGGAGAAAAACGATCAATGACAATCAATACAGCACCGACCAATTAACTAACAATGCATCCCAAAATTTCAAACAAACCCCTCAACTTCAACTACTAGGTATTCTTCCAACTTAAGAATGCAATCCATTCCCATCCTCACGGTCACTTTCACATGCCCACAAACCAAAAATCAAAACATGGGTTCGCTAACTGAGAACTGCTTTCCTGAGGAACAGAGAATATAATCCACGAAAATGGTTTGTTTCCATCAGATCAGTCCTATATTGTGAAACAAATGAGGAAAGGCAACCACAAAAATGGATTGTAAGTTTCTCAACTCTGTACTAGCTATAGTTGATATCTACATGCAAATTAGCAACTCACAAACCTTTGATTTACTTAACTTCCATCTTCCCAAATCTTATTTAGTACAAAATCACAAGTGTGGAACATAAGCAAAGAAGAATATATCAACCAAAAACCCAGCTGAAGTTTGTGCCTATAACAGTGTATAGTACACAACTGAAGTTTCCTTTCCCTGAAATTTCTAAGAACTATTCGTAAAATGATCTGAAATAGTAGAGACAGAAATGCAAGGAAGCCTACCAATGGAGTTCTCTCGGCTTCTTGATTCTTCCTCCCTTTGGCAAACAGATAATGAGAGAGAAGCTTTACTGGTTCCGGAAAGGTGTCAAAACAAGTAAAACGTGGCGACTTTCTGTATTTTCCTTCTTCTGTCTGATTGGAGATTGTAATAGACATTTTTTTTTTTTGAAAACTTCTATTCATCCCTCCAAAAACAAAAACGTGTAGTTGGACCTCCTCTTTTTTCAAGTTAATATTAACTTTGTCAAGCCATGTGAAATTACTGTTCTGTCATATTTTCAAAAACATTTTGTAAAATATTTTTCACAAATAGAAAAAAGAAAACATAAAATATATTTCTATATCCATCCCATTTTTATTCTATTTAATTTTTTTTCCAATCTGATCTTGGGGAGGAACAAAGATAATATTTTTTAATTAAGGCTAAAATTCAATAGAGAACTCAAAGTTAATTGTATAGGTTATCAATGAATTAGCTCACCCATGATATTTGAGCAAATTCACGAGCAAACAAAGCAAAGTGACAAACTATGTAATTAACTCAAAAACTCAAATTTCCTCAACAAAGAAGAAAAAATAAAATAAAGACCCAGATGATAATTTTTGTCTATTGAAAATAGATCGAGAAAAAAATTGAAATATCAGATCATTAGAGCAATAGATTTGCCTGATTTGGGATGAATTTTTAAAGTAAAATATAATTAATAAATGTTCAAAAATTGAAGCATGTTTAATTACCGATTTTGGAGGTGTGAACTGATGAATATTCTATAAGAAAATTCTTTTAATTGATTTAATTGAATTTTAGGTATTTTGAGAAAATTAGGGAGGTGTAAATAACATTTTGGTTATTGTAAAAAGTAAATTGGAGGTCAATTAAGCAAGGAGGTCCAAGTGCCATTTTTTGAGATATAAATAGAAGCTCCTTTTTTTTGGGTCTTATCACAAAAAAATAATTGAGAAAAATTCCTTTTGGTCAGAACAGTTTTTTTTTTCCTTCGATTTATTGGTCGAAACACTTTCCACTGAATGATTCATCTTTAGTCGAATTTTTCGTGTAGTTTCCTGTAAGGACAGTGATAGGATGCCTCAATGAGACCTTAGATTTGTGGCCTCAATGTTAGGTGGCGTGTCATGTCATCTAGACACGTGTGTGGAGGATATGGAGAGAAATTAAGAGTAGAAGGAAGAAATTTAAGATAATTACCATCTTTTTGCTATTTTATTTAATTATTCTATTTTTTTAAATGACTATTTTATCCCTATAGATTTTTTTTTTTTTTTTTTTAAACTTTTTTATTAAATAACTCACACACTCTTACATATGTCAATGAGATTTGAACCTATGACCTCAACGTTGTCAGTTAAACTACTTAACCAACCAAGCCACAGCTCATTGACATTTTATCCCTATAGATTATTTCTATATCAATGTATTTTAATATTTCAGAGTTATTTCTGTCAAATTTTTCAGTTTTGATCGACAAACTGGGTTCTTTTAATAATAGAAGAATATATGCAAAATTCAAAATAATACTATGTAGTTTCTTGACTAAAACGTTATCAAGTAGTTTTGAGGGTTAAAAAGGTAAAACCCCAAAATTCTCTACTTTTATCTCGAATTCTACATCATCCCAATCTGGTTTAGTCCCGAGGGCAATCGATTTGCTAATCGAATATGTGGCAACAGCTAAATGACGTGGCAGGTCTGCTTCTCTTTCTCTATTAAAATACTGTATCTCTTTCAAATAATGTTGCTGATCGGTTTTAAAATTTAGAGGAAAGAGATTGGTGATTGGTGATTGATGATTTTGAAGATTTCTCTTATTTTCTTCACGGTTTTAGCTGTGTTTCTGGGTTTTGTTCTTTTGGGTACTTAATCATCTTTAGAGTAATTCCGCTGATACCAGTGTCATCATTGGGCTTAAGGAATCATACAGAAGAAATTTTTTTAGGGAAAAAAACTAGTATGAGTCTATGTTGCGGGGGTTCTTTGATTAAGCATTGACTAGGCCGAATTCAACCCAAAATGGGAAGAATTCGTGTGTGATTCGAACTGCATGAAAATCAAAAGAGCTTGCAGCATGAGTGTGGTGCGGGAGCTAGAAACGCATTGCGGTGAGAGAATTTGGGGGTTTTTCTGGGTAAGGGATTTCTGGAACAGATTGAAGATTGAAGGTGGCTTTTGAGGGAAGATGGCTGGGAATATGAATTGATGTTTGAAGGTGGGAAGGCTTGAAAGCGCAGGGAATTTAAGGCTTTTGTAATATCCTCCTCCGGCCAACGAAGAGGGAGTGATGTGCCTTATATGTGCATGCCCACCTCCATCTAACATGAGGCCTTTTGGGAGCTCAGTGGCTTCGGAGGGGATGAGAACTCCGAAGTTTAGCTTGCTAAGCTCAGAGCAATCCCAGGATGGTTGACCTACTGGGAAGTTGCTGGTGAGCTCCCAGAAACAAAACCGTGAGGGCCGGTGGGTCCAAAGTGGACAATATCGTGTTACGGCGGAGCTGGTCCCGGGACGTGACAAATTGGTATCAGAGCAGGGATATGATCTTTGGAGTTTATTTGTGGGAAAGAAACGGGTGCTTGATATTCCTTTTCTCTGATTTTAGGAGTTAGTAAATTAAATGGTTGATTGCTAAGTATATATTACAGGGTCTTTTGCATGATCTGTACTTGATTTTTTTAAAGTGTGCTTGTGTTTATATATGTTGATTAAGTTGATAAGAAGTTGCCTATCCATGCTTATTGTTTTGTTCGTAAGACAATGTCAAACCAAACCTTTTTGCTCTTAATTGGGTTGATTCGTATACACTCTTAGTTGATGACCCTTGCTCACTGGGTTGTTTTCTTTAATTTAGTGTTTCCATTAACTCCATAGCAAATATCCTTGCTGGAATCTTTGGATGTATATTTTTCCTGGCTGTTTTACAAATATTTCATATAATGCTTTCAAGTTTCATGGTTCTTATTTATTCTTGTTTTTGTTTTTCCCTTGTTGTACCTTCCTGGGATGTTGAATTTTCGTAGTTTGTAATGTGTTTTGTCCTGCGGTTCCTATGGTCATTCCTAGGGTCTTTCGAACTACCCACAAGTTCAACTTTGTTTATAAGTACTTGCAATACTGCAAGAAATTCAATATATATATATATATATATAGTGTATATTTGAATTCAGTTTTTGTATGTGCTGTTGGTTCTTCTTCATTTATATTTAGTCAAGCCAAACTATTGTCTCCTCCCACACTTGTATATGTAAGTATATGTATTGGGTTGATCGACATATGAGTGAGACTCAAACAATCTGTGGGAGTACAAGTATATGAAATCCAATAAGTTCTTTTGGTAAGTAAGTCAGTTTCTATGCTAGTTTATAATTGGAAGAGCCTTTTCTGTTATTTGTTTTTTTAAGTGATTAAGGTATCTGATTTTAACTTTAGAAATTGTGTACATGATTCAAGGTTATGAATTAGTTAACTCTTTTCATTTATACTATGAACTGAATATGTTTTACATGTGTTTGAGATTTTTCTAATCATGACACACTACAAGAAAATATGGCTTTGCCGACGAAAAAAAAAAACGGCCGACGAAACACTTTTTTCGTCGGCTATTTCCAAGAATGGCTGACGAAAATTTTTGTCGTCGTAAAAAAAAAAATTTTTATTTCGTCGGTAAAAATGAAAAATCGTCGGCTATTCTACAAGAATGGCCGACGAATTTTTCCGTCGTCCCTAAAAAAAATGTTTCGTCGGCTATACTCCTATAATGGCCGATGAATTAAAGTTTTCGTCGGCTATAAGTCTTTATATTTTCAGATCTGGACAGAAGCTGCTCATTTGAAAAAAAACGGGATAAAGAGTGAAAAATTTGTGGGTATTGTTGAAATCCGTCCTCTCTTACATTGTGGAGCTATATATAGGTACGTATATGTGTATATATGTTGATTTTGAGTTTTAGTTGAGTTGATTTTGAGTTTTAGTGATTTTGATATAGTAAGTGATTTTTTGTTTTGTTGTTGTTTTAGTGTTAGAATGTATGTATATATGTTGATTTTGAGTTGTAGTTGAGTTGATTTTCAGTTAGAGTATAATTATGTGTTTTAATTTAATAATATTATTTTAATTAGTGTTAAAATATATATAAATTAATATATTAATTAATGGTTGTTGATAGTGTAATGAACTTAAATAATGGTTGTTAATTAATGGTATATATATATATATGAGTTGATGTTGATAATAACATATATTGTAATATATATGTGTTAATTAATTTATTATTAATTAAAGTTATACATATATATTATTATCAGGCTATATATGGATCGAGATAAGAGTTGGATTTCGCTTCCAAGGCATGACCGACGATACACTACAGGAGTTGTGGATTTTATGCAGTTCGTCGAGGAAAATGCAAAGGGGAATTACCATTATTGCCCGTGCAAGAAATGTAAGTGTCGCAGTGATATGTGTCGATTTCCGATTAGGACAGTATGGGAGCACCTAAAGAGTAATGAGTTTTGGCCGAAGTACACACGTTGGATATATCACGGTGAGCCATCATTAGATGGATCGCATGATCATGGGCAGTATTTTGAGGCGGGGAGTAGTAGTACATCCAACGATCCAACAATGGGATTCGTCAACGACGTGTTTCCTTTTGAAAGCGGTGTACGTGGGGAACAATATATGCAGGACCCGGTGCAGCCGTTCCCACAAGTTGTCAACACTGCTGCCTTTGACAAGTACAACAAACTGATTGCATTGCAACAGACCCCTGTGTCTTCAAGTTCTGAGAAGACAGTTCTTCAAAGTGTGATGGAGGTAATGAGGATTAAAGTCGAGACAAAAGGGAGCATCAGGCAAGTGGATGAATATCTACAGTACACTTCTTCGTTGTTGGAGGAGGGTCATCGTAATCCTACCAATCACCGTTAGGTCCGAAGTATCCTCAAAGATCTAGGGCTTTCCTACATTAAGATCCATGCATGCGCATTTGACTGCGTTCTCTTCTGGGGTGAAGATGCAGAAGGGAATGACCTTGCTAGCCTTGACGCATGTCTGATATGTCAGTCTGACCGATATAAGTTGACGGGAGCAGGCAATAGGAAACCTGTGAAAGTGCTTCGGTATTTTCCGTTGAGAGATAGGCTTGAGCGGTTGTACATGTCAGAAACCACCGCAAAAGCTATGAGGTGGCACGGTGAGCGGGACGCGGGAGACGCAGATATCATGACACACATCTCTGACGGAGCGGCTTGGAAGCATATAAACAATGAGTTTCCTTATTTTGCGTCAGATGTCAGAAACGTCAGGCTCGGGCTCTCAACCGACGGGTTCAACCCTTTCGGCACCATGAGTCTTTCATACAGTATATGGCCGGTGGTTTTGGTACCTTACAACCTTCCTCCGTGGATGTGCATGAAGAAGGAATATAATATGTTGACGTTGTTGATTCCGGGGCCTGGTTACCCAGGAAAATGTCTCGATGTGTATATGAGACCATTGATTGAAGAGCTTAAGGTATTGTGGGACGTTGGTCATCCCACTTTTGACAAGTACAAGCAGGAGACGTTCCAGATGCATGCCATGGTTATTGGTACCATCAGTGATTTTCCTGCTTATAGGATGTTGTCGGGCAGCGTTGTTAGGGGATACAAGGCTTGTCCAGAGTGCCTCAGCGATTATGGGAGCACCCCTCATTGCAACAAGATATGCCGAATGGGTCATCGTGTGTTCCTTCCGGCGGATCACCACTGGCGTTACGAGTCCGCCGCATTTGATGGAACCGAAGAACACGGCCGTGCTCCCAGAAGATGGACAGGAAGAGAAATTTTAGCAAGACTTAATGAGTACGATTTTGGGCCTCTCAGCAATCATCCCGATATTGTAGCGGAAATACCTGAAAGGCCTGAGGAGTACAAATTCTGGACACATAGGAGCATATTGTGGGAACTCCCGTACTGGTGTGAGTTGCTGATCCGTCACTTCCTAGACGTTATGCACATAGAAAAAAATGTTTCTGAAAGTGTGGTGGGCACAACGCTGAACTTGGAGGGGAAGACGAAAGACGGTCCTAAGGCTCGCACTGATATGCAAAACATGAATATCAGAAAACCACTATGGTTGAAACAAGGGAAGAGAAAAATGCCTCAAGCTCCTTACACCGTCAAGCCTGAGCATAAATCAGAAATTTCCCATTGGATAAGTCGGGCCAAGTATCCTTCAGGCTTTGCTGGAAATATAGCCAAGTGTGTCAATAGACAATTCAACAATCTGTACGGGTTGAAAAGTCATGACAATCATATCCTGCTACAACGTCTCTTCCCTGTTTTCATTCGACCGTTCCTTCCCCGTCACGTTGTGGAGCCGTTAGTAGCGTTGGCAAGATTTTTCCAGAAGGTATGCACACGGGAAGTGAGAAAATCTGACCTCCGGGAAATGCAACAAGACATCGTTCATATCATGTGTAAATTTGAGATGATATTTCCTCCAAATTTTTTCGACATCATGCCTCACCTCATGATCCATCTTCCTCGGCAGTTGTTGCTTACCGGTCCTGTGCACTTCACTTGGATGTATCCGATGGAAAGGTACGTATTTTACACCTTATGTTAATTTCCTCATCAATATATGTGATATAGTGTTAATGTATTATCATAACACTTTAAAAACTTGATTTATAGGCAACTTGGACAATACGGTGGTTTTGTCCAAAACAGATCCGCACCTGAAGGATGTATAGCTGAAGCATATATTGCGCACGAGTGCGTCACCTACATGAAGTTGTATTTCGGAGCGTTACAGGAAAGCATACAGGAAGATGTACCGTCACAGTTCAATCTTTCCATACTCTCCGACGATGTTGTACTCGGTGGAAACATACCAGATTCCTACAAGTTGAAAGATTATGAGGTAGCCATTGCACATTGGTGGGTACTAATCAACTGTCCAGAAGTTCAGTTTTGGAAGGACATACATCTACGCTGTGAAGGAGTAGCAGGTGATCGCGATTACCACAACCAGACATTCGCAGAGTATTTCGGCCGCTGGGTACGTACCTTTAACACTATTCTATACGTGTTCATATATTATTGTTGATGAGTCGCCGAAGCGAGCATCAAGCAATAATAAACCCTATAATCGTTAGTAGTATAGAATAAGTAGGGATCGTTCTAGCCGGGGATTAAGGGTACCTGAAATATGAGAATGTTAAACAAAACACATATATACACAAACAATGTCACTTTATTCACATATATACAAACAAGAAACTAAATCATGGGGGATGAATTGTGATCGGCAGCAAAGCTGCCTTCTATATCTAAAACATGAAAATAAACCTAAACTACTATATACAAGTGATCATCATCTCTCACACCAAATAGTTCACACAAAGACTCTTTAACACATAGACTCACATGCAAGAAAGTAAGAGACAAGTATTCATGCATCTTAGACTCAATCAATTTCGACTACAATTAGAGCGATTAGCCTTTTAACCAATTGTAAGACATCTAATGTTTTAAGATCATGCTATTCGCCTTCGATCCTAAAGTTTATGCTAATCCGGTTTTAAACGTTTTAACATTGAAGCACAAGAGTCTAAATCGAAGACAAGCAAACAAGTAAGGTCGTCACTCTTCTTATTTAACTTGCAAGTTCTAAGGTTCTTTAGATCTAGGGGAGCAACACAATCAAGAAAACTCAACTCGTATAACTTAATCATATTACTCAATCATATGAAATCTAGCACTTAGAATTACATGCAAACAACAAATGCTTAAACAAAACTAGTGTGTCGATTTTTGTGCCCTAACCTTAGATTACTAATCGATTTTAAGTCTAAATCATGCATCAAATACCTACTGCCCTAATTATCATACATACGAAATCCACATGCTAAAATCACAAAACTTGAACATAAACATCAATCATGCAATCAGTTTACATAAAAGTTCAATAAAAACCAAGAAACGAATTGTGTTAATACAATACAACCAAACTACAACAAATACAAAAGCCATAGAGGGAGTGGATCGCACTTTTAGAACCTTTGAAGACTCCTCAAGACGTGACAAGATGGCACTTGCTGCTGCTCCTTAGTGCTCGGCCTAAGCAGGAATCGGCAGAAAACAAGGTGAAGGAATTCGGAAGTTTGTAGTGGTGGTGGTGGTGTTTTGGCTAAGTATTTGGGTATTTGGTACTTAAGAAACTTGGTAGAGCTTTGGCTAGTATTTTGTGCTTGAGATGAGATGATTTTTCTGTAGGAAAACATGGCTATATATAGAGGCAAATTCGGCAGAAACCCTAGGTAGAAAACCTAGTCCAAATCGGCAAAGGCAATCCTTGTGCAACAAGGTTTTGGTTCCTTCCTTTCTTGGTTCTTCTAGGAAACTTCTTTTTCTGATTTTCTTCCTTGGATTGGGCTGCATATCTTCATGAACTTCTTGTGTAGGCTTGACAACTCCATTTGGTGAGCTTGATCCATGGAAAAATGCCCCAAACCCGCAAGAACACAAGACCGGCAGCAACTCGGCTGGAATGACATTGCTCCAGTAAATCAGACATATCTCCTTTCTCGGAGATCCAATTGATGCGATTCCAAGTCTCAGATAAACTAGACACATATATCCATCTCCCCATAAAATATCTCGGCCAAATTCCTTGCAAGTCGTCGGGAATGATTTTTCGAAGTTGGATCAAAGTCCCAGGAAAATCCTGTAAGCCCCTGGATTGGAATGTTCGGACTGCCGTTTTGCAGCCAACTTTTGGGTGACTTCCCGAACTCCGATTGATCTGAAATTTTAACACAACATTCCTCAACATATGAATATTAAGCACACAAAATTTCATAGAATTCGGACAAGGATAGATGATACTTTCATTCATCTCAAAATCACGAAAAAGACATATTTTACACTATTTTCCAGATTTCTCAAACTTAGTCATTTTTCGGATTCTTAACCATATTTCATCAAAACTCTACCAAAACGACACTAACTACATTATGACTCAATCTTAAACAAATAAAGGTTAAACAAAGCATAAACGAGGGCATAAACATATAATATCGTCGCACATTGTGCTCCTATCAACTACCCCACACTTATCCTTTGCTAGTCCCTTAGCAAACTAAATAAAACTACGACTCAAACTACTATTGCCCCTAACAATTTGTCTCAGGCTCGTATGTACACATAGCTTTCAAGTTAATGCATGAGAATGCTAAGCACGAAAATTCCAAGCTTCATGAACATGTAACATCAATAAGAACATATAAGAGCAAAAGTAAGCATGTAGACATGTTAAGCTAATTCAATCCTCCTCACTAGGCATACTCTCTTCTTTTCTCTCGAAGCATGGTAATTCACTCATAAGTATATGCAAGCGAAAGATAATGAATTACGAAGAGTAACTTGCATATGTCAAATAAACGAAAGCACTTTGTGAATTTTGATGGAAAAACCTCATCTGATAACTACATGCACCAATGAACCAAAACCATATGCTTACTCTTGAGATAATCTCCACAAATCAAATTTAACCATCTTAAGAATCATGAAAAATATCAATAAAATGGGTTGTAATGGGGCTAGGCTAAGAGGTATTCGATATTTGGATAAGGAGGCTTAAAAACGTCACCGTGGCCTTTGGCAAAGCTCAAATCTCCTTATGTCTTCTCGCCAAGGGTCAAATTTCATCTTGTTGGACCCATACTTCATTCTTTTCCTCCCATAACATTACAACAATAATCAAGACAATAACCATGCACAAAATTTTTTCTTTTCTTTTTCAAGCCGTGCCTTACATCTTTCTTTTCTTGCTCTCGGTATCTTTTTCTTTTTCTTTTGGTCCGAGCAAAAATGTGTCAAAATTTTTCATTCTTTCTTTTTCTAAGGCACGGCATACATATACACTTTTCATAAATTCATGGCTAAGTCTACCCCACACTTGTTCTTCTTCATCACTTCACGCGAAAACGCCTTCAAAAATCAAGCTTTGCCGACACACAATGGTCAAGACATCACTATACTAAGTTCATGGAAAGTGTTTAAGGGTGATGAAAGAAAAGGCTAATCGTAGGCTCAAAGGGGGTTTACTAAGGTGTCCCACGACGGGCTCCAATAGGGCTCATGCTTTATTTGGCAATGGTGGTAAACCTAAATGATCTTTATTCAATCATATTCAAAATCAAGGTATTTTATGATTAAAAACGTTTTGAAAATCAACAAGAGTAAGTTCTAGCATACTAGAGTTCATTAAAAAGCTATGACACATAGTCATCGAATATGCAAAGAATTATGAGGTTTCATGCTTCCTATGAATCTATCGAATTTTATCTTTTTATCACTCAAGAAGAAAGCAAATTGGCTCTAAAGCTCACATAGGTTATTATGGAAACAAACTAGCTAAAACATGCATGCTTCGTTAATCAACAAGTCCTACATGCTCCTACCAATGCACATAATCCATGAAACTTACAATTTTAATTGTATGCATAACCATCATCTACGTATGCAAAGAGGAGAAAAACATCATTGACATATTAGGGGCATCCTAAGACTCGAAACAAACAAATTAAACACTCTATTTTTGTGGAACATTTTTCTGAATTTTCCTTTCTAAACTAAACACACGAAAACATAAACGGAATACGTTATCCCACCCCACACTTAGAAAATTACATTGTCCTCAATGTAAGCACAAATATATATCAACGAATTTCCTAAGCATGCAATTGTCTAACACATTCCAACATATCATCACAAATCAAATGAAAAGAGAAGGGTTAGGAAATTGCAAACTCTCGGTGATGGCTCCTTCACTTTTCTTTGATCGAATTGGGTTGCCTCCCAAGTAGCGCTTTGTATTTATAGTCCATTGCTTAGACTTTTCACCGTGTGTGTTGTGTGTTCAACATGCCATGTGCAGCTCCGCAGTTGGGGCAGCAGCCCCCCTCGGCAGTAGGATTTTCTTGGCAGGCAAGCTTCTCTCGGCAGACGTGTCTGCTTCTCTTGAGGCTTGATTTTGGGTGTGTTCCACTATCCTAATGCAAAAGTGTTCTGAATAAATGTTGTAGTGGACACACAGAGCTATCCATCGGTATAAAATTCACCACAATCGAACCAGTGGAAGTACTCCTTGTTGGGTCTTTAATCGGACCTATTGATCTGCCCAGTTCTCTGTTCCGCCAGATTGACCTTGTTGTACTCAAATTGAAACTGGGAATGGCTCGAGGCTCCAAATCCACTTCTGTAAAATCTTACGGAAAGTAGACTCAGAGACCTTTCCAACGGCGTATGGCTCACTTTCCCAGGTTTTGTGAGCTGAAAACGGTGGCCTTCCAAAGTTGACGGACTGCACTGCCCGAATTCTGCTTTGGGCAGAACTTGGTATTTCCTGCACTTTTTCTTTTCAATTCAATCTGCACACGCACAAGACACTTCAAAACGAACAAAACCAAAAATAAAAATAAGAAGAAAAAGTTGAGTTAGAAAAGAATGAGTTAGAAAATCAGAGTTAATATGTTAAAGTTAGTAAAGGTTAGAAACAATTACATGTTAGAATCAAGTTACAAGTTAAAGTTAGCATTGAAAATTTTCTACAATACATACATGAATTAGCAAAGTTAGGGAAGATTTATACAAAACCGAAAATAAAGCTATAAGGAATCTACACAAATATACAAAGTTAACATTCAAATATAACAAGCTTTTATAATCCCCGGCAACGGCGCCAAAAATTGATGAGTCGCCGAAGCGAGCATCAAGCAATAATAAACCCTACAATCGTTAGTAGTATAGAATAAGTAGGGATCGTTCTAGCCGGGGATTAAGGGTACCTGAAATATGAGAATGTTAAACAAAACACATATATACACAAACAATGTCACTTTATTCACATATATACAAACAAGAAACTAAATCATGGGGGATGAATTGTGATCGGCAGCAAAGCTGCCTTCTATATCTAAAACATGAAAATAAACCTAAACTACTATATACAAGTGATCATCATCTCTCACACCAAATAGTTCACACAAAGACTCTTTAACACATAGACTCACATGCAAGAAAGTAAGAGACAAGTATTCATGCATCTTAGACTCAATCAATTTCGACTACAATTAGAGCGATTAGCCTTTTAACCAATTGTAAGACATCTAATGTTTTAAGATCATGCTATTCGCCTTCGATCCTAAAGTTTATGCTAATCCGGTTTTAAACGTTTTAACATTGAAGCACAAGAGTCTAAATCGAAGACAAGCAAACAAGTAAGGTCGTCACTCTTCTTATTTAACTTGCAAGTTCTAAGGTTCTTTAGATCTAGGGGAGCAACACAATCAAGAAAACTCAACTCGTATAACTTAATCATATTACTCAATCATATGAAATCTAGCACTTAGAATTACATGCAAACAACAAATGCTTAAACAAAACTAGTGTGTCGATTTTTGTGCCCTAACCTTAGATTACTAATCGATTTTAAGTCTAAATCATGCATCAAATACCTATTGCCCTAATTATCATACATACGAAATCCACATGCTAAAATCACAAAACTTGAACATAAACATCAATCATGCAATCAGTTTACATAAAAGTTCAATAAAAACCAAGAAACGAATTGTGTTAATACAATACAACCAAACTACAACAAATACAAAAGCCATAGAGGGAGTGGATCGCACTTTTAGAACCTTTGAAGACTCCTCAAGACGTGACAAGATGGCACTTGCTGCTGCTCCTTAGTGCTCGGCCTAAGCAGGAATCGGCAGAAAACAAGGTGAAGGAATTCGGAAGTTTGTAGTGGTGGTGGTGGTGTTTTGGCTAAGTATTTGGGTATTTGGTACTTAAGAAACTTGGTAGAGCTTTGGCTAGTATTTTGTGCTTGAGATGAGATGATTTTTCTGTAGGAAAACATGGCTATATATAGAGGCAAATTCGGCAGAAACCCTAGGTAGAAAACCTAGTCCAAATCGGCAAAGGCAATCCTTGTGCAACAAGGTTTTGGTTCCTTCCTTTCTTGGTTCTTCTAGGAAACTTCTTTTTCTGATTTTCTTCCTTGGATTGGGCTGCATATCTTCATGAACTTCTTGTGTAGGCTTGACAACTCCATTTGGTGAGCTTGATCCATGGAAAAATGCCCCAAACCCGCAAGAACACAAGACCGGCAGCAACTCGGCTGGAATGACATTGCTCCAGTAAATCAGACATATCTCCTTTCTCGGAGATCTAATTGATGCGATTCCAAGTCTCAGATAAACTAGACACATATATCCATCTCCCCATAAAATATCTCGGCCAAATTCCTTGCAAGTCGTCGGGAATGATTTTTCGAAGTTGGATCAAAGTCCCAGGAAAATCCTGTAAGCCCCTGGATTGGAATGTTCGGACTGCCGTTTTGCAGCCAACTTTTGGGTGACTTCCCGAACTCCGATTGATCTGAAATTTTAACACAACATTCCTCAATATATGAATATTAAGCACACAAAATTTCATAGAATTCGGACAAGGATAGATCATACTTTCATTCATCTCAAAATCACGAAAAAGACATATTTTACACTATTTTCCAGATTTCTCAAACTTAGTCATTTTTCGGATTCTTAACCATATTTCATCAAAACTCTACCAAAACGACACTAACTACATTATGACTCAATCTTAAACAAATAAAGGTTAAACAAAGCATAAACGAGGGCATAAACATATAATATCGTCGCACATTGTGCTCCTATCAATTGTGTATATTTATTCATATTTATAGTTGATTCTGATGGTTGCAGATGGACCTTATTGCAAATGATAATCACCCAAATTGGTCGCACGAACTCAGACTTTTAGGGAGGAGGCCGGTCTATTCAAAAGTTTATGCGACGTGCAAGTTGAATGGTGTGTTATTTCGATGTGAAGACAGAGACCTCAGACTGAAAACACAAAATTCAGGGGTTATGGCACATGGTGGGGATGGTGGAGTTGACTATTACGGTGTTCTCCATTCAGTTGTGGAACTGCATTACGGGGAAGGCATGAAAGTGCACCTTTTCAAGTGTAGATTGTTTGACACACGGCCGCAGAGCATGAAAACCGATCAATACGGCGTAAGTTCTGTGAACACTAGTACATCATGGTATGAGGACGACCCGTTCGTTTTAGCCACATGGGTGAAACAAGTGTTTTATCTTGATGATCTCGCCAAGGGTGACCCGTGGAAAGTAGTCAACACTATCCACCATCGCAACATTTATCGGGCGTCTACACTTGGAGTGGTTGAAGAGAACGACGAAGGGGGCACCGCGTATCAAGAGCCCAACTCAAACGGTATTCCTGACTCCTCTTTTATTCGCCTAGACACGCCGGTGCGAATTCGACGTGAAGAGCAACTGCTTGTTGATGTTGATCCAATTGAAGAAACTAACGAGGACTCTAGTGGTGAGGAAAGACATAGATTACCCCTATCGAGCAATTCAGAAACCGAAGAAGACTCATCCGATGATTCCGATTACAATCCGACGGATTAAGTAATTTAAATGATGTAATCCTTTCATTTGCAATCAACTCATTTCTAATGAACGGGCGTGGGGATGAGCCTCCCAGCTAGGCTGGGTTCCAAACCCCTTAAAAAAAAATTTGAAATATGTTGACTGTTGGGTTTCTGGTTTTTTATGTTCAATTTTGGTTATATGTGAACAGGACATCGGAATAGGAGAGGTGTAAAACCACTGATTTTTTTGGTTTTTTTTTTTCAGAGAATAGCCGACGAAAAATGCATTATTTCGTCGGCCATTACAATAACGGCCGACGAAAAATTAAATTTCGTCGGCCATAAGTTTTTTAAAAAATAATAAATTACAATGGCCAACGAATAATAAATTTTTCGTCGGCTATAGCAACAATGGCCGACGAATAATGAATTATTTCGTCGGCCATAAGTTTTTTAAAAATAATTATTTTACGAACAATGGCCGACGAAAATTAAGTATTTCGTCGGCCATAAGTTTTTTAAAAATAATTATTTTACGAACAATGGCCGACGAAAATTTCATTATTTCGTCGGCCATAAGTTTTTTTAAAAATAAATATTTTATTTTTTACCGAAAACGACAAAAGAATAGCCGACGAATACTATGTTTTATTTCGTCGGCTATGATTAAAAAAAAAAACAAAAAATGAGCAGCTTCCATTTTCTATCACTGTCGACAAACCATTGCTTCATCCTTCAAATGCAAATGTGTCGTGAAATAAGATATGACCGAAATATTGAAATACATCTACGATTGAAAAATGAGAAGATTCCGACAAAATCTGTGTGCCGAATGTTGCGGTTAGCTGTTTTTTACTTCCGTTTTCCTATGGGTAGCTTGACGGTCGGTAAATCTTTTGAGGAAAATTTTTATACGATTAGTTGCGTCTCATCGATCTGAAACTATTCTCTATTGAAGATCAGGCCAAAAAACGTCATTTAGACGGGCCAATTTCCGTTTTAAAGCGTTTAGAGGTTTGACTCACCCGGTTGACCGTCCCGATCGAGCCTTTAACGTTGTCAGATGTAGTTGGATTTTTTTTCATACATGTATTTAATCTTAACGGTGATATCTGACGGTTGGAATAGATTTTCCAAACTTTTAGATTCAAAGTCGGAACATATGCACTAATTTTCCGTAACTTGTTTACTAAGTGTTTAAATGAATGTATAGTTTCAAATAGTTACTATACGTAGACTCTTCAAATGCAAATGTGTTGTGAAATAAGATATGACCGAAATATTGAAAAACGTCTACGGTTGAAAAATGAGCAGATTCCGACAAAATCTGTGTGCGGAATGTTGCGGTTAACTGTTTTTTACTCCCGTTTTCCTGTGGGTAGCATGTCGGTCGGTAAATATTATGAGGAAAATTTTTATACGATTAGTCGCGTCTCATCGATTTGAAACTATTCTCTGTTGAAGATAAGGCCAAAAAACGTCATTTAGACGGCCCAATTTTCGTTTTAATTTATAGGGTTTAGAGGTTTGACCTTGTAGTTTGACCAAAGGTTTAGCCGACGAAATCAAATATTTCGTCGGCTAAACTCTTGCCATCCGCTTAGTGTCCGCCGTTGGATGGCTCAGATCGAACGGCTGTGATTTTCCAAAGTATAGCCGACGAAATATTTAATTTCGTCGGCTAAACTCTAGTGATCCGCGCCTTTTCATTGTTCGCCGTTGGATGGGGGAGATCGGACGGTTGCTGAGCGCCTAAACTATGGCCGACGAGTTGATACATTTCGTCGGCTATATTTAAGTATAGCCGACGAAATCTTTTTAATTCGTCGGCTATACTATCGGGTATAAGTTTGTTGCAGCCGAACCCTAGCCTCCATTTGCTGCATTTTTCCAATCTTCCTCTTCGACGTGCAATCCGGCCCTCCTCCCTATATCTCCTCCACGTCGGCAGCCCCGGCCCGACCTCCTCCCTCTTCCTCCTCCAATCCGGCCGGCAGCCCCGGCACCTCCTCCCTCCTCCTCCATTTTTTTCTGGCCGTCTCCCTCCTCCGTTTCCAGTGCCGACGAAAGGCCTGTCCCTCCTCCTCCCTCCTCCGGCCGGCCTCCTTCTCCTCTGCCCGAATCAAGCAATGTAAGGAAATTTTAATTTTTTTTTTTTCATTTATGTTAATTAATTGTTAATTTAGTTATAATTGTTAATTTATGTATTTATGTTAATTTAGGTATAATTTATGTATTTATGTTAATTTAGGTAAATTTTAGGTATTTATGTTAATTTATGTATAATTTAGGTATTTATGTTAATTTAGGTATAATTTTGGTATTTATGTTAATTTAGGTAAATTTTAGGTATTTATGTTAATTTAGGTATAATTTAGGTATTTATGTTAATTTAGGTATAATTTAGGTATTTATGTTAATTTAGGTAAATTTTAGGTATTTATGTTAATTTAGGTAATTGTTTCCAAATTTATTTTAATTATATAATTTATACGTATAAATTGGTTTTTGTTCAAGGAAGGTTAACTCCGTAACTTCCGTGGTGTGTCTTGCCCTAATAAGACTAGAAGTCTAGATACTCTATTAGATAGGGAATCCCTGTTCGCCAGGGATACTTGATGTAATGCCTATATAAAGGCCTCCTTATCAATGAATAAACACAGAGAGATTTATCAATCTATTTCTCCTACAACACGTTATCAGCACATTGCTCTAGCCTCCCGTCTAATAAGCCCTAGAAACCCTAATTCCGATTTTTTTCGAAACCCTAACCTACCGTCGGCCGCCGATTCTTCTCTTCGGCACCGTCGGCCTCTTCTCAGCAGCATCTGCGCTGTTCGCTTGCCGCACTGTACCCTCGAGTACTGCTCCTCCTCTGCCTCTAGGCAGACAACCCGCTCGCCAGCAGCTCTCCCTTGCGTGCTACTTTTTGCACGCATCCGCCAGACGATCAAAATTGCTCGCAAGCCAAGCAAGCGATCCGCGAACCCTTATTCGTGGTTAAGAAGAAATCAAGAAAAATCGAAGAAAACAAGCTTCCCCAAGAGTCAAGTTTCGTTTGATCAAGCTTCTCTTGAAGAGGTAAATATTTTTATAAACGTTCCCGCTTATGAAAATTTCAATAGTTGGGTTTTGTTTTCTCTTCCGGGACCTTTCCGTGTCCCTGCTTCTTCATCCCGATTCTATCGCTTCTCGGGACGGCATACGGGGATTTAGTCACCCCGGTGCCAACGTTTATTGGGGTAACTGTGATGTTACCGGCCACCGTTATGCTTGTGACTGTGATGTCACTGTGAACCATAACGTATTATTCTTTTTTGGAAAGAAAACAAAGGGAAGATATCGATTGTGACTTGAAGTCACGTTAAGCATCGATTTATGTGACCATGATATATCTTGGCACTGTTCTAAAAGAACAATCAAACTTGATTAGTATTCAAACATACTAACGTCTCCCTGTTTGTGTTCTGTAGATGGCTGACACTCAGCGTCCAGAATTTGACATCTTGGATGTCCAAGGCAAGGAATACAAGAGGTGGGTCTCAGATGTTGAGAACACTTTCATTGGTAAAAGATTAACTGCCACCATCAACCCTCCTGAGGATGAAAGCTTACACGCTTCTCCTGAACAGAAAGCACAAGCCCTGATGTTTCTCAGGCGCCATATCCATCCGACGCTCAAGAAGCAATACCTGAGGAAAACTGATCCCAAAGAGCTATGGGATATCCTCAAGGACCGCTTCGACAATGTGCATGACGCACAACTCCCAGACCTCATGTCTGATTGGGAGCAAATCCGCTTACTGGATTTTGATTCCGTCCAGGAATATCATCAGACTATGCTAAACTTGCAATCTGATTTGAGCTTTTGTGGGGTCGAAAAGACCGATGATGATATGATGGAGAAGACTTTCACAACGTTCCCCGAATCTGCGTCCATGTTGTCGCATCAGTACCGCGATCTCCGCGAGAAAGGCACTATCAAAACCTTCAGCGATTTGATGAATGTGCTTCAAAGAAAGGAGAGGTACCATGAGTTGATTCTTACCACCAATAAGAGGCCTCGAGGACCGAAATTCATTGCGGAATCTCATCAAGCCCGTGGTAAAGCTTTTAAGCAGAAGCATCAACCTCATGAACGTCAAGCACCGCCACCACGTACGCCAAGAGCAATACGTGGCGGACGAGGAGGGAGAAGAGGCGTCGGCCGTGGCCGACCGCTTTCTTGGACAAGGGATGATGGCAGAGCCGCCGCTCCCAGAGGGAGGAACAGTTTTGGTTCCGGTCCCAGGCGTGGTGGCCATCCGCCGAACAATGCTTCGGCTCCTTGCTTCAAATGTGGTTCTACGAATCATCTCCAACGCGATTGCATAGCAAGCAGAGATATTCAAGCCGCTTACAAGAAACACAAACAATACATAGAACAAGAAGCACACTATGTAGGAGACTTTGAGGAAGAAGTATACGATGAGGAAAATACGAACTTCGCCATCGATGACTTCCAACCTACCAAGAAACGTAGGACTCAGGAGTATGATACTCCAGACTATGAATAAGTATTTGACTTAGGTCATGAGATACGTGTTCAAGTTTGATTTTGATTGTTATTTTGACAGAATAGTCAATAAATCACGACTTTGTTCGATAAGTCGTTCTATTTAGAACAACCTTGATGTATTTTTGAGTTGTCATCAATAAAATCTATCTTATTCTACGAATGATTTGAGATTTTTACATCCCTGAAAGCAAAATTGGTTCAATGCGTCCAATTCTCAATGGCATAATCATTTTGAGTTCACCAAAATTCTGGTGATGTTAACTCATATCCGAAAAATCACAAAGACAAAAAGGAGAGATCCGCGACACGAGATCCGCGATCAGCGATCCGCCAACTTGGCTGCGATCCGCCATGCCTCGCTCGCCAAAGCCCATAAGCGCTTGGCCGCGACTCGTTAGGCCTCACTCGCCATGGCCATTCGCCAGCTTGGCTCAGCACCGAATCCGGTTTTTTGAAACCAACAATCGATAGCCTATCGAACAAATGCAACTTTTGCATCAATGGCTCGGCAACGAAGTGTCTTCGGACTCGCCATGCTTCGGATTTAGCTCAACCGTCGCATCGCATTGCCTCAATGCCTGACCGACTCTCACCACTCGCCTTGCTTCGGCTCGGCCTCTGGGTAGCTTCGGCCTTTGCCTTGGCCTCGGTCTTGGCTCGGCCACGCCACCTACGACGGTGTCCGGTCTCAATCTCTGACCTAGGCTATGATTATCATTGGTGATACTCGGTGATTAAAATGCGGCTTATCTTTTTCTCTCAAGTTTTGTCGTTGCCATGGCTATGTTATTGGCCTTAATGCACTTCATTTTGTGATGATATATTGTTTCAGTACACTTACTTTAAAGTGTTCGCCAAAGTCTAAAGTAGACTATTGATTCAATTTACATTGTTTTTGTAGATGTATCAAGGCGAGATTGAGTGTTTGTTGGATTGTGCAACAACTCACACGATTCTGAGAAATCGGCAATTGTTTTCGGATTTTACGCCAAGAGAATCGTCGTTATCTACGATGACAGGAACTGGACCCGTAATTAAGGGTCGTGGCACTGCTCAATTCTTACTGCCAAATGGCACTGAGATTCGGGTAGAGGACGCCCTATATGCGCCTAAGGCGCCAAGAACCTTGCTAGCTTTCAAGGATGTGCGTGACAATGACTATCACCTCAGCACTTATGTTGAAGATGGAACTGAATATCTGTTGATCACCTCCACTCAATCTATGCGCACTCGCATTGTGGAGAAGTGTAAGCGAGTTCGCAATGGCATGTATTTCACAACCATTCGAGCCAACGAATCTCATGTTGTTATATTATGTGATTCTGATGCTTATAAGCTTTGGCATGATAGACTCGGTCATCCGGGTCGTGATCTGATGATCCGTATTTTGAAATGCTCCCACGGTCATCCATTTTTCCGATCACAAAAGCACAGAGGGCGCCTCGGCCTCGGTTCGGCCGTGCCGTCGATAGCCGCCTCTCGGTTCCAAGGAGAGGTTCGGCCCCCTCCTGCTTCTCATGCTTCTGTAGCGATGTCTAATGCTCATCGTTCGTTTTGTAAAGCTTGTTCACTAGCAAAACTTCAAGCAAGACCATCTTTTGCTATTGATAATAAACAGAATATTCCGTTTCTACAACGAATACAAGGTGATATTTGTGGACCTATAACACCAGAATGCGGACCATTTCGATATTTCATGGTTCTGGTTGATGCATCAACGCGTTGGTCACACGTAGCGTTGTTGTCCACGAGGAATGCTGCATTCGCTAAACTCCTAGCTCAGATTATTAAGCTTCGGGCTCACCACCCGGACAATCCGATTAAGTCCATCAGACTGGATAATGCTGGAGAGTTTACCTCAAAGTGTTTTGATGACTATTGCATGTCAGTTGGGATTGAAGTTGAACATCCCGTACCCCACGTTCATTCTCAGAACGGTCTTGCAGAAGCCGCTATCAAGAGACTACAGCTTGTAGCTAGGTCTCTTGTCATGGCCACAAACTTGCCAGTTTCGGCATGGGGATATGCAATATTACATGCAGCTATGCTTATTCGTCTACGACCCACAGATAGCCAACCATTTAGTGCGTACCAGTTGGTAACTGGTTACGAGCCTGATATTTCGCATCTGCGTACTTTTGGTTGTGCCGTATATGTGCCGTATATGTGCCTATCACGCCTCCACTGCGTACCAAGATGGGTCCACAACGACGATCAGCTATTTATGTTGGATATGAAGCACCAACTATTGTCCGCTATATAGAGCCTATGACAGGTGATCTGTTTACTGCAAGATTTGCAGATTGTCACTTTGATGAGACATCCTTCCCGCCGTTAGGGGGAGATGGGGCCGCATCCGTCCCAAATGAACGTCAGGAATTGACGTGGTTCTCTCCCACTATGTCTCATTATGATCCCCGTACGTCTCAGTGTGAGACTGAAATACAACGCATATTAGAACTACAAAAGGTGGCGGATACGATGCCCGACTCCTTTACTGATATTGCGAAAGTGACAAGATCAACCATACCTGCTGCGAATGTACCTGCAAGGCTTAACATTCCTCGCCATGCGCGAGCACGCGCCGCCGGTCTCGGACCCGCAGCCCTAGGTGCCATCGGCAGCCTAGGCTCGGCACCTCCAAGTGGAGAGCCGGCGTCGACTTCGGATCCTCCTAGAAAGAGGGGGAGACCAATCGGTTCCAAAGACAATGTACCTAGAAAGAGGGCATGTGTCCAGGCACAAAGCGATCCGTTCATCATCGATACTGTGACGCCGTCACACGAGATTGTCTCCGACTATACCTATGTCCAAGAATCAACTCTGAATCATCTGGGGGACGCCTCAGACTCACTGTTGATGTTGGAGAACAAGGAAATCTCACTAAACTACTTATGCATGCACAATCTGATGGAAAGAAATTCCATGTATATCGATGATGCATTCGCTTACGCCGTTGCTCAAGAAGTTATTGACGACGACGATATGGAACCCCGCACTGTTGATGAATGTCAACGTAGGGCGGATTGGCCGAAGTGGGAAGAAGCAATCCAGGCTGAACTAGACTCTCTAAAGAAAAGGCAAGTTTTCGGACCGGTTGTGCCTATACCGCCGAACGTGAAGCCTGTTGGACATAAATGGGTCTTTGTCAGAAAGCGCAATGAGAATGGCGAAGTCCAGCGATATAAAGCTCGACTCGTGGCGCAAGGTTTTTCTCAACGCCCTGGAATTGATTATGAGGAGACGTATTCTCCTGTCATGGATACTATTACCTTCCGATACTTAATAAGTTTGGTAGTCTCAGAGAGACTCAATATGCAGCTTATGGATGTTGTAACTGCGTATCTTTATGGGGACCTAGATACGGAGATGTACATGAAAGTGCCAGAAGGACTTTCGTTACCCAAGTCAAGTGAGCAAAAACCACGAAGTTCATTTGCTATCAGGTTGAGACGATCTCTATATGGACTCCGACAATCTGGTAGGATGTGGTACACACGGTTAAGTGATTACTTGATTGGGAAAGGATACAAGAATGATGAGTTGTGCCCTTGTGTGTTCATAAAGAGAACAAGTTCAGGATTTGCCATTATAGCCGTCTATGTCGATGATATGAACATCATTGGAACTCTGAATGAGATCAATGAGACCGCTAGCTATTTGAAATCCGAATTCGAGATGAAAGATCTGGGAAGGACTCGGTTTTGCCTAGGCTTAGAACTAGAGCACCGAAGTGGTGGAATTTTTATACACCAGTCTGCATATGTCCGAAAGATGCTCAGGCGATTTAACATGGACAAAGTTATGCATCCTACAGGCACTCCCATGGTCGTTAGAAGTCTGGATATCAACAAAGATCCCTTTCGTCCGAAAGAAGATGACGAAGAAATCTTGGGAGCTGAATATCCATATCTTAGTGCGATTGGAGCTTTGTTATACTTAGCTCAGTGTACTAGACCAGACATCGCTTTCTCTGTGAACTTGTTAGCTAGATTTAGCTCTGCGCCAACACAACGTCATTGGGTTGGAATCAAGAACATCTTCCGATACCTTAAAGGAACCCTTGACATGGGCTTGTACTATCGATACACTCATCAGGATTCGACACATAGTCGATCTCTTGCATCTAACAGCACAAACCATGGCTCGGATCGCCATCCTGCAGCCATATCCGCCAACTTATCCGGACCCGCGGATGCTAAGTCGTGGTCCCGATACGGCTTTGGCGATACCCCCTCCTACTCAGATACACCAAATGATGTAATGGTAGGATTTGCTGATGCTGGATATTTGTCAGATCCACACAAAGGACGTTCCCAAACAGGTTATGTTTTTACCATTGGGAATACGGCGATATCTTGGAGATCAACCAAGCAAACCCTTGTTGCTACCTCCTCGAACCATGCTGAGATTATTGCACTACATGAAGCAGTCAAAGAATGTATTTGGCTTCGCTCAGTTATATCTCACATTCGAGAGTCTAGTGGACTTGAGTCTACTACGATGGGACCAACTTGCATATTTGAAGATAATGCAGCATGCATTGAGCAGATGAAGTTGGGATACATTAAGGGTGACAATACTAAACACATTTCGCCTAAGTTCTTCTACAATCAGCAGCAGCAAGAGACTTTGAATATTCAAGTGAAGCAAGTCAGCTCAGAAGAAAATGCAGCGGATCTGTTCACCAAGTCTCTACCTAAATCTACATTTATGAAGCATGTAAAGCGCATTGGAATGTGTCGCTTATCCGAACTCAAAGACTGAATGACTATCAGGGGGAGTTCTCATCTAGACTTCAGGGGGAGCCTAGTTATGCATGTCTCACATACTTGTAGTTGGTGCGTTGTACTCTTTTTCCTTAGACCATGCTTTTATTTTTGCCCAAGAGGTTTTTGTTTGCTGGCAAAGGTTTTAACGAGGCAACGGTTCATGCACCATTGAGGACGCGACACAAGGGGGAGTGTTCAAGGAAGGTTAACTCCGTAACTTCCGTGGTGTGTCTTGCCCTAATAAGACTAGAAGTCTAGATACTCTATTAGATAGGGAATCCCTGTTCGCCAGGGATACTTGATGTAATGCCTATATAAAGGCCTCCTTATCAATGAATAAACACAGAGAGATTTATCAATCTATTTCTCCTACAACAGTTTTTTAATTATATAAATTGATAACTTAATTGTATAATTTAGCTTAATTATATATATAGCTTAATTATATTTAATTAGAATTTGTTATTTAATATAATATAATTTAATATGTTAGTATATAAATTGTTATATTAAAATATGTTAGTATTATTGGTTATTATATTAATTAGAATTTTTTATTTAATATAATATAATTTAATATCAATTAATGTATTAATGCCTCGGGCTTTAGATGGCCGATGCATTAAGAAACCTATTCGGAGGCCGTCGTGGCAGCAGATCTAGAGGTTCTAGAAATTCCGGCGGTTCCGCAGACTCCGAGAGGACCGCTAGCCAGCCTGAGAGGACCACTAGCCAGCCGCGGAGGAGTGTAGATTCATCCCAGCCGCAGAGGACTGTGGATGCAGACCAGCCGCGACGGAGTGTGAGTGCTCGGCACCAGACCCTTCTCCAGGAGGGGCGGCCGTCGAGCACTTCACTTCCGCATGCCGGTCCCTCTGTGGCTCCGAGGTTTAGTCGGCAGCTGTTTCACGAGGAGATAGCTGCCGACGTTCCTCAGGTTCGTATGCCTGAGGTTCATCGGGAGCCGATGCCGAGTCCGACTCAGTCTGGTGCTGACTCGACTGAGGTTCCTACTCTCCCAAACCAGCTTTTCCTCCCGTACAACATTCCGGCGATACCGGAGGTCGATTATCAGGGTGTGCCCTTATGGCCGGATATGCCTCAGTACGTTAGTGCTGCGGAGGCATACCGGCAGCAGCCATTTGAGGACCCTGACCACCTTATTTCGGCGAGGAGAAAAGGGAAGTCGACAGACGAGTCATCCACTTCAGGTAACATTTGATTTTATTAATTAAATGTTTTATTAAAATTAACGCACTAATATTTAATTTTATTAACCAATCGTCGTTTTTGTGATAGGGACAGCCGCTAGCAGTTCACGGAGGAATACGAGAGGTGTCATCTGTTTTGACACGCTCAGGAAAACTGTTGAGCGCAGCGGCAGGATCCAGATCAACAAACCTCCTAATCAGGAGGTTCAGGGGAAGAAAAAACGCGACTACTCGGGTTGCGTGGGGTCAGTGATTAGGGACAGAGTCCCTATGTTGTGGACCCGGTGGGCTGATGTGCCCCAAGAGATCAAGAGGGAGGTGAACATTGCCGCGGCGGTGAGTAATTTAAAAAATTTAATTTATTTATCGTAATATTTAATAATTTTCGGTATTATTACAATTGTAAAACTAATAAAATATTATTTTTCAGACATTCTTCGAGATTGCCGAACACAGGCGGGATTGGGCGGACAACCAGCAGACCTTGAGGTACGTTTGTTTTTATGATATTATAATTATCTTATAATTATTAATATTTTATGATATTAATAATATTTCTAATGCACTTTTGTTTTTTTCGTAGGTTCAAAGAGTGGAAGAACGAGCTGCGTTCCCACTATAACGAGTACGACCACCTTGGTCGTATGGGCACTCCCAGGGAGTTCGTGTTCCGGGAGTACGAGTGGCGTTGGTTGAAGACAGTAGACTTCAACAACCCAATTATGCAGGTAAATACTAAACTTCAGTAAAAATGTTTATTTTGTTAATATTTTAATTATTAGTTTAATTATTTTATAATTATTACATTAATATTTTCTGATGTATTTTTCTAATATTTTATTATTTGTTTGAAGGAACGGTCTCGGATAAACTTTGCGAACCGCCGCCGGAACACAACCCCCCATCATGCTGGTTCACGGCCGTTTGCACAGTATCAGGAGGAGGCGCTCAGAGATCATCCTGATAGCAACCCGTACGTGGAGACGTTCAAGATCGCTTATCCACAAGCGACAGAACAGCTCCTAAGTCGTTCCTTACAATTTTAAAATTTTAATTATTAATTTTACTTAATTATATATTTGTTATAATATTAATTTTTTTTTCCCGTCCACTTAGGAGAGGGTTAACTGAGCCGAAGAAGAGGTGCTCCAGCAAGTAGTTCGGGACACACAACCGAACATTTCAGAGGCAGATCTAGAAGAAGCCATGCGCCATGTCGACCGGTCCAGTGTCCAAACGGCAGCGAGGATCTTCGACGCAGCCTTCCCAAACCAGTCAAACAACTACTACTGCCGGGGTTTGGGAAGTGCTGGACTAGGGCTTCTGAAGACCACTAAGGGAGGTCAGAAGAAGGGAGGCGGGGAGAGCCAGCATATGAGGGGGGAAGTGCAGCGATTGGCCGCAGAATTGGCGACCTCGTCTCAGACAGTACAGGAGCTGAGCCGCAGCACACAGCAGTATCAGCAGGAGACGCGCCGCAGATCACAGCAGTATCAGTTGGATGTGGCCGGTTGGCATGCCGAATCCGAAAGAATTCGGCAACACAACTACGACGGCCAACAAAACTGGTGCTATGAGCTGTTCGCGGCACAACAACAAGGCCTTCCACCCCCGCCCCCGTTTCAGCGGTTAGCGGAACCTCCAATGCCTCAACCTCCCGTGTTCGGTCAACAGGATGACGAGCCTGATGGAGAGCAGGATGCTGGGGATGACCTGCTAGACTTTAGTAGTTTAGGTGATGATTAGGGTTTAGGGTTTATGTATATTAGAACGAATTTAATAAAAATGGTATTTAGACGTGTTTCTTGTTGGTGCAAATGCATAGAATGTTTTTGTGATTTGCAGGTTGCTTGGAATGGTAATTTAGAAAATAATTTAATTTTTTTTTCCCAAATGTAAGAAAAGCCGACGATTTTGGCATTATTTCGTCGGCTATACAACTTATAGCCGACGAAAATTACATTATTTCGTCGGCTATAACTAATTAATGCCTATTAAATATTAATATATTTTGAGGAAATAGCCGACGAAAATTATGTATTTCGTCGGCTATTTTTAACAACATATAGCTGACAAACATTTATTAATTCGTCGGCTATACGTTGTTAACAATAGCCGACGAAATACATAATTTTCGTCGGCTATACTTAATGAATTTCGTCGGCCATACTCGAAAATACCCGACGAAGTTCGTCGGCAATTTGTCCCAGGTTTGGCCGACGAAAAATATTTTCGTCGGTACAGTCGTCGGCCATACTCTACTATAGCCGACGAATTTTTTTTTCGAAAATTTCGTCGGCAGATGGTATAGCCGACGAAATATAACCATAGCCGACGAAATTTTTTTCGTCGGCTATTCATCCGCATCTGGTAGTGACATGTGTGATACTAGAGTTGGTGTAGTTGTAATAGGGTGCAGACATATGGATTTCGTTGAGGACACCATCAATTTTGTCATTGTGGCATTTTGCTGCTGCTTTGGTTTTGGTGTGGTAATGGAGTCTTTGTTATATGTTTCTGGGTGTCCAAAGCAATTTTTTTTGTTACTTCTAGTTTTGATATTTTTTTTTTTTAACATTAATACTATAATTGACTGAATATGATTTACTTTGCATGTATTTGTTTTTAGTGTTTTACTAGCACTATGATGAAACTAAATGTCATACTCAGATTGACATTTAATTTACATCTTTGGTTTTGAGCTTCTATGCTATGCTACATTTGGGTGTAAGTAAAATACACAGCTATTAGCCATACATATGCTTGAGCAATTTGTTGTTTGGCTGCCATCATCTATATGCTTTCAAATTTTATATGTCTTGTAATGTATATAATGAGAATCATTCTAATTAAACGTTTGAGAGACGTGTTTGATTGAGTTGGTTTTACAGCAGTACTATTTCCAGACTTAAGTACTAATGTGTAGAGGTATTATTTGGCTTGATACAATATAATCTTTTAGCTTTGATATATTAGTTGCTGCATCACTATTTTCAGTACTTGATATTTGCAGACTTACATGTCTCATTGTCACCTATTTATTTGGTCGAGTTTTTGTTTATCCATTCGAACTGTACTTAAACTTAATTTATTGTCTATATTATACAAAGACCATTTTTAGAAGTAATAAGTTTTGAAGGAGAGTTTGTGACTGGTAGTAAATGAATATATGGATATGTTCGTCATCCCACTGATATATTTATTATTTAAGTTATTTCTTTTATAAATAGCCGGTTAACTTTGTTTGGTGACTAATAATCTCTCTTGTTTAGTGATGCAGCATACATTTCGTTGGAATGAAAGTCCAGTGATGTTTACAATTGTTTTAATTCCTATTATTTTGTAAAAGTTGTTTTAGCTAGTCTTACTTTTCACTCCTGTGATTAGTGTTTTGTATATATAACTATCTATTGGCATAACAAAATCCTGTAATTTTGGTAACATCATTGGACAACGAATGTAAGCGACAGACCAGGAAGTTCTTCAAAAGTGAAATGAGACTGGTAATCATACGGTGGTCGCAGGGAACCATAGAGGGACAGTTATTGACTCTTGAGGTGCAACTCAGGTGACTTATGTATTTTTTTTGTTTTGCATCGTTAATATTCTCTTCTTCTTGGCATGTTACGTGACCTGGTCTTCACTTCAGTTTGCATCAACTCAGTTTTCATATTGTTATAATATTATTGACAGGGAATTGAAAGGTAACTCGCTTATATGAATTGTATGGAACACTTCGTTTTCTTGATTTTAGTGCAATAGTGGAGCTAAAATGCCATAGATAACAAAGTTGTGCAGTTAACTTAGTGGACACACCTAGGTTATGTTGAGAGAAATCTTCACCTTTATAGATGAGATATTTCATGGTGTAGTCTCTTGTACTTGTAGTGTACCATCTCTAAGAGCTTGTGCATTTATGTTTTACTTGGAACTGTATATGAGAATGATGTGGAACTGTATGTGAGAATGATGCAGGTGTTCTTCCGGTTGACAACAATGATTACCCTTTACCGCTTCGTGCGAAATGACAGTTCGGTGACAGTTATTACCCGATTTACCGTTTCGTGCGGAGGTTATTACCCGCTTATTACCCAATTTACTGCTCAGTGCGGTGGTGATTTTACCATGGTGATTTTTAGATACAGCTATGTGCTGGGTTTACAGTACGGGTGCTACCACGTCTTGCCCCGGGGGCGTAGGATTACCGTACTGGGTTTACTGCTTTGTGCAGGGGTTAGTGTTGGCGCGACCACGTCTTGCCTGGGGGGCGTAGGCTTACCACACTGGATTACGGCTGAGTGCCGGGTATTACCGCTATGTGAGGGGGATTACAGCTTTGTGCTGGATTACGGCCGAGTGCCGGGTATTACCGCTATGTGCGGGGGATTACAGCTTTGTGCTGGAGTTGCGGCCGAGTGCCGGGTATTACTGCCATATGTGGGAGATTATGACTTTGTGCTTGTTTTATCGCCATGTGTGGGAATGCGGCTTTACAGGTAACATTAACTTCTTATTTTAAATTTCGAGGACGAAATTTTTAAAGGGAGTGAGAATGTAATACCCCGTACATTTTAAAAAGTTTATTAAATATATGTGCAAATACAAATGACTCGTTATTAATATATGTATTGGGATGAGCTAATTAGTGTTTGTCGAGAAATCTAACTAAACCTGGTGGATACTAAAAATGCTCGGATTATTAATTGAACTTTTGTAGTTAAGGTGAAAGTCGAGATTTTTTCGAGATTGATAAGAGAATATGCCAAATGATGAAATATTTGGAAAATTAGAAACTCACTGTTTAATCTAAACCCTTGGATTATAAGTCGGTGGCAACTATATATATGGGTGAAGATTAGAATGATGGGAGAACACTCCAGACTCATCGAGTACTCCACCCGCCTCTTAGCTCGCCGACCCGGAAGAACGATCACCGTACCTCCGCCGTTAGGCCAGCTCCGACATGGCCCCCGGTATGATTTTCTTCCTCTCCTCACCGACATCATTCTTGTGGTGGTGTCTTGTTCTGTTGTCAACTGAGAAGAGAGAATCGACGAGTGAAGCTTCGAGTTTTTGGGCGGAGTCTCTTCGATTCAGTCGATTTCAACAGTGTTTGTGGTATGAGAATCCTTCCTCTTATCGTCCACATCACTCTAGTGAATTTCGATTCGATCGATTTATGGACTGATTCTGTTTTGAGTTTTATGAGTTTGTGCTGTTCTTCGTCGTTCTTCGACGTCATCGATGCTTCTGCCTTCTCTTGGCTTAGTTTCATTCTTCTTTATGTTCTGTGGTGAATTCTTGAATTATTTGGGGAAAGAGGAGAAAAGATACCCCAGGAGAGGGAACTGAGAGTAATTGTGGGAGTGAATTCTTGTGAAAATAACACCTTAATTCGGATTAATCCATATTAATCCGGGTCAGGGTGTTACAGCTTTGAAGGAGGCTTTTTAGGGACTTCTGCTTGGATGGCCTGAAGGCTTGAATGCTTGAAGAAATGGGTTTATGTGTTGCTGGATGGGTTTTCAAATCGATGTCTGATCCCCCCGTGATTGATCCCCGAATCACCCCTTTTATAGGCTCAGGGTTGGACTTTAAGGTTCAGCAGAACCCTTGGCTATCTATATAAAACTTTTATCCCTCATATCATACATGATTTCAGCCATAAAATCTGGGGAAGGATTACTTAGATGAGAGGTGATGTATTGGGATTCGGGAGAAAGCAAACCCTTTGCAGCAGTCAACAAGATTTACTGCAGGGAAGGCTGCAGTGCCATAAATCTCGGGATGAGATAGGCAAGAAATCTTGAGAGTGGTGATCCCGTTGTTTGAGAGAGAAGAGGAGACTTTTTGACTGGCCTCAAGGCTACTCCCAAATGACGGAGGAAGAGCGTTTGGCTTGCACTGTGTATTCAACAACTGCGGGGGAGAGAAGGTCTCACTACAGGGAGGAAGAAACAGATGTCTTGCTGCTGTGGAAGAAGAAATATTTTAATGCGAGGACTGATATTGGGCTTTGGACTTTAAAGAGAGAGAAGGGTTGACCCAACCCCAAATTCTCAAGTTTCACCATTTCACCGTCGATCTAAGTCATTGGACTTGAATTTCGGGCCCAAAACCGAAATCACCGACGACTTTAAATCGACGAATGAGCATGTGCGTTTCCGTGACCTTCCACACCACACCCAAAACTGCAAGCCCCAAAAATGCGTGGATGTGGCTTTGGTCCACATCTAGGGCGTGTTTGCTTGGCGTATGTATAGTCGAGTAATGAATATAAAATCCTTGTAAAATTATAGGATTTTACATAATTACGCGAATATGCATGGTCTTTGTCGCGTGACAACATAGTAACTAATTGCATGATTTTTCGTGTAGCAACATTAGCCCCCATAATTATGTGGGCTGCTTGAGGCATGGAGTGAGCCACATAATCAAAGTCCATAGAGAGGAAGAAAAATCAGCCCACCCCAAATTACCATTTAAGACTTTTAGTCTACTTCTTCTCCCTTGAGGAGTCCATCAGTTTCGTTTTTCCTCTCTCCTCTTTCAAAATCGCGCAGGAGCAGCCCTGTTCTACCTCCTCCCCACCTTCGAGTCTCTCCTCAGTCTTCGATTTTTCTAGGTTCCAGGTATTGCCTCCTTTTGCGTGTTGATTCT
Organism: Potentilla sterilis; assembly: GCA_963682095.1. NCBI lineage: Eukaryota > Viridiplantae > Streptophyta > Magnoliopsida > Rosales > Rosaceae > Potentilla > Potentilla sterilis. Next base: position 44,363,404 of record OY821754.1, read on the forward strand.
TCGTCTCCTTCCTCTTTTTTTTTATTTTTTTATTATTTTTTTTTCAATCGGCATTGTTTTCCCTCCTTGCTGCAGGGAATTGCTCGGCGTCTTCCTAAACAAAAGTTTTCTGAGCCGCCGTGGCCTTGAGGTGCGACTCAGGCCTGAGTTTCATTGTTTTCCTCTTACTACAGGGAGCCGATTACCAACAGGGTTGGGGTCTTCCAGCGTATTCCCTCTTTTCTTTCGCTTCAGCTCACAATTCGTGTTTTTCTCCTTCACTGCAGGGATTGCCTCCAAGAGCCTTTGCATGCAAATTGGCTTCCAACATTTGCCTTCAATTGGTGGAGTTGATTTTAGTCTGGGATTCGAGACAACATGCTTTCTTCACTTCAGGTAATCTTCAGTTTCTTTAAGTAACTCTCGTGAGTGTTTTGCTTCATGGAACATTGCAATTCACTTGATTGATATATTCTGCTTTGTTCTGAATTAATGCCGACATTAGATAAGTTTTTGTTTCCGCTGCTGTTTGAGAAATTGTCTGTAACTTATTACATGGCCTTACTTTGATGTGTTTAAAGTCATACAAGCTTCTGATTCCTACAAGCTTGACCTTGTTGCTTGGCTTAATTTCGTCATTTTGGAATAGCAATTGCTCGAATAGTTCATAGGAATAGCTAGGAAACTTTTGCTTGCATTTTGTAAGATTTAGGAATGATTATTGCTTTGGCTTCATTTGTTCTGCTTGGTTTATATTGTCTGCTTAAGCATGGTGTGGTTGGTTTTTGGTCTTTACCAAGCATGGGTAATGTTTGGGACTTGTGCAGGGTGATGATTACTGTATTTAGTTTGGTATGAGAATTAACAAGGAAATGTAAAGGCTAAGAAATTGAGGTTGAATGTATTGGAATAGACTCATTAGCAAAGTTTAGGGTAAAATTGAAGGAATCTAATTACTAAGGGTAAGCTAATTATGAGAAGATAGTTGGTGGGAATTTGCAGCAATACGAAAGACTTACATATGTTCAGTTTATGATAGAACAAGGAGGAATCAAATTTAGCTTGGTTGGATAGGTTTGGTAGTTTGTAATATGGATTAGCATGTTGTGTAGGCAGAGGGAAATATGTATGAAAAACCTTATTTGGTCATCATTGATGTTGATTATAGATACCATCATTAAGCTTGACTTGCTACTGTAACTCAAAATAAAGTATGCATCACTGAAGTGCGTGAGTGACCCAATGATTGATACAATCAGCATGTTTGCATGTCATCTACAATATGTGTTTGAGTCCTTGAACAATTTTCATATTTGCAGTCCTTTTCCAAGTGGTTGGAAAGTCATGTGACCTTGATTCTTTGTTTCTTGAATCACCGAAGCTAACTTCTTTGCCTTGATTTTGAAATGGTATGCATGCTACAATGATTTTTGTTGCTTGATTCTAAATAGATTTAGCTTGTGGAAACTTTACATAAGCATGTATTAGGAACGTGTTTTGATTGCTTCGGCGTGGGATTGTCTTTTGTAATTTTGATGACCACGAGAGAGAGCACATGTGCATTGAAGGGTTTTATGCTTTCGGCATGGGCTTGGCATGACTCTATCATGGTCTTTAGAATGGATGTACGACTTTTAACAGAGGAGCGTGGCAAGATATGTTCATTGAATGTGTTAGACTTATATATGCCTGGCGTAATTAATCCTTTTAATCGTGAATCTATTTAGCGCGGGGTGTGCTTGGCGTAATTATAAGATTGAAATATGTATTGGCTTGTTGGGGGATATCATGTTTAGGCAATGAACATGACATACCCTGGCTTGGCATGGCTCGTGCATTGCTTGGTTGCCATATTTGTTTTCAGTGCTTATAAACTGTATTACAGCTTGGGATTGATAATGACTTTACATGGGTTGTTCTCGCATCGGTATAAAGAGTTGTGCTTTGCGAGATTGTTAGGTTGCCAATGATGGCAGGTCATACGGACATGACATATTTTGGCGTGACATTGTATGTTTTATTATTCATGAGCATGCTTGGGGTTTTGGGTGCTTAAAATTGCGTGGGGGTGACTTGTAGACTTTTGAATTGCGGGACTGCATAAATAAATGCTCTAAGTGTGAAAAGGTCTTTTGCTGGATATGCATTTTGTATATGAGCATAGATCTTTGCTTGATTGACTTATTATATAGGTACTTAGTTCAAGTGGAAAGGGCATGACAATATATGTAATTTTGTTGTTGTGGTAAATGACTATTGATATAGGTGTAGGGATTGATGAAAGCTACAGAAAGAAGGTATGATATATAATTGAAGGGCTTAAATTTTTGGAACTTTGGCATGAATTTAGAAAAGGGTTGAATTTTATGAAGCTAGGCTATGATGGTAAATGTGTAGGTACACCACCGCGGTGAACATGGTATTAACTCTGGGTTTGAGTTTATAAATTTGGTGTTGGGAATATGGTGGGCAAAGGATTGAATTTTAGGAATATCAAATTTATGTTGCTTGGGGTTGTACCTTCTCTATGGAAGAGGATGTAAGATGGTTGAATATAGGAAATCTCTTGCATGAAATGGGCTACTGGTATATGTTCTAGCGTGACTGCAAACATAAGACTCTAGTTAACCTGGAAACGTAGGCTACTGCGCAGGAGGTTTTTCTTACTGCAGGGGATTTTGCTTGCTGTAGGAGTGAGACTGTAGGCACATCAGCAATTAATTTGGTTCGAGAAAGACTTGGGATGGTGTTTGGGTTTGATTGGTGTTGCTTACTGCTTGGTTGAATTTTGTTTGAATGTTCTGATGGCTTGATGGAGTAATGATGCTCGTAGCTTGATGGAGTAATGATGCTTATAGCTTGATGGAGTAATGATTGCTTGATCTGATGAATATAGCTTGACTGTATGATGCCATTGCCAGGCGATATAACCGTAACGGTATTGAGAGAGAAAATCTGCGAGGAAAATATAACCGCAGCTATTTGCAGGGAACAATTTGCTTTCCTACTGGATGAGCACATCATATTTTTAAATGGAGAAGGAGGTCAGGTGATCATAATTGCATAGTATGCTCCTTTGGCTTGGTGCGTGTTTTCTCTTTTTAGTTATATGCATTCTAGTTTAGAATAATTGTCAAGTGCTTGCTCTAATGATCTTTGCATGTTTGAGTATGCTTGCTGTAATGGTTTCTCTGGAAAGGTTTTGGCATTTGAGATCAACATGGTTGAGGTAGTGAGCTTTAGGGAAAAACATGAGTGGATTGAATGACTTTTATCGTTAAGCTGATATATATGCTAATGGAGAAAGTTGTATTACAGTAACCTAACAAAAGGTTCATTGCAACTCATAATATTTTTTTATTAAAGATACTGGCTAATTTGATTTGATGGATAGCTGAATATGGGTATACAAATGCAAAGTTGGCTTAGGGAATGATATTGGGTTTGTGTGTAAGCTTCTAGGACATTAGAATCTAGCATGTTAGAATATTTTGGTTTGTTGAATAGTTACATTCGGCTGTTTCCTTGCCTTACTGCATGGTAGTAATAAGAACAGCACTTATAATGCTTGAGTTGCTTGGTAAGAATAAGAGTTTGAGTGCATGATGCATAAATTTCTTAGTCTGAACTAACTGTTTTCTTCCAAGAATAATCATAATTTTTTCTTCTTCTTTTGCGTCAAAGAGCTAGAGGGCTTATTGATCACAATCCATATGTACTCATTGCAGTAAACTCAAGCATCAAATAATAATGTGAAGCACTAGAAAGTAGGAAGGCTCAAGTTGAGTGATGGTGAGGAGAGGAAGTAGAGACTGAGGAGACTCTTCTGATATGGAGGCATGCATGGTGAGACATCATATATTGGAGACTCAGTGCTAGTTCATGTTGGATCAACTGAAGGAAGCTGCTTGGAACATTTTTTTGTTAGATGCGCAGGCCTGCTAGTTTAGAAGACTGCTGCAAGGAGGTTCACCAAATTTCAAATTCGTGCTTGAACATTTGAAGAAATCTGCTATGAATTTCTCTAGTCATGCATAAACTCAGACAGTGTAATTCATTGCTTGTATTAGCATGGTATCGCTTTTTGACTTTGTTGAATTGTTTGGAAGAATTTGAAACAGCAGTTTGAGCAATGCTAATTCAACTTTTTGTCTGATTGACCTTAGCAGTAGATGTGTTGGCTTGAGAAAGGCTTGCAATAGGATTTTTGGTTTTACTTCAAGAAGTGCTTAACTAATAAGAGACACTATCTTTATCTAATCATTGTAGTGAAAATCTGAACTACAGTAGAAAGCTTGAGATATGTTTTGACAGTAGCTATAAAGAATTTGATTATTGCTAGGCAAACTATCAAGAAGGTTTATACAAACTGTTGTATAAATTATTTGGGGAGAATTTTGGAATTGCACACACCAGCCCCCAAGTGTGTATGCATGAACTATAAACACAATTCATCATTGATAGAAGTTCTTAATGTGGATCACATGAACTGCCATCCATGATTAAGCTTGTTTGCATGGCTTGATTTTGCTTGGGCGAACTAGAGTTGCGAGTACTTTGTTGCAGTGATACATACTGGTTTAAGAAATGCCTGCAACAAAGATTTATTGTATAGAGAACTTTTGAGTATGATAGTACATCTTTTATACTACGCCAAAGAGGGCTGCAACTTGGGGGCTAATGGGCATAAGAGAATAAGTTATTGTCTCTTGTTGTTGCAGGATATCTTTATCTCAGTCTTGATAATTCTTGACAATGGGATCCCTGTAGTCTCCATGTCCGAATCGGCAAAGACAATGACATCTTCATTTTCCATTATGGACATGGTCCTTGTTGTTTCTACAGCGAAGCACTGAGGCCCATGTTCCTCAGATACGCGCATGAGTGCCTCTGCAGCGGCTTGCCAGGCTTGTTGATCATACTCCAATTGATCAATTAAAGACGTGAACTTCGGGTTTTATTGGGGCGCTTGTGCAGCAGTAGGCTTGCATCTTTTTCTACTATGTTACTTCATCTCATCATCTATTTTAGTGATACAATAAGCCTGGCTTGTCTCCTCACACCTACAAGTGTTGCTTGCTCCAATGCAGGGTGGCTTCTGGTGTCACATCCCGGGACCAGCTCCGCTGTAACACGATATTGTCCGCTTTGGACCCACCGGCCCTCACGGTTTTGTTTCTGGGAGCTCACCAGCAACTTCCCAGTAGGTCAACCATCCTGGGATTGTTCTAAGCTTAGCAAGCTTAACTTCAGAGTTCCCATCCCCTCCGAAGCCACTGAGCTCCCAAAAGGCCTCATGTTAGATGGAGGTGGGCATGCACATATAAGGCACATCACCCCCTCTTCGTTGGCTGGAGGGGGATATTACAATCCACCCTCCTTAGGAGTCCGACGTCCTCGTCGACATACTCCCACCACACGGCAGAGTGGCTCTGATACCAATTTGTAACACCCTGACCCGGATTAATATGGATTAATCCGAATTAAGGTGTTATTTTCACAAGAATTCACTCCCACAATTACTCTCAGTTCTCCCTCCTGGGGTATCTTTTCTCCTCTTTCCCCAAATAATTCAAGAATTCACCACAGAACATAAAGAAGATTGAAACTAAGCCAAGAGAAGCCAGAAGCATCGATGACGTCGAAGAACGATGAAGAACAACACAAACTCATAAAACCCAAAACAAAATCAGTCCATAAATTGATCGAATCGAAATTCACCAGAGTGATGTGGACGATAAGAGGAAGGATTCTCATACCACAAACACTGTTGAAATCGACTGAATAGAAGAGACTCCGCCCAAAAGCTCGAAGCTTCACTCGTCGATTCTCTCTTCTCCGTTGACAACAGAACAAGCCACCACCATAGGAATGATGTCGGCGAGGAGCGGAAGAAAATCGTACCGGGGGCCACGTCGGAGCTGGCCTAATGGCGGAGGTATGGTGATCGTTCTTCTGGGTCGGCGAGCTAAGAGGCGGGTGGAGTACTCGATGAGTCTGGAGTGTTCTCCCATCATTCTAATCTTCACCCATATATATAGTTGCCACCGACTTATAATCCAAGAGTCTGCTTTTTTATATGGCACGAGCTGCTAATCAAAACTACAGCAGCAGGGTCTTTCACATTGAGCACAAGTGCATATGCAGTAGAAACAATATTTGCTTGTATGCATTAAGTAAGAATCTCCTTAATCGTATATAGCATGAGAGTTAGGCTTATCTCTGCAAAGCTGCCACAGTAAGGAAAGAATCATTAAGATTGATCGAGCATGTGCCATAACAACAACTGTTTTATGTGATCTAGGAACAAATTTACAAGTTCACAATGCAGGAACTGAAACTGAAAGTTCCATATTTGTGAGAAACTACCAGCAAAGATTTTTGGTATGAAACAAATGGCTATGGCAGTAAAAACCAATTGGGATGATAGATTGCTGAAGACTCATGTGATGACAGAGAAGGCTACAATTAGGAAAACACTTGCACCAAGAAAAGAAAACTTTTCGACATCAGGCATATTGGAATTTGTCAAATCTGTGGTCATTGAAAAAACATAACACAATGACCAGTAATAGGGAAACCCACACCCCCCCCCCCCCCCCCCCATTACTTGCATCCAACTATAGTTGTAAAGAATGACCAGGCTTGAAATAAACAATAAATAGTAACCGAATGAACCAACTGAACCAACTGATTGAGAACGAAATTGAGGCGCAGGGTTTATCTTGTTTAGCCTGTTTGTGCCTCCTCTAATTACAGAAGACAACCTACTGCAGTGCATTGCCAGCATGGTAATTGTACTGAGTATGAATTTGAGGTGCATGACTCATAGTTGAAGAATTTTTTAAAGAAAAGAAAATATTTTTTCTTCAGGTATCTTGCATGTTGACAAAGGCAGCAGCCCATATAAGCATGGTTGAACCACATAACTGCATGATGAACAAATCGCGAAGAATTGAAGGTTGCAGGGTTGAAGACAAAGAACAAAAAATACAACAGTGGTGGATCATATCAACATAAGGTACTCTCCTATTACTTGCTCCCACAACAAATGTGATCAATACAAGCATACTGAGGTTGAAGGATTGCATGAGATCGTCTGAATCACAACCTAGTCCCCAGTGGAGTGGCCAAATATTGCGGGGGTTCTTTGATTAAGCATTGACTAGGTCGAATTCAACCCAAAAATGGGAAGAATTCGTGTGTGATTTGAACTACATGATAATCAAAAGAGCTTGACAACATGAGCGTAGTGCGGGAGCTAGAAACGCACTGCGGTGAGAGAATTTGGGGGTGTTTTTGGGTAAGGGATTTCTGGAACAAATTGAAGATTGAAGGTGGCTTTTGAGGGAAGATGGCTGGGAATATGAATTGATGCTTAAAGGCGTGAGGCTTGAAAGCGCAGGGAATGGAAGGCTTTGAAGGAGGCTTTTTAGGGATTTCTGCTTGGATGGCCTGAAGGCTTGAATGGTTGAAGGAATGTGTTTATGTGTTGCTGGGTAGTTGCTGGAATCGATGTCTGATCCCCCCGTGATTGATCCTCAAATCACCCCTTTTATAGGCTCAGGGTTGGACTATAAGGTTCAACAAAACCCTTACTTGTATCCCTAAAATCGTACATGATTTCAGCCATAAAATCTGGGGAAGGATTACTTAGATGAGAGGTGATGTATTGGGATTCGGGAAAGCAAACTCTTTACAGCAGTGAACAAGATTTGCTGCAGGGAAGGCTGTAGTGCCATAAATCTCGGGATTAGATAGACAAGAAATCTTGAGAGTGGTGATCCCGTTGTTTGAGAGAGAAGAGGAGACTTCTTGACTGGCCTCAAGGCTACTCCCAAATGACGGAGCAAGAAAGTTTGGCTTGGATTGTGTATTCAACACCTGCGGGGGAGAGAAGGTCTCACTACAGGGAGGAAGAAACATATGTCTTGTTGGTGTGGAAGAAGAAATCTTTTAATGCGAGCAATGATATTGGGTTTAAGGTGAATTGGGCTTTGGGCTTTAAAGAAAGAGAAGGGTTGGCCCAACCCCAAATTCTCAAGTTTCACCATTTCACCGTCGATCTATGTCCTGGGCCGGGTCCAGGAGTGCTGGCTGCGGGTTTGGGGGCTTGGGTAGCCTCTCTATGACTACTGTCAACAGTCGGCAGCTAAGAGGTCAAGGAGGTGACTTTGGAAAATTGCGTCCGCATCGGCATCATTATTCTTGCTATCGGCATTGATGATGTCGTTGTGCGCAGCAGCATGAGCAGTCTGCAGCAGCAGTGACGCTGCGGCATCGGCAGTGTCAATCGCATGGGCTAGGTGCGCTTGCTGCGCATTCATATCGGTAGTATGCAGGGCTGCAGGCACTAGCGCAGGTGCAGCAGCGACAGCGTCAGCAGGCTGCGCATCAGTGTTCGTATCGGATAATGTATCTGTATCTGTGTCGGATACGGGACTTTGGCGTGTAGGCGTATCTGATATGGGATCTTGGGTCGGATACGTGTCAGTTGTGGTCTGGGATACGACAGTAGTATCGGACACGTCCTGCAAGGGCTGAGCAGGGTTATTATTGAAGGAGTTTTACCAATGATAGGAGCACAATGTGCGACGATATTAATATGTATTTGCCCTCGTTTATGCTTTTTTTTTATCCCTTATTTATTTAAGATAGAGTCATAATTTAGTTTAGTGTCATTTCGGTAGAGTTTTGGTAAAATGTGCCTTAGAGTCCGAAAATGACTAAGTATAGAAATCTGGAAAAATAGTGCAAAATGTGTCTTTTTCGTGATTCTGAGATGAATGGAATTGTGACTTATCCTTTTCCAAATTTGATAAAATTTGGTATGCATGTTATTGGCTTGCTAAAGAGTTTTGTGTCAAAAATACAGATCAATCGGAGCACTGAGGAAAAAGTTATATTCGGTCAATGTCACAAAGGTCAGATCTGCTGAGAAGAAGGAAGAAAATCAGCTTCGATTTTGGTCGCCAGATCTCGCTCGCCAAGTCCTTAATCGGCCGCCAACAACCTTGCTCGCCAGAAGATCAGCCACCAACAACCTTGCTCGCCAAGCTCTTGTTTATTCGCCATCAGCCTCATTCGCCAACACTAGCTTGCCAGCTTGCACATATCCGCTCGCCAACCATCCGCGCATGCCAGTGTACATAATTCGCGCTACCCGCCAGAAGCGTAGACTCGCCACCCAGATTAGCCTCGCCAGTACCCGATACTAGCAAAGTCTGTACTCGCGAGCAGAGAGGAATTTCCGGTAATGTCTTCAAGCGGCTGCAGGCGTACCATATCATTCCAAGAGCTTTGCAACGTCCAAGAAGAAATCATAAGCCGGCCAAGTAAGAGTTGCTTTGTTCAATAAGGAGAGAAAAGCCTATTCCAACCCGGATTTGGAAACCTTATTTATTGAAGATTTCTATCCCGTTTTGAGCAAGGAAAACTCTCCCAATTCAGCCTTGCCCTTCTCATATAAATAGAGGCCGGCACCATGAAGAAAGGTGTCACATTCCAAAAGCAAAAATCTAGCCAAAGCTTTACTAAAATTCCCCAAGAATCCTACAAAGAAACTACAAACCGAAACACCCTACCTCCACCACCACAAAAAAACCAGCCGAACCACCCTCATCCTTTCATCCAGAAAATTGCTGCCGCACCACCACCATCTCCCTCCATCAAGATCCATACGACGTGAAGCTCCAAAGGTGTTCTAAAAGTGTGATCTACTCCCCACTCTCGATTTTGTAATTCTTTCTTTGTAGTTATGTTAAACTTTGTCTATGAAGTTAGCATGAATTCTTGGTTTCAAATATTATGTCTATGTATTGTTTGGATTGAAGTTTGGTTTTATTTACATGATCAATTTGTTTTCTTTATCTTTATTTGGTTTTTGGATGTAAGAATATGGATTGCATGTTAAAGAGTAAGGGAAATATGTAACAAGATAGTAATAGGATAATCAGCAAAAGCATGTTAATTTAGTTGTAGTTTCGTACTTGGTTAGTTCTTTGAATTCGTGTGCCTTAAAGGTTGGTGTTTTACGCAAGAGCTATGTGTGAGACATTGATCTCATTAGCCGAAAATAATATAGATGGGGTAAACAATGATTTACTTTATTTGTGTTGCTTTCACGAGGGCTAGGGTAGTTTAAAGAACTTGCATGTTTAATATGAAGAGTGACGCCTTATGTCTTAACTTGTTTCCAATTAAAAAGACTTTGTGCGTATTTGCTAGCTAGTTCATGTGTCGACGCTGCGTGTTATGTAAACCGGTTAGTAACAAGATTGGGATTAGACGCTGCGTTAATTCTAAGTACATAAGAAGTCTAGTAACGATTAGATGGCCGCTGCGGTTCTAATTGGAATTGGAACTAAGTCGAGTCTGCATCAGCTTAATGTGATTGTCGTGAGTCTTGTTTATTATTTGGTTATGTGTTTTGATTGCTTTTGTGCTAGTGCTTTGTGGAAGAATGTCGACCAAACTTGTAAATAATAGATTTAGGATTTATTTTCAGCAATTTATTTTCTTGTCTAGGAATTTAGAGGCAGCTTTGCTGCCAAGCCTTTTATCCCCCATAATTTCGTGTGTGAATATGTATATATGTATATAAGTGTGACAATTGTATGCATATGTGTTTGTGAATATTTTGTGTTAACAATCTCCTATTTCAGGTACCCTTAATCCCCGGCTTAGAACGATCCCTACTTATTCTATACTACTAACGATTGTAGGGTTATTATTGCTTGATGCTCGCTTCGGCGAACTCGTCAACCAATCGGAGCAAAGAAAAGATGCCAGGAAATTACAAAGTACAAAATCGGAGAAAATCCAGTATTTCCAGTATTTTCCTGGAAACCTAAATCAACTTCCAGAATTTCTCCAGGATGAACTACAAGGAACTAGAAGATGTGCCATATATGCCCGGAAATCTGTACGAGTCTAGTTTCTACAGAATATAGAATCGCATCAATAGCTACCCTAAGGAGAACGTTATGCCAGTCGCAAGCACACAAGGTCACTGCCCTGCCGATAAAAGGAGCCTAGTGCTCATTTTTACAACTTTGTGAATTTGTGCATCAAAGTGATTTCTAAATTCATTGAATGATAGTTGCTGAGCTACATGGACCATATGGGAGTCGAACATGTCAAAATAAAGTGAAGAATCAAGAGAAGAGAAGTTTCGTAGTTCGGCCAGGATTAGGAGCATCATTGCCGGTTCTAGGAAAAGAAGTTCCTAGCCCAACTAGGGAAGCTTGCAGCCGATCCCTTGGACATTAATCGAACTCAAAATATTGCTGATCCATTCAGAAGTCCAAAGAGTCCCAGTCCAATGAAGAAATCAGCAAAGAAGAATCCTAGAAGAATAGAGAAAACGAAAACCGAATTGCACAAGGAATCCTTGCCGGATTTGAAGAAGTTTTCTGCCAATTCTCTTGCATTCCTTCCCCAATATATAGAGGGTGATTCTCTATAGAAAAATCATCACATCCCAAAGCAAAAATCTAGCCTTAAGCTTTACCAAAAATTCAGCCTCAAGTCCTACATAGAATAGCAAACCGAAACACACCATCACCACCTCAAATTCCTGCCGTATCCGAATCACCTTTTCAGCCATCTTCCGATCATCCATTATCACGTTTTGAAGCTACTCTCAAGGTGTCTACAAAGTGTGATCCGGCCCATCTTATCTCTTTCTTTTCGGTTTGTAATAGTTCTATGTAGTTATGCATTGTTTTGTTTATGAAACTTGTGTGTGCTTGTGGTTATTGTTTGTATGTCTATGTATGAAACAATTTCGAATTCGTGCTTGATTTGTATATAATATTTTCTAGTTTTAATATTCAAATTGCATGTTAAAATTATAAGGAAAATATGTAACAATTAGTAAGTTTAGGTTCGGCAAGCATGTTAACTTAGTAATAGATTTATTCTTGGTTGATTCTTTAAACTCGTGTGCAATAAAGGTTAATGATCTATGCAATTTCAATGTGTAGGGTGTCGATCTCATATGCCGAAATAAACATAGGTTGAGTCTTAGTTCTTCACGGTCTTAACTTGTATTGTTTCATTAGGGATAGAGTAGTCTAAAGAATTTACATGTCGAAGTATGATGGGTGACGCCATATGTACTAATGTGTCTCCGACTAAAAAGACTTATGTGCTTAAGTGTTGATTTGTTTTAGTGTCTACTCTTCATGTCATTAAAATTGGATTAGCATAAAAGATTAGGGTAATGCGCTTGTCAAAATCCTAAATATTTACGAAGTCTTAAGTCGATTAGTGAACCTCTTCCGGAACTAATTAGGTTGGAACTAAGTCGAGTCTAGAACATTTTAATGTCTTTGTCGAGTCCTATATTTGCCTATTTGATATGTGTTTTGATTGCTTTTGTGCTATGCTTTGTGTGGAAAGATGTTGATCACATGTATATATAGTTGTTTTAGGGTTTAAATTTCGTGTCTACGTTATTAGGGCAGCCCTGCTGCCGATCCATATCTTAAACCCCAATTTCGTTTCTTGCTTGTAAATATATGTGAATATGTTGTTTAAACCTTTTTACATGTCAGGTACCCTTAATCCCCGGACTGAACGATCCCTACTTGCTTTATACTACTAACGTCTTTTGTAGGGTATTATTTGCGCGTGTTATTACCCCGGTTATGGCACTCGTCAGCTTTCCCGGAAAAGTCGAAGTCGTGTATTGAATAAGAGAACTTTTTGTCCAACTTCAAACTTCTTTTCTCGAATCATTTTGTCATGATAGGTTCGTGTCTTCTCCTTGTAAATCCATGCGGCATCATAAGCTTCATTACGTATTTCTTCAAGTTCATTGAGTTGAAGCTTCCTATGAATGTCGGCCGAATCTATGTCCATATTGAAAGCTTTAACGGCCCACCATGCTTTATGCTCTAGCTCCACCGGTAAATGACATGCTTTTCGATAGACTAGCCGAAAGGGTGACATACTTATTGGCGTCTTATACGTGGTTCGATAGGCCCACAAAGCGTCGTCAAGTCGATCACTCCAATCCTTCCTTTTTGGTCCTACGGATTTCTCCAATATTTGCTTTATCTCGCGATTGCTCACCTCGGCCATGCCACTTGTTTGAGGATGATAAGGTGTAGATACCTTGTGTGTGACTCCATACTTTTTCAACAAAGCTTCAATAGTGCGGTTGCAAAAATGGGAGCCTCCATCACTTATCAAGACTCTTAGAACTCCAAAACGTGAGAAGATATTTCTCTTGAGGAATTCGGCAACTACCTTGGAGTCATTGGTGCGTGTGGCTTTTACTTCTATCCAATTAGACACATAGTCAACCGCAAGCAAGATGTAGAGGAAGTCTTTGCTTAATGGGAATGGTCCCATGAAATCGATACCCCAAAGGTCGAAGATCTCTACCTCGATGATTGGTGTGAGCGGCATTTGGTCTCTTGGCCCTATGTTGCCGGTGCTTTGACACCGGTCACATGGCATATGCACGTTGTGTGTGCGTCTTTGAAAAGTGTCGGCCAAAAGAATGCACAACTTAGTACTTTCAAAGCCGTCTTCTTTGGTCCAAAGTGTCCTCCACATGCTTCATTATGACAAAAGGCAAGGATGGAGCGATGTTCTTCTTCCGGTACGCAACGTCGAATAACTTGGTCACCACATTGCTTCCATAAGTACATCTCATCCCATAAGTAGTGTCGAGCTTGCTTTTTGATCTTGTTCTTTAGGTGGCTCGGCATACCCTTTGGGAAGTGTCGAATTGCTAAGTAATTGGCAATGTCGGCATACCATGGCTCTTGTGTTGCTTCAAGCCGAAATAGTTGCTCATCCGGGAATGTCTCAAGAAGTTGTAGCTCGTCTTCTCCTCTCACAATTCGGCTCAAATGATCGGCTACAACATTCTCACTTCCTTTCTTGTCTTTGATCCCTATGTCGAATTCTTGAAGTAAGAGAATCCATCGAATGAGTCTTGGCTTCATATCTTTCTTTGTCATGAGATATCTCAAAGCGGCATGATCACTATACACAATACCTTTAGAGTTTAGTAGATATGATCTAAACTTTTCTAAAGCAAAAATTACCGCTAAGAGTTCTTTCTCTGTTGTGGAGTAGTTGAGTTGAGCATCGTTGAGAGTCCTTGAGGATTAGTAAATGGCGTTCGGTTTCTTGTCCAATCTTTGGCCGAGCACGGCTCCAAGTGCATAGTCGCTTGCATCGCATATGAGCTCAAAAGGTAGCTCCCAATTAGGTACGGCCAAGATAGGTGCCGAACATAAGGCTTCCTTCAACCAATTGAAGGCTTTCTCACAAGCTTCGCTCCACTCAAACGGCACATCCTTTTGCAAGAACTTACTCAATGGCTTTGCATCCTTGGAGAAGGCTTTGATAAATCGTCGATAGAATCCGGCATGACCAAGGAAACTCCGCATGTCCCTCACATTCTTTGGCGAAGGCAAGTGTTGAATGAGTTCCACTTTGGCTTTATCTACATCAATGCCTTTTGCTGAAATTATATGACCAAGCACAATGCCTTGCGTCACCATGAAGTGACACTTCTCCCAATTAAGCACAAGGTTGGCCTCTACACATCTTTCTAGTATCTCCTCCAAGTTCTCCAAACATGAGTTGAAGTCACGTTCATACACACTAAAGTCATCCATGAAGACTTCAATTTTATTCTCAATAAAGTCGGAGAAGATGTTGTACATGCATCGTTGAAACGTGTCGGGTGCGTTGCATAGGCCGAACGGCATCCTTTGATATGCAAAGGTGTCGAATGGACATGTGAAAGTAGTCTTCTCTTGGTCATCCGGGTGTATCATGATTTGGTTCTAGCCTCTATATCCATCAAGAAAACAATAAAACTCATGGCCGGCTAACCTTTCTAGCATTTGATCCACGAGTGGCAAAGGCATGTGATCCTTCCTCATTGTCGCGTTGAGCTTCCTATAGTCGATACATATGCGATGGCCGGTCACAAGTCTTTGAGGCACAAGCTTATTCTTCTCATTCTTGACAACCATTACACCACTCTTCTTTGGAACCACTTGCACCGGTGAAACCCAACGACTATCCGAGATTGGATAATTAACTCCACAATCGAGTAGCTTGATTACCTCATCTTTGACAACCTTCATTATTGGAGGGTGCAATCGGCGTTGCCCTTCTCTTGTTGGTTTCGCTCCTTCTTCAAGCATGATGCGATGAACACACGTCGTAGGGCTTATTCCCTTGATGTCTGCCAAGGTCCAACCTATAGCGGTTTTTTATTTCTTAAGCACATTCACTAACTCTTCTTCTTGCTTCTCACTAAGCTTGGAAGACACGATAGCCGGTAAAGTGTCCTCTTCTCCAAGATAAACATACTTCAAATGACTAGGGAGCTCTTTTAGTTCTAACTTTGGGGACTCTTCAACACTTGGACGAAATTTTGTTGTGGCACTAGGGATTGACAAGAACGGATTATGTTTCTCGAACCGTGGGGCAGTCTCAAGTACGGCCACCACTTCCCTTAAGCTCGGTTCAAGCTTTTCTCTTTCTTCTTTACTAATCCGTGCTCCTTCCTTGTCAAATCCGACCCCTTGCTCGATAGCTAGTTGCTATGCTTCCAGCGAGGTCGACATGACTCACTCGACCTCAATAACTTCAATAGCTCGGCATTCCTCCTCCTTCACAACCGAATACTTCATGGCATCGAAAACATTGAACTTGATCACCTCACCATCAAATTCCATCGTCAAGTTGCCCTCGGCTACATCAATCTTGGTCCTTGCCGTCCTCATGAATGGCCAGCCTAATAGCAATTGCGTGCTATTAACCGGCGATTCTTCCATCTCTACCTGCCGGAAAGATTAGGTGGTTTACTTGCACAAGCACATCCTCAACATACTGATAGGAGCACAAAGTGCTACATTCTTAATATGTTTATGCGTACATTTATACATTGTTTAGCCCTTATTTACTTAAGATCGAGTCATAATATAGAGTCATGAGCTTTTGGAAGAGTTTTAATGAAATCGTGCTTAAAAGTCGGAAGTTTAACGAAATTTGACTAAGTGCTAAAAATCGGAGTCCTTAAATGTTTCGTTGACTCTGTAAAGCTTCCATGTTGCTTTTGAAGGAATTTTCTTCTCTTATGAGCAGTATATATATTGATGATTGAGCAATGGAAAAAGTTGAGTAATCAGAGCTAAAGAAGCTACCGAGAATTGCTATGCAAGTTCGGATCCAATAAGTTCTAGGAACTTCCTGGGCACATCACTCAAATTACAGAATTTCCCCAGAATAGCTCACTTAGAACTAGATTGCATGCCATATAAGCATGGAAAGATCTCTGAGTCTAGTTTCCACAGAATTTAGAATCGCGTCAATAGCTATTTTCTGGCGGAAGTTATGCTCGATTGAAGACACAAAGGTCAAATCTGCCGAGAAGAAAGTTAAGAATTGGAGCTTTCAGCCTTAGCCCCTGCTGATAGGCTGCAGTGCCAGCCTCGCCAACTTGCAGCCTATGCCGCTATGCAGCACTTACAGCCGGACACTCGCACTATCACACAACCAGACATGCAGCTTGCCGAGAAGCGAGCGCGCTGACACTCGCGCTGCCGAGCCTTATCCAACTAAAACATCCCCGTATCCGACACGTGCCCAGCCGTGTCCGACACATGCCCAGACGTATCCTAGAAGTATCCCAGGCGTATCCGCCGAGGTTTGTCCTATGACACCACGTACCGGATACGTGTCCGATACCGGCACCCATTCTGCCGAGAGATGACGACGCTGACACTCGCGCTGTCGACTGCACCTACGCTACACCTACCACAAACCTTGCTACCGCTGTCGAGAAGCTACAGCCCTACACACGCCCTGCACCATCCCTGCGCGTGTCCTGCCGATGCTGCCGAGAAGCTGCGCCAGTATCCGATACTGGGCTGCAGCTGCCGAGAGCCTAGTATTCTGCCGAGGAACCTTCCGAGAGGGCTGCAAGGCACAAGATGTGTCCTAGAGCATCAAGGAAGATGAAGACGCGTCTTAGAGGTGTGAAGCATGTGAAGACAAGTCCTAGGCCGGCCAAGACAAGAATCCCTAGTTCAAAGAGGGAGAGAAAAGCCTAAACCATATCGGATTAGGAAACCTTATTACATGAAGATTTCTATCCCGTTTTGAATAAGGAAAAGTCCCAAACTACACAACCCTTTCTCCTATATATAGAGGCCGACATCATACATGAAAATTGGTCACATCTTAAGCCAAAATAGAAATCCAAACCTCTACAAAATACTCTACCTTAAGTCTTAGAAAGAAAAACAAGCCGAAACCCCTCTCACCACTATCCAGAAAATCCCCGCCGTATCACCTTCAACCATCATCCGATCAAAACACTTTGAAGCATCAAAGGTGTCTAAAAGTGTGATCCATTCTCTACTCATGGCTTGTAATTCTTTTATTTTTCGATACTATTTCTATGTAGTTCGGATATTCTTTTGGTATTTGTTTGTATGTCGATGTATGAACAATTTGTTTATTTGGTTTTGTATGTTAAATTCAATGTATGATTTTGATTCTTAGTGCTTAGCTAACTCTAAAGTTTCGGTTTCATGGTTTTATCAAAAATAGTGTGCAAACATAGAATGTAAATAAGTAATCGGTTAGGTCTTTTGATGCATGCCTTGTTTTAATTCTTGATTTCGTACTTGGTTAGTTTTAAGGATTCGTGTGCAACCGATATTGCTGTCCTATACAATTGCAATGTATTGTGGGTGTCGATTTCATATGCCGAAGCATCATAGGTCAAATTAGATCAACGAGTCGGTTTGGTTTGTGTTGTTGCTTAAGGGTTAGAGTAATTCTTAAAACTTGCTTGTTTAATATGAAGAGTGACGCCTTATATGTTAACGTGTTTTCAACTAAAAAGATTTCGTGTCTTATATGCTATTTGTTTAATTTCTACAATAAGTGTCTTTAAACCGGTTAGCTAAAGATTAGGGTTATGCAATAAGCTAATTCTAAGTATTTTCGTGAAGTCTAAATAATTAGTAAACCAATAACGAGCTAATTAGGTTGGAACTAAATCAAGTCTAGGATATTTCAAGCATGTGTTCGTGAGTCCCTACTTGTTATTTGTTTCATTTTATGAAAGCTATGGTATGTGCTTTGTGTGAAAGATGTCGACCAAACTTGTATATAGTACTTTTAGTTTTAAATTTGGTGTCTAGGTATAGGGCAAATCTGCCGAACCTCATCTAAATTCCCCATGTTTTCGTTTCATTGTTTATGTATAATTGTGAATATGTGTTTCTAACCTTTTACATGTCATGTACCCTTAATCTCCGGATAGAATGATCCTTACTTGCTTTATACTACTAACATCTTTTGTAGGGTATTATTTGCGCGTGTTATTACCCTGTTTATGGCACGCGCCAATTTTTGGCGCCGTTGTCGGGGATTATAAATGTTTGATATGTTCAAATGTTATTGTTTTGTAAATTTTCGTGTGTTGTAAATATTTTTGTTTGAAATTTTGTTGTAAAGTAGAAATATGCTTCGGTATGTAGAGTTTAAATTCTGAAAATTTATTGTTGTTGCCGATTGTGCTATGATGTAATAACTTAGTTAAATTGCTAGGAAGTTTAGAGGATTATTTGTGTTGGACCGATTTTGAGTTTCGAGGGGAAGAGGAATAGGTAAGGTCGCTTTTGTTAATATTAGCCTTAACCCTTCATGTTATCTTTCGAGGTCTCATGAAGTTGAGGGTGGCTTTTATTAACACTTGTAGAAACTGTCAACATGAGGTTCTTAACTTAGTAAGGGGTAAAAGGTTGGCCTATTAGTGTGTGTTGTCCCGACTTAGACTCAAAGGTTTGTCAAACTAGATCTCAGAGGCCCACATACTGTTCTCTCTTCTCTTTTGAAGAGGGGCGATAGGGGACTTGTCCTCCGTGGTTATCAACAAATGAGTCTTGCCTTGAGCTATTTTCGGATGACACGCCTAGCCTTCTGAAAACAAGGAACTTTGTGTCTAGACCTAGTGATAGGAGCATAAAGTGCTAAGATATTAGTGTGTTTATGCCTCCATTTATGCTTTGTTTAACCTTTATTTACTTAGGATCGAGTCATATTAGAGAATAATGAATATTTGGTAGAGTTATGAGAAAATATGCTTAAAAGATGGAAGTTTGCAGAAAATTAAAAATGTGTTAGAAATTGAAGTCATTTTATGTTTCGTTGATTCTGTAAATCTTCCAAAGTGCTTTTATTTAGAACTAGATAAATAAATTTTATTCTGTAAATTTTATTTTTCCTGAACACATTACTTCCAGGAATTCCTCAAGTCAGCTTATTTAGAACTAGATAGTGTTACTTACATGCATGGAAAGCCCTATGAGTCTAGTTTCCATAGGATTTGGAATCGTAATAATAGCTGCTTCGAGGAGGAAGTTATGCTCGATTGATGACGCAAAGATCAGATTTGCCGAGAGAAAGTCAAAAAGTTAGCATAGTCCCTGCTGATAGGGTGCAATGCCAGCTTTTGCAATTTGCAGCCTCTGCCGCAGCGCAGCACACGCATTATGCACGCCAAGCTGCCGAGACGTATCGGACACGGGCATGACGTATCCAGGCCGTATCCCAGAATGAAGCAGCCGTATCCGATGTCATATCCAAGACGTATCCGGCGAGGTTCAAACCTATTTCATGCCGTATCAGATACGAGCATCACGTATCTGATACTGGCATCTCTACCGTTGCACCCACATCCGCATGGCATGGTCTGCTGATACTGCTAACTTAGCCTCGCCAGTAGTAAGCCTCGCCAGCAGTAAGCTTCGCCAACTAAGCTTCGCCAAATCAGCCTCGCCAGCGATACGGAAATCAGCCTCGCCAGCATTCGGCCTGTTAGCCTCACTAAGGAATTCTGCTGCGCAAGCACCAGCTGCTGCCGAGAAGCCTACATTCGGCCGAGGAAGGATCCAAGAAGGCTGCAAGGTGATCAAATCGTGTCGTAGGTGTGTCCTAGACCTGTAAGGAAAGAAGGGAGCATGCAAAGCATGTGCAACCAAACCTAGGCCGATCAAAAGGAGAATACCTAGTCCAACTAGGGAATGAAAATCTAGTCCAAATCGGTTTATGAAATACTCTCCCAAACCGTGCATCACTTTCTCCTAGATGTGATGTTTGACAAACATGTAAATCTAGATGTCAGGCTTCATCTAACCCGAGTAGAACGAATAAAGATTAAACGTATGTTGCTTTGATTCGATTGTGCTCACTTAGGGTATAACCTTAGCTAAAACTTGCATGTTAAATGAGATGATTGACAACCTTGCTTGTTTACATGTCTTCGATTATAGACTTTGTGCTTCAATGTTGCGAGTTGTATTACGGTAACATAAACTTTAGGGTCCATAACGTATGTTTGGTCTTTAAAAATATTAGAAGTCTCACAACTGGGTAAAATCGGTTTCCCGTTCTAGTTGTTGGTCGAAACTTGTTTGAGTCTAAAGCATGCTAAATACTTGTTCCTTACTTTCTTTTGTATGAGTCTTACTTGTTAAACTGTTGTGTGCTAAGTGCCTTGTGTGAAATATGTCGACCAAAACATGTACATAGTAGTCTTTAAGATTTTAATTCATGCATTTAGTTTAGGGGCAGCCTTATGGCTGCCGAATCTCATCCTAAATCCCCCATTGGAAACTTGTAATTGTGTATATACTTGTGAATATTTGTCTAACATTCTCATATTTCAGGTACCCTTAATCCCCGGCTTAGAATGATCCCTACTTATGTCTATACTACTAACAATTGTAAGATTATTATTTGTGTGAGCCTCGCGGCTCACATCAATTTTTGGCGCTGTTGTCGGGGACTATAAAAGCTTGTTTTATGAGGAATGTGTTGTATATATGTGCTGGAAATTTTCGTATATAATAATTTTTGTAAATTTTCGATTTTTGTTGGGACTTGTAAAGTAGAAATATGCTTCGACATGTAGAGTTTAAATTTCGAAAGTTCGTGTGATGTATACCGATTGTGGTTTTAATAACTTAGTTTATATTGCTAGGAAGTATAGAGATTTATTTGTGTTAGTTTGCTTTGAATTCTGAGGGGAAGAGGAAGTAGGCAAGGCCACTTTTGTTGATATTAGCTTTAACCCTTCATACGAATGATGCCTTTTTAGACCCGTCTTTTATGAGATTGAGAAACGTGCCCTGATCAATAATAACATTTGCTATTGTTGGCCCCTGAACTCTCATAAGAGCGATAACTTGGCAGATCTTTTTTTATGAGGTTGAGGGCGGCTTTTATTAATATTTGTGGTACTGTCAACACGATTGTTCTCAATTGAGTTAGAGGCAACAATAGCCTTCTGAAAACACGGAATGATTGTGTCTAGACGATAACACCTAGGCCGTATGTCCACCGAATTTCAAGGTTCAAAGTAAATCGGCATGAGTAGGTTTCTAATGCTTGAAGTAAAACGTTTTGTGTGGTTCAAACTCTTGAGGTATATGGGAAAAAACATGATACTACCAGGGGTTGCATCAGTCCATTGCATCGTTATCTCATCTGCTCCACGTACCTTGAGAGTTAGAACAAACTTAAAAGCAATTAGACTTAGAAATTTCATCATCACTTTAAATTTTTCGTCACTTACTCTATAATGCTGATTGCCTATCTCGTCTTTACCGATTGTACATATGTGTGACATTGTTTGAAACCTGATCTTGTAATCCCCAATGCCGTGGCTTGTAATGAGGTATATTCGTGCTTTTTATTTCTTTACGAGAGTTCTAACTTCTTTCATGTTTTGCCTCACAGAAAATAGTGCATGTCCGAATCTAATATTTGGATAAGAGATCACCGAGGCCGCTTACAACGTTTGAACGAAGAGCTCACCATCGCCATGACTACACCACTGCTCCCATCTGAGCCTTCAAGCTCGGCATCATCTTCCCCATCGTTTCCATCATCACCTATTTCAACCTCGCATATCTCATCATCGTGTGACTTGGAGGAACCAGAATTTGAAGTCCTTGCCGAGCCACATATTGAAGAAGACTTTGTCATTACCGAGCCACCTATTGAGCCACCAAGGATGACTTCGATTAGTGCTCGAAATGGTCATGTTACCGGAGGAGGAGGAAGGGCATCCGCCAACATCACTTACCCTCCTTTGGAAACCTACAAAACCGACGAGATTGAGTTAAAGAGTGGATTTCTCCATAAGTTGAAGTCGTTTTATGGTATGCCGAGTGAGGATCCAAATAAACACTTGCAATAGTTCAATTTAAGCACCGAATCAATGTGTCCTCGAGGGACCGATATGCAACACTTCAAGATGAAGGCTTTTCCGTTTTCATTGGAAGATCAAGCTAAGGAGTAGTTGTTTGAGTTGCCAAGTGGAAAGATTAACTCGTGAAACACTATGGTGGATGAGTTCTTACTCCGGTACTTCCCCGCTTCTCGTATCACGGATCTAAGAAAGCAAATTACAAGTGTAAAGCAAGCCGGAGATGAAACTTTCTCTAGTTATTACAAGAGGTTCAAAGCCCTAGTCGGATTGTGTCCCTCGCATGACATTAGCAAGGGGCTCTTGCTTCAGTATTTCTATGAGGGGCTTCGTGTTATGGAGAGGGAGTTTTTGGATTCGGCGGCCAATGGAAGCTTCTTGGAGATGGAGCCGAGACCGGCAAGGAATTTACTAGAACTTCGAGCTTTAAACAATCAACAATTTGGCATGTCGCGAGACAATATCGGAAGGAGTGAAAAGGTGCATGAAACTTCAAGTTCGAAATTGGAAGACAAAGTCGACAAGCTAGCCGACATTGTGGCCGGTCTAGTAAAGGGAAAGAGCTTTGGTTTGTGGCGTGTGCACGGAAACTCATGAGACCGAGCAGTGCCCTCAACTTGCATCAAGGGAGGGGCAAGAGGAGGTCAATGCCATCGGTTTTCAAGGCAGACAAAGGTTCGAAAATTTCAATCTGAGGTTCAATGATCATCCGAAGTTTCGTTGGGGAAACAATAACAATGTACTTAGGGCACCAATGCAACCGAATTATCAACCAAGGGCGCAACAAGCCTTTGTGCCAAGGGCACCCTTTGTGCCGAACCAAGTCATGCAGCCGTACCAAGCTCAAGCACCAGCCGCACCTTTCCAAGCTCAAAACATGCAATGTCCGACTAATTATGATGCGGTTATTCAATCTCTTTCGAGTGCTACTCAAGCATTGCTCGTAAGTCAACAAACTCACTCGAAGGATATTGGGGAACTTAAAACTCAAATGGCACAAGTCGTGGACTTCATGGGAAAGTTTACCGAGCAAGAGAAGTTACCAGGAGGAGTTATAAAGAATCCAAGGAACGAGCAAGCTCAAGCTATCATGACACGGAGTGGGAAGGTTCTAGCCGAGCCTCAAGCAAGGATGAAGAACAATGAAGATCTCGGCAGCAACCTTGCTGCCGAGCAGCTTCTCGGAGACCAAGTCGGTAGCCTGCCTGCTGCCGCACGCCACACTGCCGAGCAGCCTGTGCCCGTATCAGACACAGTGTTGCTCCCTGCTGATAATCCTGTTGTCGATACTGCTACCCCCATGCCGAGTCAAGCTGCCTTGAGCAAGAATGAACTTGAATGTGCATCGATTATCGAAGGCTCAATGCGACAACGAGAAAGGATCACATGCCTTTGCCTTTCATGGATCAAATGCTTGAGAAGTTAGCTGGCCACAAATACTATTGCTTTCTTGATGGCTATAGTGGTTACAATCAAATCGCCATACACCCGGATGATCATGAGAAGACTACTTTCACTTGTCCATTTGGCACCTTTGCTTATAGAAGGATGTCATTCGGCCTATGCAACGCACCGGGTACATTTCAAAGATGCATGTACAACATCTTCTCTAACTTTATTGAAAGCAAGATCGAAGTATTCATGGATGACTTTAGTGTATATGGATGCGATTTCGACACATGTTTGAAGAACTTGGAGGAGATACTAGAAAGGTGTGTAGAGACACACCTTGTTCTAAATTGGGAGAAGTGTCACTTTATGGTGAACCAAGGCATAGTGCTCGGCCACATTATATCCGAGCAAGGCATTGAAGTCGACAAAGCCAAGGTGGAGTTAATTCAACAATTGTCGAGCCCTTCGTGAGTGCGTGACGTGAGAAGCTTCCTCGGACATGCCAGTTTCTATCGACGGTTCATCAAGGACTTCTCATCCATAGCCAAGCCATTGAGCAACTTATTGCAAAAAGAAGTGTCGTTTGAATGGAGTGACGCATGTGAGGAAGCATTCAGCCGATTGAAGCTTGCATTGTGTTCGGTGCATCACCGGATTGGGAGTTGCCATTTGAGTTGATGTGTGATGCAAGTGACTATGCACTTGGAGCCGTGCTCAGCCAAAGAAAAGAGAAGAGGCCACACGCCATCTATTATGCCTAAAAAACCCTCAACGATGCTCAACTAAATTACACCACAACGGAGAAAGAACTCTTGGCGGTAATCTTTGCTTTGAAAAAATTTCGGTCTTATCTTTTCAATTCCAAAGTCATTGTTTATAGTGATCATGCCGCCTTGAAATATCTTATGACAAAGAAATATGCAAAGCCGAGGCTTATTCGATGGACTCTCCTACTCCAAGAATTTGATATTGATATCAAAGACAAGAAAAGAAGTGAGAATGTGGTAGCCGACCATTTGAGTCATCTTGTTCATAAAGAGGATCAGCTACCCTTATTGGAGAATTTCCCGGATGAGCAACTCTTTCGAATCAATGCAACAAACACTACCAGATCGGAGTGAATAGCCGAAGAAAAAAATTTCGTCGACTGCCAAATTTTCGTCGGCTATTCCTTCTATAATTCGTCGGAAAAACGCCGTCGGTAATACCAATGGCCGACGAAAATAACGAAATCGTCGACTATAGTAGAGTATGGCCGACGAATTTACCGACGAAAATTTATTTTGTCGGCCAAACGTGGGCGAAATATCCGACGAATTTCGTCGGGTATTTTCGAGTATGGCCGACGATATCGTAAACTATAGCCGACGAAATTTGTCGGCTATTTGTTCAGAATATATTAATATTTTAAGAGGCATAGCCGACGAAATAATGTGATTTTCGTCTGTAATAAAAGTTATAGCCGACGAAATTTGGTAAAAATCGTCGGCTATAACAGTTATAGCCGACGAAATAAGGTCAATTTCGTCGGCTATTCTTAAATTTTGGGGAAAAAAAATTAAATTATGCTTTGGTTCAACTGAATATGCAATCTTCCATAGTCATGCCGGAGGAGGATGCCGAAGGAGGAGGGGAAGGAGGAGGAGGAGGAGGCCGGAGGAGGAGGAGGCCGGAGGAGGAGGAGGACGGAGGAGGTATATGTCTAGGGATGGGATTCCCATTTCCTTGGCTAGTTGTAAACCGGCTATGAGGGCCTCATATTCAGCGGTGTTATTGGAAGTGTTGAAGAGGAACCGTAGAGCATACTCGTACGATTGGCCATCGGGCGAGGTTAGCATGATGCCGGCTCTGCTCCGCTTACTCGTTACGGAGCTGTCTACGTAAAGCTTCCAACCGTTGGGGAGGCCTGGCTCGATCTTTACGGCCTGAACTGCCTCCTTGCCCTCGTACCGGCCGGTGTGCGCTTCCGCCATCTTTGGGGTGAGTTCACATATGAAATCCGCAGCTGCCTGTCCCTTGATAGCCGTTCGCGGAGCATAATTGATGTCGAACTCTCCCAATTCAACTGCCCACCGTACGAGCCTGCCGCTGGTGTCCGGTTTTTGCAGGATCTGCCGCAAAGGGTGATTGGTATATAGGGTGATGGAATGAGCCTGGAAATAGTGCCTGAGCTTTCTGGCACTAACGATCAGGGCCAGAGCCAACCTCTCAATGTCGGGGTACCGGCCCTCGGCTCCGGTAAGTCCCTTCCCTGCATAATATACCGGGAGATCGAGCGTGCCCTCCTTCCTGACGAGAGCCGCAGAGACGGCCACTTCAGATGCAGCTATGTAGAGGTATAGCATCTCGCCCGGGATTGGTTTGGATAGGAGAGGTACTGCAGACAGATACGTCTTGATGGACTGGAATGCCGCTTCATGCTCCGCCGCCCAGTGGATTTTCTTGAACTGTTGTGCTTTGAGCAGTTTGAAGAATGGGGCGCACTTATCGGTCAAGCGGGAGATGAATCTGGCCAGGGCGGCCAGCCGGCCGGTCAGTATTTGGACCTGGTTTCTTTCCCCTGGTGTTTCCATATCTAGGATTGCCTGGACCTTCAGTGGGTTAGCTTCTATCCCTCGCTGGCTGATGATGTGGCCTAGGAACAAGCCCTCTGAAATCCCAAAAATGCACTTCTTCGGGATCAGGCGCATTCCAAATTTGAGCATCTTACCGATGACTACCGCCAAATCTCGGACGTGGGCCCCTGCAGTCAAGCTCTTGACCAGCATGTCATCTACGTATACTTCCACCGTTTTACCCATTTCTTGCTCCAGCATGCGATTCACCATTCGCTGGTAGGTGGCTCTGGCATTCTTTAGACCGTACGGCATCCTCTTATAACACTAGGTACCTCGGTCGGTTGTGAACGATGTGTGCTCTTCGTCGTCCGGGTTCATCCTTATCTGATTGTACCCGGCGTAGGCGTCCATGAAGCTGAGTAGCTTAAAACCGGACGTGGAATCTATAAGCTGATCTATCCGGGGGAGTGGGAAGCTGTCTTTTGGGCATGCCCGGTTTAGATTGGTGAAATCCACGCACATTCGCCACCGGTCGGTTCCCTTCTTCGTACCATAACCACATTAGCAAGCCACCGGGGGTACTGGACTTCCTGGATGAAACCTATGCCCCTTAGCTTCTGTACTTCTTCTCTGATTGCTTCATACTTCGTCGGACTGAAGGACCTCCTTTTTTGCCTCACCGGGGGAACGTTGGGCAACGAATTTAGCTTGTGGACGGCTATCTCCGGGGATATGCCTGCCATGTCCTCGTAGGACCATGCGAAGACCGAACTATTGTCTCGGAGGAAGGTGATGAGCTCTTTCCTGACTGCCGGAGCGAGCTTCGCCCCTACCACCACTTTTCGCTCCAGGTGGTCCTCCGAGATGGAGACTGTTTCGGTTTCTTCCACGGCCGAGGGTTGCTTTAGCCTCTCGTCGTCAGAATCGGTGTCATCACGGGGGTCCAGACTCAGATCCGGCACCGGCGCTTGTTGAGTGGCTGTGAAGACCTCGGTCTGCTTCCTCTCGTGGGTCAGGGCCTCCGCATAATACCTGCTAGCGATTCTCTGGTCCCCGTGTATGGTAATGACACCGGCCGGTGAAGGCATCTTCAGCATCAGCATATGGCCGGCTATAAATGTTTTCAGCTTCCATAACCCTGGCCGACCGATTATGCCATTGTACGATGACAAGCAATCCACGACGATGAACTCCAGGTACTCCCTCTTCGTCCTGTCTCCCTCGCCGAAGATTAGCGGTAGGTAATCCGATCCCAAAGGCTGGACCACCTCACCGGAGAAGCTTATCAGCGGCTCGTTATCTTGGGATAACTTATTCTTTCCTCTCTGCAGCCCTTTGTATGCGTCTCAGAACATCACGTTGACAGAAGCTCCGGTATCGATCAGCATACGGCTAGTTATCCAATGGTCTATTTGGACCGTAATGAGGAAGGGGTCGTTGTGTGGTTGAATCAGATCCTCTGGCTTTTCTTCCTCGTAGAAAGTAACCGAGTTCCATCCTGTTTTAGCGGCCTGGCCACTTCCTCCTCCAAAGGCATATACCTCATTTCCCCGGATCACTCTTAAGCACCGCTTCTTTGAACTCCGGGTGAGTCGATCTATATGGTCCCCACCATGTATCATATTTATGCTCCCGTGCACCTCTATTCCCCCGAGGACTCGGGTGCTTATGGTCCCTATTTGCCGAGCTGCCTGCCGGTCCCTTTGCGGGTCATCCGGACGGACTCGGCCGTCCACCACCGTCCTCTGGGGTCTTTGGCTGCTACTCCGAAGGGCTGGATCTTCGGGCTTTTTTGCCGGCATAATGGCTAGAGCCCGCGGAGGTCGCCCCTGTGGCGCAGCTGCCAGGGGCCGTGCCGGTTGCACAAGTGGTGGTCTTCTAGCTGTCTGTGAACTGTTGTCACTGCTCCGTCGGGGTCGCCAATCCTCCCGTACTTCGGCTTTCTTGCTAGTCGCAGGTGTATGGTTGTGATCTTGCCACCCGGTCTTGCTTTCACGGGGAGACGGCGGTAGCGGGTCATCCGGACTCCGCTTGGGCATCTTGTCCCCATACGTCTCGTGCTCCACCTGGGCGTGCCTGATGGCCACGGCCATCAACTCATCGTACCCTAATGGCTCCTTTACTCGTAAGTTGTACGAGAGTTCCCTAGGTTTTAACCCCTGCTTGAATGCCATCCCCGCTATCCTTTTATCCAAGTTTCTGACCCCGGCCGTGACGATATGCCACCGGTTAACGAAAGCGCGTAGCGGTTCGTGGTCAGCCTGCATGCAATCGAAAAGGATCGTTGATGTTTGGGCCATCTTAGCTCTAAGGGCGAACTGGCCGACAAACTTATCAGCCAGCTGTTCGAAAGTTTCTACTGAGTTCACTGGCAGCTCGTAAAACCAACTCAACGCCTCTCCCGAGAGCGTCTCTTGGAATATGTTGCAGTACGTGGCATCTGAATAGCCCCTTGTGCCCGTCTGCGACTTAAAGCTGTCCAGGTGCTGGTACGGGCAGCTCGTTCCTGAGTACGTCAGTTTCAGGGGCCTTTGGCTACCAGATCTTCCCGACTTCCTAATCTGGCGCGGAAAAGGTCCAGTGCGTTCGCTGAATCGTGCGCTGTCCCGCGGCCGCCCCGCTTTTCTCTCGCTGACCTATAGGCGGTCCTTCATGTCCGACACTGAGGCGGAGAGCGCCTCGAGCGTCCTTGCGGTGGGGCTGTCCTGCTCGCTCGATGCCAGGCTTGTGCGGTACGGGGGTTCAACCGGGCCGGAGTTTTTTAAAGCTTCCGGAAAGAGAGGTGTGGGCACATGCGCGGTCATTCTCCTTCCCGTAGGCTGTCCCACCTCTAGGTGCGGGAATTCGTTGGCATTGCTCGTGGGCCGCGATGCCGCCCGAGAAGTGCCCTGCTGGCCCCCTTTCTCCAAGGCCGTCACTAAGACGACGTTCACTGCTTCCAATTCTTGGCACCGGGCATCCGCCCTTAGCCGATCCCGATCGCCCTCTTCTCGCAACCGCGCGACTTCTGCCTTCATCTTTTTTATTTCCTCCCCCGCATCAAACCGGTCGGGGTTCTCTGAGTCTTGGTGATCGTGGGTTCTATCTTGGTTGGGAGAAAGGGCAAACCTCGCGCCGACCTCAGCCCTTATGTTTTGGGCCCAGTCGGGGATCTGAATTCGCTCTTTCAACCTTCCCGCGTCAGTTTTTATCTTCCTTCCTTCCATGGCCTCCGGATTGCGGATCTAATTGCTTTCCAAAGGATCGATCGGGTTCTATTCTCTGGTAGAGCAACGCTTACTTTTCTCGCGGATCAAAACCGTTGTAGCAGACGGCGTCAATTGTTTCTACACAAACCCTGGGGCCTGGTAGAGACAGGTGAATCTTCGTGCTATCTCCTGCAAACCTGCTTACTAAAGGGAATACCGGGCGGGCCGGTCTTCTCCTCTCCGATGCCTAAGTTAGTATAGTTGGAATAGATATAACTTAAGCACGTATATAAGTGGTAGGAAAGATCAGTTACCTATTAATGAGGGTAGTTGGGGCCCTTATATAGGTGGCCAAGAGTGAGGTATGGCCTTACCCTTCGATGTGGGACTGGTTCCCTTCTGTTTTCACACCAAAGGGCAGCTTTGGTGACCTCTTTGGTAGGCAGGCGCCCCCGGTCCCCGGGCCCCTGGTGGTAGGATAGACTGCTGGTCGAGGCCGGGTGCTGGTGATCCGGTCTCGGGCCTTGGGTCGGCCCCTGGTACACTAGCGGCGGGTCTGTGGGCCTGCTGTAGCCCCTCTGTGGCTACTGTCAACAATACCCAATCTTCAAAGTATGGAAGAAAGCTCTGAATTGTCATCATTTGAATTTGGATATGTTTGAATCCATTGCTCTTCAAACTCCTCAATGAACTGAGCCACTTCTATACAGTGCTCCATCACATTCCAGTGAGCCTCATACAGTTCTTGCCTACTTAAGCGAGCATTTGCTACATAACCTTCGGGTTTCACGAGTTCAGAAACAACAGAGATATTGAATAGAGGTTCATTGGTGACGTTTGCATCTCCTGTAGCATCAGCAAGATAAAAACTGCAGTATGTCACACACTCATGTGCAATGTATTATAAAAATTTAAAATCCGTCGCTTCAATAATATTTAAAAGATTATAAAAATTTTATGAGATTATACTCAAGTGTACAACTTTTCGAAGCAACTATATAAAAGAAGTGAAATTTTGAAAAACACTGTGAAATAACATTTGACGTTATGATGAAATACGGTTATGGTAAAAAAATTACTTAAATCCGACAAAGTTAGAGCCCCAATCGATGCGGTCAACCTTATTTAAACGTATCTCTCTCTATGGGGAACCATAGTATCGGGAGGTAAAATGACGCAGTAGAAGTATGGAAGGGTTGATCAACGTCGAATCCTTAATGAATGGAGAGTACAATCAACGTCGTACTCTGTAGAACAGGTCTGGAATCCACCAGGAATTAAGAGGAAAACTCTTAGGGTTTTGATTAATATGATAAAAACTGTTATTTGCAATCCCAAAGGGATGCTTAAATACCAAAAAGAAACCCTAGGGCAACTAACAAAGAAACCTAAAAGCCCAAGGATTAAAAACAAATCAAATCCAAAATAAATTAGAACACATAAATTCTGGAAATATATAAAACTGCCGTTTTGAGGCTCTAAACGAGCTCGAAAGCCCGAAAAAGCCGACATTGTTTTGATTCCTGGCACCGTTCCCTTTCCAGAAAGGTATCACAATCGTCATTCGGATGCCGGATGCCAAATCTGGAGTAAACCGGGTTTAGACTTGCAACGGTCAATCTGCTCTTCAATGTCTGCTGCCATCCTTCCTACATCATAAAAGTTACCAAAGTTTTACATGGCTGATTACGTCTCATCTATTTGAGAGTTTAATGTTTGGAAGAGTCGACGAAACAAGGTCATCTAAAGGTACGTAATAACGTTTTCGTGTGATAAGTTTTATGAAAATATGGTTGACCAGATTTTAAAACATGAAGCGACGACTATAGCTCAAAACCTGTCGCTTCGTATAACAAGTCAGCGACGAATATTGACGAAAGTTATAAACTTCGTCGCTTGAATTTTACGTCGGCGACGAACTTTGAATTTTCGTCGCTACAGTTTATAAAACATTGTTGGGAGGCGACAACAAACCAATATTCGTCGCTTCAATAAGATGTGAGCGACGACTATTGATCAAAAGTCGTCGCTCTCGTTTTCTGAAGCGACAAATCCAATATTGGTCGCTTCAATGTGTTGAGGCGACGAACTTTGATTTTCCCGTTTCAATATTGGTCGCTTCAGACCTGATTTCCAGTAGTGTTTCTTAGCAGGCATGCAATATGGATGCTCACATATATATCCCATATATATGTAAAAAAAAAATCACTTAAATCCGACAAAGTTAGAGCCCCAATCGATGCGGTCAACCTTATTTAAACGTATCTCTCTATATGGGGAACCATAGTATCGGGAGGTAAAATGACGCAGTAGAAGTATGGAAGGGTTGATCAACGTCGAACCCTTAATGAATGGAGAGTACAATCAACGTCGTACTCTATAGAACAGGTCTAGAATCCACTAGGAATTAAGAGGAAAACTCTTAGGGTTTTGATTAATATGATAAAACCTGTTATTTGCAATCCCAAAGGGATGCTTAAATACGAAAAAGAAACCCTAGGGCAACTAACAAAGAAACCTAAAAGCCCAAGGATTAAAAACAAATCAAATCCAAAATAAATTAGAAAACATAAATTCTGGAAATATATAAAACTGCCGTTTTGAGGCTCTAAACGAGCTCGAAAGCCCGAAAAAGCCGACATTGTTTTGATTCCTGGCACCGTTCCCTTTCCAGAAAGGTATCACAATCGTCATTCGGATGCCGGACGCCAAATCTGGAGTAAACCGGGTTTAGACTTGCAACGGTCAATCTGCCCTTCAATGTCTGCTGCCATCCTTCCTACATCATAAAAGTTACCAAATTTTTACATGGCTGATTACGTCTCATCTATTTGAGAGTTTAATGTTTGGAAGAGTCGACGAAACAAGGTCATCTAAAGGTACGTAATAACGTTTTCGTGTGATAAGTTTTATGAAAATATGGTTGACCAGATTTTAAAACATGAAGCGACGACTATTGCTCAAAACCTGTCGCTTCGTATAACAAGTCAGCGACGAATATTGACGAAAGTTATAAACTTCGTCGCTTGAATTTTACGTCGGCGACGAACTTTGAATTTTCGTCGCTACAGTTTATAAAACATTGTTGGGAGGCGAAAACAAACCAATATTCGTCGCTTCAATAAGATGTGAGAGACGACTATTAATCAAAAGTCGTCGCTCTCGTTTTCTGAAGCGACAAATCCAATATTGGTCGCTTCAATGTGTTGAGGCGACGAACTTTGATTTTCCCGTTTCAATATTGGTCGCTTCAGACCTGGTTTCCAGTAGTGTTTCTTAGCAGGCATGCAATATGGATGCTCACATATATATCCCATATATATGTAAAAAAAAATCACTTAAATCCGACAAAGTTAGAGCCCCAATCGATGCGGTCAACCTTATTTAAACGTATCTCTCTCTATGGGGAACCATAGTATCGGGAGGTAAAATGACGCAGTAGAAGTATGGAAGGGTTGATCAACGTCGAACCCTTAATGAATGGAGAGTACAATCAACGTCGTACTCTATAGAACAGGTCTAGAATCCACCAGGAATTAAGAGGAAAACTCTTAGGGTTTTGATTAATATGATAAAAACTGTTATTTGCAATCCCAAAGGGATGCTTAAATACCAAAAAGAAACCCTAGGGCAACTAACAAAGAAACCTAAAAGCCCAAGGATTAAAAACAAATCAAATCCAAAATAAATTAGAAAACATAAATTCTGGAAATATATAAAACTGCCGTTTTGAAACGAGCTCGAAAGCCCGAAAAAGCCGACATTGTTTTGATTCCTGGCACCGTTCCCTTTCCAGAAAGGTATCACAATCGTCATTCGGATGCCGGACGCCAAATCTGGAGTAAACCGGGTTTAGACTTGCAACGGTCAATCTGCTCTTCAATGTCTGCTGCCATCCTTCCTACATCATAAAAGTTACCAAATTTTTACATGGCTGATTACGTCTCATCTATTTGAGAGTTTAATGTTTGGAAGAGTCGACGAAACAAGGTCATCTAAAGGTACGTAATAACGTTTTCGTGTGATAAGTTTTATGAAAATATGGTTGACCAGATTTTAAAACACGAAGCGACGACTATTGCTCAAAACATGTCGCTTCGTATAACAAGTCAGCGACGAATATTGACGAAAGTTATAAACTTCGTCGCTTGAATTTTACGTCGGCGACGAACTTTGAATTTTCGTCGCTACAGTTTATAAAACATTGTTGGGAGGCGACAACAAACCAATATTCGTCGCTTCAATAAGATGTGAGCGACGACTATTGATCAAAAGTCGTCGCTCTCGTTTTCTGAAGCGACAAATCCAATATTGGTCGCTTCAATGTGTTGAGGCGACGAACTTTGATTTTCCCGTTTCAATATTGGTCGCTTCAGACCTGGTTTCCAGTAGTGTTTCTTAGCAGGCATGCAATATGGATGCTCACATATATATCCCATATATATGTAAAAAAAAATCACTTAAATCCGACAAAGTTAGAGCCCCAATCGATGCGGTCAACCTTATTTAAACGTATCTCTCTCTATGGGGAACCATAGTATCGGGAGGTAAAATGACGCAGTAGAAGTATGGAAGGGTTGATCAACGTCGAACCCTTAATGAATGGAGAGTACAATCAACGTCGTACTCTATAGAACAGGTCTAGAATCCACCAGGAATTAAGAGGAAAACTCTTAGGGTTTTGATTAATATGATAAAAACTGTTATTTGCAATCCCAAAGGGATGCTTAAATACCAAAAAGAAACCCTAGGGCAACTAACAAAGAAACCTAAAAGCCCAAGGATTAAAAACAAATCAAATCCAAAATAAATTAGAAAACATAAATTCTGGAAATATATA
The DNA here is from genome assembly GCA_963682095.1 of Potentilla sterilis. Classification (NCBI taxonomy): domain Eukaryota; kingdom Viridiplantae; phylum Streptophyta; class Magnoliopsida; order Rosales; family Rosaceae; genus Potentilla; species Potentilla sterilis. Next base: position 44,397,631 of record OY821754.1, read on the forward strand.
AAACTGCCGTTTTGAAACGAGCTCGAAAGCCCGAAAAAGCCGACATTGTTTTGATTCCTGGCACCGTTCCCTTTCCAGAAAGGTATCACAATCGTCATTCGGATGCCGGACGCCAAATCTGGAGTAAACCGGGTTTAGACTTGCAACGGTCAATCTGCTCTTCAATGTCTGCTGCCATCCTTCCTACATCATAAAAGTTACCAAATTTTTACATGGCTGATTACGTCTCATCTATTTGAGAGTTTAATGTTTGGAAGAGTCGACGAAACAAGGTCATCTAAAGGTACGTAATAACGTTTTCGTGTGATAAGTTTTATGAAAATATGGTTGACCAGATTTTAAAACATGAAGCGACGACTATTGCTCAAAACCTGTCGCTTCGTATAACAAGTCAGCGACGAATATTGACGAAAGTTATAAACTTCGTCGCTTGAATTTTACGTCGGCGACGAACTTTGAATTTTCGTCGCTACAGTTTATAAAACATTGTTGGGAGGCGACAACAAACCAATATTCGTCGCTTCAATAAGATGTGAGCGACGACTATTGATCAAAAGTCGTCGCTCTCGTTTTCTGAAGCGACAAATCCAATATTGGTCGCTTCAATGTGTTGAGGCGACGAACTTTGATTTTCCCGTTTCAATATTGGTCGCTTCAGACCTGGTTTCCAGTAGTGTTTCTTAGCAGGCATGCAATATGGATGCTCACATATATATCCCATATATATGTAAAAAAAAATCACTTAAATCCGACAAAGTTAGAGCCCCAATCGATGCGGTCAACCTTATTTAAACGTATCTCTCTCTATGGGGAACCATAGTATCGGGAGGTAAAATGACGCAGTAGAAGTATGGAAGGGTTGATCAACGTCGAACCCTTAATGAATGGAGAGTACAATCAACGTCGTACTCTATAGAACAGGTCTAGAATCCACCAGGAATTAAGAGGAAAACTCTTAGGGTTTTGATTAATATGATAAAAACTGTTATTTGCAATCCCAAAGGGATGCTTAAATACCAAAAAGAAACCCTAGGGCAACTAACAAAGAAACCTAAAAGCCCAAGGATTAAAAACAAATCAAATCCAAAATAAATTAGAAAACATAAATTCTGGAAATATATAAAACTGCCGTTTTGAAACGAGCTCGAAAGCCCGAAAAAGCCGACATTGTTTTGATTCCTGGCACCGTTCCCTTTCCAGAAAGGTATCACAATCGTCATTCGGATGCCGGACGCCAAATCTGGAGTAAACCGGGTTTAGACTTGCAACGGTCAATCTGCTCTTCAATGTCTGCTGCCATCCTTCCTACATCATAAAAGTTACCAAATTTTTACATGGCTGATTACGTCTCATCTATTTGAGAGTTTAATGTTTGGAAGAGTCGACGAAACAAGGTCATCTAAAGGTACGTAATAACGTTTTCGTGTGATAAGTTTTATGAAAATATGGTTGACCAGATTTTAAAACACGAAGCGACGACTATTGCTCAAAACATGTCGCTTCGTATAACAAGTCAGCGACGAATATTGACGAAAGTTATAAACTTCGTCGCTTGAATTTTACGTCGGCGACGAACTTTGAATTTTCGTCGCTACAGTTTATAAAACATTGTTGGGAGGCGACAACAAACCAATATTCGTCGCTTCAATAAGATGTGAGCGACGACTATTGATCAAAAGTCGTCGCTCTCGTTTTCTGAAGCGACAAATCCAATATTGGTCGCTTCAATGTGTTGAGGCGACGAACTTTGATTTTCCCGTTTCAATATTGGTCGCTTTAGACCTGGTTTCCAGTAGTGTTTCTGAGCAGGCATGCAATATGGATGCTCACATATATATCCCATATATATAGGAGCATATGGCGAGAAGCATTTTTCTACATTTTTGTTATATACAGGCTACTGAAATTTCATGAATTTTTGGTACCCCATCAACTTCTTATTTCTTAAAAGAAAAAAAATATCACTATGTTTTGAGATAAAATTAGCACAGCTGGTTACAGGAGAGTGATAGGTGCTAAGCAGCAATAATTGTGGTCGAGTTACAATTGTAATTCTTCTTCATTTACGTACATTGGTTTTATAAGACTACGTTTAGGGTTCATATATATATATATATATATATATATATATATATATATATATATATATATATATATAGCTACTTCGAAATGCAATCTAGCTACTGAAGATGAAAGTTCATGCATGCAAAGTGACTCAGAGACGTAACTTATGAACAAAGATACAGAAGATAGAGTGACATCATGAGTAATTTTTATACTCTATGAACAACAAGAGTTATTCTTGTTAACTTCACTGGCATAGTCATTGATATCAAAATCTATATACAAGTTAAGAGATTGTCCACGAGTATATATGCTCATTCTGAAATCATATAGATTATATGCTGGATCCACACTAGTGAAAACATAACTCAAACTCTATGCATTTGCTAAATAGATATATACTTATACGGATATATAGATCGAGTCTTCCCTTTGCTGATGTAGTTTTGCAAATATTCTCACAGAGTCTCAGTGTCATATCAGTCATCTATATGTAAGCTAGACTTCCTTAATTAACCGTGCAAAACTGTCTCTGTGGAAGTTTGGATTTTCTCGGGTCTTAATGTTGATATAAATAAAAGAATATAGGATGAGCCTCTTAATCAATGATTGAAATGTCCACCGATATTTTTTTTTCTTTGAGGATAAAATGTCCACCAATTGTGATATATCATTTGCTGTCTTGCATAAGCTTCAGAGAATAAAGGTAATTTCATTAAAACTCGTAGCTATACATTTGCTGTCTTGTATAAGCTTCAGTTGCCTCCAATTAAGTGGTCTACTACTGTCATTTTTACGGAGTTAATGAAAGATTTAAATCTCCTTCAGTTTCGATCTCCTTGCATCCTTTTCCTTTTGCACTTAGAACACTGTCCTTAAACTCAGTAGCCTTGGCGACTGAACTGTCGTCTTTCTTGCATTCATGGCATGCAGCTGCTAAAAGCGGCCTTACATTGCTATCTATAATAACGAAACCCTCTGCATGCAGCTGAATCTTTGAGGCTGTTCCATTGAAATTAATTTTCACTGAGCTAGAAGAAAAAAGGGAGTTCTTTCTATTTTTTGAAGTTACGATATACCTCACAATCGGCCGAGTTAATTAGAGACTCGTATACATTTACGTACTGTTATTTCGTAGTAGCTTTCCGGAGGATATATATATACATGGAATGAAACATATTTTTTCGAACTCGATCTTCATTATTTTGGCTATTGGTTGATTAAGATGATTATTAAGAAAGAATAAGATGATGATAATATTGATGATGATGATTACCGAGATGCAGACAGAGACAAGCTAGCTACCTTATTGCTATAAGCCTCTGCACGCTACGTACCTACCCAATATGTGAGCGATATATGACTATATTCGATTTGATGCAATGTTCATCAACCCATGCATGTCACTACGAAGTGCTTCAGCCTTCACAATAGCACCTTAGAGCAATAAGGAATCTGCCACTCTATGTCTACATCCTCCACTAATAATTCTTTTGAGCTATGCTCTCTCATATATCATTTTCACAAACCGTCATGACCTCATCAAGTTGCATGTCATTGTTTCAGCTGTGTGAAACTAATTAAACTCCAACATTGTCTTCTACATGGAAGTTAATTAGTATTGGACAATGTTTTGTTTGAAAGCATATGAGTTTAACTCTAATTCAGAGTAGCCTTTCGAGTTGTATACCACTTGGAATACAAAGACGTTCATTATATGTAACCTGATTTACAGAATTAGTATTGTGATAGTTCATGTCTCTAAAGTTGTTATAAATGTTTGAATTCAAAGAAATTACATGCAGCGTTTCCATTGAAGGTTGTATGCATGTTCTTAAAAGGTCTTGCATTTCCATTTGCTTAATAGATTTCTGTATTTGCATTCACTTTTGTTCGGTTGGTGTCAATAATAACGATTCAAAAGGGGAAAGAAAACTAAGCTTTGATAATAGAATCTGGAACTCCGATTTGAATGTGGAATTTCGAATTAAACTTTTTTATTATTGATATTAATGATGCCATATTTACTAGCTTATTTGCGTTATCATGCAGGAATTGTAATTGACATATACGTTTTATTTCTTTCATTGCAAATTAGCAACCAACATTGTTAATTGACAGTTGTATTAATTAGGGGTGGGCTTGGGTTGGGTTTGTCCCAAAATTGTCTAGGACCAGCCGAAACCTTAAAAAATCGAGTCTGTTTGGTCTCAGGCTATCGAAATCTCAAACATAAAGAAAGCTCGGTCTAAATATTCCGGATCTTCGATCCTAAATTTGAGCTTCATTACGATTCTGCCGACTCAAAACCTGAGCTGTGGATTCTTATTTTCAAAACTTGAGCTTCACTTTACTGAAATAAAAGCAATTATAATTAAAATTGGGAGATGGGAGAAATCCTATATTGATGACATCAACAAGATGAACATGAATAAAAATTTGGTTGAATCAAAAATATTCATCTAACCATATATTTATTAGATCTAAGATCTTGCACTAGGCCAAAAACCTCAATAGACAATGGTTTTTTAGCATTGTCTGATGAGGTACCGTTACTATTGTCTACTCAGAGATTGTCTGATACACGCTTTAGACAATAACAAAATACCATTGTCTGATAACCACTATGGACAATGGTAGGACTAAAAAGACCCATTGTCTGAGATCCGGGAAAGACAAAGCTACTTTGTTATAAATCATTGTCTCATGTTATCTTGTACAATATCATTTTTTGGGCAATATTGTCTTTGTCATTATAAGAAGACACTTATTTATAAGAAGTATTGTCTTTATTAGTTTTGCACAACTTAATTTTCTCTTTATGTATTGTCAGTATTTGATTTAATTAAGCTACAGTCGTTTCTGGATTTTCATATTTGTGTCCGATATTTGTTATTTGCATCTGCTATAGACAATGATTTTAGTTTTGTTTCTATTATGATTCTGAGTTACAGACAATGGTATCGTTTTCTCTTCCATTGTGATTCTTAGATACAGACAATTGTTTCGTTATGGCTTCCATTGTGATTCTGAGTTTCAGACAATGGTTTTATTTTGGTTTGTAATGTGATACTCCGATACACACAATGGTTTCGTTTTGGTTTGTAAAGTGATTCTGAGACTCAGATAATATTTTTATGCTTCCGATTTACAAACCATTGTTTGGTTGGTTGATAGGCAATTTTTTCTGTTTGCAATGTCACAGTTATATACAATACATTTCTTAAAACCATCAAATTAAAACATATCCATCCAATATTGACATTAACCAATTCAAAATCCATCCATTCATAATATAGAGACAACCAAATATTCATCATCCCTACTAGCTGAGCCAATATAAATAAAATGGCTAGTATAGTCTACTCGGCTATATAAGGTTGCCAAAATTAGCTTAAAACCTACATATGCCTAATCTGAAGTCAATTTGCCATAAAATGTACAGTACACTAGCCAACATATAAAGTTTGTCCAGTAACATATGCAACAAAAATAGTTAAGGCTAACCAAACTACCAAAAATAAAAAACTTAGCTAGGCTACGACAATACCACTACAAACCTACTTGACATGAAACCTCATGACATACCTAGCCCAATCAATCCTTACTTCATCAATTTGCTTTTCAGTGTACTCAAGGGGAGGATTGTTGCTTAGCTTCTACTGAAAATAAAACCAAACAACAAGACTTATAATATGATCATCAAAAATTCTAAAGTGTAGGTTAGTCAGTTAGCTATGCTATATTTACCTTTGAAACAAATTCTAGGTTCCTATCTTAAATTATGTCTTTCATGTAGCGCATGACGAAGAACCCACAATCTTCATTCCCGTAATGCCCAGGAATACCCTAATAACAAGACATAACATGTTAGTGCACTCAAGACACACTCGCCATGCATGAAACTGGTATCAAATCTGAACAAGGTAGGACTACAGCTCGTACCAGCATCGGAACCCATGAGATTGAATCCCGGGCAGGTTTATCCATTTGAGACTTGTAAGTTTTGATAGCACTTCAACAATATAACAACAAATAGTAAGTTCATATATTTGGATAGAATTAACAAACACAACACGATAGCCAAAACTCGTTCACACTTACCTCTCCACAACATTCTTCCAATCTTCATCGCTAAGTAGTCGACGTATTATTGGATCGAAGGAGTAGATAACTTCATCTTCTAGGTTGACCACACTTAGCGTCCAATGCTTACTTAAAAATCAAGTTAAGAAAATGAAGTCAGCTCCAAGTTTGTGTAATTAGATGAAATTAGAGATACGACGTTACTCACCCTGAGTTATAAGGCAATATAAACAGCTGTCCCTTCTTTCCATCTTTGAACCTTGTTGATAGCTTGCGAGCCCTTTGTTCAACGTTTCCACAGTTAACCGATCTAATCTGGTTAGGGTCCACAAAGGCAATCATATCCGACATCTTTGATCTATTCAACAATTCATGCAAGTAGCTGCAACAACAAACAAATCCATGTTCAATATTTCCATGACACACACACACACACACACATATATAGTACAATCATGATATGTTAGTTTAGCAAACTTACACTATATACATGCATAGGATGCCACTAGAAAATTTTCCCATAGTGCACATGACATACATATCCCTCTTATACATATATTGTTTCCTATCAACTCCGAACACATTATGTGTAAGCATAAAAAGGATGGTCTTCCCATCAGCAAGTGCATCATTCTCCCATATCCACAAGCACTTCAAAGCTCCAGGGTAATTAGACGACATCTTCTTCAAGTCAATCATGAGGTTATCATCATTATCATCATTTGTCAGCCTTTTCCTCTTCTTGGAGGGCCTACCTGCAGCTTTAGGTGGGGTCTTTTTCTACATGAACAAATGAATGAAACAGTTAGTAAAATATTGTAGAATAAAAAATGTTAGTTTCCAGCTTTGAGTTACTTTACCTAGTTAGTTTGGGAGGGGATATCGATTGTACTATGAGGTCCTTTGGCCAAGCAATGTAAGTCCCATTGGCGTCATCAACAGTGTCTATGTCATCAACTGGGAATGGAAGTTTAGCAGCAGGAACAAGTAGACGAGTGATCGACACTCTCACATTCTTTTTTCCCAAAGGAACACCATGAATAGTTTGGTTATCAACATCGTTGTCCTGAAGTTGAGCTAACGTCGCAATGGCAACAATATATTCCATTGAACCTATAACCAATTTGTAGTCTATTGGCTTGAGTGGCTGTGTTAAGAAAAATAATAAGCGCTATCACCCTCCATGTGATATAAAATTAATAATTATCTCACTTAAAAATATTAACATAAAAATAGAGTAATTAGATTAGAGAAGTTACCGGCTGTGTAACTTCTGTAGATTTGACCGTAGTGGCAGACACCTTATTAGGAGCAGTACTATGAGCCTTCCATACATCAGCCTCCACGTGAACTTCATCTAGTTCACCTTACACAATAGGTTCCCCTTCCGCCGGCATCAAAGTATCTTGGAATTGATGCCCACCCTCTTCTATGTCACCTTCCAAACATAAGCGCTTCTTTGCAGGGATAGGAAGCTCCGAATCAGCCCTCACTGCGCCCTTCTCCCTCATGTAGGAGCAGCTTCCTTGTCCAGATTCTATGTTAGTGCTAATTCCAGCTTCCACAGGAGCCTTTTCCACAACAGGAGAAACATTTAGTGTTGCTTCCAACCTATTCAACCTCTCAGCCATTACTCTCTCTTTAGTTTCATACTTCTGTCTCTCATTTGCAACAACTTCCTTAATTCTATCTTTAACAGACTTTTTTTTTTCTTTGCTTGGTTGAAGTAACTGATGGGATTAACATGGCCTCCCACACCACGCACTCTTCCATAATGCTCAACTCCACCAAACACCTTGGACAACACCTCATCACTTCCATCAATTGCCACATCACCAGTTTTGACCTTTTTTTCAACTCATCCTTTAAACAATTAAAGGTAAGTATAAATGTACACAAGATTTCCAAAGGAACACTATGAATAACTGAAATTAAACCCTTACAATTTCTGCCGCCTTATCCGTTACAACATCATCTACATAATTGCCATTCCTATCCTTTCGAGCTTCCTTCCATAGATCTTCACGTTCAACGTCTTCTTCGATTCCCTGCTTAGATGCAACAGTGGCCATTGCAACATAAGTTTTTTCAAACAAAGAAAACTGCATAGACTTAACAATATATGAGATTATATTGTTTCACTTACAAGTTTCTGTTGCATTTGATCCTGCAGGTTTGCATACCCTAAACGCGATATGTGATGAGATTACTGGTTCTTCTTCCTCTTTTTCATCATCTCCTTTGCGCTTTCCGTATAACATATAGAAGATTTTCATAACAAAATATTGTAGAATAATGCACAGTAAAATCTGTAATACAAAAAAATTTGTGTAAATTTAAAGATGTAGAAGACTTTTACCAAAAACTCTTGAGACGTCCGATCAGCTACAAATATCTGCCAATGAAACTTTTCAATGAAATTGTAATCAGCTGGAGGATACTCTAATAGATCTAGTTCATCCATATGTGGGATGATATACTTCCTTGTCAACCTGGACCGGAATTCTTTCCATTTTTGGCAAGCTGATGCTAGTACTAGTTTATTTGCCGACGGGGGTATATCTCAAATGCCATCTAATAACAGTTGTGATTAGTCTATGTTAAAATGAAACTTACAACAACAACAAACATAATGAAATAAGCTAGGGGTCAGTATGTTACCTCAACACATTGCAAAATCTTATTTTTTCGATGTTTTGGCACTTGCTTCCAAGTATCTATCCAAATTGGCGCCTTTGTCCTTGCTAGCACTCCGATATACTATTGCATCTCCTTAGCTGCCTTGCCGTAAGGGCATCCATTTTTGTTAAAGGTGACCTTCAGCTTGATACCAAGGATTCTACGTCGTACAATCCTGTGCATTGTAACACATCCACGCTTCAACAACTTCAACCCTAACAACTGCTCAGTCGTTGCCGTTAATGTTTTCTTCTTCTTCTTCTTCTTTACTCTAACACATCGTTGTGTTAGTGATGTTGCTCTCCTCGGGGATGGTACATGTTGTGATCCAGCAGAGTTAGCTGGAGCTGGTGCAGATCTGCTTCTTACCGACTTCACAGCTAGAGCGATTCTCTCCCTTGCCTTAAGCACCGCCTTTGGAATGGCCATAACCTGCAACAATGGTACATACAGTCACATAATTATACTACTCCACATCTATTGTCTCGTCACCATCTCGCATGTAAGTCTTGTTTTGGTCATCAACTTCTACACTATCGATGATTGGCTGAATCGGTGCAGGGATATCTACCTCAAGATCGATCAGTTCACTGTCCTCTTCATTACCATAGAGATAGGTATTAGTAAATGAAGCAAAATTATAGATTAAAAAAATAAGAAATAATGCAGATCGAAAACCTAATTAGTTGAAAACTCAAAACTCTAATTCAAGAAGATATCCCAAATTTAGTTCAAAGTTGGAATCACATTCATACAGCTTAGTTCATACACCCCAAATTTAGTTCAACCAAAAACCCAAAAAGGATAACAAACCCTAAATCTCAAATCGAGTTATCCGAAACCTAAGCCTACACCCCCAAATCAATTTCAAAAACCTCATGGCCAAACCGAAGCCTAGCTAGACCCCAAACCAAATTTGACAAATATCCAGCTCCGAAAGCAAACCTCATGGCTAAATTTGTGTTCAATATCAGAAACCCATTAACCCATTAACATACATATTGAACGAAAATCGTTGAGACAATTCCAAGAACTTCAATCGAACACAGTGGGAGTGAGAGAGCTCGAGGAGCTCGATGAGTGGGAGTGAGAGTGGGAAAATAAATTGGTTTTTTTTTTTAATTGTTAGTATTTATACCTAGGGTTATGATTAAAAGTATTGTTGGATAAATATTGAGACAACATAACTTCAAAAGCATAATAATGAACATTGTCTAAAGAAATTCTCTGAAAAAAATATAGACAATGCACAATAATTGACTAAAAGCATTGTGTGACGGGTACCAATTAGACAACATAAATTTAAAGGTATTGTTTGACGCCGGTTTTCACACAATGGTTGAATAAAAACCATTGTTTGAAGTCCCAGAGAGTGCAATGTTAAAACACCACAGTAAAATGAAATTGTCTGTAATAGACTCACACAATGGTAACGTAAAATCTATTGTCTGAACATCACCTTCAGACAATAGTCATTTCTTACCATTGTCTGATTTTTTCAAACAATGATTTTACTAGTACCATTGTCTGATGACTATTGTCTATTGAGGTTTTTGGCCTAGTGATGGGAAGCCGAAGCTCACATGCAATAATAAACCCTACAAAAGATCGTTAGTAGTATAAGCAAGTAGGGATCGTTCTAGGCCGGGGATTAAGGGTACCTGAGATATGAAATTGTTAGACTCAAACATATTCACATATATACAAAATTGTCACACATATGGGGGTATAAAAGGTACAGCAGCAATGCTGCCCTAGACTACACACGGCACACATAACAGAAAATTAAATGCTGAAAAATAAATCCTAAGTCTACTATTTACAAGGTTGGTCGACATTCTTCCACAAAGCACTAACACAAAAGCAATCAAAACACATAACAAACTAGCAAGCAATACTCACGGCAAAGTATTAAAGCGTTCTAGACTCAACTTAACTCCAACCCAATTAGCTCCTAATCGGCGACTAATTGATTAAGACTCCTCATGTATTTTAAGTGACTAATCGCCTAACCTTAAAACTATACTAGTCATCTTTGAATATTCTAATCGACGTAGACAAACATGACAAGTAATTAAGCACAAAGTATTTTTCTTTAGTTGGAAACAAGTTAATAGAGTAAGGTTGTCAATCATCTCTTCAACAAGCATGTTCATTTAAACTACTCTAACCCTCATGAAAAACAACACAAATTAAGTAACTCGTTGATTACCTAATCCATATTAATTTTTTCGGCTAATGAGATTAATAGTCTAAGTATTGCAATTACATAGGCTACCAATCTTTAAGCGCACGAATTTAAAGAACAAGTCAAGAAAACCCTAAAATCAATTTAACACATATTTTTGCCGAAAATCCTAATTACTAGTTCATCATATATTTTCCTTACTCTTTAGCATGCAATCCATATTCTTACATCTAAAACCTCACTTAAAGATAAAGAAAATAAATTGACATGCAAATCATAAAACCAAATTTCAATCCAATTCATACATAGACATAAAAATTGAAACCAAGAATTCATGCTAACTTCATAGACAAAGTTTAACATAACTACAACAAAAATTACAAAGCCAAGAGTAGGGAGTGGATCACACATTAGAAACCTTGAAGACTTCGTCGTGTATGGATCCGTGGATGATGGTGTTCGGATGGCTGCTGCTCGGCAGTGAAGGTATCGGCAGCAAGGGGACAAAATTTCGGCAGGAAACTTTGGTATGGTGGTGGTGGTTTTGGCTAGGGTTTTTGTGTAGGATTCTTGGGAAATTTAGACAGAGCTTTGGCTAGATTTTTGCTTTGGAATGTGACAAGTTTTTCTGTGTAAAAGTTGGGTATTTATAGGGAGAATGCTAGGTGTTGCCGGCAGCCCTCTTGTACAAGGAAAAACAAAACCTAATGGGATAAGGTTTGAAACCTTCCTTTTTTTACTTCAATTAAGTTTTGTTTTTCTGAATTTTTCTTCAAGGCTTGGGCTTCACATCTTCATGGACTTCTTGTATGATCTTGGACTTCATTTGACATGTCTTGGTCCATCGAAAAATACCCCAATTGCCGGCAGCACACAAAGGCATACAATCTGCCTCTATTCGGCAGCTTCTCCTAGTGTGACTAGGAGAACTTGTTTCTTCATATTTTTCTTCAATTCCATGGAAAAGTGTCTTCCTCTTCCCTTCATAAAGCTTGGACCATCTTCACATATGCATTTTTACACCATTTGGTCCATCAAAAACAGAAAATACAAAAAGGGGGCAGTAGGTTCCTGGAATCGGCAGATTTGACCTTGTTGCAGTAATTCCGGCATATCTCCACCTTCGGAGCTCCGATTGATGCGATTCCAACTCTCAGATAAACTAGACACATATGGAAATCTCCCCATAAAACAGTTCGACCAAATTCCTTGTGAGTCGACGGGAATGATTTTTCAAAGTTGGGACACAGTCCCAGGAAAATCCTGGAAGCCCCTGGATTGAAATGTTCGGACTGCCGTTTTGCAGTCAACTTTTGGGTGGCTTCCCGAACTCCGATTAATCTGAAATTTTAACACAGCATTCCTCAACATATGAATATTAAGCACATAAAATTTCATAGAATTCGGACAAGGATAGATCATAAATTTGCTCATCTCAAAATCAGGAAAAAGACATATTTTGCATTATTTTCCAGATTTCTCAAACTTAGTCATTTTTCGGATAATTAAACACATTTCATCAAAACTCTACCAAAATGACACTAACTATATTACGACTCTATCTTAAACAAATAAAGGTTAAACAAAGCATAAACGAGGGCATAAGCATATAATATCGTCGCACATTGTGCTCCTATCAACTACCCCACACTTATCCTTTGCTAGTCCCTTAGCAAACTAAATTAAACTAGACTCAAAACAAACTATTGCCCCTAACTGATAGGAGCACAATGTGCGACGATATTACATGTTTATACCCTCGTTTATGCTTTGTTTAACCCTTATTTGTCTAAGATAGAGTCATAATATAGTTAGTGTCATTTTGGTAGAGTTTTGTGAAAAATGGTTAAGAATCCGAAAAATGACTAAGTTTGAGAAATCTGGAAAATAATGCAAAATATGTCTTTTTCGTGATTTTGAGATGAATGAAACTGTGATCTATCCTTTTCCAAATTCTATGAAATTTTATGTGCTTAATATTCATATGTTGTGAAATGATGTGTTAAAATTTCAGATCAATCGGAGTTCGGGAAGTCGCCCAAAAGTTGGCTGCAAAAGGGCAGTCCGAACATTCCAATCCAGGGGCTTCCAGGAAATTCCTGGGACTGTGTCCCAACTTCGAAAAATCATTCCCGACGACTTGCATGGAATTTGGCCGAGATATTTTATGGGGAGATGGCCCTATGTGTCTAGTTTACGTGAGACTTGGAATCGCATCAATCGGAGCTCCACAGAGGGAGATATGCCGGAATTACTCCGACAAGGTCAAAGCTGCCGATTCCAGGAACCTACTGCCCCCTTTTTGTGTTTTCTGTTTTTGATGGACCAAATGGTGTACAAATGCATATGTGAAGATGGTCCAAGCTTTATGAAGGGAAGAGGAAGACACTAGGCCATGGCATTGAAGAAAAACATGAAGAAATCAAGTCTCCTAGTCACACTAGGAGAAGCTGCCGATTTGAGGCAGATCGGGTGCAACTTCATGCTGCCGGCAATTGGGGTATTTTTCGATGGACCAAGACATGTCAAAGGAAGTCCAAGACCACATAAGAAGTCCATGAAGATGTGAAGCCCAAGCCTTGAAGAAAAAATTCAGAAAAGAAAACCTAATTGGATTAAGAAAGGAAGGTTGCAAAACCTTAATGAACTAGGTTTTCTGAATCCCTTTTGGCTTAAGCTACTGCCGGCAGCCTCTCTCCCTATCCTCTATATATATCCTCACTTTTTCATTCTGAAAATCATCTCATCTCAAGCTTAAACATAAGGCCTAAACTCTACCAAAATTCCCCAAAGATCCTAGACAAAAACCTAAACCGAAAACCACCTTCACCTCACCTCAACCAAGTTTCTGCTTTTGCCGATTCTTGGAATTTTTCCACCATAACCTACTGCCGTCATATCCCTGCCGTGCAGCCTCACCCCATCCTCCACACATCGCCGGATCCACACCAAGTGAAGCTCTCAAGGTGTCTCAAAGTGTGATCCACTCCCTTCTTCGGTTTAGTAATTTTTGTTTAGTTATGTTTGGTTTTGTCTATGAAACACTCATGTATGTTTGGTGTTGGTTTATATGTCTATGTGTGAACCGGTTTTGGTTTTATTAATTGTATGTTAAAGATTTGTTTGAATCGATGCTTAGATTTAAGTTTAGGTTTCGACAAAAACAATGATGTTGCGTGCTAATTTGTAATATGTAACTTGTGAATTTCGTATGTATGATAATTAGGGCAGTAGGTATTTGATGCATGATTTAGACTTAAAATCGATTAGTAATCTAAGGTTAGAGCACAAAAATCGACACACTAGTTTTGTTTAAGCATTTGTTGTTTGCATGTAATTCTAAGTGCTAGATTTCATATGATTGAGTAATATGATTAAGTTATACGAGTTGAGTTTTCTTGATTGTGTTGCTCCCCTAGATCTAAAGAACCTTAGAACTTGCAAGTTAAATAAGAAGATTGACGACCTTACTTGTTTGCTTGTTTTCGATTTGGACTCTTGTGCTTAAATGTTAAAACGTTTAAAACCGGATTAGCATAAACTTTAGGATCGAAGGCGAATAGCATGATCTTAAAACATTAGATGTCTTACAATTGGTTAAAAGGCTAATCGCTCTAATTGTAGTCGAAATTGATTAAGTCTAACATGCATGAATACTTGTCTCTTACTTTCTTGTATGCGAATCTACTTGTTAAAGAGTCTTTGGTGCTAAATGTTTTGTGAGAGATGATGATCACTTGTATATAGTAGTTTAGGTTTAATTTCGTGTCTAGTGTTAAAGGGCAGCCCTTGCTGCCGAACCTCATCTTCATCCCCCATGATAAATTCGTATATATGTATATAAGTGTGACAATTATGTGCATATCTGTTTGTGAATATTTGTGTTAACATTCTCATGTTTCAGGTACCCTTAATCCCCGGCTAGAACGATCCCTACTTATTCTATACTACTAACGATTGTAGGGTTATTATTGCTTGATGCTCGCTTCGGCGACACGTCAATTTTTGGCGCCGTTGCCGGGGATTATAAAAGCTTGTTATATTTGAATGTTAACTTTGTATATTTGTGTAAATTTCGTATAGCTTTATTTTCGGTTTTGTATAAATCTTCTCTAACTTTGCTAATTCATGTATGTATTGTAGAAAATTTTCGATGCTAACTTTAACTTGTAACTTGATTCTAACATGTAATTGTTTCTAACCTTTACTAACTTTAACATATTAACTCTGATTTTCTAACTCATTCTTTTCTAACTCAACTTTTTCTTCTTATTTTTATTTTTGGTTTTGTTCGTTTTGAAGTGTCTTGTGCGTGTGCAGATTGAATTGAAAAGAAAAAGTGCAGGAAATACCAAGTTCTGCCCAAAGCAGAATTCGGGCAGTGCAGTCCGTCAACTTTGGAAGGCCACCGTTTTCAGCTCACAAAACTTGGGAAAGTGAGCCATACACCGTTGGAAAGGTCTCTGAGTCTACTTTCTGTAGGATTTTACAGAAGTGGATTTGGAGTTTCGAGCTACTCCCAGTTTCAATTTGAGTGCACGAAGGTCAATCTGGCGAAGCAGAAAACTGGACAGATCAATAGGTCCGATTAATGGCCAAACAAAGAGTACTTCTGCTGGTCCGATTGAGGCGAATTTTATACCGTCGGAAAGCTCTGTGTATCCACTACAATATTTATTCAGAACACTTTTGCATTAGGATAGTGGAACACACCCAAAATCAGGCCTCAAGAGAAGCAGACACGTCTGCCGAGAGAAGCTTGCCTGCCAAGAACCTGCTACTGCCGAGAGGGGCTGCTGCCCCAACTGCGGAGCACATGGCATGATGAACACACAACACACATGGTGAGAAGTCTAGGCTACGGACTATAAACCTTAAGCGCTACTTGGGAGGCAACCCAAGTCGATCAAAGAAAAACGAAGGAGCCATCACCGGGAGTTTGAAATTTCTTAACCCTTATCTTTTTCTTTGGTTTGTGATGATTTGTTGGAATGTGTTAGACTATTGCATGCTTAGGAAATTCGTTGATATAGATTTGTGTTTACATTGAGGACAATGTAATTTTCTAAGTGTGGGGTGGGATAACGTATTCTGTTTATGTTTTCGTGTGCTTAGTTTAGAAAAGAAAATTCAGAAAATTGTAATACAAAAATGGAGTGTTTAGTTTGTTTTGAGTCTTAGGATGCCCCTAATATGTCAATGATGTTATTTCTCCTCTTTGCATACATAGATGATAGTTGTGCATACAATTAAAATTGTGAGTTTCATGGATTATGTGCATTGGTAGGAGCATGTAGGACTTGTTGATTAACGAAGCATGCATGTTTTAGCTAGTCTGTTTCCATAATAACCTATGTGAGCTTTAGAGCCAATTTTCTTTCTTCTTGAGCGATAAAAAGATAAAATTCAATAGATTCGTAGGAAGCATGAAACCTCATAATTCTTTGATTATTCGATGACTATGTGCCATAGCTTTTTAATGAACTCTAGTATGCTAGAACTTACTCTTGTTGATTTTCAAAACGTTTTTAATCATAAAATACCTTGATTTTGAATATGATTGAATAAAGATCATTTAGGTTTACCACCATTGCCAAATAAAGCATGAGCCCTATTGGAGCCCGTCGTGGGACACCTTAGTAAACCCCCTTTGAGCTTACGATTAGCCTTTTCTTTTATCACCCATAAACACTTTCCATGAACTTAGTATAGTGATGTCTTGACCATTGTGTGTCGGCAAAGCTTGATTTTTGAAGGAGTTTTTGCGTGAAGTGATGAAGAAGAACAAGTGTGGGGTAGAGTTAGCCATGAATTTATGAAAAGTGTATATGTATGCCGTGCCTTAGAAAAAGAAAGAATGAAAAATTTTGAAACATTTTTGCTCGGACCAAAAGAAAAAGAAAAAGAAACCGAGAGCAAGAAAAGAAAGATGTAAGGCACGGCTTGAAAAAGAAAAGAAAAAATTTTGTGCATGGCTATTGTCTTGATTATTGTTGTAATGTTATGGGAGGAAAAGAATGAAGTATGGGTCCAACAAGATGAAATTTGACCCTTGGCGAGAAGACATAAGGAGATTTGAGCTTTGCCAAAGGCCACGGTGACGTTTTTAAGCCTCCTTATCCAAATATCGAATACCTCTTAGCCTAGCCCCATTACAACCCTTTTATTGATCTTTTTCATGATTCTTAAGATGGTTAAACTTGATTTGTGGAGATTATCTCAAGAGTAAGCATATGGTTTTGGTTCATTGGTGCATATAGTTGTCATATGAGGTTTTTCCACCAAAATTCACAAAGTGCTTTTGTTTCTTTGATATATGAAAGTCACTCTTTGTAATTCATTATCTTTCGCTTGCATATACTTATGTGTGAATAACCATGCTTCGAGAGAAAAGAAGAGAGTATGCTTAGTGAGGAGGATTGGATTAGCTTTAACATGTTTACATGCTTACCTTTTGCTCTTATATGTTCATATTGATGTCACTTGTTCATGAAACTTGGAATTTTCGTGCTTCGCATTCTCATGCATTAACTTGAAAGCTATGTGTACATACGAGGCTGAGACAAATTGTTAGGGGCAATAGTTTGTTTAGAGTCTAGTTTAATTTAGTTTGCTAAGGGACTAGCAAAGGATAAGTGTGGGGTAGTTGATAGGAGCACAATGTGCGACGATATTACATGTTTATACCCTCGTTTATGCTTTGTTTAACCCTTATTTGTCTAAGATAGAGTCATAATATAGTTAGTGTCATTTTGGTAGAGTTTTGTGAAAAATGGTTAAGAATCCGAAAAATGACTAAGTTTGAGAAATCTGGAAAATAATGCAAAATATGTCTTTTTCGTGATTTTGAGATGAATGAAACTGTGATCTATCCTTTTCCAAATTCTATGAAATTTTATGTGCTTAATATTCATATGTTGTGAAATGATGTGTTAAAATTTCAGATCAATCGGAGTTCGGGAAGTCGCCCAAAAGTTGGCTGCAAAAGGGCAGTCCGAACATTCCAATCCAGGGGCTTCCAGGAAATTCCTGGGACTGTGTCCCAACTTCGAAAAATCATTCCCGACGACTTGCATGGAATTTGGCCGAGATATTTTATGGGGAGATGGCCCTATGTGTCTAGTTTACGTGAGACTTGGAATCGCATCAATCGGAGCTCCACAGAGGGAGATATGCCGGAATTACTCCGACAAGGTCAAAGCTGCCGATTCCAGGAACCTACTGCCCCCTTTTTGTGTTTTCTGTTTTTGATGGACCAAATGGTGTACAAATGCATATGTGAAGATGGTCCAAGCTTTATGAAGGGAAGAGGAAGACACTAGGCCATGGCATTGAAGAAAAACATGAAGAAATCAAGTCTCCTAGTCACACTAGGAGAAGCTGCCGATTTGAGGCAGATCGGGTGCAACTTCATGCTGCCGGCAATTGGGGTATTTTTCGATGGACCAAGACATGTCAAAGGAAGTCCAAGACCACATAAGAAGTCCATGAAGATGTGAAGCCCAAGCCTTGAAGAAAAAATTCAGAAAAGAAAACCTAATTGGATTAAGAAAGGAAGGTTGCAAAACCTTAATGAACTAGGTTTTCTGAATCCCTTTTGGCTTAAGCTACTGCCGGCAGCCTCTCTCCCTATCCTCTATATATATCCTCACTTTTTCATTCTGAAAATCATCTCATCTCAAGCTTAAACATAAGGCCTAAACTCTACCAAAATTCCCCAAAGATCCTAGACAAAAACCTAAACCGAAAACCACCTTCACCTCACCTCAACCAAGTTTCTGCTTTTGCCGATTCTTGGAATTTTTCCACCATAACCTACTGCCGTCATATCCCTGCCGTGCAGCCTCACCCCATCCTCCACACATCGCCGGATCCACACCAAGTGAAGCTCTCAAGGTGTCTCAAAGTGTGATCCACTCCCTTCTTCGGTTTAGTAATTTTTGTTTAGTTATGTTTGGTTTTGTCTATGAAACACTCATGTATGTTTGGTGTTGGTTTATATGTCTATGTGTGAACCGGTTTTGGTTTTATTAATTGTATGTTAAAGATTTGTTTGAATCGATGCTTAGATTTAAGTTTAGGTTTCGACAAAAACAATGATGTTGCGTGCTAA
Organism: Potentilla sterilis; assembly: GCA_963682095.1. Taxonomy (NCBI): domain Eukaryota; kingdom Viridiplantae; phylum Streptophyta; class Magnoliopsida; order Rosales; family Rosaceae; genus Potentilla; species Potentilla sterilis. The sequence goes on from OY821754.1 coordinate 44,416,761, forward strand.
TTTGTAATATGTAACTTGTGAATTTCGTATGTATGATAATTAGGGCAGTAGGTATTTGATGCATGATTTAGACTTAAAATCGATTAGTAATCTAAGGTTAGAGCACAAAAATCGACACACTAGTTTTGTTTAAGCATTTGTTGTTTGCATGTAATTCTAAGTGCTAGATTTCATATGATTGAGTAATATGATTAAGTTATACGAGTTGAGTTTTCTTGATTGTGTTGCTCCCCTAGATCTAAAGAACCTTAGAACTTGCAAGTTAAATAAGAAGATTGACGACCTTACTTGTTTGCTTGTTTTCGATTTGGACTCTTGTGCTTAAATGTTAAAACGTTTAAAACCGGATTAGCATAAACTTTAGGATCGAAGGCGAATAGCATGATCTTAAAACATTAGATGTCTTACAATTGGTTAAAAGGCTAATCGCTCTAATTGTAGTCGAAATTGATTAAGTCTAACATGCATGAATACTTGTCTCTTACTTTCTTGTATGCGAATCTACTTGTTAAAGAGTCTTTGGTGCTAAATGTTTTGTGAGAGATGATGATCACTTGTATATAGTAGTTTAGGTTTAATTTCGTGTCTAGTGTTAAAGGGCAGCCCTTGCTGCCGAACCTCATCTTCATCCCCCATGATAAATTCGTATATATGTATATAAGTGTGACAATTATGTGCATATCTGTTTGTGAATATTTGTGTTAACATTCTCATGTTTCAGGTACCCTTAATCCCCGGCTAGAACGATCCCTACTTATTCTATACTACTAACGATTGTAGGGTTATTATTGCTTGATGCTCGCTTCGGCGACACGTCACTAACAATTTGTCTCAGGCTCGTATGTACACATAGCTTTCAAGTTAAATGCATGGGAATGCTACGCACGAAAATTCCAAGTTTCATGAACATGTAGCATCAATAAGAACATATAAGAACAAAAGTAAGCATGTAGACATGTTAAAGCTAATCCAAATCGCCTCACTAGGCATACTCTCTTCTTTTCTCTCGAAGCATGGTTATTCACTCATTAGTATATGCAAGTGAAAGATAATGAATTACAAAGAGTAACTTGCATATGTCATGAAACGAAAGCACTTTGTGAAATTTAATGGAAAAACCTCATATGATAACTATATGCACCAATGAACCAAAACCATATGCTTACTCTTGAGATAATCTCCACAAATCAAGTTTAACCATCTTAAGAATCATGAAAAAGATCAATAAAAGGGTTGTAATGGGGCTAGGCTAAGAGGTATTCGATATTTGGATAAGGAGGCTCAAAACGTCACCGTGCGCTTTAGCAAAGCTCGAATCTCCTTATGTCTTCTCGCCGAAAGGGTCAAATTTCATCTTGTTGGACCCATACTTCATTCTTTTCCTCCCATAACATTACAACAATAATCTAGACAATAGCCATGCACAAAATTTTTCTTTTTCAAACCTTATGCCGTGCCCTTCAATCTCATATTTTTTTCTTTTTCTCGGTATTTTTTTTTTCTTTTGATCCGAGCATTTTTTTCTTTCTTTCTTTTATGGCACGGCATCTAGTACACTTTACATATAGATTCATGGCTAAGTCTACCCCACACTTGTTCTTCTTCATCACACACGCGAAAACGCTTTCAAAAATCAAGCTTTGCCGACACATAAGGTAAATGCATCACTATACTAGGCTCATGGAAAGTGTTTAAGGGTGATGAAAGAAAAGGCTAATCGTAGGCTCAAAGGGGGTTTACTAAGGTGTCCCACGACGGGCACAAATAGGCACATGCTTTATTTGGCAGTGGTGGTAAACCTAATTGATCTTTATTCAATCATATTCAAAATCAAGGTATCTTATGATATAAACGTTTCGAAAATCAACAGGAGTAAGTTCTAGCATACTAGAGTTCATTAAAAAGCTATGGCATATAGTCATCGAATAATCAAAGAATTATGAGGTTTTATGCTTCCTACGAATCTATCGAATTTTATCTTTTTATCGCTCAAGAAGAAAGCAAATTGGCTCTAAAGCTCACATAGGTTATTTTCGAACTAAACTAGCTAGAACATGCATGCTTCATAATCAACAAGTCCTACATGCTCCTACCAATGCACATAATTCATGAAACTTACAATTTTAAAAGTATGCACAACCATCATCTATGTATGCAAAGAGGAGAAAAACATCATTAACATATTAGGGGCATCCTAAGACTTGAAACAAACAAATTTAAACATTCTATTTTTGTGTTACAATTTTTCTGAATTTTTCTTTTCTAAACTAAGCACACAAAAACAAAAACAAAAACGGAATACGTTATCCCACCCCACACTTAGAAAATTACATTGCCCTCAATGTAAGCACAAAACAATATCAATGAATTTCCTAAGTATGCAATCGACTAACATATTCCAACAATTCATCACAAATCAAAGAAAAAGAGAAGGGTTAAGAAAATTCAAACTCTCAGTGATGGCTCCTTCATTTTTCTTTGATCGACATGGGTTGCCTCCCAAGTAGCGCTTTGTATTTATAGTCCATAGCCTGGACTTTTCACCGTGTTGCATGTGTTCATCTTGCTCCAAAGTAACTCAAATCGGCAAGAAGAAGATCGAGGAGTAACTCATTGCACGTCGTGTCCGATACGGTGCTGTTCTGCGTGTCCGACTGTGTAGCCTCCGTATCCGGTTGTGTAGCAGGCATATCCTGCGTATCCTGATGAGTTGCAGTTCGGCTGCTCTCTATGTCTTGAAGCATCATATCAAACTTGCCGGCAGTAGCAGGTTCGGCAGGGTGATCGGCAGCAGCAAAGGTAAGGAACGGTTGTTCGGCAAGGAGGTGTGTGGCCGGGAAGAGTGAAGGCTCGGTGGCGGAGGTACGGCAGGGTGATACCGGACCGGAAATGGTGCACAATGGCTCGACAAGGACAGTGGCTACGGCAGCCCCTAGGTTTGGAGGATCATGGACCAATCTCTCATCATTAAGAGGTTCAAATGGCTCGTAGTACGGCTTGAGTCTATGTCCATTCACCTTGAATATGTTTCCCGAAACTTCACTCCGAATCTCTATGGCTCCATGAGGGAATACTTGAAGAACAACGAATGGTCCAAGCCAACGAGATTGCAACTTACCCGGAAAAAGTTTGAGCCGTGAATGATATAAGAGAACTTTTTGACCAACTTCAAACTTCTTCCGCCGAAGCATCTTGTCATGAGCAACCTTAGTCTTTTGCTTGTAAATCCATGTGGCTTCATAAGCTTCATTCCGTATTTCTTCTAGTTCGTTGAGTTGAAGCTTCCTATGAAGGCCGGCCTCATCAATGCTCATGTTAAAGGCCTTAATTGCCCACCATGCTCTATGCTCAAGTTCAACCGGTAAGTGACATGCTTTGCCATATGTTAACCGAAAAGGTGACATACCTATCGGTGTCTTGTATGCAGTCCTATAAGCCCACAAAGCATCATCGAGACGATCACTCCAATCCTTCCTTGAAGGTCCAACGGTCTTCTCAAGTATTTGCTTGATCCCTCGATTACTTACCTCGGCCATACCACTTGTTTGGGGGTGATAAGGTGTAGATACCTTATGAGTGACTCCATACTTCTTCAATAAGGCTTCAATGGTGCGGTTGCAAAAATGGGATCCTCCATCGCTAATCAAGACTCTTGGAACTCCAAAACGTGAAAAGATGTTGGTCTTGAGAAACTCGGCTACCACCTTAGCATCGTTGGTGCGTGTGGCCTTGGCTTCAATCCACTTTGACACATAATCCACCGCAAGCAATATGTAGAGAAAGCCCTTACTTGAAGGAAACGGTCCCATGAAGTCAATCCCCCAAAGATCATGAATCTCAATGGCGTTGAGAGAAGTGAGCGGCATTTGATCTCGTGGTCCAATATTCCCCATCCTTTGGCATCGGTCACATGACTTACACAACATGAATGCATCTTTGAAAATTGTAGGCCAAAAGAAACCACAATTAAGTACCTTCAATGCCGTCTTCTTAGCTCCAAAATGCCCTCCACACGCCTCACTATGACAAAAAGAAAGGATGGATCGATGCTCATTCTCCGGTACACATCTTCTAATAACTTGATCACCACATTGCTTCCAAAGGTACGGATCATCCCACAAGAAGTGACGAGCTTGCTTCCTTATTCTTTGTTGTTGGTGGTTCGGCAACTCCTTGGGAAATCGGCGTGTAGCTAGAAAATTTGCAATGTCGGCATACCAAGGCTCATGTACTTCAAGTCGAAAAAGTTGCTCATCCGGAAAGGTCTCTAATAAGGGTAGCCGATCCTCCTCATGAACAAGGCGACTCAAATGATCGGCCACAATATTCTCTACTCCTTTCTTATCCTTAATCTCAATATCGAACTCTTAAAGCAAAAGAATCCATCGAATGAGCCTTGGCTTAGCATCCTTCTTTGTCATAAGATATTTCAAAGCGGCATGATCACTATAAACAATAACTTTGGAATTCAAAAGATATGATCGAAACTTTTCCAAAGCAAAAATTACCGCTAAGAGCTCCTTCTCCGTTGTTGTGTAGTTGAGTTGTGCATCGTTGAGAGTCCTTGAAGCATAGTAAATGGCGCATGGCTTCTTCTCAATTCGTTGTCCAAGTACCGCTCCAAGTGCATAATCACTAGCATCACACATCAACTCAAACGGCTCATCCCAATTAGGGGAAACTAGAATCGGTGCCGTGCATAGTAGCATCTTCAAACGGCAAAATGCCTCCTCACATGCCTTTGTCCACTCAAACGTCACCTCCTCTTGTAACAAGTTGCTTAATGGCTTGGCAATTGAAGAGAAGTCTTTGATGAATCGTCGATAAAACCCCGCATGGCCAAGAAAACTTCTCACATCTTTCACACATCTAGGGCTCGGCAATGCTTGTATGAGCTCCACCTTGGCTTTGTCAACTTCTAAGCCTCTTGCCGAAATTATGTGCCCTAGAACAATGCCTTGCGTGACCATGAAGTGACACTTCTCCCAATTGAGCACAAGATTTGTCTCTACACACCTCTTAAGTATCTTCTCCAAGTTCCCCAAACATGTATCGAAGGTGCTTCCATACACACTAAAATCATCCATAAACACTTCGATAATGTCTTCAATAAAATCCGAGAAGATAGCATACATACATCTTTGAAAAGTGCCGGGTGCGTTGCAAAGTCCGAATGGCATCCTCCGATAAGCAAACGTGCCAAATGGACAAGTAAAAGTGGTCTTCTCTTGATCGTCCGGGTGTATCATGATTTGATTATAGCCACTATATCCATCAAGAAAGCAATAGTAAGAATGACCGGCTAACCTCTCTAGCATTTGATCCATAAACGGCAAAGGCATGTGATCCTTCCTCGTTGTAGCGTTGAGCTTCCTATAATCGATGCACATCCGATGACCGGTTACAAGTCTTTGTGGCACAAGCTCATTCTTCTCATTCTTGACAACCGTTACACCACTCTTCTTCGGCACTACTTGCACGGGAGATATCCACTTACTATCCGAAATTGGGTAGATCACCCCACAATCAAGCAACTTGATAATTTCTTCTTTAACAACTTTCATCATGGGAGGGTGAAGTCGACGTTGAGCTTCCTTTGTCGGCTTAGCTCCTTCTTCTAACAAGATACGATGAACACAAGTAGTAGGGCTTATTCCCTTGATGTCCACTAAGGTCCAACCTATGGCGGTCTTGTACTTCTTAAGCACTCTTATCAAATCAACCTCTTGCTTCTCACTAAGCATTGAAGACACAATAACCGGTAGTGTATCTTCTTCTCCAAGATAAACATACTTCAAGTGACTAGGGAGTTCTTTTAGTTCTAACTTTGGGGCCTCTTCCACACTTGCACTACCAGAAAAAAGGCTTTTCCCGACGAAATAAAAAAAAACGGCCGACGAAAAAAAAATTTCGTCGGCTATTCCCAAGAATGGCCGACGAAATTTTTTTTTCGTCGCCAAAAAAAAATTTCGTCGGCTATTCCCCTAGAATGGCCGACGAAATTTTTTTTTCGTCGCTAAAAAAAAATTTCGTCGGCTATTCCCCTAGAATGGCCGACGAATTTTTTTTTTCGTTGGTAAAAAAAAAAATCGTCGGCTATATTCATATTTAAGCCGACGAAAATTTTTGGAAGTATGGCCGACGAGTACTAGGTTTGATTTCGTCGGCTATGATTAAAAAAAAAAAACAGCTTCCATTTTCTATCACTATCGACAAACCATTGCTTCGTCCTTTAAATGCAAATGTGTCGTGAAATAAGATATGACCGAAATAATGAAATACGTCAACGGTTGAAAAATGATAAGATTCTGACAAAATCTGTGTGCCGAATGTTGCGGTTAACTGTTTTTTACTTCCGTTTTCCTATGGGTAGCCTGACGGTCGGTAAATATTTTGAGGAAAATTTTTATACGATTAGTTGCGTCTCATCGATTTGAAACTATTATCTGTTGAAGGTCAGGCCAAAAAACGTCATTTAGACAGGCCAATTACCATTTCTAAGCGTTTGAAGGGTCGACTCACCCGGTTGACCGTCCCGATCGAGCCTTTAACGTTGTCAGATGTAGTTAGATTTTTTTTCATACATGTATTTAATCTTAACGGTGATATCTGACGGTTGGAATAGATTTTCCAAACTTTTATATTCAAAATCGGAACATATGCACTAATGTTCCTTAACTTGTTTACTAAACGTTTAAGTGAATGTATCGTTTCAAATAGTTACTATACGCTGAGTCTTCAAATGAAAATATGTCGTCAAATAAGATATGACCGAAATAATGAAATACGTCTACGGTTGAAAAATGACAAGATTCCGATAAAATCTGTGTGCCGAAATAATGAAATCAGTCAAAACCCGGTTTACTGTAGATTTGGCATCCGGCGTCCGAATGATGATTGTGATACCATTCCGGAAAGGGAACGACGCCAGGAACAAAACTCGTGGCTTTGCCACGATGTGTGGGCTTTTTCGGGCTTTCGAGTTCGTTTAGGTCCTCAAAACGGCATTTTAGTATGTTTTCATAGAATAGCCGACGAAACATTGCAATTCGTCGGCTATTCTCTGAGTTTAGCCGACGAAACATTGTATTTCGTCGGCTATACTCCAAAAAAAAAAATTTCCAAATCATAGCCGACGAAATTAATATATTTCGTCGGCTATACTCCAAAAAAAAAAAAAAAAAAATTTCCAAAGCATAGCCGACGAAATTAATATATTTCGTCGGCTATACTCCAAAAAAAAAAAAAAATTCCAAAGCATAGCCGACGAATTAATATATTTCGTCGGCTATTCTCCTTCTAAATTTTTTAAATCCTCCCGCCTTTTTCTCTAAGTATAGCCGACGAAATTAATATATTTCGTCGGCTATTCTCCTTCTAAATTTTTTAAATCCTCCCGCCTTTTTCTCTAAGTATAGCCGACGAAATATATTAATTTCGTCGGCTATTCTCCTTCTAAATTTTTTAAATCCTCCCGCCTTTTTCTCTAAGTATAGCCGACGAAATATATTAATTTCGTCGGCTATTCTCATTCTAAATCTTTTAAATCCTCCCGCCTTTTTTCTCTCCTCCTTCCCTCCCCCTCCTTCGGCCTCCTCCTCCTCCTTCCCCTCCGGCCTCCTCCTCCTCCTCCGGCCTCCTCCTTCCCCTCCTCCGGCCTCCTCCTCCTCCTCCGGCCTCCTCCTTCCCCTCCTCCGGCCTCCTCCTCCTCCTCCTCCTCCGGCCTCCTCCTCCTCCTCCTCCGGCCTCCTCCTCCTCCTCCTCCGGCCTCCTCCTTCCCCTCCTCCTCCTCCTCCTCCGGCATCCTCCTCCTCCTCCTCCTCCGCCTCCTCCTCCGGCCTCCCCCTCCTCCTCCTCCTCCTCCTTCCCCTCCTCCTCCTCCTCCGGCCTCCTCCTTCCCCTCCTCCGGCCTCCTCCTTCCCCTCCTCCGGCCTCCTCCGGCCTCCTCCTCCTTCTCCTCCTCCTTCCCCTCCTCCTCCTCCGGCCTCCTCCTTCTCCTCCTCCTTCTCCTCCTCCTTCCCCTCCTCCTCCTTCTCCTCCTCCTCCTCCGGCCTCCTCCTTCTCCTCCTCCTTCTCCTCCTCCTTCCCCTCCTCCGGCCTCCTCCTTCTCCTCCTCCTTCCCCTCCTCCTCCTTCCCCTCCTCCTCCGGCCTCCTCCTTCCCCTCCTCCGGCCTCCGGTATTTTTTTTTGCCCAAAATGCAGTTATAGCCGACGAAATTGACATTATTTCGTCGGCTATACTCCAAAAAAAAAAAAATTTCCAAAGCATAGCCGACGAAATTAATATATTTCGTCGGCTATACTCCAAAAAAAAAAAAAATTCCAAAGCATAGCCGACGAAATTAATATATTTCGTCGGCTATTCTCTAAGTATAGCCGACGAAATAGCTCAAATTTCGTCGGCTATAACTTTAAAATATTAATATATTTGACCAAGCATAGCCGACGAAATCATTTTCGTCGGCCATAATTCGTCGGCTATACTTGGAATGGCCGACGAAATTGAAAATTTCGTCGGCCATTGGTATTACCGACGGCGTATTTCCGACGACTTATAGCCGACGAAATTTTGGCATAGCCGACGAAAAAAATTTCGTCGGCTATTCTCCCATATCTGGTAGTGTTGGTCGAAATTTTGTTGTGGCACTTGGAATTGACAAGAACGAGTTCCTTGGATATGTTGGTGTGGCGTCTAACTCGGCAACCACTTCTCTAAGGCTCGGCAATATGGCATATGGCTCGGCATTGTTGCTTGGCTCGGCCTCTTCTTGCACTCGTTCTCCCTTCTTGTCAAATCCGACCCCTTGCTCAATCGCTAATTGCTATGCGTCGAGCGAGGTCGTCATAACTTGCTCGACCTCCTCCAAAACATCAATGGCACAACCCTCCTTCAAATCAACATTGGGGAATCTCATGGCATCAAAAACATTGAACTTGATTACCTCACCATCAAATTCCATAGTTAGGTTGCCCTCGGCCACATCTATCTTTGTGCGCGCGGTCCTCATGAATGGTCGCCCTAGAAGCAATTGAGTGTTGTTGACCGGTGAATCCTCCATCTCAACCACATAGAAATCGGCGGGGAATATCAATCGGTTGACTTGCACCAACACATCCTCTACATAGCCTTCCGGATATTTGCTTGAGCGATCCGCAAGTTGAATGATGACATTATCCTTCTTGAGAGGCCCTATACTCAACGTTTGATACACATTGAGTGGCATGACATTGATCGATGCTCCCAAGTCCAACATAACATCCTCAAACCGTGTATTGCCTATGACACAAGGCACATTGAAGCTCCCCGGATCCTTCATCTTTGGTGGCAACTTCCTTTGAATAACGGCCGACACCGTCTCGCTCATGGTTACCACACGAGTCTCCCTCGTATGCCTTCTAGCCGTGCAAAGCTCCTTTAAAAACTTAGCATACTTCGGTACTTGTTTAATGCACTCCAACAAAGGGATGTTGACTTGCACATTCCGGAAAATCTCCAATACCTCTTCATCGGATTTATCTTTCTTTGTTCTAGCAAAGCGAGAAGGGAATGGAATGCTTGATGATGACACACCTCCCTTACTTGCTTGGCTCGGCAATACCTCATTCTTTGATGTGGCGGGATCGTACTCAAGCTCATTACGCAGCCCCTTATCTTGTATATCATGGCCGGTGTCACCCTTCTTCTCGGTTGCACTTCTGCCCATCTTGGTAACAACACTGCCGGCATCATCATCATCATGCACGGCAACACTCCTCTCGGCTCCCTCATTATGGCTGCCGGCAATGATAGGTCCGGCAGCCCTCTCATCCTCCTCAATACCCTTGAAAGTCACTCGCTTCTTCTTTGGACTTGTTGGAGGAAACAACTCTCTTCCGCTTCGAGTCTGAATCACTTTGGCTTGCTCGTTCCTCGGATTGGGAATAGTATTGCTTGGCAACTTCCCTTGCTCATTGAATCTTCCCATGAAATCCACAACTTGCCCCATTTGAGTCTTAAGCTCACCAATGTCCTTTTGAAGATTTTGTTGCCCCGCGAGTAATGCTTGAGTAGCACTTGACAAAGATTGAATTAAAGCATCGTAGTTTGGATTGCTCGGCGAGGCTTGGCCCTGGCTCGGCATGGCTTGTTGTTGATTCGGCACTGCCCCATAAACTCCTTGGTTCGGCTGATAAGGTTGCCGAGGCACAAATGGTGGCCTCGGTGCAAATGGTGCTCCTCCCTCTCTCGGTTGTATAGGTGCCCTAAGCACGTTGTCATTATTCGCCCATCGAAAGTTCGGATGATCATTGAACCTTGGATTGAAATTTCCAAAACGTTGGCCTCCTTGAAAACCAATTGCATTGCACTCCTCTACTCCCTCACTAACTCCAAATTGAGGGCATTGTTCGGTCTCATGGCCCTCGGTGCAAATACCACATACACTAGCACGCTTCTTCATCAAATTACTCACCAAGTCGGTAAGCTTGTCCACTTTATCTTCTAACTTTGAGCTCGAAGACGTCTCATGCACTTTCTCATTCCTTTGCACATTGCCTCGTGCCATGCCAAATTGTTGGTTGTTCAAAGCACGAACTTCCAACAAACTTCTTGCCGCTCCGGTATTTAACTCCAAAAAGCTACCTCCCGCAGCCGAGTCAAGAAACTCTCTCTCCATGACGCGCAATCCCTCATAGAAATATTGTAGCAAGAGCCCATCGCTAATGCCATGCGATGGACACAAAGAAACTAGGGACTTGAACCTCTTGTAGTAGTCGAAGAAAGTCTCATCTCCGGCTTGCTTCACACTTGTAATTTGCTTCCTCAGATCAGTGATACGTGAAGCAAGAAAGTACTTGAGCAAAAACTCATCCATCATAGTACTCCACGAAACAATGCGACCACTAGGTACCTCAAACAACCACTCCTTCGCTTGATCTTCTAGAGAAAACGGAAATGCCTTCATCTTGAAGTGTTGCAAATCGGTCCCTCTTGGACACATGGACTCCGTGGTGAAGTTAAACCACTGTAGATGCTTATTAGGGTCCTCACTCGGCATCCCATAAAATGACTTCAGCTTATGGAGGAATCCACTCCTCAATTCAATCTCTCCAGTCTTGTTAGTTTCCAAGGGAGGATAAGTAATATTAGAAGGAGCAACTCCAGCTCCTGCAACATGACCATTCTGTGATCTGATTGATGCCATGATCTCTTCTTCTTCTTCTAATTCGGCAAAAGCTTCAAATTCAGGATTCTGAAGATCACACGATGATGAAACAAATGAAGGTGAGCTCGGCCCTGATGATGATACTGACGGCACAGATGGTGAACTCGGCAAGGATGATGACACTGATGAACTGGTTGGTGACGATGGTGGTAATGGCACAAAACGAGCAATAGCGAGTTCTTGATCTAAACGTTGCAAACGGCCTTGAAGATCTCTTGTCCAAATACTAGATTCGGACATGCACTATTTCTGAAATTTGCAACATTTAAACAAGTTAGAACCTCGTAAAGAAATAGAAGACAAGAATATACATCATTACAAGCCACGGCATTGGCGATTACACAACAAATTTCAAACCATAACACATATACACAATCGGCAACAATATAAGGTACACGGCAATACAACACACGGCAACAAAAATTTCGGCAAAGCATACATATACAATCGGCACAAGAGAAGAAAATTTGAAAAGTTCATGAGCATGTAATCGCTAAGTCTAATTTCTTTTAAATTTGTTCTAACTCTCGAAGTACGTGGAGCAGAGGAGATAACGGTGCAATGGACTGATACAGCCCCCGGTAGTATCATGCTTAATCCGATATACCTCAAGAGTTTGAACCACACAACATGTTTTATCTTTGAAGAAAATAGGCCACATATGTCAAGTTATGTTCTAGCGTCTAAAGTGAGGTGATGCTTCGGCACAAGCTGTCGACTAGGTCGTGCGGATTTTACGTTTCAAAGGTCATTAAAATCACGGAGGGCGAACCCCCTACAGGAACCAGGCAGGACTCGTTGTTGGACACCACGGAGGGCGAACCCCCTATCGACTCACTCACCGAGAATGAACATCAGTCTATGGGCCTTGAGATCTAGTTAAACAAACCTGAGAACCATATCTATGATAATAACTTCCCCATACTTTGTAAAACAAACACGGATCCCTAGCAGTCTACAAGTGTTGATTAAAACCGCCCTCAACCTCATAGAAGTAATACTATTACCGAAGAAACGCTTATATGCGTGGGGGGGAAGTATCCCGCGTTTCCCAATCTACATAGAAACGACCTCCGACATAGCACCATTCACATGAAGGGTTTTGGTTATGATCAACAAAAGAGGCTTCACCTACATGTTACACTTTAGAAACTACAATAAACTCAAACATACACAACATATCAACTTCCTAGAAATTAAACTAAGTGATTACCAACATACAACAATATACATCATGCAACTTCCAAAATTTAAACTCTACATGCCGAAGCATATTTCTACTTTACAATATCCCAAAATAAACTTAAAATTTACAACTTTACAACTTCACAACAAAAATTTCCAGCAACATTATATACACAACAATAACATAAAAAAAGCTTTTTTAATCCCCGGCAACGGCGCCAAAAATTGATGGGAAGCCGAAGCTCACATGCAATAATAAACCCTACAAAAGATCGTTAGTAGTATAAGCAAGTAGGGATCGTTCTAGGCCGGGGATTAAGGGTACCTGAGATATGAAATTGTTAGACTCAAACATATTCACATATATACAAAATTGTCACACATATGGGGGTATAAAAGGTACGGCAGCAATGCTGCCCTAGACTACACACGGCACACATAACAGAAAATTAAATGCTGAAAAATAAATCCTAAGTCTACTATTTACAAGGTTGGTCGACATTCTTCCACAAAGCACTAACACAAAAGCAATCAAAACACATAACAAACTAGCAAGCAATACTCACGGCAAAGTATTAAAGCGTTCTAGGCTCAACTTAACTCCAACCCAATTAGCTCCTAATCGGCGACTAATTGATTAAGACTCCTCATGTATTTTAAGTGACTAATCGCCTAACCTTAAAACTATACTAGTCATCTTTGAATATTCTAATCGACGTAGACAAACATGACAAGTAATTAAGCACAAAGTCTTTTTCTTTAGTTGGAAACAAGTTAATAGAGTAAGGTTGTCAATCATCTCTTCAACAAGCATGTTCATTTAAACTACTCTAACCCTCATGAAAAACAACACAAACTAAGTAACTCGTTGATTACCTAATCCATATTAATTTTTTCGGCTAATGAGATTAATAGTCTAAGTATTGCAATTACATAGGCTACCAATCTTTAAGCGCACGAATTTAAAGAACAAGTCAAGAAAACCCTAAAATCAATTTAACACATATTTTTGCCGAAAATCCTAATTACTAGTTCATCATATATTTTCCTTACTCTTTAGCATGCAATCCATATTCTTACATCTAAAACCTCACTTAAAGATAAAGAAAATAAATTGACATGCAAATCATAAAACCAAATTTCAATCCAATTCATACATAGACATAAAAATTGAAACCAAGAATTCATGCTAACTTCATAGACAAAGTTTAACATAACTACAACAAAAATTACAAAGCCAAGAGTAGGGAGTGGATCACACATTAGAAACCTTGAAGACTTCGTCGTGTATGGATCCGTGGATGATGGTGTTCGGATGGCTGCTGCTCGGCAGTGAAGGTATCGGCAGCAAGGGGACAAAATTTCGGCAGGAAACTTTGGTATGGTGGTGGTGGTTTTGGCTAGGGTTTTTGTGTAGGATTCTTGGGAAATTTAGACAGAGCTTTGGCTAGATTTTTACTTTGGAATGTGACAAGTTTTTCTGTGTAAAAGTTGGGTATTTATAGGGAGAATGCTAGGTGTTGCCGGCAGCCCTCTTGTACAAGGAAAAACAAAACCTAATGGGATAAGGTTTGAAACCTTCCTTTTTCTACTTCAATTAGGTTTTGTTTTTCTGAATTTTTCTTCAAGACTTGGGCTTCACATCTTCATGGACTTCTTGTATGATCTTGGACTTCATTTGACATGTCTTGGTCCATCGAAAAATACCCCAATTGCCGGCAGCACACAAAGGCATACAATCTGCCTCTATTCGGCAGCTTCTCCTAGTGTGACTAGGAGAACTTGTTTCTTCATATTTTTCTTCAATGCCATGGACAAGTGTCTTCCTCTTCCCTTCATAAAGCTTGGACCATCTTCACATATGCATTTTTACACCATTTGGTCCATCAAAAACAGAAAACACAAAAAGGGGGCAGTAGGTTCCTGGAATCGGCAGATTTGACCTTGTTGCAGTAATTCCGGCATATCTCCACCTTCGGAGCTCCGATTGATGCGATTCCAAGTCTCAGATAAGCTAGACACATATGGCCATCTCCCCATAAAACAGTTCGACCAAATTCCTTGTGAGTCGACGGGAATGATTTTTCGAAGTTGGGACACAGTCCCAGGAAAATCCTAGAAGCCCCTGGATTGAAATGTTCGGACTGCCGTTTTGCAGTCAACTTTTGGGTGGCTTCCCGAACTCCGATTAATCTGAAATTTTAACACAGCATTCCTCAACATATGAATATTAAGCACATAAAATTTCATAGAATTCGGACAAGGATAGATCATAAATTTGCTCATCTCAAAATCACGAAAAAGACATATTTTGCATTATTTTCCAGATTTCTCAAACTTAGTCATTTTTCGGATAATTAAACACATTTCATCAAAACTCTACCAAAATGACACTAACTATATTACGACTCTATCTTAAACAAATAAAGGTTAAACAAAGCATAAACGAGGGCATAAGCATATAATATCGTCGCACATTGTGCTCCTATCACCTAGTATTGGGAAGATGAGAGAAACTGAAATCGAAATTGAATGACTATATGATAGCATAACTCAATGGAACCACAACCCTGTTACTAAACAACAAAACCACCTAGGCCAATACTAAGGGGGGTGTATTCAATCCAGATTTGAAAAGATTTTGGCTGACTTTTTTATAATCCATGGAGTTTGTTAATTTCATGGAATGTTTTAATTCTATATAGAGTTTAGCAGATTCTATTGGATTTATTTGTCAATGATTATGTGGACTTATAAAGTCCATAGATTATTATCATAACAATAAATAAATTAATTAACACTATTAAACACACAAACAATATACAAAAATAAAATTAAGAGTCAAAATGAAATGCTTTTATATAATGTCATATGCAACTACTTTTAAAATCGTTACCAAGTTATCCAACTCCATATAAGAATTCATTAAACCGATTAATCAAAGGTACGTACACAATTAAAAAAATACATTAGAATGCAGCATACTCTCCCATTTCATTATCATCATTAACCTCTTGATTCTCATCATCCATGTGTTCTTCATTATTCTCATTGTCTTGATCATCATTATTATCATCTTCATTTTCATCATCATCATTCATCGGCCTATCGTCCCACATAGCATTGGCAATAGTAGTTCTCCAAGCATTAGCTTCCGCTCTTTGTTGTCGTTGGCTTTGAGAAAGCAATTCAAGATTCTCATCTTCCATGTCAAGATATGGTGGAAATTGATCATCTTCTTCTTCAATAGGAAATTCATCAGATCGACA
This sequence comes from Potentilla sterilis, assembly GCA_963682095.1. NCBI lineage: Eukaryota > Viridiplantae > Streptophyta > Magnoliopsida > Rosales > Rosaceae > Potentilla > Potentilla sterilis. The sequence goes on from OY821754.1 coordinate 44,432,419, forward strand.
TTCTTTCCTTAGAAAATTGTGTAATCCAGCACAAGCTAGCACCAACTCCGCTTGTGTCACAAATTGGAATGGAGGCGCGGTTTTGAAAATAGTAAACCGCGATTTAAAGATACCAAATATTCTCTCAATCACATTCCTTAATGATGCATGGCGGAGATTGAATAACTCACTAGCATTTCTCGGGTGACGACCTTAACCGCCAAAATCTTTTAAGTGGTATCGTACACCACGTAATGGAGCCAAAAATTGGCGTCGATTAGCAAATCCGCAATCCACCAGAAAATATTTACCTAAAAGTATAATATCTTATCATTAGCATGACGAACATAATGAAAATAATTTTTAAAAAAGTTGATATATATATATATATAATTACCTTGAGGGACTTCCAGTCCATTTCTTCTTGATAATGCATCGGTTAGCAATTTTGAATCATGTGCCGAACCTTCCCACCCACTAAGCACATACATGAATTCCAAATCGAAGTTGCATGCTGCCAAAACATTTTGAGATTGAATACCATGACGGTTACGGTAGCTACATGGCGGGAATATGAGTTCCATCAATAGCACCAATACAATCCTAAAATAATAAAATTTAAACAATTTATATAGGTCATATAGGGAAAAAAAATCTATCAAAATCAATCGGTTTTACTCGTACTTTAACTTTTAAAAAAATCATACCTTAAAATAAGGGTAGAATCTTGTACTTTCCCTAATTTTAGAGGGCACACCTCCTAATTTGACCATCATTTGTGGTGCTATTGTGTTTAAAGCCTTCAAGGTTTTGTGGAAGTTTTGACTAGTAGTGAAGTGTGAGCGGCCAAACCTTTGACGAACATTACAATACCGATCATTGTGACCAACAATAAGCAAGAATGTAGCCACCATTTCTTCAACACAAATATACCTTGTATCTTCCAAAAGAGTTCTTTGTCTAATGATATTGCACAACTTTAGGAACACATCCGGATACATTCTATACAACTCTCGAAAACTTTGTGGGTCTCCCTTTAGCATATTTTGTATAATATAATATCCCGTCCGAGTAATTGGTCGTCGTTTAAGAGATGGTTCGATACGTTGATGCATCACAATCATGTTCTCTTTTAATAAGATGATTACCGCTTGAATTGCCGTCAATAAGTACTTAACTGTTTCGTATATCTCTTCTTCCATCTCTTCTTCCATTTCTTCTTCTATTTCTTCTTTATCAATTTCTTCCTCCCATATTTCATCCATTTCTAAACCTACTTTCCTGCATTGACAAACAAATTAATAAAGACAAAATCCAAAACTTGCAATAACAACATAGGACAGATTTAGGATTCCAAATGCAAAACTGTTTCACAGGTAAATAATAGACACATACAGCTACAATCTCACAAAATTTCACAATTTATGGTCTTTTAAGGAGAGAGATATAGTCCTCTAAAGTGGACTGAAAAATCTGGCAGAGAGCTGATATTTCTGACCCTCTATCATTCCTACTCATATTCCGGAAGATTTAGGATTCCAAATGCAAAACTGTTTCACAGGTAAATAATAGACACATACAGCTACAATCGCACAAAATTTCACAATTTATGGTGTTTTAAGGAGAGAGATATAGTCCTCTAAAGTGGACTGAAAAATCTGGCAGAGAGCTGATATTTCTGACCCTCTATCATTCCTACTCATATTCCGGAATACATATTTATCAAGAAAATATGAATATAAGGAGCATGAAACATAAAAGAAAGTGGAGATAATAGCATAAATGCAATCTCAATAGTTATACAATTGTTCAAACTTATAAGAAGTCATATACATTCAAAATAAACATAACATAGCAAAGACATAACTCATAAGAAGCCATACAAATTCAAACAAACATAACCAAATGTGCTCATCATAACTCTAAAGAACTATTGCTCTTGCTTCTTGCGGAATATCCAATTTGCTCGCTGGGTAGGAGTCATCTTCAAGAAGCCATCCTTTTTTGTTTTGGTATTAAGCAAGTCAAACGCCATCAAACAAGTATCTTCATCCAAATTTGGAATCTCCATGATGGCATCCCAAGTTGTGTATCCTTTCTCCCTTTCTCTTTTCTCTAATAGACTTTCTCTTTTCTCCAAAAGACTATAAACTTCTTCGAAAGTAGTCGTGAGTTTATTAAGTTGGTCCATAACGCCACCTTGAGAGGCATTTCCATTTAAGCTAGAACTTCCTTCATACTCGGCTCTACCTCTTTTGTTTTGGTTTTTGTTTCTTCCATGCTTGGGAACCTCTAAAACTTTAGGGGATCCTAGAGGGTTTAAAGAGGGTAATGTTGGATCATTTTGAGTTGGTCTCACAAACACTTCATTCTCAACATCATACTCAAAGTTATCCATGCTAATATTTTATCCATCACCAACGACTAATGTCGTTGCATCGGTAACATTATTACCTACCCAATTGAGTTTTTTCCAACTGCAACACCATTTCCAATAGCTAATTCCAAGTCTTCATAATCAGGAAATGATCCATAGCGTAAATTGGAATTAGAAGGGTGAGCCTAGAGAAAGAAAAATTCAAGGTTATTATTAAAGTTGCACTATGTACAAGAGCTCAGTTTGTTATTCTAAAGAAATAAATTGTGCTGTGATTTTTTAAAAAGCTCACCTGTATGTAATCTTCCCATACTTCATCTGATGCAGTGAACTTCTTTGTGTTTGAGTCAAACCCAAAACCAGAGCTGAATCGAAAAAGAGTATTATAAGAAGTCCAACATTTTTTGAACCATTTCAATCGGCTTTGGTAATTGTTGTAGGTCTTATGACACCCAAGTTTGTTGTTAAGAGCAGGAAGTATCCTTTCTTCTACTGTTTGCTTGGTTAAAATTCCACTATTGTCACGCCATCTCCGAGTGGCACCATCAACCATGAGTTCTAACAATGCATTGCTCTCTTCCTTAGTCCACTGCTCGTAAGTTCCCCTTTTTTTTACATCTTGTTGAGTATCACCCATAGTAATATGACTAGTTTATATACAACAAATTTGTTATTAGTTTATATATACTAACAAAGTATTCATGCTCAAAACAAAGGATCAGAAACGTGAAAAAACAGATCATGGTATATACACGTTTGGATTTCAAATGAACAATGATATTCCCTCTCCACAATGATACATGAAAACAGATCGATCGATCACTTCTCTTCACAATACTTTGGCAATATATATTCAGTAAAAGCCTAGTTATCCCTAGCTGGCTAGGTCTTTTTGGTTACTTGGGAATGTAGAATTGATCAGGTGTTCAATAACTGACGTATGGATATGGTAGCAAAGTTGATTTCAGAAGAAGCGTTTATATATAGTATGAATTATAGTACACAATTGCTTGATCCGGAGGTAATAAGTAGGAAGTATTCTTCCTTTAGAATTTGTTGATTCTACAAACTGCCAAGCACATAACTAAGAGAATATATATAGAAAGCAGATAGATACGATTTACATGAAAAGAGTATACATGCAACCATTAGTTAGGACTATATATCTTACTTTATATCTAGCAGCCTAATGTTAGCCTCCATGATCGAATATATGTATGGACTTGGTGGAGTAGGTGAGGTCAGTACTATGATGAAAGTCTTGTATTTAAAAAACGTATCATACTAAAAATCCCATAATTAAGATTTATAATCAATTGGTGAATAAAACTATGGAAAAAACGAATATTGTGGCATGATTGGGTTTGACAATAAGTTTCTGGAAAAAACGAATACTGTGGCATGATGGGGTTTGACAATACTGTGGAAAAAAATGAATATTGTGGCAGTAAGTAAAAACTATGGATGATCGTCTAGCAATAAGTTTCTGGACAGGCATGCGAGTACAGGGTTTCAAACAAAACCTCAAATCGAATATTGTTTCTGATCTCTCGGCCAGTGCTAGTTTTTCCAAATCAATCCAATCTAATGTATTGTCGAATCAGATCAAATCAATTATTCAAATCTCAGAAATGAAGACATAATGAGAAAGAGCAAGTACCAATTAGTTATCAGAGATAAGAGGTTGAGGTCGCAGTTCGTCAAGGTCAGTTCGTCTTCTCCTCTTACTGTTGACGTTTCATCTTCAAAGTGAAGAAATAGAATACGTCAAAATCTCTTGTGGTCTGGCAAGATTTCTTTAGGATTTTGGTATTTATAGTAAGCACTAAAAAATCCTACAAAATCGATGAGATAATAAAGTCCTTAAAAGTCTACCAACTTTTGAATACTACAGGAATTTGATGGATAATTTTAAATCCGGATTGAATACCAATAGATTTGTAAAGACTTTTTAAAATCTGAATTGAATACCTATGGACTTTTGAAATACAAAAAAATCCTATAAAATCTTAATTGAATACACCCCCTAAGAATATAGACTCATAAACCCTAGGTGTTGCTGCAGCACACACCAAACCCTAAATCCCAAACAAGCAAAACCTTTCATCAGAGATGGCCTCCTCCTCCAAGAGATCCATGAAGCCCTCCTCCTCCAAGCGCCCTCCTGGCTTTGCCTCCAAACCGGCGTCATCATCCAATGACGACGTCACAAAGTCCTTTGCTGCATAGCTTGCGTTAGCAAGCTCCAAAGTTATCGATGTCTCGGCTCGCATCTCTCGAGCACCTGGACAGGCTTCGCAGTCCTTCATCATCGCCAAGCCCCTTACTCATGAACCACCATCCCTAGTTGATCTGAAAAAGTTTACTAGCCTTACACGTGTATGGGTGTTGGAACGCAAATATCAAATCCAAGATCGCCCTAATCATCTCTTCATCATTGCCTTTGACCTTATCAAATATTGAAGCAAGGTGCTCAGAGGTACGTGGTCCTTGGTGGTATTTGGAGGCACCAATAGTCATGCAGCTGTATGATAGGATGGCTCCGCTGCCGTCGATTGCTCTCGACTCTCTATACTTCTGGGTACGTATCAGCATTACCTCTCCCTTTTTTGAAACCCTTGACAATTTCTTTGTCCTTGTTGCTGTTGCTAGAAATTATCTTGAATATGATGAGAGGACTTGGAATTTTACCAAGCAACTAAGGGTTAGGGTTGAGAGGAAATTATCCGAACCCATTTTCACAAAGCAAACCTAAAATTGTCTAAGAAGGTAGAAGCTGAAATCCATTACTTCTTTGAAAAATGTATGGGTATGTGTCCTGCTTGTAATTTGGTTTATCATGAGGATGGGCGCTGTCATGCAGCACCATCGGTTACTAACAAAAATGCAAGACCTAATGAAGGCAAAACGCTGGAATTTGCGACGTAGGGGCTAGGGTTTGCTTCCAGCAACTTTGTCAATGGATATTTCCATTTTCGAGGAGTGCAGCAGCCGATTCTACCCTATGTTGGCAAGGAACTGGCGGCACTGAAGGCTACTCCTCAGAAACCTACCCTCTTGCGGCAACAAATTAAACAAAGAGTCAAATGGTCTTGCTATCGTGCCAGCATAGGTACCAGAGGAGGATGAGTCAGATGGTGCAATGGTGAGTCAGATGCTTCTTCACCAAAAAAGCTGAAGGTGCTGTGTCCGGCCAGATCTCCTTCAGCATCCTAAGGTGGATGAGCTCCCATTGAAGAAAATGCGACAACCTGATGTGGTAGTAACCTTCTCCACCAAATCTCTTGGTCTCATTGAAGCTCCTAATGGTAGTATTGTTAGGAAAGAAGTGGTGTTGCAACAAAAAGCACCAAAAAAGAAGAGAGAACGCCCTTATGGGTCGAAGAATAAGCCTAAGAAAGCAACAAAAGCATCAGAAGATCAAGCCAAGAAGGTTGTAGAGGCTCAGAACAATTGCTTTGCATATCTTTTAGCACCTCCTTGTCCTAGTGTTAAGGGTAAGGAGATTATCTAGTTTGTTTGTTTTTGCATAAATATTGCCTATATCCTATGTCTAAATTCCATAGTTTATAGGCTCACTTTTTGTTTTGAATAAGTGAGCGCCAAATTGTCTCTTGAGATTACTGTTTATACGTTAGTCGCGTGCTCTTATCTGCCCTTTGTGCGCAAGGCAGTGGAATGATTAATTTTGTAATCTCTTCATCAGTCTCAGACCTCTCTTCTCATCCTCTCGACTCCCCTGACCACATCTACGACCCCATCATAGATTCCCTCTGCTTCTTCCACAATTACATAAACAACTCGCTCGAAGAAATGAGCCTCTTGATGTAGTCCTCCTCATCCGTATTTCTCTAACACTACTGCAGGGCACAAATGAAGCGACGATTTTTTGTCGTCGCTTCGAGGGAAAAGTCGTCGCCTCGGCTCTGTACCGACGAAAAGTCGTCGCTTCCTGGTCGTCGCTTCAAATTCGTCGTCTCGACATTAGGCGACAAATAATGTGCAAAGGGTCGTCGCCTCAGAATATCAAGCAACGACTACAAACTTCGTCGTTCAGTGTGAAGCGACGACTACAAACTTCGTCGTTCAGTATGAAGCGACGACTACAAACTGCGTCGTTCAGTGTGAAGCGACGACTTCAAACTTCGTCGTTGAGGTTTCTATCTGTCGCGACGAACTTTGATTCAAAAATCGTCGCTTAGTGTCACGTTTCACAGAAGGAAATATTGGAATATAACATGGAAGCGACGAAGTTTGCTTGTCGCTTCAGATGTGATGCGACAAATATGGATCAATATTCGTCGCTTCGTTTTGAGGTACAGATTGGAAATACAGGTTTCTTGTCAGTTTTGAACGCATTTCAAGATCGATAAAATAACATCAAACCTACATTCAAATGACATATACCACACATCCAACATTACACACACACATTATATTAGCAAACGTTTAAAATTTTATTTAAATCAACAATATGTTACATAATTACGATGACGATAATCCTCGGGAATGTACTATAATATCCATCAAGCTACAAAGCTATTTTAGAATGAAAAAAAATTGTCCTACTCAAGGTCATCAGTGGGGATACCTAATGAAGCACATGAGGATTTGTCAGGGAGTGGAGCTGTTTGTACCGCAACGGCTTGGGCCGCTATCAAAGTGTGGATGTGACCCTCCATCTCTCTCATACGTTGTTGCATCTCTTGGTTCTGTTGGATGGCGGTTGCTAGTTGGGTCCTCAACTCCTCATCTTTTTGGGACACGTGTGCACCGCCTCTTGGTTTTGGCGGGCGTCTTAATGCACCCCCTAACCCTGCAGAAATGGTAAAAGAGAAGTCAAATAAAAAACCATTTCGTATCTAAAAACTAAAACTTGCAAAAGATTTGGGTGAAAAAATAAAGTACCTCGGACCCTCGTCCCCGGCTTCCCACCCAACACCTTCTCGACTATCGCCATATGGTCGTCGACGCTAATGCCGCCCGTCACCTGACTGCCGCCCGCTTCATCACTCACTCGGCTAGCACATAGCTCGTCCATCTTCCTCTTCACCGCTGCCTGCAAATAAAAACAATTATTAGATTAGGGTTATTATACATTTTAATTCAAAAAAACTGAAATCACAAGCCGATAGAGAAGTGACTCACCACTTTCTCTTGCGCATTCTGTGATTTTTGATAAACATCGCATACCGTCTGCAGTATAGGCGCAGGATCCCCTTTCTCCTCGTTTGCAGTGACCCGGTAGCTGTAGGGAGTGGTGCCGGAGTGGTGGTTGATTGCATACCCCTTCTCCTTTCCCTTGTTCCAGTTAGCCGCATTCCGGGCACACATCCTCTGCAAAACACAGTGGATCATATAATTAATATATCAGATTAGGGAGAAATTGGACTAAGCGTGTAGCTATAAATTAATATTCATTACCTTGTAAGCGTCGTCCTCAAAGTGGGCTTTGAGGTACTCCCACTGCTCTGGTCGGTGGATGAACTCTCAAGGCGTCGCCTTTGATACTTCGACGTAGTGAGTATGGCAATCGTACTTCCAATCTTTGTAGATCTTTGCTGCGGTCTCGTCGATGTATCTCCACATGCCTGTCTCGGTGGGAGGGAGGTCATACCACATCTAGTAGAAAACAATTGTTCAAAAATGCATTAGAAATTGAATATCATATTTCAAAATTAGAAATATTGAGAAAAAAAATCCGAAATTATTTTAAAATAGAAATTTTACCTCCATATAATGGGTAAGTGCATCTCGGTGCTCCTCAGCCAGCTCTGCATATGAAGGCGCCAGCATTGGCACTTTGGTCCGGACGGCGCAGCCGATGTCTCGAGCCATCAATGTCCTCCACTTCAACTCTTTTGGACCCTTGTGCTCTTCCGCGTATGAGACCTTCAGAGGTTATTGTTTAGCCCCTTCAAATATGTCGTCTTTGTCCCCGTGATGATGCCAAGCTTCTCATTCTCCACTTCAACTCTTGCCCCCGTTGACATATTAACAATCTCTGCCAATATAATGCACAAATGAAAACTGAGGATGGACAAAGTAATAGTAAAAGCTATGCCATGCCATCCAACATGTTGGGACACAATAAAGATTGGTCTTTTATTTGTGAATAATGAATGCACTAGCAGCAGAGATTGCTGAATACACAATTAATAATGAATACACAATAAAAATCAACAAGTTAATGATTTTTCACTACTCACCTACTCAGTAAATTGTTTCCCCAGTTGTGCTATACTGATATGAATACTACCTATCTTATTATCATCTACCCTTTTAATTTATGTCTGCTGATATTGCTGAGAAGGTGAGCAAGAACTTGTCAATGATGGCTTTGGAATTGAAGCCTCTACAATTTATATTGTGGATAGGTCAATGACTTCAAGTTGTTCCGGCTAACCAAATATTGAATTTCAACTTCCAATTTGAGGCACAGCACAACTGAAGTGTTTCATTAAAGCAGAAGTAGAATGAATATCAAATTATAGCATTAGATATTAGAAGAAGTAAAAGAAAACAGAACACCTGTCATTCAATTTTATTTAGTCTTTAAAAACATGAATATCAAATTATAGCATGATGGCAGTGCACATGAATATGTACTAGTTATATATATGTTATACAATTATACTGTGTTTTGTACAAGGAAAAGTGGTGCCACCAACTTGAAAATGGCAGCAGATCCTATAGCAAGTCAATGTGATTTTTATACATATCGTATATACAATTATACATGGGTCATATTGATGCAGTCGTATGAGTCATCTCTAACTCATGATCAGTAAGAGTGTCTAGAAGCTAAATGAGCATCTAGGATCATGGGCAGAATCTATTAAGCTTAATTAATCAAGCTTTGCTATTTAATTGCCTAGTTAGAGGTTCTTCTTCTTTCCTGTTGTTCTTTTTCAAACTTGAGATTTAGGACCACTACGAATAATGATTCTACTAACAGACAAATATGGATAAACATACATTTAGCAGCTTTATCAAACTTTCCTATTTTGGCCATTATAATTATTAGTTTATTAGCAAGGTGTTTGATTCTTGCATTGCTAGAGAGGTGCACTGGGAAATTGATGGATTGGAATTGGAATGAGCCCAGAGATCAAGAAAGAAATTGAACACAGAGCTCTAACTAGCTGCTGCAAATAAAATTAATATTATGCAGGAGCTGCAAAATAATAGAAGCTGTATGTTGATGGGACGGGTAACATCAACTCTAAATATAAAGTGGTCCTTATGGTTACTATGTATGCATGGCTCATTATTGATGAGTTATGTATGACCAGTCAAGAAAAATTGAAGTCCAGCTGCACAATGATGAACCAGTTCAATTATGCTAATTAGATACCAGATGGAGAACCCCAAAAAGACATTTTAATTTAGAAATATGGACGAAAATTAGTGATTTGATTTGATTGAGGGAGTGGTAAACTGCTGCCTCAGAATTAATGCTGCAAAATCAATAAGCTATCCAACAATATCCCCAGTGCTATGTATAGCTATGCAGATACTATATACTATAGTTCATGAACCTTCAGTTTTGACCAGATCCAATGGAGGTAACAACTAACAAACTCATAGTTGGTTTATATTATAAATGTAAGGAAATTTACTAATATAATGAATCAGTTCAAAGAGGAACCATAAACCTTTTACTGAATCAGTCCCTCAATTAAACCATAAACCTTGCTATAATATAACTCATAATTGGTTTATAGTATAGCATGTTCTGAAAATGCTAGTAAATCGACAACTAAACACAGGATTCAACAGAATTCATTTGAGCAACTAAAGGTCAGTTAGGTCCACAGCCTAAACAATCAATCAAAGCTCAAAATCCAGTCAGTCATGGCAACAACCTAAGAAATTTAGGTTCCAAATGCATATAAACGCAATTCACTTGCTCACTCCATTCCTAAACCATTACAGTTCAAAATTCACAATTAACACATATGTTGATTATCCACATTTCCTCAGCCTAAACTCAAAATCAAGTAAAAATTATTAATCACAAGTTTTTGACCTACCCGGCTGCTTTGGACCCCTCTTGGTCCGAATGCGTAACGGAGGACCGACTTCGGTGTGCCCTTCCACGGCGGCAGCCCTGGCTCCAGCGGTAGCGCCAGCGCCAGCTCCGGTTCCGCTAGCTCCGGCTCCGCTAGAGCCGCTTCCAGCAGGGCCCAACCTCAACGCCTCTGTTTCGTCCAAAGACGGGGCCGGTACCAAGGTCCCGACCGCCGATCCCGTCATGTTCGCATTTGCCGTATCCGACCCCGTTGCCGCCGCGGCCGCCTCTCTGGCGAGAGCTTCTGCCACCATCCTCTCCCTCCTCGCCTCGAGCTCCTTCTTCCTCTTCTGGGCACTACAACCAGGTGCCATTGATGATTTGAATTAGGGTTAGGGTTTGAAGGTCCGGATTTGGGGGTTTTAAATTAGGGTTTAGGGGAAATTTGGAGTTTCGATATTTGGGGTTTTTGGTGAAGAAGGATTAGGGTTTAGGGTTGAGACGAAGGGATTGGGGATACGGGTTAGGGTTTCGGGTTTAGAGTTTGGGGTTTAGGGGAAATGAGAGAGAGAGCGGGAAAAATTGCAGAGAGAGATGTTGAAATCGGGCTAATGAGGAAGAAGGTTCTGAAACTCAGGTTATATTAGATATGAAGCGACGACTTTTGGTATAACGCGTCGCTTCACTTTTAATGAGCATACTTCGTCACTTCATGTGTGTCATGCGACGAACTTGTTTTCAATATTCGTCGCTTCATATGAACTGAACATATTAAGATTATGCTTATATATATATATACATAAGTTTTTATTTAATAATAGTATTATTAGATACGCGTTAAAAATTACAACAATACGTGGTTAACATCATCATCATCATCATCATCATCATATTACAACTTTTAACATATTAACTAGTACTCTTCCTCTTCGCGATCGTCGTCCCCGCTATCATCGTCTTCATCTTCCTTGTCGTCATCGAATTCATTGTCTTCATCTTCCTCGTCATCATCGAATTCATCGTCTTCATATTCCGATGCCTCACCGTTTGATTATTCATTCTCTTCGTGTACTTCTAAATCGAGTTGGAGATTAGATGTATCAATATGGTAAAATTGCATTGAACTAAGTGTGTCCTCTTGGTAAGGCTCTGGAATTTGATTCCCTGAAGGAGGCCTTCCACCTTCTGTTGCTAGTACTTCGGCACTGTATACATTTCGGTGCGACATTTGTTGCACCACCTTCCAAGTACCACCTGCCATAGGATCGTCCAAGTAGAAAACTTGTTTTGTCTTGATAGCAAGACAGAATGGTGAATTCTCATAGTAACTAGTATTTGTATCCACTGAGATCAGACCATGATCTACCTTGATGGTGTCAATGTCTTCGGCGGTCTCATCGTCAGAGGTGTTGTGCCATATAACTTTGAACAATACGACCGAGAGATTGTCTGGATAACATACCTCGACTACGTAGTCAAGATGGCCATAGAAGTGTTGGGACATGTTTCCAGCTTTTGTGGTTAACATCACCCCGTTATTTTGAGTCACGAGCCTTCGATCTCTATCGAATGAAACATACTTGACACCGTTCACATAGCACGCCTTATAAATCCGAGTGAATTGCGGACCTCGAGCCAATGACCATATTCCCTTGTTATAATTAACGTCTTGAGCATCACGACGACAGGTTGTCTGAAAAAAAAAATGGTGTTAGTGTTATACCATTTAGGGTTTAGGATTTAAAAAAAAAAAAACATCCCAAAATTTCCGTACATATCTTAAGAACCATCGGTGGAAACTCCTCCTCATGAGACGCTCGTCATACTCGTCACCATGTTTCTCTATTGTACATCTGCAAATGAGTGTAAATGTACTCTTGAGCCTCTTCTGTATCGGTCAAAATTTGCCAATGAGCCTCAGCCGTTTGCTCCTCTGTTAACCTGATATTTTCAGTAGTATCCATAATACACGGCTGCACTAACTGCGAAACGCAGCTAATATTCCATATTGGGGGATAGGGCTGTTCTACATCTTCTAATTGCAAATAAGACTTACAGTACGTCACCGACTCCCATGATATGTATCTTTCTGCAATACTCCCCTCCGGATAACGTGTATTACTCATTGACTGTTTATAATCACCTAATTGCCTATAAAATGATGAATATAATTAGTGCATATACCTTTCGTTAGTGTAAATTTAGAGTGAACAAATGAAACATTTTTTGTTAGTGCATATACCTTTCTGTCGGATACATCTATGTAAAATGTATTGGGCCTGTAAGCATAACTTGTTCGGGAAGGTGAACCATGAGATGAACCATAGAGGTGAAGAAATGTGGAGGAAAAATCAACTCTAAATTGCACAGAATGATAACTATCTCATCTTTCATTTGTGCAACCTCAGCCTTCTTCAATTCCCTAGCACATAATTTCCGAAACCAATTTGACAATGCTATCAATGGCTTCACGACGTTATTTGGCAAAAATCCTCGGATAACCACTGGAAGAAGACGTTGAAGCAGGACATGACAATCATGCGTCTTCAATCCATATAACTTATTCTCGGTTAGTTTCACTTTATTTCTCAAACTTCCCGCATAGCCAAGTGGATACCTAACACCGCAAAACCATTCGAATACTTCTTCACGACGATCCTCTTCAACTAAAAAGGGTGCATGAGGAACCTTTCCCGTCCTCTTTTGAGCTTCCGAACACCACTGCCTTTTGCGGATTTTCCTTTTCTCCAACGCTTCGCGGGCCCTTGGACCATCCTTGGTCTTCCCTTTAATTGCAAGAATGGTGGCAAGGATATTATCACCCACGTTCTTTTCAATGTGCATGACATCTAAACAGTACCTGTGTAACAAAGATGACCAATAGGGAAGGATCCAGAAAACGCTCTCGTGGGTGAAACATTGTCTGTTGTTTGGATTATAAGGGACATGAAAATCAGGATGCTGGCTAAGAGTGGTGTAACGGTGTGACCTAATTTCCTCCAAGATTTCATCCCCGTCCAAATGAGCTGGTCTTTTTCGCCACTCTGACTTTCCGTTAAATGTCAAACTGGATCGCATTGGTGAATTCTCATCAAGCCATTTTCGATGCCCTTCATAAACGATTCTCCCACAAATATGCTCCGCCGTAAGCTCATGTAGACAAATTGGACATGCCTTGTACCCTTTCACTGTTGAGCCTGCAAGCATCCCTAATCCAGGAAAGTCACTTATCGTACACATCAGCGCTACCTTCATCATGAATACATCATTGTCGACTCTGTCAAAAGTAGGGACTACATTTTCCCACAAATCTTTGAGTTCGTCGATCAGTGGACGAATGAGTACACTAAGGCACTTTCCTGGAGATTTAGGGCCAGGAATCAAGACGGCCAGCATATTATATTCCTTCCTCATACACATATTAGGGGGTAGATTAAATAGCATCACAACCACCGGCCATGTACTATGCTGGGTTGTCATTGTTCCAAATGAACTAAAACCATCAGTTGCCACTCCAAGCCGCACATTTCTTCCCTTAATGTTGTCGAAACCGGGAAATGTCCTGTTAAAATGTTGCCATGATTCTCCATCAGATGGTTGCCGGAGGGTACTTTCATCTACTCGCCTCTCCTTATGCCATCGCATATGCTTTGCTGTGTGTGGAGACATAAATAGGCGTTTCAACTTTCGAGTGACAAGGAAATACCATATTACCTTTTTTGGAATGGCATCCGTATCTGGCTTATATCTTTCAGCACCACATACTGGACAAGTCCGACGGTACTTATTTTCATCCCCCCTGAATATGTAACAGTTGAATTCACAAACATGAATTTTTTCATATCCAAGGGAAAGATCCTTCAGGATTTTTGTAATTCTCGAATAACTGACAGGGAAATTTTGCTTTTTAAAAAACTTATGCAACCATCGGCACAATTTATCAAGACTCGTATCCGACCATCCATGTTCAACTTTAATTTCCATTGCATGTAATATGGCACTTAATACAGTTTCTTCACTCCCTTCATATAATGGGGTTTGAGACTCCTTTAGAAGCCTTTCATACTTAGCATAATCATCATCTACCATGTCATTGAACTAAACTTCAGCGTTTTCTTCAACGACATTATGCGGTGCATCTGCATGGTATCTTGTATAATCTCCACAGGCGGGATCACTGAAGGACCGGCAACACTGGAAGCCTGGACTCTGTCTTGAAGCCACTATCTTCGTTTACTGATCATTGCCGGTTGACCAGAAACTTCCCCGTGTAGGTGCCAAACTGTGTAAGTCGGATCCAAACCATGGTGCAAGCAGTGATGATAAATCTCTATCAGTCTCTTATAATAAGGACCATTTCTGCAAACTGCGCACGGACAAGGGAGAAATTCGGTTCCAGCAATGCGAGCGGAAATAAAATTGATGAAGTTAACTAAGCCTGTGCTGTAATCAGGGTGTGTAAAGTGAAGATTCATCCAAGATTTGTCGGGGACATCATCCATGTTTCCTGTCATAACATAAACAGACAATATGCATAAGGTTAGCACACACCATTTATGATACAATCAAAACCTGTCCCAACACTTCTTCTCATGTCAAAACCTGCCTCCGGGTTGGGTCCTATCCCCTTCAGGCGAACACGAGTTTGTTGATCCTTTTGTTATTCATGTGGTTTCAGCTACAGTTTTGGAAAATTTCGGCAGCATCTCCCTATAATTCCTCAAGTGCACAAAAATCTAAACAACCTAATTTGCACTCGAGGAACATTGTAAAGAGACAATGTCGAAACTATATCCCAAAACGTAAACTTAAACCACATGAATAACAAAAGGATCAACAAATTTGTGTTCGCCTAAAGTGTCCAAAAATGGGACAATTCGAGAATCAACAACCCATCTCGATCAACTAGATGCGTTGTTGATTCTCAAACGGGAGTTCTAAGCTGATAAACACCACAATTATATATAATACGAAACAATAAATTTACACACGGCACCACACTCCCTCACTAAGCCACTCGCATGTTTCAGAAACCCTAACTACCACAATCCACACACAACACAAACAAATTACATCGTAAAATTCTAATTTCACTACATTTCACTCTTTCACAAAATTTCATTTTCACTATATTTGGATTTAACTAAATTTTACGATTTCACTAAATTAAGCTGAAATTCAATTTCATTAACTTTCCCAATTTCACTAAATTTCCCCATTTCACCCAATTTCACTAAAATTCAATTTCACTAAATACAACAATTTCACAAATTAACTAACATAATCTCAATTTCACCAAAATCAACACCAACTCCATCATATATTCAAACACCCAACACTAAAAACAACACAAAACACATTATAAACCAAATCCAACTCAAGAAATCAAACACTAAATTCAACCAATCAAACCAAAATATGGTGATTACAATGAAGATGATAGATTATACTAACCTACAAAGCAATTGGAAGAGAACACCCAAGCTTCCGGACCCCGAAATTGACGAAATCAGCAGTTTTGGAGATTTTTCGCAGCTGCTACAGTGTTTTGACGAATTTCTTCGACCTTCTGTGTTCTGTCTAAGCTGAGGGCTTTATAGCAGATTTCAAAAGTTGAAGCGACGAAGATTGTTCAAAATCCGTCGCTTCGTGTATTATTATGCGACGATTTTTAAAAACTCGTCACTTAGTTTCATATCTCAGCGACGAATATTGACGAAGGTAATCAACGTTGTCGCTTGAATTTTGAGTTGGCGACGAAGATTAAATTTTCGTCGCTACAGTTTACAAAACACTATTCGTAGGCGACAACATATCAATAGTCGTCGCTTCAATAATTTGGGAGCGACGACTATTTATCAAAATTCGTCGCTCACGATTTCTGAAGCGACAAGGGCAATATCGGTCGCTTCAATGTGTTGAGGCGACGAAGTTTGATGTTCCCGTTTCAATCTTCGTCGCTTCATACCTGTTTTCCAGTATAACCTTAATTTGTGAGGAGGAACTGAAGTTGATGGAGATGAATTGAAGTCATTAAATGGTGTCTGGTGAACGAAGATTGAAGAACACTATTTGAGAGAAAGGCTAAGACCTGAGATAGCGATAGATTTAAGTTTTACTTGCGTTCATTTTCTTCAGCGAATTATGTAGGGCTGCAAGTAATAGAGATAAGTGAACCTCCGCCTTAAAAAAATTGAAGCCTGAGGCCGGACTAATTATCATGAATTCGGGTGAGTTCTTAGCTCAAGATATTTTTCATCGAGAAAAACAATTCAACGAAAATTCGCCTTTTCTTTTTTCATGTAGATAACAATAGTATACATATATTACACGTGAATCCGTATTAACGAGACGGAAAAGATGGGAAGAGAAATACCAAAAACAAAAAAAAAAAGATTGAGCATCAAAAGGCATAGGAATTATGATTCCTTTGTTTGCACTTGATTAAAAGAACTAAATTCAACCATCAAAGAGAAGCTAAGAGAGAAGAACTTGAACGTCGTCCTTTGTAGAGAGTGAAACTAACTTGTGGTTTCTTATCTCTAAATTTTGTTCGGTCATTGAATCTTATAACAAACTACAGATAGGTACATGACAGTAATTTATTTTATAAATAACTCACTTACATATTCAATTGAGCAAATTAGTACAAAAATTTACAGATTAGTACAAAATGCTGTAAAGCTGCCACATGTCACTAATAATTTGACACTTTTACCCCTGAGAGTATTCTAGTATACAAAAGGATTTCCCCTTTCTCAAACGATCAATTTGTGATCTTCCTTCTTTCTTCTTCACTGTAACCCTAACCTCGCCTTCTCTGTAACCCTAACATCGCCGGAGCTTAGTTCTAAACCTAATCTCGTCGGATATTCATAAATTCCGGCAGTTTAGCTGGTGATTTAGACGTTGATTTTATCGGGCATTCACAAGTTCGTCTTCTTCTTCAGATAGTTCATTGGAAACTGAGACTTCTAATCTCCCTAGTTTCTCTTCTCAATTAATTTTCAAGTTAGTTTGAATCTTCTAACTCAATTTCGTTGCTAATTTTTTCTAGATTGAATTCGATTTTATGCTTCCTATCTAGATTCGTTAATGCAGTAGTAGGTTTTTGGTTTTTGTATCGTCTGAATCAACCTAGTTGCAGTATCATTTTGGTTTTGAGTCGATTTTATGCTTCCTGTTAACACGATAGCAGGTTTTTGGTTTTTGTATCGTTTGAATCAACCTAGTTGCAGTATCATTTTGGTTTTGAGTTGATTTTGTGCTTCCTGTTAACGCATTAGAAGATTTTTGGTTTTTGTATCGTTTGAATCAACCTAGTTGCAGTATCATTTTGGTTTTCAGGTCGATTTTATGCTTCCTATCTAGATTCGTTAACGCAGTAGCAGATTATTCTTGTTTTTATTGACACAGTAGCAGTTTTATTTTTCTTTGTGTGTTTTGAATCGTTTCCATAACATAGTAGCAGTAGCAGTAGCAGTATCAGTTGTTAATATGTAGTCCAGGTTTGTGTAGTGTACTATGGTTATAGATTGGTTTTCGCAGTAGCAGTATCAGTTTTGAATAACACATTTAATTGACACAATAGGAGGTTTTTTTTTTTTTTTTTTTTTGTGTTTGTATCGTTGCCTTAACGTAGTAGCATTAGCAGTATCAGTTGTTAATTTGTAGTCTAGGTTTGTGTAGTGTACTATGGTTATAGGTTTTGAGGTTCGAGGTGCAGCGGCACGCTGTTTTTTGAATCACACATTTAATTGACACAGTAGCAGGTTTTTTTTTCTTTCTTTTTTGTGTTTTGTATCGTTGCCTTAATGTAGGAGCAGTAGTAGTATCAGTTGTTAATATATAGTTCAGGTTGTGTAGTCCAGGTTTGTGTAGTCTAGGTTGTGTTTTCTGAACTGTTTTATATATGATTATAGGTAGGATTTTCGCGGTGCAGCGGCACGCTGCTTTTTGAATAACACATTTTATTCACACAGTAGCAGGTTTTTATTTTTATATTGGTTTGAATCAACCTAGTTGCAGTATGATTTTGTTTCCAGTCTAATTCATACTTCCTATCTAGATTCATTAACGCAGTAGCAAGTTATTCTTGTTTTTATTAACACAATAGCAGTATTTATTCTTTTTTTTTTTTTTGAATTTGTGACTTAACGTAGTTGCAGTAGCAGTAGCAGTTGTTTATATATTTAGTCTAGGTTGTGTTTTTGAATTGTTTATATATGGTTATAGGTAGGTGTTGCGCGGTGCAGCGACACGTTGCTTTTTGAATAACACTTTTATTCACACAGTAACATGTTTTATTTTTGTATCGTTTTGAATCAACCTTGTTGCAGTATCATTTTGTTGTGAATCGAATTCATGCTTCGTATCTAGATTCATTAACGCAGTAGCAGGTTATTCTTGTTTTTATTAACACAATAGCAGTTTTTATTCTTCTTTTTTTTTTTTTTTGAATTTGTGACTTAATGTAGTAGCAGTAGCAGTATCAGGTTGTTTATATATATAGTCCAGGTTTGTATAGTCCAGGTTGTGTTTTTAAATTATTTTATATATGGTTATATGTTGGTTTTTGCGGTGCAGCGGCACGTTGTTTTTTATATGTTATTGTGCCCATGTTGTCCAGGTGATGCTAAAGGCTAATTATATGCCATATATGTTTATCAAAAATTACTAGAAGACGACTTTTTATAAGAGCACACATCAGCATGTTATTTTTCCTGTCCCGGATCTTGATAAGCAAATCCCAACAGTTTTGGTGATTCAGCTATGCAGCTCCCCATCACTCGAAAACCACCTAGAAGACCATACACAAGGAGGTTCAAGTCTCTTGGTGAAGAGGTTAGACTCATGCAATGTCAAGGCTGTAAGAAAACTGGCCACCACAACAGTAGGTCTTGCAAATCTGATATCTGAGCAGTAGCAGATTCAGCCATGAATAGTAGCAGACTGAGCGAGTAGCACTAGCAGTAACAGACTGAGCGAGTAGCAGTAGCAGATAGCATTGATTTGTTATCGCAAATATTACAGATTTACAAATGTTGACGGTAGCCACAGAGGGGCTACCCAGGCCTACAGACCCGCAGCCGCACCACCCGGGCCCGGTCCATGGCCCGGGGCAGGATCGTTAACACCCGAACCCGGGGCCCAGCAGCCTACCTTATGGCCGGGGGCCCGGGAGCCGGGGGCGCCAGCCTGCTGAACAGACCACCAAAGCTGCCCCAATGTATGAACAGAAGGGAATCAGTCTCACATCGAAGAGTGAGACCAAACCTCACGCTCGACAACCTATATATGGGCCTCAACTACCCTCAGTTATAGGTAACCAACTCTCCAACTACTCAACGGTACTAACTTAGGCATCGGAGAGGAGAAGACCGGCCCACCCGGTATTCCCCTTAGTTAGCAGGACTTGCAGGAAGGAATCACACTAAGATCCACCAGTCTCTGTCAGGCCTACGGGTTACAAAAGAAACAATTAGCGCCGTCTATGGGAAGATTTTTAAAAAAAGTTACGTTGCATTACCAGCGGGTAGAAGAGCGGGTTCAAAAAAAAAAACATGGCAGAAAGTACAGAAGCGGGTCGGGAAAGAAATATAGAAGAGGATCAGCAGATCAACGGATCGTACCAGAGCAAGTGCTCATCGCTACCCCGGTCGCAATACAGGAGCAGCACCCCGGCCTAGATGGCCAGACCGACGGCAGCTATCAGGGACCGAGCGGCAAACCAGGGGCATGCAACGGTAGCAGGCGCGGGAAAGGCCCAGCGGAAGGCAACCAACTAACGCACCGGAGCCCTTCGCTGACATTCTCAGACGACCCGAGCGACGAGGAAGATAGTCTAGCCGGCGACAGCGACCAGGACACCGCATATAGCCCCGATCAGCATGATATGGCGGGGGAGGTAGAGGTGATAAGAGCAGAAGTCGATCGCTTGCGCGTGGAGAGTGACTGGGATAGAGCAGAGTCAAACGCCCGGTATCAGGAAATGGAGACGGTGAATGCCGCCTTGGTGGCTGCCCTGGAAAGAGGACAGCAGCGCAACGCCGCTTTGGCAAGGGCACATGTGTCCAGGCACATGTATCCACACCGAGGCAGCCCCTGCGCCCCGAAGCAGAACAATCATCGGGGGGGAGGTCCACCGACCCCAAGGAGGTGGAGTCCCCGGGCGACGTAGCGCTACCGAAGAGCACGCCGGCCCCCCGGTAACTACACGCTTCATTCGAGGATGAAGCCATGACCCCAACCGCACGGACACTACAAGTAATGTCCGACTCCGTGTCAGATATGAAGGCACAAATGGAGGCCAACGAGAGAAGGGCAGCGCGACCAATGGAAGGTGCGTGATTCAGCTAACGTACTAGACCCTTTTCGCACCGGTTTTTAGAATCCGGGAGATCCGGTAACCAAAAGTCCCTGAAACTGACGTACTCAGGAGCCGGCTGCGCATACCAACACTTGGATATCTTCCGGTCCCAAACGTGCGCCAAGGGCTACTCTGACAATGTGTGCTGCAACATCTTCCAGGAAACTCTTTTTGTCGGCCGCTTCATCCTACGGGTCGAAGGAGCCCGGACATCGACAGTTCTCTTCAACTGCAGGCAGGCAGATGGCGAGGAGCTAAGGACGTTCGTTAACCACTGGCAAACGGTGACTGCCGGGGTTAGGAACCTAGACAAGAGGATCGTTGAGATGGCGTTCAAGCAGGGTCTCCGGCCAGGGAAATTTTCTTACGCCGTGAGGGTAGAGCTCCCACAGGGGTACGATGAGCTAATGACGATGGCCATCAGGCACGCTCAGGCGGACCACAAAACCTATGGGCATCACCTGTACAAGAGGAAGCGGGAGGAGCCCCTTCTGGTCCGCCAAGAAAACAGGACCCGACAGCGGGGCCAGGACCAAAGTGCCCAACCCAACAAACTGGCTAGAAATTTGGGAAACCAACCGCAGCAGAAAGTCTTTCCTGACAAGCCCCAGGGCGGGCACAGGCCCGCGCATTACCTACAAGAACGCCCCCTGGCAATCATGCTAGTGGAACATCAAGAAGTCTTCACCACTCTAACCTCTTCGTACGAGGACATTCTGTACGAGAACGGGAACATCATTCCCCCACCACTAAAGAGGAAGCACCCAAAGGGGAATATCACCCCGGCGCGAACAGGCAAATACTGCTCCTACTACGATGAGGCTACCCATAGGACAAACAATTGCATCGCCCTCAAAACAGCAGTGGAGGGATTAGTTAGCAGCGGTCAGTTGCAGCGGTACCTAGGAGAAAGGCAGGCAGATACCGCCCGGGACCGGGACCGGGACCAGGGCTGGTAAGCACGCCCGGGCCCGGCGATAGGTCAAGCGGCATAAGAAATTTTGAGCCCAAGGTTAAGTGCTAATTTTTCCAACACAATTAGCTTGGCATACCAACGGTTCAGCCGATGTAACATTACAAGATATATATTCCAACTGTTTTGAATGAAATCCAAGGCAAACCACCGGTACTATAAAAATCCAAAGGCAGGCAACACAAAAAACCGTGAGCAAAAAAAAAAAAAAAAAATCCATTCCAGCAATTTACCAGGCTGGTATAAAAAAATTAAAAAAAATCTGCCTAAGGAGCCGTGGCCTCCTCCCCAGTAGGCTCAGCCTGTCCACCGGCTTCCTTCGGTAGAACCGCCGCATCCTCCCGGGCGGGCTCGGATTACTAAGGTCCGCCCTCCTCTTCCGGCTGCTCCTCCTCCCGCGGCTGCCCATCAATATCATCATCGGCTTGCGCCTGCGGCATTTGCGAGGTTTTCAGGTACCCCTTCTTTTCCCACTCCACGTAGGCATCGGCGATACCCGCCTCCCTAGCCTTCTCCAAAAGGACAAGAAACTGCTCACTATCGTGATATTTCTTGATAACTTGCTGGAAAAGCTCCGGGTCCTCTTCTTCAGCCGCAGCGACGGTGGTGGCACGCGCAGCCGCAGCTTCCAACTAGAGCTCATCCACCTTGGCCTCCAGCTCGGCCCTCTCCTCCTCAACCCACTCCTTCTCCACCTCGAGGCTCCGAACCTGGCCCTCTAGCTTGGCCAGCTGCCTCCTGGCCCCCTCCTCCAGTCTGGCCTTCTCCCGCTGAAGCCTGGACTTCTCAGCCTCCAAGCGCTCCCGGGCTCCGGCAAGAACGGCCACCTGCTTCTTCAGCTCCGGCAGCTCCTCACTCGGGTCCGGCTGGTACAGATTGTACAACAGTTGCAGAATGACAGGCCACCGATTAGAAAAAAAAAACAAAAAAAAAAAAAATGTTGTTCGACCGGTGCCGTAGCACCAAACTATTCTTACCCGGACGACCAACTCCTTGCTCTTCTGACGATTCTCCCCCGACAGGGCTCCAGCGGCCCCAGGCCTATCCAGACCCAGGCCGGTCACGTCCTCCAGCAGGTTCCAGACGAACGGGCTATCCGAACCTCCCCTCCTCGGTTCTTCCACCGGATCGGGACTACTCTGCGGGGCGGCAGAACTTGAAGCCGCAGCGGCTCTATCCCTAGCGAGACTCCTCCCACCACTGGTCAACTTAAGTTGTTTCGCCAAGTTCTCACCATACGACCAACCAAACCAGCGCGGAAGACGGGACGTACATGATCCTCCAAGAGCATTTCATACCTGACTCGTTCCGACATGACAGTTCACCGGTCGAGTCCTTGCGGAACATGGCATGGCGGATTTCAACGCCACATTATCATCCCATGCACTCATCCGGGTTCACCCCGCCCCATATGCATGGCATGGCGGATTTCAACGCCACATTATCATCCCATGCACTCATCCGGGTTCACCCCGCCCCATATGCATGGCATGGCGGATTTCAACGCCACATTATCATCCCATGCACTCGTCCGGGTTCACTACCAGATTTGACAGAATAGCCGACGAAATTATTTTCGTCGGCTATTCCTTCTACCGACGAAAATTTGGTCGGCTATAATTCGTCGGTAAAAGCCCGTCACTAAAAGTAATGGCCGACGAAAAAAATGACATCGTCGGCCATTCCAACCTTGGCCGACGAATTATGGCCGACGAAAATGATTTGGTCGACCAAAGCTTGGCCAAATATCCGACGAAATTCGTCGGCTATTTTCGAGTATGGCCGACGATTTCGTTGAAATATATTAATATTTTAAAGTTATAGCCGACGAAATTTGGTTTCGTCGGCTATTTGTTCTGAAGTATAGCCGATGATTTGGGCTATTTCGTCGGAATATATTAATATTTTAAAGTTATAGCCGATGAAATAATGTCAATTTCGTCGGCTATAACTGCATTTTGGGCAAAAAAAATTACCGGATCGGAGGAGGAGGAGGAGGGGAAGGAGGAGGAGGAGGAGGAGGAGGGGAAGGAGGAGGCCGGAGGCCGGAGGAGGAGGGGAAGGAGGAGGAGGAGGAGGCCGGAGGAGGAGGGGAAGGAGGAGGAGGAGGAGAGAAAAAAGGCGGGAGGAAGCGATTTAAAAGATTTAGAAGGAGAATAGCCGACGATTTAAAAGATTTCGTCGGCTATACTTTGGAAGATCAACAGCCGTCGGATCTGAGCCATCCAACGGCGGACAATAAAAAGGCGCGGATCGCAAGAGTTTAGCCGACGAAATATAATTTTTGTCGGCTAAACTTAGAGAATAGCCGACGATTTACAATATTTCGTCGGCTATTCTATGAACATCGTCGGCTATACTTTGAAAACATATTAAACTGCCGTTTGATTCCTGGCATCGTTCCCTTTCTGGAATGGTATCACAATCGTCATTCGGACGCCAGACGCCAAATCTGCAGTAAACCGGGTTTTGACTTGCAACGGTCAATCTACTCTTCAACGCCAAATCTGGCCTCACCTTCAACAGATAATAGTTTCAAATCAATGAGACGCAACTAATCATATAAAAATTTTACAAAATTGATTTAACGAACGTCAGGCTACCCATAGGAAAACGAAAGTAAAAAACAGTTAACAGCAACATTCGGCACACTGATTTTGTCGGAATCTTGTCATTTTTCAACCGTAGCCGTATTTCATTATTTCGGTCATATCTTATTTGACGACATATTTGCATTTGAAGAGTGTACGTATAGTAACTATTTGAAACTATACATTCACTTAAACACTTAGTAAACAAGTTAAGGAACATTAGTGCATATGTTCCGATTTTGAATCTAAAAGTTTGGAAAATCTATTCCAACCGTCAGATATCACCGTTAAGATTAAATACATGTATGAAAAAAAAATTCAACTACATCTGACAACGTTAAAGGCTCGATCGGGACGGTCAACCGGGTGAGTCAACCCTTTAAACGCTTAGAAATGGTAATTGGCCTGCCTAAATGACGTTTTTTTGTCTGACCTTCAACAGATAATAGTTTCAAATCGATAAGACGCAACTAATCGTATAAAATACCCACAGATTTTTCACTCTTTCTCCCGTTTTTTTTCTTTTTTTTTTTAAATAAGCAGCTGCTGTCTAGATCTGAAAATATATAGACTTATAGCCGACGAAAATGCCAATTTCGTCGGCCAAACTTTCAAAAGTTTTCGTCGGCTAAAGTTTCAGAGAAAGGCCGACGAAAATTCAAATCGTCAACTAAAATATGAATATAGCCGACGATTTTTTTTTTTACCAACGAAAAAAAAAATCGTCGGCCATTCTAGGGGAATAGCCTACGATTTTTTTTTTTTTAGCGACGAAAATCTAGTCACATGGCTACTCTATTTCATCTCCTCTTCTTCCCCCTCCTCCAACCCCTCTTCTCCATTACCAATGTCCACAAACTCAACCAACTCAAACCAGAGCTCATCTCCCAAACCATTTTTCTCAACAACACCCCACCAACTCTCTACTTTGAAATAACCAAACTCATTCCAGTTCCCAAAACCAAGCATTGTAGCATAATCATTTCTTTAAAACTTCAGGTTTTGAAACCATCTTTTACAGTAGCACATGAATGCAGGTTTATGACTTTACAATTTATAATATAAACACCGAAGACAACATCAATGACGGTTCACGACTTACCTTATCACTATCCTTTGATCTTCTTTAAACTGAATCGTTTGGTGCTACTGCTTCTGCTAGTGCTACTTCACATGAGAGAAAGCTAGTACAGCCTCCAACGTGCTACAAAACCTGTCAATTTAGTGAATTCGTTATCGAAATAGATTCATACAAGTCCAATTTTTGTTACTGTGAAGTTTTCCAAAAAAAAAAAATATCAAATGAAATCAAATCAAAATTTGTACTACTGTGCTACTCACTGATTGAAGACGAAGAAGAATGATATTGATCCTACTGTGTCAATTGCTCACATGAAGGTTCACGGCTTTACCTAATCACGCTCCATGGAACTTGTTCACCGATCAAAACCTGCTACTGCTACTGCTACTGCTACTGCTTCTACCGAGAAAGCTGCTACTGCCTCTAGCGTGCTACAAAGCCTGTTGATTTAGCGAAGCCGTTATCGAAATCTATTGACAGAAGCCTAGGGTTAGATTTGCCCAAAAATAAAATTAGAATGAATTTACAATTGAGCTACTCACTGATTTGAGTTTCAGAGGTTGAAGACAAAGAAGAAGAGAGGATATCGATGTGGTCGACGCCTTCTAAAACGAGTTTTGGGGACAGAGAGATTACTGCTACTAAGATAAAACAATCTGGAAATTTGGGGGAAAATGGTCGCGATCGATGCCAGAAACTGAGATTTGGGGGTTAAAGCATCAGTGGCAAGTTAGTAATTTTACTGAAACACAGTGGCTTTTTTGTCATTTGGTCTTCCGGGTCGATGTCAAGCCTGCTTTATTTAATTGTTGGGTCTGGACTGTTGTCCTGATTTGTATGACAAATTTTGAAAATGAGTTTTCTGTATTGTTAAACTTGGTCGGGTGCTACTGTGTAATTAACTATTGATCATTTATTATGAGTTTAACTTCGGAAGATGATATAGTCAAATCAGATATTATTATGAAAAAAATTTGGCCCCCCCCAAAAGTCTGGTGGTCGAGGTGATCGCTTCCGGAGCCTCAACTCAGGTCCGAACCAAGTATATATCTTCCTTTTCCGTTTAAAACTTTGCAACATACACAATAAAAAATAGCACTCTGCCAAGGTTGTGAGCGGCCGCCATCGTGGTAGTTCTTTTGTGAATCTTTCCTCCATTAATACTTTTATTTGCTCTCTCTTTTTTTTTTCTTTCTATTTTCTTGGTAAGGTCAGTGAACATAACGTTGGTACCTTTTTTTAGTTTCAAGGTCAATGACGGAAGATTACTCGCTACTCGTAGCATTTCGGTGTGTGGAAGGATGGTGTAACATATCATCGATTCCTTTTTATATAGCCTGAGTCATATCAAATGCATGCATCATCAAAAATGCTTAATTGCATCCCGCGGTATGGGAATTTATCAGATTATGTGCTTGAGTTCAGTAGGGGCTTTTCGTACTTGTTTGCATTTTTTATTACTTAGGTTTGTGTTTTAGGTTGCTTTTCCAATTGTATTATTCAATTCAAGAAATTCTTGTAATTTATCACAGTTGATCATTAAATCTTAAGAAAATTCAGTTTCATTGACAAGTTCCTTAATTTATTTTCTTGAATTTTAGTTGTGCGTTGTGGTTGAATCAAATATATATAAATTTATGACATAATCTAACAATTGAGCAAAATATCATTTTGGTTTAGCTTCTGGCGTTTGCAGATGTCACACCCCGAATTTCGGATAACAAAAATCCAAATTCGACAATTTGAAAATTCACAAATAAATTCAAATACTTAAAAGTTATCAATCAAATAACTAAGTACAACATCAGAGTTCAAGTGCGTGGCTCAAACACTCAAAATATTACATCAATAAAAGCATAGATGCAAATAGAGTCTCACGCTATCACTCTCTAACCCAAAGGTAAACACAAGCTAGACCATGACACACATACAAGCGATGCGACTCAGACGTCGCCTCCTGGCTACTGGTTCTCACCTGCAGGTCTAACCCCTACACCATCAATTGGTGCACCGGGTTATAACCAACGAACCCGGTAAGCTTTCAAAGCTCGTGTGAGTAAAACAACAAGTTCAGGATAATATCATTAAAGCAACAAATGGAAATCACAATTTCCAAAACAGCCACAATCAATCAATAGAATCATACTCAGGGCAAATGACATCTGTCATTCCCATCCAACTCACCCAAAGGCAGACAGACTAGAGCTCTAACTGATCGTAACCAATCACCCGGCCAAAGGCTTGGTTCTCGATATATTTGCCGATCCCCCACCATCTCACAGGAAATGATCACGCCACACGTGTAAGATCCCCATCATAACACAGGAAAGATCATACACTGGTTGTTGGTCTCCATACCAACCCAACTCACATGTCTCACAACTCAAGCATACGCAATTTTACAATCATAAATCACCCAAAACACTCTCAATATAAATTTATATATTTCACACTTCCACATCAATACACATCCACATCAATCAACATATATATATTTCACGTAAATATATATATACGTAGGCATTCACTCAGGAACTGCCCACTAATACCAACTATAGTCATTGATCGTAAAATACGTTTAAAAATTATTTTTATATTAAAATCATTTTACTTACCAATGAACCGTAGTCGATCAAGTTCATTTAATTTAAAACAAATATCATTTCCATAAAACAATTTTGCATAAAACGATCCATATACTATAATTAACTTGTATTAAATACAAACACTGTGAGATTTACTCACCTTAATTTACCAGAAATGGTAAATATCCGTTTAGGGTCGGATCGCTACAGTATCGGTCAACGGTCAACGCTACAGGATCAGGTCAACGGTCAACGCTACAGGATCGGGTCAACCAACTCGGGTCGGGTCAACCAAATCGGGTCGGGTCGAACCGGGTCAGGTCGGGGTCGGGCCCGCTGCAAACGGGTCGAGGGAGAACGGATCGGATCATTTTCTATCTGATCGAAGCAGCTCGATTCGGCGCGATCCACCTACTCAGGGAGGCGCGCAATGAGAAACCCAGCCGAACAGTGGGTGGCGCAACCCCGGGCATCGCCTGCAGCGCCGCCGCGTTGAACACAGTGCTTCCCCTGGGCCGATCCTTGGCCCAAACGGAAGAGGAGGCCGAGTAACGTCGATTGCTGGGTGGCGCTTGTGCCGTGGCGGCCGGACGGCGGAGATCGAAGCGTCGGTGATCCGGATCGGGGAGAGCGAAAAAATGAATAGTAAATTGCTACAGTAAATGGTAAAAAACCCGAAATGGAAATTCTGATATTTTCCCAAAAATTCCAGGCTTTATAGTCACTTTCCAAAATAGGAAATAACTTCCACATGTCGTAACTTCTTCATACAACGTCCATTTCACGCGTGCCACGTGTCTACTAACTCATATCGTCGAGCCACTACCAGAAAAAAGGCTTTTCCCGACGAAATAAAAAAAAACGGCCGACGAAAAAAAAATTTCGTCGGCTATTCCCAAGAATGGCCGACGAAATTTTTTTTTCGTCGCCAAAAAAAAATTTCGTCGGCTATTCCCCTAGAATGGCCGACGAAATTTTTTTTTCGTCGCTAAAAAAAAATTTCGTCGGCTATTCCCCTAGAATGGCCGACGAATTTTTTTTTTCGTTGGTAAAAAAAAAAATCGTCGGCTATATTCATATTTAAGCCGACGAAAATTTTTGGAAGTATGGCCGACGAGTACTAGGTTTGATTTCGTCGGCTATGATTAAAAAAAAAAAACAGCTTCCATTTTCTATCACTATCGACAAACCATTGCTTCGTCCTTTAAATGCAAATGTGTCGTGAAATAAGATATGACCGAAATAATGAAATACGTCAACGGTTGAAAAATGATAAGATTCTGACAAAATCTGTGTGCCGAATGTTGCGGTTAACTGTTTTTTACTTCCGTTTTCCTATGGGTAGCCTGACGGTCGGTAAATATTTTGAGGAAAATTTTTATACGATTAGTTGCGTCTCATCGATTTGAAACTATTATCTGTTGAAGGTCAGGCCAAAAAACGTCATTTAGACAGGCCAATTACCATTTCTAAGCGTTTGAAGGGTCGACTCACCCGGTTGACCGTCCCGATCGAGCCTTTAACGTTGTCAGATGTAGTTAGATTTTTTTTCATACATGTATTTAATCTTAACGGTGATATCTGACGGTTGGAATAGATTTTCCAAACTTTTATATTCAAAATCGGAACATATGCACTAATGTTCCTTAACTTGTTTACTAAACGTTTAAGTGAATGTATCGTTTCAAATAGTTACTATACGCTGAGTCTTCAAATGAAAATATGTCGTCAAATAAGATATGACCGAAATAATGAAATACGTCTACGGTTGAAAAATGACAAGATTCCGATAAAATCTGTGTGCCGAAATAATGAAATCAGTCAAAACCCGGTTTACTGTAGATTTGGCATCCGGCGTCCGAATGATGATTGTGATACCATTCCGGAAAGGGAACGACGCCAGGAACAAAACTCGTGGCTTTGCCACGACGTGTGGGCTTTTTCGGGCTTTCGAGTTCGTTTAGGTCCTCAAAACGGCATTTTAGTATGTTTTCATAGAATAGCCGACGAAACATTGCAATTCGTCGGCTATTCTCTGAGTTTAGCCGACGAAACATTGTATTTCGTCGGCTATACTCCAAAAAAAAAAATTTCCAAATCATAGCCGACGAAATTAATATATTTCGTCGGCTATACTCCAAAAAAAAAAAAAAAAAAATTTCCAAAGCATAGCCGACGAAATTAATATATTTCGTCGGCTATACTCCAAAAAAAAAAAAAAATTCCAAAGCATAGCCGACGAATTAATATATTTCGTCGGCTATTCTCCTTCTAAATTTTTTAAATCCTCCCGCCTTTTTCTCTAAGTATAGCCGACGAAATTAATATATTTCGTCGGCTATTCTCCTTCTAAATTTTTTAAATCCTCCCGCCTTTTTCTCTAAGTATAGCCGACGAAATATATTAATTTCGTCGGCTATTCTCCTTCTAAATTTTTTAAATCCTCCCGCCTTTTTCTCTAAGTATAGCCGACGAAATATATTAATTTCGTCGGCTATTCTCATTCTAAATCTTTTAAATCCTCCCGCCTTTTTTCTCTCCTCCTTCCCTCCCCCTCCTTCGGCCTCCTCCTCCTCCTTCCCCTCCGGCCTCCTCCTCCTCCTCCGGCCTCCTCCTTCCCCTCCTCCGGCCTCCTCCTCCTCCTCCGGCCTCCTCCTTCCCCTCCTCCGGCCTCCTCCTCCTCCTCCTCCTCCGGCCTCCTCCTCCTCCTCCTCCGGCCTCCTCCTCCTCCTCCTCCGGCCTCCTCCTTCCCCTCCTCCTCCTCCTCCTCCGGCATCCTCCTCCTCCTCCTCCTCCGGCATCCTCCTCCTCCTCCTCCTCCGCCTCCTCCTCCGGCCTCCCCCTCCTCCTCCTCCTCCTCCTTCCCCTCCTCCTCCTCCTCCGGCCTCCTCCTTCCCCTCCTCCGGCCTCCTCCTTCCCCTCCTCCGGCCTCCTCCGGCCTCCTCCTCCTTCTCCTCCTCCTTCCCCTCCTCCTCCTCCGGCCTCCTCCTTCTCCTCCTCCTTCCCCTCCTCCTCCTTCTCCTCCTCCTCCTCCGGCCTCCTCCTTCTCCTCCTCCTTCTCCTCCTCCTTCCCCTCCTCTACAGTCAAAACCCGGTTTACTGTAGATTTGGCATCCGGCGTCCGAATGATGATTGTGATACCATTCCGGAAAGGGAACGACGCCAGGAACAAAACTCGTGGCTTCGCCACGACGTGTGGGCTTTTTCGGGCTTTCGAGTTCGTTTAGGTCCTCAAAACGGCATTTTAGTATGTTTTCATAGAATAGCCGACGAAACATTGCAATTCGTCGGCTATTCTCTGAGTTTAGCCGACGAAACATTGTATTTCGTCGGCTATACTCCAAAAAAAAAAATTTCCAAATCATAGCCGACGAAATTAATATATTTCGTCGGCTATACTCCAAAAAAAAAAAAAAAAAAATTTCCAAAGCATAGCCGACGAAATTAATATATTTCGTCGGCTATACTCCAAAAAAAAAAAAAAATTCCAAAGCATAGCCGACGAATTAATATATTTCGTCGGCTATTCTCCTTCTAAATTTTTTAAATCCTCCCGCCTTTTTCTCTAAGTATAGCCGACGAAATTAATATATTTCGTCGGCTATTCTCCTTCTAAATTTTTTAAATCCTCCCGCCTTTTTCTCTAAGTATAGCCGACGAAATATATTAATTTCGTCGGCTATTCTCCTTCTAAATTTTTTAAATCCTCCCGCCTTTTTCTCTAAGTATAGCCGACGAAATATATTAATTTCGTCGGCTATTCTCATTCTAAATCTTTTAAATCCTCCCGCCTTTTTTCTCTCCTCCTTCCCTCCCCCTCCTTCGGCCTCCTCCTCCTCCTTCCCCTCCGGCCTCCTCCTCCTCCTCCGGCCTCCTCCTTCCCCTCCTCCGGCCTCCTCCTCCTCCTCCGGCCTCCTCCTTCCCCTCCTCCGGCCTCCTCCTCCTCCTCCTCCTCCGGCCTCCTCCTCCTCCTCCTCCGGCCTCCTCCTCCTCCTCCTCCGGCCTCCTCCTTCCCCTCCTCCTCCTCCTCCTCCGGCATCCTCCTCCTCCTCCTCCTCCGGCATCCTCCTCCTCCTCCTCCTCCGCCTCCTCCTCCGGCCTCCCCCTCCTCCTCCTCCTCCTCCTTCCCCTCCTCCTCCTCCTCCGGCCTCCTCCTTCCCCTCCTCCGGCCTCCTCCTTCCCCTCCTCCGGCCTCCTCCGGCCTCCTCCTCCTTCTCCTCCTCCTTCCCCTCCTCCTCCTCCGGCCTCCTCCTTCTCCTCCTCCTTCTCCTCCTCCTTCCCCTCCTCCTCCTTCTCCTCCTCCTCCTCCGGCCTCCTCCTTCTCCTCCTCCTTCTCCTCCTCCTTCCCCTCCTCTACAGTCAAAACCCGGTTTACTGTAGATTTGGCATCCGGCGTCCGAATGATGATTGTGATACCATTCCGGAAAGGGAACGACGCCAGGAACAAAACTCGTGGCTTCGCCACGACGTGTGGGCTTTTTCGGGCTTTCGAGTTCGTTTAGGTCCTCAAAACGGCATTTTAGTATGTTTTCATAGAATAGCCGACGAAACATTGCAATTCGTCGGCTATTCTCTGAGTTTAGCCGACGAAACATTGTATTTCGTCGGCTATACTCCAAAAAAAAAAAAAAAAAAAATTTCCAAAGCATAGCCGACGAAATTAATATATTTCGTCGGCTATACTCAAAAAAAAAAAAAAAATTTCCAAAGCATAGCCGACGAATTAATATATTTCGTCGGCTATACTTAGAGAATAGCCGACGAAATATATTAATTTCGTCGGCTATTCTCCTTCTAAATTTTTTAAATCCTCCCGCCTTTTTCTCTAAGTATAGCCGACGAAATTAATATATTTCGTCGGCTATTCTCCTTCTAAATTTTTTAAATCCTCCCGCCTTTTTCTCTAAGTATAGCCGACGAAATATATTAATTTCGTCGGCTATTCTCATTCTAAATCTTTTAAATCCTCCCGCCTTTTTTCTCTCCTCCTTCCCTCCCCCTCCTTCGGCCTCCTCCTCCTCCTTCCCCTCCTCCTCCTCCTCCGGCCTCCTCCTTCCCCTCCTCCGGCCTCCTCCTCCTCCTCCTCCGGCCTCCTCCTCCTTCGGCCTCCTCCTCCTCCTTCCCCTCCTCCTCCTCCTCCTCCGGCATCCTCCTTCCCCTCCTCCGCCTCCTCATCCTCCTCCTTCCCCTCCTCCGGCCTCCTCCTCCGGCCTCCCCCTCCTCCTCCTCCTCCTCCCCTCCTCCTCCTCCTCCGGCCTCCTCCTTCCCCTCCTCCTTCCCCTCCTCCTTCTCCTCCTCCTTCCCCTCCTCCTCCTTCTCCTCCTCCTTCCCCTCCTCCTCCTTCTCCTCCTCCTTCCCCTCCTCCTCCGGCCTCCTCCTTCTCCTCCTCCTTCCCCTCCTCCTCCTTCTCCTCCTCCTTCCCCTCCTCCTCCGGCCTCCTCCTTCTCCTCCTCCTTCCCCTCCTCCTCCGGCCTCCCCCTCCTCCTCCTCCTCCTCCTCCTCCGGCCTCCTCCTTCCCCTCCTCCTCCGGCCTCCTCCTTCCCCTCCTCCTCCGGCCTCCTCCTTCCCCTCCTCCGGCCTCCGGTATTTTTTTTTGCCCAAAATGCAGTTATAGCCGACGAAATTGACATTATTTCGTCGGCTATACTCCAAAAAAAAAAAATTTCCAAAGCATAGCCGACGAAATTAATATATTTCGTCGGCTATACTCCAAAAAAAAAAAAATTCGAAAGCATAGCCGACGAAATTAATATATTTCGTCGGCTATTCTCTAAGTATAGCCGACGAAATAGCTCAAATTTCGTCGGCTATAACTTTAAAATATTAATATATTTGACCAAGCATAGCCGACGAAATCATTTTCGTCGGCCATAATTCGTCGGCTATACTTGGAATGGCCGACGAAATTGAAAATTTCGTCGGCCATTGGTATTACCGACGGCGTATTTCCGACGACTTATAGCCGACGAAAAATTCGTCGGTAAAGAGTATAGCCGACGAAATTTTGGCATAGCCGACGAAAAAAATTTCGTCGGCTATTCTCCCATATCTGGTAGTGAGCTCTACGACTTTCGTGAAAGAAACTTTTTGAAATGCACAACGGATCAAAAGTCAACTTTTGACCCATTGAACTTGAACGTTTTTCAAATTTTAACTCTCGGAATCACTTTCACTTCCGACAATGCGCAACGACTAATTAAAAGCGTACGAAATACCAACTCTCAAAAACATCATTCCATTAATTACGAGAAATTTACAAGTAATTAAACACGAAAATCGAGTTACTACAGCAGATGCAAGAGTTTGATTTATATCCATCTTATTTGTTCGGAAAGTTATTTGCTTTCTGTTTTTTATATCACATGTAGATTTCAACTCACACTATAACTCATGAGCTTATGTGATTGCAGAAGTTGTAAGTGGTCAATAATCATTTAGATTGTTACAAATCATCATTGATTCTTGGTTATGCATGTTTATTGACCGAGCTGAGTGAACTATGAGTTATCGATGCTTTAGTGCACATTTTAGTTGTTGATTTGCGGTGTCATTTCAAATGTTCAATTGTTTTATTTGAAGACATTGTCATTTCAAGAGGGAAATTGTAAAACTAATTGGACTCCAACATTGTCTTCTTTATAGACATCAACTAGTATTGGAAAATGATTTGTTTCAATGACAAGCACAGTTCAACTCCAATTCAGAGACGTCTTTCCAGTTGTATATCACTTAGATACAAAGACATTCATTGTGTGTGTGTGTGTATAGTTGCCTCTACAGTTATTAACTTAGGGTTGGATCAAGATTCAATTATGGGATTCAATTTTGGCGATTATAAAAACAAGGCATAAGCCATGTGTTCAATATCGTTTTGCATTAAGTTATACAGGCTTTTTTTCTTTCAACAGCCCCATTTTATTGAAACACACAAGACTTTTGTTCCTACTGCTATTGATCCTTTTGGTTATGCAATACTTGATCAAAGTTAGGCGAAGATATCTCCATTGTAGGCTGTTGTAGGGAGGTCAAGGTAATTCGTTGTTGTACTTGTAAAGCAGGGATAAGCTTGGCCTGATAGATCATTGTTGTATTGATATTGTCTCAACTTGTCCACCTAAGCCAACCTAGCTCTAGGTAAGCACGTGGAATTAATTAACAATCAAATTCCAACATTGAGAAATGAGACAGAACAAACTGGGTTAGATAAAAAGCCAAGATCAGGCGAAATATTAGAAGGCCGGAACGAGCAAAATATGTGAAGTCCGGGAACTGGCGAAATATGAAGAGGCTCGAAACGGGCCAAATGTCTAAAAAATTCGGGCTTATGACAAATTGAAAATGTGACTTGAAAGGGACCCGATTTGATACCCTATTAAGGGGCGACAAGTGTGACCCATGAATCATTGTTATACCAATATTGTGCTGAGTTTTAATCACAAAATACATCGGTACAATAAGTATTATATTTTTGATTGTCTTTTTCCTGATGTAAGATCTCTCGTGTCCAACAGTATAAGGAATCTATTCTGGAATTTTGTCTGTGTTCTTTCTTTAATTCATGTGTGTTTGTTATTATTGTGTCTTTTTCCTGATTTGAGATCTCTTGTGTCCAACAGTATAAGGAATCCATTCTGCAATTTTGTCTGTGTTCTTTCTTTAATTCATGTGTGTTTGTTATTATTGTGAATCAATCTATTTATATTATTGTGTTCATGTGAGTATCGCATATTAATCTTTCATGACCTGAAAGTTCAATACTGATCTTTAAATGCAGAAAAATATTTGCACTGCGATAAACTTGGAGTGTTGCTTGAATATCAATGTTGATAATGCTTTACATAGTCAAAGTGGCCATGCTGGTGAGGAGAGATCGCTAAAGCAGGCACCTTACCTCTCGTTTTGAGATGTGACTATTTTCTAAACTATGTCTTGCTCTTCAGGGGCAAGGTGAGACGAACCCGAGGTGAGCTGAACTATTGATAATTCACAATTGTAAAGAATTTTTAACATACCTTTATAATACGCCTGCTATTATTCTATTCATGATGATGTAGCAAATGATGTAATGCTTCTGATGTAGCTCGAATTCAGGTTTCCAGCAATGTTTTTATAAGACCAACTATACTAATTGAGGTAAGTGCCTGTACGATGTGCCGTGTTGGTAGTGAAGAAATTGAGCACCAAGCCTGGGTTGTTTCTCCTTATTTTGAAGGGGCTCTACAGACGATTTTGTGGATTGTATGATCCTTCTTTCATGTTGAACCGATTGCTCGAGTATGTGGTTCTTACTGGTCAGAAAGTATGTTTGGAACCTAGTTCCATGCAGGAAAATACGACCTCTTTTATTCTGAAGAAATCAGAACAACAACAATGGTTTACTTATTTCTCTAGCAGGGTCTCTCCTCTATTTTACAAACTAACCACATGATTCATTCCTCAAATACATAAACTCCAGAACCATCACTGATCCCATGAAACCTCCTAGTACTTAAACTTGGATTTCTACTAGCCATTTATACATATCCTCTGTCGGGATCGGGATGGTAAAAGTCAGTAATCCAGTTGCAGAGTCGTATCCAAACTCCGCCTCAGCTTTATCAATGGTACACTTCAGTGGACGCTGAGAAGAGTACGCTCCAAACCTTCCACATCCTCTGGTTTTAATGGCCACAGTGGCAGTTGAAGATCGATTCTCACCAAGAGAAGTGGTAAGATCTGAAGGAACTTTGCCGTCAAAATGCTCTGATTTATTGTCAGAAGCCAGAGAGATTACAACATCCTCCACAGCACCACTGGAGTTGAACATGTCCAACAGGCCTATTGGTGCAAATGAGATGTCGGGTGCGACCTCCTACAACATGGAAAACCATATTATTCAGTGAACCCTCCTATTATTGACAATTGTGGGATGAAAGAGAAATTCGGACACTAAAAAGAAATTTAATATGGACTCTAGAAAGACTGACCTTGAGAGGACAGAAATGGAAAAGCTCATACTCCAGAACTTTTAGAGTCACTGGCACTGAAGCATCTTTTGGTAAACGAAACACTTCTCCTGACATTGGAAACAGTTACATATTGTTAGGAAGGTAAAGATAGGTAATGTAAGAAACTTTTTAAAATTTAGACAAACACAATATTTCAACCTCACACTCAAATGCTACTAAAGAACGCCCATGGCCATTGAAAATTAATATTCCTTCAAACTTATAATGATATAAATGTATTTATACCTGACTTATGAGCATAAACTACTGTTTCTCCATTCCAATCATCACCAGCAATTTGCGCAAGGACGTCAACATCAATGGCACGAACAGAACCGGTGAGTGTACCAGGAGATGCATCATGGATGCGGGTTTTTTTTTGAACCTTACACCAACCAGCTCCTTGACAGTTGAAGACACCAACAACACCAGAGCACTTGTTCACATTCCATATCTTGAGCAAGCTACAGAAATTTATCAACATCACACTTGTTTACATTTGGGGATGATACACACAAACTGAAAAGCAGAGACAGTTAGCTAAACAAACCTGGTTCCATCTCTTGCTGGGTCAGCAAAGAGACAATCACGTGTTGGCCTACCAGGTAATTTTGCACGGAGGACAGATCCATCAGGCAGGACTAGCTTCCTCAAAAGATCAAAGTTGTGGTTTCCCGGTTTATCACTGTAAAATCAATGCCCATAACATGCAGTAAAATTCATGCCCGACCTAGGTTGCACATTGACAAATAGGAATATAAAGTTTAGCTGGAGCATAGCTTACCTGACATAGATTGCACACCCACCAATAGAACGAGCAGCACCATGATAGTCCGCTGCTGGATGTAAACTCTGCAAAGTAAACGTACTTTGATCAATATCACATATAAAAGAACCAATGTAATGGATTAACGCGCAAGGTATAATTTATTATACCATCATAAAACCAGTATAAGGTTATTGAGCATGTGTAAAGTTACTAAGCATGTACAAGAGCACAAATTAATTTTGAGAACTTTGAGGAAATGGATTTTCACAAGGTTTCCATGCATCAAAAACCAGTAATATCAAACCATACCAAAGCACAATGAAGTAAAAATCCTCCAACTTTACTTACATGAAACATATCCCAGTCTGGTTGCATGAACTCTCCCAGGAAAAGTGTGTTATAAGCCACAGAAGATATATGAATCGTGTGAGAAGCAGGATCCCGGGGGTAGAAGTCATCAGAGGCTCTCACAACAGCAGTCTGCTTGGAACTGTATAGCCCATCAGTGTTATGACACATGCAAGAAATGCATCCGTTGTCAGGAAAGTTCCGAGCGACTGAAGCCTCAAGTGCCTGGTGATAGCTTCGCGTCAGAGAAACTCTGCCACCATGACCAGAACCAAGAGTCTCAATGATGTTTTGTACATCAACCTTAACTCCATCCACTCCACAGGAAGCCAAGTACGCATGAAGCTCATTGTAGAAATTGAAAACTTTCTTCGGGTGCACTAAACCAAGACCATGAACAGATAAGCTGTCCATAACTATGTCAGGTTGGTTTCCCGTCACACCAGGAGATGAAACTGGATATGCCAAAGCAGTATCATAATGCTCCATGCCAGAAGCAGCTGGTTTCACTCCACCCCAGTAACCAGCTAACGCATGCCATACATACACAAAGCTGCGCGGAGAGAGGAACAACAAAAAAATCAAAACGATTAGTAACGGTGCTAGTTCCTAGAAAATTTCTAATTTTTGAATTTTTTTTTTATGGTGGAAACATCAGAAAATGTCCAGCAGAGTCCATACTCTAGGATCCTAAAACATGCAATCATTACTTTGAGATCAAACGATGATGTTATCCAAACTAAACCAATCACTTTATCTAAGAAACATCTCCATCAAATATTTGATCTGATTCTTTACTGTACACCATCACCATTATGTATAAATACTTTCTTATATGCAGTTACTTGCATGTAACCAACTTAATTATGAACTGCAACTCTGACTATCAAGGGTTCAAGGATATCATACAAATACCTTATTTTGCAAGGTAAACAAATATACAGAAAACAACAGAAGAACAACAAGCAGTTCTTCATTACTCGTCACTATTCTGATAAGATAGAACCACTTGGCAGGAAAAAACAAAGAGAAACTACCATCATTTAACACCACTTACTTCACATTATGATGCTGCTTTGCTTCATCAACAACATGTTTCAGGCCAGAGACTTGCTCACTGTGTCCATTTTTTTGGAATTTTTCGTTCTCCTTTATTCCTGTAAGCCTACTTGCAAACCTGCAAATAACAAGCCCCCAATCACTTACCAACTCCCTTAATAACTGAGAGCAAACAATACAGTACTAAAAGAAAAACATGTATGCTTGTCAAGAAGGCAGCAAAAAGAGGCCAATTATGTGCTCGGAAAGACTTTAAAACAACCAAATTTGATGAAGAAAAAAGAGAGAACTCATTTAAAATAAAGAAGAGGTATGAGCCCTTACTGTGCTCCTTCTTGTACGACAACATTGGTATCCTTAGCTTTACTCTCAATTTGTTGCCAACCATCATCTATGATTAGAAATCGAGGAGGTGTCCCTCCCTCATTCAAGCTGCAAGTATTCCATAATGGGAACATAGTGATTAAACTCACGAGATAATGAGTCGAACTTGGAAAATAAGTTCATTTCAAAATATCATTTCTGATTACCTTTTCAGACCATCATCAACACCCTCAGCTGTGACATCGGTATAGAAAGCATCCCATGTGCACCAGCCAAACCAGTCAAGAAAAGAAGGCAACTACACAAAACAAACAGAGCAGAAATGAGATTCATTCAGGCAACACCAGCACTATGCAGGACAATGATTACATGAACAAAACTTACCTTCTTCTTCTCACGATGGACAAAGGTCTGCATGTGTTTTTCAACAGCCCTGTTCAATGAATTTATGACAGGAAACAATATTACTAAAATTAAAAACAAACACACAATCCTAATCGAAAACACAGTTGCAGATTTACATAGAGATGGAAAAAAAAATAGTTAAAAGCAAAGACTTACTTTACAGCCTGGGTGATGACTTCAAATGGATTACTTCCAGCATGCACGTAAACAAGGCAAAGACCTTGATCAGTCTGAACAGCAGAATCTCCTGCAAAACCAACCACACACACACAAAAAACAAGTCGTTTCGGTTCTTTCGAACTCGATCTGTGTTCTGTTTTTGCTTCCCAAATCCTATATTTGACTCAGTTCAATGACACTAGCCCAACTGTGATCGCATTAATGACAGCTCCATCCCACATTTTCAGATGTCTTATCTCCTTCCATCATTGACACAGGCGGGATGGGACTGATTAACGAGAAAACATGACCCTGATATAATGCAATCAAAGCCATTTGTGTTTTTATGGCCATAATCTACTCACCACTCTCGAGGCAAATCTCCAGCTCATTCCTCTCGTTCCCTTGTAGAGCTGACCGGAACTGGCCCTCCAGCAGAGGAAGAAACACGGTGTAGATGGTGGACGATTCTTCATCACCTCCTTCACCATCATCCTTATTCTCCACCAGCATGAATTGGGTCTCCAGTGGAACCTCTTTGCCATATGACCCCATCCTCTGTGTCATCCACCATAGCTTGAACCGGAATAAGCACATGAACCGGTGACCCCTATCATAACATCATTAATTACAATCATTCACCCATAATTAACATTCAACTAAGCTATGGATTTAAAGTTTGATTATGAGATTACTCACTCTAAAACACCGACAGGGAAGACATGGAGGCTCTTGCTGTGAGAGGCCGTGGCACCAATGAAGGCACCGGCGACGAGGCCGACACCGGATCCTGGAGTGAGCACAATGTTTTCCGGCACTCCGGTGAGTATGGTCTTTCCTTGAACCACCAAGTTTCCATCGTTGATGGAAATGTTTGGAGTTACAGTCATCTTTGAGAACTTGAGATTGAGACTTTGACAGCACCCAACTAATATACTGATCAAGTCACCACATAAAACGATAAAACACCATAACTGATTAGAACAAATTTCAGATCATGCTTAGTGTATCAATCATGTTTCATTAAAAATTAATAATATTTAAGAACCCAGGTAAGAACAAGGTGGCTTTTGCATGCTGGCACAGGTGGGTTTATTTGGGTAATAATTATTTAAAGAAACTGATAGAGAAAAACAAAACCCAAAAGGGAAAAAAATGGAAAACAACATCAAGTTCTGGGCCACAAAAAGTTGGGGGCTTTGCTGCAGAGGCTGAAGCTTTTTGCCTAGAAGTGCCAAAAACAGAGAATCATACTATGTATGATGCTGACTAACAAGAACTGAAACAACAACTTGGGTGATTTTGGATCTATATCAAGAGTTAATCTTAAACCAAAGACAAAGCACAGCCTTTGGGGATTAGCTAAGTTGCTAAGCAGCAAGGACTCACCAGAAGGCAGAAGAGCTTAGTTGAACCTCTAGAGGGAGAGTTTGGTTAACGTGGAAGAAGAAAACCCACTCAGAAATAACAAGCGCACAAACGAGGAATGCGCTTGAAATCCAAGGAGTCGTGTTAGAGTGTTAAGAGAGTTGATTGAACACAATAGAACGTGAGCTGCGAAATGGAAGGAGGGTGATGGGGTTTATATATAGTCCCAACTGTGTTAAACTTCGAGCAACTTCCATGAGCCTTCCTGATTTTGCCACGTTAGATTCCACTACTGGCTTTTGTTTTGATATTTTGGTTCTTCCCTTCTCTGACTGAGAATATATATTTGGTTGTTTTTAATACTTTGAAATTGTTTAAGGAGAAATTATAATAAGGAGAATTTCCACTTTACTCATTGATAAGGAGGCTTTTATATAGGCATTATAATAAGTATCCCGATAAATCAGGGATTCCCTATCTATTACATAATCATTTAATCTAGTCTAATTAGGTCAAAACACATCTAGGAAGTTACGGAAATAACATTCCTACAACACTCCCCTTTGTGTTGAGCGTCTAATGTCTTCATGGTGCTTACCATGTTGCCTCACTAAAACCTTGCCAGCAAAACAAAAACCTCTTGGGCAAAAATAAAATGCATGGACGAAGGGAAAAGAGCACAACACACCAACACTACACTTGTGAATAACATGTGATGTAAACTCCCCCTGATGTCTAACAAACTTAGAGCTCTGATAACTAGCGCATGCCAATGCTCTTCACATGTTTCACAAACATAGATTTTCTCAAAGACTTGGTAAACAAATCTGCAACATTCGCATCTGAACTCACTTGATTAACTTGGATGTTCAGGAATTTCTGTTGTTGCACATTATAAAAGAACTATGCGTGTCAGAGAGATACCCAGCATCTACAAAACCAACTAACACATTGTTGGGAGTCTTTGGATAAGGGAGACGGCCATTGAAGGACGAAGAAGGGCCGAAATCATCACCTATGCCGGTCTCCACGTCACCGGTGCCGGCGGCAGTTCCGCGGCTTACAGCGGTGCTGCCGGGGGTGCCGGTGGCATTGGTGTGAGGATGACCAGTGGTGGAAACCTCTCTGGTGCTAAAGGGGGTAGAACAAACTCAAGTCAATGGAACCTTTCAGATGTTTAACACCATTCTAATGACGATGCGTAGGCGCTGAGCTAAATCTAACTAATAAGTTCACAACGAAAGCGATGTCTAGTCTAATATATTATGTTAAATACAATAACGC
The DNA here is from genome assembly GCA_963682095.1 of Potentilla sterilis. Lineage (NCBI taxonomy): Eukaryota > Viridiplantae > Streptophyta > Magnoliopsida > Rosales > Rosaceae > Potentilla > Potentilla sterilis. The sequence goes on from OY821754.1 coordinate 44,475,091, forward strand.
CCCAATTACACTAAGATACATGTATTTAGCTCCAAGCATCTCTTCATCATCCTCTTTAGGACGGAATGGATTCTTGTGTCTACACTTTGTCTTACTTATGAACACGCATAGGCATAAATCATTGTTCTTGTATCCCCTCCCAATCAAGTATTACAACAAACGTTACAATCTAGTTGCACAATGACTTTGTGGTTTAAAGTCACTTGATCGAGGCACTAGAAGTCCTTCAAACACTTTCGTGTATATATCTTCATCTATATCCCCATATAGGTATACATTAACCACATTCATAAGCTGCAAACTTCAGTTTTTGGGACACTACTAAACTGATTAAGTAGCGGAAACTAATAATGTCCATTACGAGAGAATAAATCTCATTGTAGTCAATACCAGGTCGTTGAGAGAAACATTGCGCCATGAGTCTTGCTTTATACCGCATGATCTCATTCTCTCATTACACTTACAAACAAAGGCTCTCTTATGTCTAACAGGTTTAACGTCTTTCCGGATCAACTCAACAGATCCTAAGACTTGTCTTTTATTCAACGAGTCTAGTTCTGCATGTATTATTTCTTTCCACTTCGGCCAATACATTCTTCGTTGACACTCTGCAACGGAATAAGCGATTACATCATCAACATACGTGAAATTTTATCCACAGAATACACGTGCGCACTTGTGTAATTGAGATTTATGTGTACTCTGACATCAACAAAGGTTCTGTGGCGTTCCACAGAAAACACATAGTTGATCATGGACATAATTATAGTGAGAGACAATCTCATTGATGATAAGCGGATTAATTTGTGCCATCGCAACTTGCTTCTTTCGAGGTTTTAAATCTCGAGAATTAAACGGTCTCCCCCTCTTCTTGGGGGGAGCCGAGGCCGAAGCTGCTGCCCCTTCAAAGTCCATCAGTGGCACCGTTGCGATCCGATTCAACAACAGCGACGCCACCGCGTACGATGGCGCCGCCGCCGGCGTCACCCTCTCCTGAAGGTATGCGGACAACACTAGGTCTTAGGGCAGCCGAACCAGTCCCATATGATGGGATCTTCAACCTTACCGGCACATTTGCAGTATGTATGTGCGATCTAGTCACTTTCTAACTCATTTTGAGTAGTGCAGGGATTATGATGAGACAAATCGTTGGGGGCACACCATGTCAATTTCTGACGTTCATTCGGAATGTGAGCATTCCTATCTCCCCCTAACGGCGGGAAGTGTGTCTCATCAAAGTGACAATCTGCGAAACGCGCAGTAAAGAGATCTACGGTGGTTGGTAGCGAATTATTGTTGGGGATTCACATCCAACATATACCTAAACGTCTTTGTAGACCCATCTTTGTACGCAGAAGAGGCGTAATAGGCACATAAACAGCACAACCGAAAGTACGTAAGTGCGCAATATTGGGTTTATAACCAGTAACCAGCTGGTATGCACTAAACGTCTGGTTGGCATTGGGTCTGAAACGAATAAGCATAGCTGCATGCAGTATTACATATCCCCATGCAGAAACTGGCAATTGGTTCCCATAACCAAAAGCCCTAGCTAATAGCCGGAGTTGCTGAAGAGTGGCTTCTGTAAGGCAGTTCTGAGAAAGAACATGAGAAACGGGATGTTCAACTTCAATCCCTGTGAATATGCAATAATCATCGAATGTCTTGGAGTTAAACTCTCTAACATTATCCAACCTAATAGATTTAATAGGATGGTTAGGGTGGTGAGCCCTTAACTTTGATGATTTAAGCTAAAAGCTTGGCAAATGCAGCTTGTGGACAGCAAATCGACGTGACCAACGCGTCGATGCATCAACCAGCACCTTAAAATACACAAAGGGTCCGCATTCTGGTTGATAGGTCCACACATATCATCTTAGATTTGTTGTAAGAATGGTTTCTTTTGTGTCCATAACAAAAGAAAACAATGGATTCATCTTTGCTAGTGTACAAGCTTTGCAATAAGAGCATTATGCATCTTAAAATACAAATTCGCGCTGAAAATCAGATTCACGCGTAGCATGACCTTTGTGTACTAAAACGGTCATAACTTCTTCATTACAGAAGGTATTGACAAACCGTAAAATGTTTTGGAAACTAGACATCGGTAGCTTTTTATTGATATAAAGTACACAATATAGTTCAAACCGAGCTGATCACAAAGCTCTGTCGAAGTTGATGGATCTACAGATTTCCGGACAGATCCGTCCTACGTTGCCGAAACGGCCATAACTTACTTAATATGATAGCTATGATCAAACGGTCAGTGTCTCTGGAAATTAGACACATAGACCTTTCCATTGGTATAAAATATACTATTTTTGAATGAGTGAGCTATGATTTATAGGTCATGCAATATCAAAGCTTGTATGAGTCATAAGATCCAATAACAAGAATTGGAATGAGGTATTCTCATTGAATCTGACTCAACTTCTTCTCTAGAATGATTCATTAGAGGAAATACACAAGTAACTGTTACCATTGTCATATATCCAAGTGATAACATATGGCAATTAGGTTTCGAAAAAAACAGCAAGATTCGATTTTTTCTTGGTGCATAGAATACGTTCAATGACATCGATAACTGTACCATTAGGTAACGTAAAGTTAATGAATCCACGCTCTTTAACAACCGGCGAGGTTCTAATCGATATAGTCATTGATCATCTATATTGCACATAATACTTAAAAAACTCTCTCTCCCTTAGGATAGTGTGGGTTGTCCCACTATCAGCTAGACACTCAACTTCACCGCGAGACATCTAAAGAGATGAAAAACTATGGGTGGTTTTCTCGCGGGATACAGTCTAATCACTACACCGTAGGATAGAGAAAGAAAGGGGATAAATCTCATCGAGTGTATCGCATGGCATTTGGACTTTATAACTTCGATTAAAGTCGGAAAGTGCAAGGTTGAATGTTACATAACCGAGTAATCATCATCAAAAACCAAAACGAAGCCGTGGCTTCGCACGTTGTGGTGTTGAACACCTTTGGTGATCGGAAGAATGGAGGCTTAGCCTCCTAGGATCGGTGCTAAGCACCTTCTCGGGCGGCCATGGAACCGAGGCCGAAGCCTCCTTGAAAGCACGGTGCCATGGCACCTTTGTGCTGCCGAAGCCGAGGTATCATCACCATGAGGCCGACATCAGCCACTAGGCTTGTGACGTCGAGCCTAGCTCTAATTATTCTTTGATTTTGATTTTGATTTGAGCTAAGGTGGAATTATAAGTCCAATATACTAAGCCAATGTGACCCAATAGTGTTTCAGAAGAACCACGTGACTCGTTAAAACACGAATATGGATTGCTTAAAAACATAAAATTTCTCACAGTATGGGAAAACAGAGAAATTTTATTAACTTGCCAACTTTTCATACATCAAAAGCAAGCTTCTAATTCTAAAGAAAACGACTAAGAGATCAAAGTCTATAAGATATGGCAAAGCCATTACAATACTTGAAAAATTCTTAATGAAAAGTCAAACATAAAGACTAATCAAAATCCGGGACATTTAATGCTTGAGTAGGTTCTTGAGTCTTAACTTCAGGAATGAAGTGCTCAGCCACGAGATTAACGTGAGGTTGTCATCACTAGTTCTCACTCAGCATGATAATTCTCTTTGCTAGAATTATCTCTTGTAGGCATTAATCATCTCTTTACTAGAATTATACACGTAGTGCATATGCTTAGAGGAACCACACTTGTAACAAGGAGCAAAATTAGTGCTTTTGTTGTTGTTGTGAGACGAGGGAGGAGGTGGCGCGTGACCACCTTGACGGGTTCTATGGCCTAATCGGCCTCCCCCTGAAGGTGCGGCATTGCCGCCATCTCGTCTCCAAGTGTTGGAGCGTCGTGTCACACTGTTTCTACCATTTTGATTTCCTCCACGTATCGGTTTAAAAACTTGTTGATACGGGGCATTCTGATTCTTATTTCTTTTATTTTGAAGCCTTCTCATAGTGAGCATGTGGTTCATGAATCTTTTTAATTCCAACAGGTCTCAAAATTATTGTTACTTATTCAGCCTAATCAACCGAATTTCAGTATGGGTGTCATAAGACATCATAGGCTATGGGGAATTTATCAAGAGTCTTATTGATAAGATCTCTATCATTTTTGTTATGCCAACACTGTCAAGGTCATAATCCAAAGAACTGAATGGTTTCCCATTTCAATGAAATCTCTGGGATAAGTACGTCATTGATATTATTTAATCGCTACTGGAGCGTGTCCCTTAATTTTTTTTTTTAGGGATCTTTATCGACAGATGTTGTCGCTTCAGAGTTGGATGAATATGGCGTTCTCAAAAAATGAATGCCTAGGCCTTGACATAATCCCCAAATGGGGTAGTGGCTACTGCTTCATTCAGAATGACTGAGAAACTTTTGCTTTGAAAAGCAAGCTACACATCGGAAACTCATCGATGGTATTGTTTGCCCTCGAGATTAAGAATCTCAAAATCGGGTCGTGACTATGACTACATCTACAAGAAAAGAGATACGTCGGATTGGTATGAATATGACATATACCATTCAAGTATGTAGAACGGAATTAGAAGGGCTATGACGTATATGGTCATAAATTTATCTTTTCGATGCATAAAACCGGCGACATCATATCGCACCTTCAAACAGTGGCATACTCAGACATCCACATAAGCAATTTTTTTCTTTTAATTTCCCTTTCAAACGTGATTCTCCCAGGACCATCACTTAAAAACTTCGACCGTAGGGGTAATTACATCCCCATCTTAGGTCTCATCGGCGATATAAGAATGGCCGGGATCGGAGTAGAAGAAGGCTAATAGCGCACGATCTATATATCGTATATGTTTAAAAGCTGGAACTTTTATAAAATCTTACTTGCTAGTTCGCCAATGAACTGCGTTGTAATATAAAATGCGCTTGAGAACTCAGTTCTAATCCTTGTGCAAATTTGAGTTGCTCTTCCATGTATGTGCAACGAATAATTCTCGCAATTCCAAAGCGATGCGTCGTGCAATAAATTTCATGGAAAAGAAAACGCATATGGTTAGTCATATTCACCATATACAAGGCAGTAAAACTAATAAAGAAATACTGCAGTAACTGTTTTAACCCGTAAGATAAAAACTTTTTATCTGAAATAAGTACAATTACTGTTATGCCCCTCTTCCCATTGGTAAAAACTAATAAAGATTCGGGTCGGGTCGGACTCCAGGAACTGGGTCGGGTTCGACGAATCCAGGTTGGCCTGGGCTCTAAGGCGTGCGCAAGGAGCTGCGATGATCGTCGGCGCTAGGGATGGACCGAGAAGCGCACAGGGAGGCGGCGTTAGGCTTCGTCGACGATGGACTGGGGCGGCGCCGATCGCGCACTCGATCTGGGCTGCTTCGAACACGCACTCGAGGGGTGCCGCACGGGGCTAGCGGCGCTAGACGGGGCAGGCGTCGTCGCTGGATTGAGGATCGGCGCAAGGCCACTGTGGCGGCACTTGCTTTGGGTCCGAACTGAGATCGGAAGAGGAGGATGCAGCGGGTGGGTGCCCTGAATAGATTTCTGGGTGCCCTGGGAATTCCAACTCTGCCAACAAAGATGTCGTCGGCAGAAGTGCATTGGGGAGTTGCTTTTCTTTGCCGACAATAGAGGTGTCGGCAGAGCTTGGTGCTATGGGAATTTTTCTTTCTTCCGACGAAGGGGTTGCCAGCAGAAGGTGATTTCTGGGGAGGGCCTTCTTTGCCGACAAGCAGTTGCCGGCAGAAGAAAAAGCTAGGGTTTCCGAATTAATTTATTTATTTATTTATTTTATTTTTTTTCAGATTGGAGACCTAGGGTTTATGAAATTTTCATGGCTATTAGACGAAAGGCTAGAGCCAGGTGCTGATAACGTGTTCAAGGAGAAATTATAATAGGGAAAACTTCTACTTTACTCATTGATAAGGAGGCCTTTATATAGGCATTACAATAAGTATCCCGATAAATCAGGGATTCCCTATCTATTACATAATCATCTAATCTAGTTTAATTAGGTCAAGACACATCCAGAAAGTTACGGAAATAACTTTCCTACAAAAAAAATGATTTTATATGTGTAAAATTGTGAATTTGTTTAGTTTTTTGAAAGATCTTCAATAGTTTCGTCTGTGAGAAAGAGAGATAAGGTTAAGAGTGTTATCTTTTAAGAAAAAAAAAATTGTTGAACAAACCGATAATCATAAAGAGTAAACAAGAAAATACATATAGTAAACGATAAATTTTGGTATAAATTAATTTTTATAAGCATTTCAACATATCGGTTGTAATGCGTACCAAAACTGAACACGATGATTAGTATGACATGAACAACTCTTAAATGCAGGGAATGTACAAACTAGCTCGTGTTGCATTGGAGTTGTTTCTTGATTCGAATTTGAGACTTGGATGATGCTAGCTAGCTGCTTGTTGGACTATGATCCATTTTTGAAAACTGTTTTGTTTTACAATTGAAAATACAAGATGGCCAATGTATCTTCAACAATTATAGTTGCGGATGTCATAACTATTTTGTGTGCTTATTAGTTTATAGTCTAAATACATGTCTCCAAATTTTGCCGCTTGTGACTTGTGATCATTCGGGGTCATTTGGTGAATAACAATCTCTATCTCCAAAATGATTGTTTTGACTTCTACGTATCTTATACATTTTGATTCTTATATATCAATGAATTATGGAAAATATTTCGCTGTCATCAATCTCATTTTCAGGTTGCCTTTGATTATGCCAGAAGTTTCTCCCCATAATTGAGGTTAATCCTACGGGCTAAAGTTGTAAACCATGAATTGACAATCACTACCAGAAAAAAGGCTTTTGCCGACTAAAAAAAAAAAACGGCCGACGAAACCAATTTTCGTCGGCTATTCTCAATAATGGTCGATGAAAATTGTTTTCGTCACTAAAAAGAAAAAAATCGTCGGCTATTCCCCTAGAATGGCCGACGATTTTTTCTTTCGTCGCTAAAAAAATTATTTCGTCGCCTATATCCCTTAGAATGGCCGACGATTTAAAAATTTCGTTGCCTATTCTCTGAAAGTATAGCCGACGAAAACTTTAGTAAGTTTGGCAGACGAAATTGTCATTTTCGTCAGCTATAAGTTTATATATTTTCAGATCAAAACCCGGTTTACTGCAGATTTAGCGTCCGGCGTCCGAATGACGATTGTGATACCATTCCGGAAAGGGAACGACGCCAGGAATCAAACTCGTTGCTTTGCTACGATGTGTGTGCCTTTTCGGGCTTTCGAGTTCGTTTAGGGCCTCAAAATGGCAGTTTAATATGTTTTCAAGATTTAAGTTTTCTAATTTATTTTGTTTTAAACCATTGCTTCATCCTTCAAATGCAAAAATGTTGTGAAATAAGATATGACCGAAATAATGAAATACGTCTACGGTTGAAAAATGACAAGATTCTGATAAAATCTGAGTGTCGAAAGATGCGGTCAAAGGTTTTATTCTTTCGTTTCCCTAATGGTAGCATTACCTTCGGTAAATATTTTGAGGAAAATTTTTATACGATTAGTTGCGTCGCATCGATTTGAAACTATTCTCTGTTGAAGGTCAGGCAAAAAAACGTCATTTAGACAGTCCAATTACCATTTCTAAGCGTTTAGAGGTTTGACTCACCCGGTTGACCGTTCCGATCGAGCCTTTAACGTTGTCAGCTGAAGTTGGATTTTTTTCCATACATGTATTTAATCTAAACGGTGATATCTGACGGTTGAAATAGATTTTCTAGACTTTTACATTCAAAATCAGAACATATGCACTAATGTTCCTTAACTTGTTTACTAAGTGTTTAAGTAAATGTATAGTTTCAAATAGTTACTCTACGTACACTCTTCAAATGCAAATATGTCGTCAAATAAGATATGACCGAAATAATGAAATACGTCTACGGTTGAAAAATGACAAGATTCCGATAAAATCCGTGTGATGAAATAATGAAATAAGTCAAAACCCGGTTTACTGCAGATTTGGCGTCCGGCGTCTGAATGATGATTGTGATACCATTCCGGAAAGGGAACGACGCCAGGAATCAAACTCGTGGCTATGCCACGATGTGTGGGCATTTTCGGGCTTTCGAGTTCGTTTAGGGCCTCAAAACGGCAGTTTAGTATGTTTTCATAGAATAGCCGACATTGTAAATCGTCGGCTATTCTCTAAGTTTAGCCGACGAAAATTATATTTCGTCGGCTAAACTCTTGCGATCCGCGCCTTTTTATTTTCCGCCGTTGGATGGCTCAGATTCAACGGCTGTTGATTTTCCAAAGTATACCTGACGAAATATATTAAATCGTCGGCTATTATCCTTCTAAATCTTTTAAATTGCTTCCTCCCGCCTTTTTTCTCTCCTCCTTCCCCCCCCTCCTCCGGCCTCCTCCTTCTCCTCCTCCGATCTGGTATTTTTTTTTGCCCAAAATGCAGTTATAGCCGACGAAATTGACATTATTTCGTCGGCTATAACTTTAAAATATTAATATATTCCGACGAAATAGCCGACGAAATAGCCCAAATCTTCGGCTATAACTTTAAAATATTAATATATTCCGACGAAATCGTCGGCCATACTCGAAAATAGCCGACGAATTTCGTCGGATATTTGACCAAGCTTTGGTCGACGAAATCATTTTCGTCGGCCATAATTCGTCGGCCAAGGTTGGAATGGCCGACGATGTCGTTTTTTTCGTCGGCCATTACTTTTACCGAAGGGCTTTTACCGACGAATTATAGCCGACGAAATTTTCGTCGGTAGAAGGAATAGCCGACGAAAAAAATTTCGTCGGCTATTCTGTCAAAGCTGGTAGTGAATCTAAATAGTTTTCTAAACAAAGTCTGCATACTCACGATGTATGATTGAATCAGATGATGATTGAGTGGTGATTCATTTTATCAATTACACCAAAGTGACATAGAATACATTCGAACAAAAAATCAAAGTGACAGATAATACCTTGGGGGAATATTTGTTATAGAATAGTTGAGATATTTTGGGGTTTCTAAACTGCACTGTCAAGGGATAGACATGGACAAAGTTGTTTATTGTCAAGCTTTGTACTCTACTGCAAACCCAGATTTCGGCCATCTGAGTCACTCTGCAGCTGCCTTTGCTTAAGAAATAGGAAAGGTTTGAATGGTGATTTGCAGGAACCTGTTTTGAACGGCAGTGCCAACTTTATACGACCCTGAGGTAATGCTGTTGGCCGTTAAATGCAGGGAAAGGCCACCTCAGTTTCTCTGCTTGTAGTAGAGTATGAGTCTTCGACCAACCACAGCTTTAGTATCTCGCATTCTTGCATCATCAAAACACAAAAGATATGATTGCCAGCTCCCAATTCCAGTCCTGAGATTTGTAGGAGACCTGAGTCAGATAACCCAAAAAGAGTACAATCTTATTTAAGTCACAGTCGTGTTCGTAATATGCTAAGTAATCTAGGAGTGGATACACATTCATTATGCAAGTACAAAATATATTTATGAGTAGACCGAGCACACACAAATTCGACTTCCTTCAACGAAAATACAACCGATTGTACTTTGTATTTATTTTTAAGAAATCCATATCACTATATATGGTCACAAGAGTATGCTAAATCATTTTGTTTTCATATTTGTAAAAAGGTCAAAAAGAAAAGAGGGACTAAAAGTACATAAAACAAAAAAAAATGTAGTGATCAATGATTTTTTTTTTTTTTAGTAAATTACACAGTAGTACACGACCAAATTTACAAATACAGAAAACTCATATCTACAATATATCTTATATAAATCAGGACATTAGTCCAGGCCCAACAACAAAAAATAATAGACCTTACCTGAATTTTAATTGTGCAATGACGAAAATATTCAATTTTACCATAAATTTACAAGTTTGCCACTCCTCCAATCTGATTTCTCTTTGTTCTCTCTCTCACGATGCTCTCACGCTCATATGTTTTGCTCTCCAAATCCCAAGACCTCGCCAGCACCATCGTCTCCGTTGCGCCGCACCAGATCTCCTCCACAAGCGACGTCGTTGAGTCCTTCCTCTGCTCCCACCCAACCATTCCCGCCACTTCTTCTCCCTCACCTTCCCCATCTTTATCTATAAGCTCTTCGACTTCAATGCCCACGTCATCACCTAGATGATGAAAACGATCTTCGTCCTTAATTAACCAACAGATCTGTGGGTTGATATACAAGATTGAATGAGAATTGCAATGTGATTGTTGATACGAATTGAAAATGACAGAATTGAGTTGTGTGTGTGTGTAGAGGTGTACATAAGATTGGGAAATCTAGGGTTTAAGATTCATTAAGGAAGGGAGAAGGAGAAGCATGGAGGCTTTCAGATCGTCGGTGCTTAAATTCTCTCTACAACAGCAGTAGCAGTAGGAATTTAAGCCTCAGTAGTAGTGTGATTCAAACAATAGCAGTAGTAGTTCTACCCTTACGGTCGCCAGTAGCAACTAACCTCAGATTCGGCAGTAGCAGCTAACTTTACGGTCGACAATAGCAGTTGCTTCCTAATCCGTAGTAGCATGTAGCTTTTCAGTCGACAGTATCAGCTAGCTTCTCAATCGACAGTAGCAGCTAACTCCTCAATCGACAGTTGCAGCTAGCTCCTTAATCGACCTCTGCCGCTAGCTTCTCAATCGACAGTAGTAGCAACTTTTCAATCTTCCTAGTCGACAGTAGCATCTTGCAAGTCAGTAGTATCTTGCAAGTCAGTAGTAGCAGGAAGTAGGACTCATCGTTTTTAAATATTAAGAAAGGCAATATAGTAATTTTTTTCAGCCACATTCTCCTAATTTTTATAAAAAATATGATAGGTGACCTATTTGTTAAGTAATTTATTGTCATGTACTTATATGTAGTTTGTTATATTTTTTTTTTCATTTTTTTTTAAAGATGATTTAAGGGTTTCACAACTAACCCTTTGTTGTGACTCGAATGTAGGACCTAATAACTTACTAATAGTGCTCTTACCACTTAAACTATCTCATTTCCCCGTTGTCGCTTGAAGATGAATATTGAAAGGAAAAGATGGGAGGCAGTGTTTTGGCGTAGTAGTTAGAGACGAGTTTGGGAGGAGAATTGTTGTGCTTGCTAGGCATGTTACACATGCATCACACTATCACAACTAATACACGTTTAACAGACAAAGTATATATATATATATAGGATTTTTTTCAGGTGCGGATGCGGCGTTTCCGGCCACCGGCGAGGCGGCGACGCCGTATCCGGCCGGTGGGCTTTGCTCGCCCCGGCCCGGCGACCCTTTCTGTGCCGGCCGGAATCTGCATTTTTGCAGAAAAATGCAGAATACTGTTCATTTTTCTGCAAAAATGCAGATTCCGGCCAGCTGCCGGCCGGCGATGGACCTCGGGCCGGCACAGAAAGGGTCGCCGGGCCGGGGCGAGCAAAGCCCACCGGCCGGATACGGCGTCGCCGCCTCGCCGGTGGCCGGAAACGCCGCATCCGCACCGTGAACAGTGCGTGCGGACGTCCGTAGCCGAGAAGCTCTGTATATATATATATATAGTTCCGTTCAGTGGCGGACGTCCACAATGCCCTTAAAGTGCGGACATTTACGCCTAAGATGGCGCTTCTCTTGCCCTTTTGTCACCAGGGGCATCCCGGATGGTGTTACCGTGAACTTGAAGCCTAAGGAGATCAGGGTCAAAGGTCTAGAAAGCGACCACACCCAAAACATCAAACCCGATAAAGGTTGGCCGCGAATTCCTAGCCGGCAAATCCACTAGCAAGCAGAAGCCTAGGTTCAAGGTTTGCTCTTCATCCGGCAAGAGTTAGCGTCTGATTGTGGCGAAAGAAAAGACACCCACACTTTAAAAGCAATTTGAACGCGCTTTTTCCGTTATATAAAAGCAATTCAGACGCGCTTTTCTTATCATGTGTGTGCGCGCGCGCTTTTGTGTGTGTGTGTACGTGCACGCGCGCGCGCTGAAACTCAAAGCTTCCAAGGCCCACCAGAAGTCAGTGGCTAGAAATTCTATCTCAACTCGAAACCTTAAGGGCCGCGCGCTCTGCAACTTAGGAAATTCTTTCTCTTTTTTTTTTTTTGTTAAATTACTTTACTGATAGAACTAGCTTAATAGCGAAATAGCTAAAATCTAGCTTTCTTACATACGAGATAGACGACAAACAAATTTCGGACAAACCTATGGAGTTGTAATAACTAAACTGAAAAAGTCTCGCAATTAAACAAGTTTGTGTACGAGTGTAAATAACTTGCCTTCTATAATCCTAAATGCATCTTATCTCTACCTATTACACAATTGCGGTACAAGAGGATTTAGACATCTTCACATATGACTCATACAGAGACCTATACTGACAATGACTTATCCCCAAACTAAACAGAAAAAGTAGTTTGGTTTAACTCTTTTTCTAATTATGTGATTAATCTAACGTTCTTTTTTTTTTTTATCATATGACAGAAGAGTGTCTAGAGACACTGTGTTTTAGCTACTAATTCCTTGTTTGAAATTTTCACAGTCAAAAATTATAGCGGACGCCATCGCAACTAGGTCCTTATGAGCGGCGATGAAGGTTCGTCATCAACAATCACACAAAACTTTACAAAATACTTGTATTATATATAACAAGCACCAGTTAGTAAAGAGTAATTGTTTTTTGTTTAGTAATAAGTAATTTTATTTTTGCTAAGAACCAGCATGTACTTTGTTCGTTAGAGGAGAACCATCCATTTGGTTGAAGCACTTTCATTACTAAATGTTCATTCCCTTTGACCTTTGCTAACCATCAGATTAATGTATGTTTATTCAGAGCAGAAAGTCATTATGGAGGTCCTATAGAATTCGAATATGTCCGCGACTTCGCATTTCTAATATAACCACGTATATTATTCTTGAGGTGTAGTGACTCTACTCCATCAATCATATCAACAAAGACGGCATGTGATTTTTTTACTCAAAATCATCGAAGACGATAAGAGAGCATCTACACTGCATGCACTTAAACTCTATATGTTATGATTCTTAATTGCATTATGTTATTTAGTGTAATTTAATTGGTTAATATTTTACCTTGCCAAAAGAGAAAGAAAAGGTTTTCGGCTTCGACCTTAGGGCATCTCCAACAATCACTTTAAAACCCATACCCAAACTCAAAACCTATAAAAATCCATCTCCAACAATAACAACCCATACCCAAATTTAGGTTCCTTCCCCAAACTCAACCCATTTCTAGAACCTTTTCAAGGAGGAAACCCATTTCTTCTTGATGGGACCAGATTGGTCTAAGGACAAAAAAAAAACCATATTAAATAAATTATATAATTAATTAAGTCAAACACATATTAAAATATATTATATAATTAATATCTATAGTTTATATAATTCATTTGTTATTAAATAATTATATAAAATGATTAAAATTTGAGTATGGGTATGGGTTTTGACAAAATGGTTGGAGATGAAATATGAGTTTGAATAGTAATAGATTTGGGTGAGTCAAAAAATGAGTTTAAGTATGGGTTTTGAGTAGGGTTGTTGGAGATGCTCTTACCCTAACCATGAGCAAGCAGAAGCTAAATCCTTCTACTCAAGAGAATCGCCTCCATTAATAAAGTGTTATATGAGGGTGCTGAACTCGATTTGACACCTAACTAATTAGAGCATTTCATCTCTGATTATTTGAATTAAATTCATGACAAGATAATCATTATATATATATAACCATCTCTATATAGATCAAGAAGTTGTAGTGAGACCTATGCGGACACGTAAAAAAAAAGAGAAATTTAGGACATAGTATTGGCTACACCCCTCACAAAAACTATATTTTTTCCTCGCTGGCCCTTCAAGCTAGGGCAATTCAAAATTATCAATCGAAGGTGATCGACTTTAATAATTCAAGACAGCAAAAGGCCATAGTTGCATAGGCTGCTATTTTCACCTCCAATAATAATAATGTAATACATGTGACTGATGTGAGTGCTATCTTTTCTATTCTTATGTGCATTTTGTTGGATTAAACTTAGTTTAATCTCTTCAGCATTAGGATTAGATTCAATTTGATCGCTCGATCTCATATTTCATTACGTTTGGGTTCTAATATTCTCAAAGAGCATCACGGGGCAAATTTCAAAATGTGAAATTTAAATGCAAAGATGTATAACACCACAACAATCTCATTTAAGTATACTTCACACGTGTTACTAGGTAGAATAATTCTTCGTTAATTTGAAAAAAGTTCATCTTAACTTTTGTCATTAGATATTTGGTTTTCCGTGTTTAAACCAATCAGTGAGTAAGATTCCTTTAACAAAAATCTTGCACCTTAAATTTGATCGACGGGTATGAAATTTTCCTATCGAAACTGCAACTCTCTAGCACTATAAAAAATCAAAGGAACATACTTCTATTTGATTAAAAGAATTAGTTAGAACCCGACCAAATTTAACAATACACAAAACTCACTTTTAAAATTTGTCATACAAATCAGGATAACAGTCCAGGCCCAACAGTTAAATGAAGCAGGCCTGACACCGACCCGGAAGACAAAATACAAAAAAACCACTGCATTTTAGTAAAATTACTAGCATGCCACTGATGCTTTAACCCCCAAATCTCAGTTTCTAGCATCGACCATTTCCCCCCAAATTTTCAGATTGCTTTCTCTTAGTAGCAGCAATCTCTCCGTCCCCAAAACTCATTTTAGATTGCATCGACCACATCGATATCCTCTCTTCTTCTTCGTCTTCAACCTCTGAAACTCAAATTGGTGAGTAGCTCAAATGTAAATTCATTCCGATTTTGTTTTTAGGTAAATCTAACCCTACGCTTTTATCAATCGATTTCGATAACGGCTTCGCTAAATCAACAGGTTTTGTAGCACGCTAGAGGCAGTAGCAGCTTCCTCGGAGAAGCAGTAGCAGTAGCAGGTTTTGATTGGTGAAGAAGTTCCATGGAGCATAATTAGGTAAATCCGTGAACCTCCATGTGAGCGATTGACACAGTAGCATCAAATATCCTTCTTTTTCGTCTTCAATCGCTGAGTAGCGCAATAGTACAAATTTTGATTTAATTTGATTTATTTACTTTTTTTTTTTTTGGAAAACTGCACAGTAACAAAAACTGGACTTGTATGAATCGATTTCGATAACGAATTTACTAAATTGGTAGGTTTTGTGGTACGTTGGAGGCTGTACTAGCTTTCTTTCATGTGAAGTAGCACTAACAGAAGCAGTAGCAGCCAACAATTCGGTTTAAAGAAGATCAAAGGATAGTGATAAGGTAAGTCGTGAACCGTCATTGATATTGTCTTCGTTGTTTATACTATAAATTGTAAAGTCATAAACCTGCATTCATGTGCTGCTGTAAAAGATGGTTTCAAAACCTTAAGTTTTAAAGAAATGATTATGCTACAAGGCTTGGTTTTGGGAACTAGAATGAGTTTAGTTATTTCAAAGTAGAGAGTTGGTGGGGTGTTGTTGAGAAAAATGGTTTGGGAGATGAGCTCTGGTTTGAGTTGGTTAAGTTTGTGGACATTGGTAATGGAGAAGAGGGGTTGGAGGAGGGGAAAGAAGAGGAGATGCAATAGAGTAGCCATGTGACTAGTTGTTGAGTTGTGAATGTTTTGGGAGTCTAGCTACTTTGTTATATCAGCTCCTACATTGGGGACTTTGGGGATACTTGGTTCTGTTTTTAACTTTTTATTGAGGTTGTTTGGACTTTGTTGTGGTTAAAACTGATGAGCTGGGGTGATCCTAAATTCTTGTATTTATTAGCTTTGAATGAATGTTTACTTCATTGTAAAAATTTCTGGGTAATTTGCATCTTTATTGCTACTCTTTGTCACCCGTTGTAGTCTTGTACTAGTCATAATGAATGACTTTAATGCTCTTAGTAGAAATCAAATTATGCTGCTGTGTTTTGAAACAGTAGCGATTATGCTAGCTACTTTGTTTGACTATGCTACTGTGTTATTATGTTGATTATGATTATGTCATAATGCTGTTTTTTAGGCAGTACCAGAATTTGATAATTTGTTCATTATGCTACTGTGTTTTTTAGGCAGTAGCAGATTATGTAGCTAGTGTGTGGATTATGATTATGATTATCTTACTGTGTTCCTATACCTTTCTTTTTCAATTGGAATGCGATAGACAGTTTGTCATTTGGAAAATGTGTATCAGGGTGTGACTGCTACTGACGTTGGCAACGATAAGCGTGATGAAGCTGCCACTACTCCTAGGACATGCTCAGTGATAAGGAGGATCAAATAAAGGAAGGATCGAAAAGAGAAGTAAATTGAGGACTTTGAAGTGAACAAAACTGTGAAGAAAGCAAAGAAAAGAAGGTGACTGAAAGTGGTACTGCAGTTAGGTTTTCAGTTTGGGACATAAGGTAAAGAGATTGAGTAAGGAGTGCTACTACATTTTGGATCATAATCTTGTAATTCGACATGAGGTGTTAAATTGCACCACCTGTTTTGAACTGTTATTTTGTATTTCGATACTTCAGTTTGGGACTTGGATAAAAATGCACTTGTTAATTTGAATTTGAAATGACTAGTGGTGTTTAAAGCAGGTTGTCCTTGCATAATGCTACTGACTCATTCACTTTTTTTTCCTTTATTAATGCTTACAATTGCTGATGAACATTGTTGACAGTAGCCACAGAGGGGCTACACAGACCCACAGACCCGCAGCCAGTACGTCCGGGGCCGGACTGAGACCCGGAGCAGGATCACCAGCACCCGGACCCGAGGTCCAGCAGTCTACCTTGTGACCAGGGACCCGGGGACCGGGGACGCCAGCCTACCGAATAGGCCACCAGAGCTGTCCTTTTGTGTGCGAACAGAAGGAAACCAGTCCCACATCGAAGAGTAAGACCAGACCCCACGTCCGACCATCTATATAAGGGCCTCAACTACCTTCTTTAATAGGTAACTGATCTCTCCAACTACTTATCACTCTTGCTTAAGTTATCTATTCATCCCAATTGTACTAACTTAGGCATCGGAGAGGAGAAGACCAGTCCGCCTGGTATTCCCCTTAGTTAGCAGGTTCGCAAGAGGAGATCACATCTTGATTCATCAGTTTCCATATGCTTACGGGTTTGTGCAGAAACAATTGGCGCCGTCTGTGGGAAAGTTGTATAAAATTCACGTAGGTATCACCAAATGGCAGAAAGCTCAGAAGCGGGGCAGGAAAGAAGTACAACGGAGGGTCAGCGGGTCGCACCAGAGCAAGTGCTCATCTCCACCCCGGTCGTTGTACGGGAGCAGCGCAGCGACCAGGGCAACCAGGACGACGGCAGCTATGGGGGGCCAAGCGGCACGCCGGGGGCATGCAATGATAGCGCGCGGGGGAAAGGCCCGGTGGAAGGCGACCAACCAGAGCACCCGGGCTTTTCGCTGACATTCTCGGGCGATCTGAGTGACAAAGAGGAGAGTCTGCTAGGTGACAGCGACCGGGACACCACGTACAGCTCCGACCGGCACGATATGGCGGGGGAGATACGGGCGATGAGGGCAGAAGTCGATCGCCTGCGCGCGGAGAGCGACCGGGATAGAGCGAAATCCAATGCTCAGTATGAGGAAATGGAGACGGTAAACGCCGCTCTGGTGGCTGCCCTGGAAAGGGGACAGCAGCGCAACGCCGCTATGGCAAGGGCACGTACACCCGCGCCAGGCCAACCTCAGCTCCCTGAGGCGGGACAGTTATCAGGAGGAAGGTTTAGCGACCGCAGGAGGGCGGAGTCCCCGGGCGGTGCGGTCTTGCCAATGAGCACACCGGCACACCCGCAGTCGCACGCTTCATTCGAGGATGAAGTCGTGACCCCGACCGCGCGGGCACTATAGGTACTCACGGACTCTGTGTCGGATCTAAAGGCCCAAATGGAGGCCAACGAAAGAAGGGTGGCGCGGCCGATGGAAGACGCGCGATTCAACGAACGCATGGGCCCCTTTTCGCACCGGGTTCTGGAATCAGGGAGGTCTGGTAACCAGAAATCCCTAAAGCTCACGTACTCAGGATCCGGCTGCCCATACCAACATTTGGATAGTTTCCGGCCCCAAACGTACGCCAAGGGCTATTCCGATGCAGTGTGCTGCAACATATTCCAGGAAACCCTGTCTGGAGAGGCGCTCAGCTGGTTCTATGAGCTCCCGGCAAACTCCATCGAGGCGTTTGAACAACTGGCCGACCGGTTCGTAGGCCGCTTCATCCTCCGGGTCGAAGAAGCCCGGACATCGACCATCCTCTTCAACTGCAGACAGGCACAGCGGTTTGTCAACCGCTGGCAAACGGCGACGGCCGGGGTTCGGAACCTCGACAAGGACATCGCCGAGATGGCGTTCAAACAGGGGCTTCGGTCAGGAAAATTTTCCTACGCCGTACGGGTGGAACTCCTGCAGGGGTATGACGAGCTAATGGCGATGGCCATTAGGCATGCTCAGGCGGATCATGAAACGTATGGGCAACACCTGTTGAAGAGAAAGCGGGAGGAGCACCCCCCGACCGGCCGAGAAAACAAGGCCAGCCAGCGGAGCGAGAACCGAGGCACCCAACCAAGCAGACCCAGCAGAAATTGGGGGAACCAACAGCAGCAGAAGCCCTATCATGACAAACCCCAGGGCGAGCACAAGCCGGCGCAGTACCGGCAAGAACGCCCCCTGGCAATCATGCCAGCAGAACGTCAAGAGGTCTTCACCACTCTAACCTCTTCATACGAGGACATCTTGCACGAGAACGGGAACATCATTCCCCCACCGCCGAGGAGCAAGTACCCAAAGGGGAAACTCACCCAGGCGCGAACAGGCAAGTACTGCTCCTACCACGATGTAGCTACCCATCGGACGAACGATTGCTTCGCCCTCAAGACAGCGGTGGAGGGTTTGGTTAACAGCGGTCAGCTTCAGCGGTATATAGGGGAAAGGAGAGCAGATCCCGACCGGGAGCAGGGCCAGGGCTGGTAGGCACGCCCGGACCCAGTGAAGGGTTAGGTGCTAGAAATTTCAAGTAGTTAGTTTGACATATCAACGGTTCAACCAACGTAACATCATAAGATATGTATGCCAACTATTTTGAGAGAAATCCAAGGAATGCCACCGGTGCAAAAATGTATATCCAAAGGGTATAATACAAAAAAACCGTTCCAGCAGATTTACAAAAAAGAGAGAGTAAACAAAAAGCTTAAGGAGCCGCGTCTCCCTCCTCAGCGGGCATCCCACCAGCTTCCCCAGATGGAGCCACCGCATCCTCTCTAACGGGTTCAGATGGTCGAAGCCCGCCTTCCACTTCCGGCTGCTCCTCTTCTGCCAGCTGCCCATCAGCATCGTCATCGGCCCCCGCCTTCGGCATTCGCGAGGTATCCAGGTACCCCTTCTCTTCCCACTCCACGTAGGCATCGACGATGCCTGACTCCCTAGCCTTTTTCAAGAGCTCAAGAAACTGATCACTATCGTGATATTTCTGGATAACCCGCTGGAAAAGCTCTGGGTCCTCTTCTCCAGCCGCAGCGGCAGCTCCCACCTGGAGCTCATCCACTCTAGCCTCCAGCTCGACCCTCTCCTCCTCAGCCCGCTCCTTCTCCTCCTCGAGGCTCCAGACCTGGCCTTCTAGCTTGGCCACCTGTTTCTTGGCCCTCTCCTCCAGCCTGACCTTCTCCCGCTCAAGCCTGGACTTCTCAACTTCCAGGCGTTCACGGGCTCCTGTCAGAGCGGCCACCTGCCTCTTCAACTCTGACAGCTCCTCACTCGGGTCCGGCTGGTACAGATTGTACAATAGCTACAGAACAACAGGGAGCCGATTAAGCAAACAACAAAAATAACGAAACCCGGCAGAAGTTATGAGCGATGCCGTGGCACCAAGCAATTCTTACCCGGAGGACCGACTCCTTGCTCTTCTGGCGATTCTCCCCCGACAAGGCTCCAACGGCCCCAGGCTTATCCAGACCAAGGCCAGCCACGTCTGCCGCCAGATTCCGGACGAAGGGACTCTCCGGACCTCCCCTCTGTTCCTCCGCAAGAGCGGGGCTACTCTGCTGACCGGCAGAATTTGAGGCAGCAGCGGCCTTGTCCCCAGCGAAACTCGTTGCACCGCTAGCCAACTTAAGCCGTTTCGCCAAGTTCTCACCAGACGACCGGCCAGTGAGCGTCACCAGCGCGGAGGGAGGAACGTCCATGATCCTCCGCCTCTTCTCACCCAGGTCGGCCGGTGAAGAAGATTGTGCGCCTGTCCGAGAGACCCTGGTGACAAGCAGGACCGATCCCGGTCGGTACGGAATCATGTTCCTCCCACAAGGAACCTTTGGTGGTCCCCCGGTGGTCTTGCCCTTTCCGGGTCCCGCCTTGGACGCAGCGGGGTGAGTCTTCACACGCCTTAGGGTATAGGCGTCGTCCGTAACGTCTAAGGCCATCGGTTCGGCATGAACAGTAAGCCGGCTAGACTCCTCATCCACCGAGGTCCGTGAAACGGCCTCTCCTTTCTCCTTCAACCTCGAGACAAGGTCTTCACTGTCCATGGATAATGTGTTACAGGGCTTGACGACCGTCCTGGAAGATGCACCTGCAGAACAAACAAAGGGTTAGTATCAACTCAGTCAGCGGGAACGTCACTACTAAAACCCTGCTACGCACCGGGATCCCGCCCAAGACAGCAGTACTCCAACACCTCCAGCCGTATGAAGTTGTAGGAGCTTCGCTCAAGATCATCCCAGCACCCGAGTATCATCATAATCCTATCCCGCTCCAACTCAGACAGTACGAACGATTGGTCACCAAGGGGCTGGAACGCACCAGGAACCCGGTACATCCTCCTCCTTTTCTGCCACCTCCCACCCGCCATCACCACCTTCTTCCTCCAGTTATTGTCAACCCTGGAAGGCGGGTGGGTGATGATAGGCTGAAAGTGTCGGGCGCTAAAAGTCAGACAACTCCGACACCCTTTCTTTTTCGAGAAGGACAGTCTGTACAATGCCCGGAACTCGTTCACCGTTGGCATGCTCATCCCGGAAAGCTCGTACAGACAACCAAGGCTCAGCAGCTACCTCCACTGGTTCCCGGAAAGCTGCGCGGGAGACACTTGCAGAGCGCTAAGCATGTATTGCATGAAGTCTGGCAGCGGGAGGGAGAACCCGTGACGAAATTGATCTCCGTGAACAGCAACCCAACCCGCCTCCGGGTTACAAGCCGATTCTCCGGGATTCAGCGGCCGTAACTCCACCTCATTAGGGATATTCCACGTCTCCCGGAAGGCGGCAATCTCTGCAGGGCTCATAGTACCCTCCGGCTCATCACATGCTACAACCTCTTTCCCACTCCCGATAGTGTAACTCACGGGCGGAGTCCCAGGAAAGCGCACCCCGTGCGGGATGCCCTCACACCCCAGAGACCCGGAAGACGAGACCCCGCCCAGGGAGCGGGCAGCGGCTTCGGACTCCGGGGAAACCGAAGCAAGCCAATCTTCCAACCTCTCCTCATCGTCCACCACAGGACGTCTGTTGGCCGATTCGGAAGTCCCAGCAGAGCTCCCAGAAGCCATTTAACCTAGGGGGAGGAAAACAAAACCCCACCGCTGGTCAGCAATAAGCTAAAACAGCACCCTCTGCGGCTCCTCCCCAAGATTACCGCAGACTCCCCGCTCAAAAACGACTCACAGTCGGCGACAGATCACCCTCTGCGGCTCCTCCATCTCAGATCGCTCTCTACTGACACGTGTCCCAGCATCGATAACCTACCCACACCATCATAACTGATTGGACCGATGGGCTTCCTCCTTAAATGCATGTCAGCCACTTGTCCCGCCTACAAGCGGCAGTTAAAGGAAACAGGACCGGAAACCGAGGCTTCAAGCCCCCCCCCCCCCCCCCCCCCCCCCCCCGCCGCCTACAAGCGGCAGTTAAAGGAAACAGGACCGCAAACATACTCATAACTGTCACACGTCATCATTAATAGGTACTCACATCACCACGCCTTCTCTGCCCGAACGCCCGGTCACGCCCAATCTTCAATGCGGACTTGGGGGACTGGGCACCGTTGGGTCGGTAACCCTGCGAATCTGCGGGACAGGAGCGAGACATATTAAGTCCCCATTCAAGATTACACTTGACCGGGAACTTGGGGGACTTGTTGACAGTAGCCACAGAGGGGCTACACAGGCCCACAGACCCGCAGCCAGTACGTCTGGGGCCGGACTGAGGCCCGGAGCAGGATCACCAGCACCCGGACCCGAGGTCCAGCAGTCTACCTTGTGACCAGGGGCCCGGGGACCGGGGACGCCAGCCTACCGAACAGGCAACCAGAGCTGTCCTTTTGTGTGCGAACAGAAGGAAACCAGTCCCATATCGAAGAGTAAGACCAGACCCCACGCCCGACCACCTATATAAGAGCCTCAACTACCCTCTTTAATAGGTAACTGATCTCTCCAACTGCTTATCACTCTTGCTTAAGTTATCTATTCATCCCAACTATACTAACTTAGGCATCGGAGAGGAGAAGACCGGCCCGCCCGGTATTCCCCTTAGTTAGCAGGTTCGCAGGAGGAGATCACATCTTGATTCATCAGTTTCCACTAGGCCTACGGGTTTGTGCAGAAACAAAGATAATGACAATTATCAATGTTAGGTACGTGGAGATGTAATGAAATCAAATAGACTTTTATTTGGTGGAAGAAATCAAAGAAACTTCAAGTAAAATCATGCGAATATGTATGGATACCACACATTTCTCGGATCTTTTCTGCACATTATGTTCGCTAAAGGGTTACACTCATTCATTCCCCCAACAAAAGTAATGGCAATCATCTTCATAAGTTCATATATCATCAATATATCATTACCACTATTCTCTCTGTACGCATTCACCTACTTGTTCTGAGTTTTAAGTTTTTAACCATCTGTATCAGAAACCCAGTAACAACAAGACCTTCATATAAGAAAGTAAGTGATAAACCTCGCTCACAATCTCTGCTACCAAATCATGAAAAACAGCAGTTTTAGATAGGCTACATATCAATATCTAGAACAAAAATGAAGTTATTTTAGTAAACTTTGTAAATTTGTAATATTTGCGATAACAAATCAATGCCATCTGCTACTGCTACTCCTTGTGTCTGCTACTGCTACTCGCTCAGTCTGTTACTGCTACTGCTGCTCGCTCAGCCTGTTGCTGCTACTGCTACTCGCTCAGTCTGCTATTGTTCATGGCTGAATCTGCTACTGCTCAGATAGTAGATTTGCAAGACCTGCTGTTGTGGTGGCCAGTTTTCTTGCAACGTTGGCATTGCATGGGTCTAGCTTCTTCACTAAGAGACTTGAACCTCCTTGTCCGTGGTCTTCCAGGTGGTTTTCGAGTGCTGGGGGGCTGCATAGATGAATCAACGAAACTGTTGGGATTTGGCTTATCAAGATCCGGGATGGGAAAAATAGCATGCTGATGTGTGCTCTTATAAAAAGTCGTCTTCTAGTAATCTTCGATAAACATATATGGCATATAATTAGTCTTTAGCATCACCTAGACAGCATGGGCGCAATAACATATAAAAAACAGCATGCCACTGCACCGCAAAAACCAACATATAACCATATATAAAACAATTCAAAAACACAATCTGGACTACACAAACCTGGACTATATATATAAACAACCTGATAATGCTACTGCTACTACATTAAGTCACAAATTCAAAACACAAAAAAAAAAAAAAAAAAAAAAAATTGCTACTGTGTTAATAAAAACAAGAATAATGATACGCCCCGAACCGTGTTTAACTTCTCAGTAATTTTATTTTATTTTTACGTACCCGGGAGTTGTTTTACAGTTACGAAATTCCTAAAAGTTGACTTTTTATAATTTGAGTCTATCGAGAATTTTCTTGCTACGTTGGGATAGCACACGTTAAAACGAATTCGTGGACACGTAGCACACTAAATTAGGAGTTCGGATGAAAAAGTTACAATGTAAAAACCGTAACTTTCCAAATTTGGTCGAGCATAAATAGTCGGAAAAAGAATTTCCGAAAACGGGAAATTTTTCTTTTCCTTTCCTTTTTCTTTTCTCCCTTTCTTTTTCTCTCTTTTCCCCGACCCGGGACCCACCGACATCGCGCCGCCTCCACGCGTCTTCGCCGTCCGGTGACGATCGGGAAGAAGAACCCCAGCATCGAGTTCGTCTCTTCCTCCTCTACCTCCCTATCCCAGCCGCAGCTCGTGTCGTGGCCCGAGGAGGACAAAGGCGGGCGACTTTCAGTTCGGCCTTGGACCGATCGGAGCTCCGCTTTCCGGCCTTGAGCGGGTGCAATCCGTACATCTTCTTGAATCTTGAGAGACGTGTATCAAACCCTCCAAGGAATTGAACCCAATTTGGAACAGGTAAGGAGAAACCCGAATTGGAAATTTTAGGGTTTTCGGATTTGGGTGATTTTAATGATGAAATTGGCGTAATTGAAAGTTGGGATTGGGTTTATGATGTTGTATGGAACTGAAATTGTGTAAATTGATGGTTGAATTGTTGGAATTTGGAAAATTTGGAATTTGGGGATTTTTAGCCACCGTGTCGACCACCGTTCGTGGCGGCTGCACGGGTGTTGTGCGGCCGAGGCGATGCGAGGCGACTTCCTGAGGTTATGGCGGTTGTGTTAGACGAAATGGGGGTGATTTTGGCCCTGTGGCGGAGCTGCTGCTGCGGTGGCGGCGGAGGGTAAAATGGTAAATCTGAAAGGTAAAAAGGTTAAATGGTAAATAGTAATTGGTAAACAGTAACTCAGTAAATAGTAAAGAGTAAAAGTTAGACAGTAACAGTAAAAAGGTAAATTGTAAATTCGAAAGTTACTGTCAGAATTATGAGTTACTGTTTAACTAATTTATTTACTATTTAACTTGCAATAAAAGAAGAATAAATGCGAGTAAACGGAAATTACAACGAAATGACCAGTAAATGAATAAATAGTCGTAAACTGGTTTAAGTTGAAGCGTAAAGTTTAACTGAGAGTTTCGTACGAGTGAGGAGCCTGTAAATTAAGTTTTTATAGTTCGATTTCCGAGTTCGGAATATTCTAAATATATATTTTTTCAGATCGAGAGGAGACTCGACGTGAGGAGAGCTCGGATCAGCGACAGACCTAATCGTACAGTGAGTGGACTTTTGTTTGAAACTGATGCATGCATAAATCTTTTAATATCGTTGGGATTTATATATTCATGGATTTATTTTGAAAGTGATATAGATTATCGAAGGTCGATAATCTATTTTAATTGCTGATTTCCCTTTTTATCAAGTTTGAATCGGATTACATTTTAAGTCAATTAATTTGATATTATCAAAATCTATATACATATAGATATTTAGCCGGAATTGAGATTTCCGATGATTATATGATTTCACTTTGTTTTGAATATCATGACATATGCGATATGTTGATTTCATTTATTTTCTACGAGGCTATGATTATGTTTAAGTATATTTATAAGCCTCAAAAGTGCGGTCGGGGACCGTACTGATTTATGATTTATTAGGGGAATTGTACTTTGATTTTGTTTTCGGATTTTCACCATACCAGGGTCCATATATGTTTATTGATGCTAGCTAGCTTATTCACATGAGCTCACGCGAGGTGACGACTTGACCACATAGGTCAGATTCACGCTCAGTGGTCGACGTGTACAGGTTTAGCGTTGGACGCTATAGAAAGTCTTAGAGACTGACCCTTAGCCTTGGAGGCTCAGTATAATATGGTGGTTGACATTCCCCTATATTTTATGTGATTTCTTTAAACAGCCAATGGGATTGGCTCACTGATATATATGTTTCTTAACCAGCGAGGCTGAGGTTTTTATATTATCGATATATGATATAAATGGTTTTCGTTGAAGCATGCATCATGGTTTTTATTCATGAAAATAAGGAAAGTAATATATAGTTATATTTATTGATTTTTGTCCACTCACGCTAATGTTTTAAATTACTTTCTCTGGGCTTTTTGTTTTAAATTGCCCAGTTTGCAGAGTCGTTCGGTACTAGAAGGACGCAAAACATATAGTTCCTCTTCCGCTGTCAGAAATCGTAGGTTACTTGATTAACCTACTTGTAGTATATTTCTTTTGTATAGTCGCTCTGATACATTTGCGAGTTGTAGTAAAATAAAGTTTGTTTACTTATGGGTTATGACCCAAATATGGTAATCGTGTGTTGCTATAAATTTTAATGTCTATTACAGAAATTGAATTTCTTATTCTTATGTTGGGAGTTGTTGTGATTTGGGGAGCAGATGGCTCCAGGCGTTGAGGTTGGAAATTGCTTTAGAAGTGTTTTTGTTTGTTACAAGTTTTAGGGTTGTCCATTTTAAGATTTGCTTTACCGATTTATCGATAGAGTTAGTCTAGAAGTGGTCCCCGCAGGACCTTATCCGGATTTCAGGGTGAAATCTGGTTCGGGTCCTGTCAAATAACCTGCTACTACGTTAATGAATCTAGATATTAAGCATGAAGTCGACTCAAAACAAAATGATACTGCAACTAGGTTGATTCAAAACGATACAAAAACAAAACTTGCTACTGTGTGAATAAAAGTGTTATTCAAAAAGCAGTGTGCCACTGCACCGCGAAAGACCTACCTATAACCATATATAAATAATTCAAAAACAGAACCTGAACTATATATATAAACAACTGCTACTACGTTAAGTGACAAATTCAAAAAAAAAAAAAAACTGCTACTGTGTCAATAAAAACAAGAATAACCTGCTACTGCGTTAATGAATCTAGATAGGAAGCATGAATTAACATCGAAACAAAATGATACTGCAACTAAGTTGATTCAAAAGGATACAAAAACAAAAACCTGCTACTGTATCAATAAAATGTGTTATTTAAAAAGAAGTGTGCCGCTGCACCGCGAAAAGCCTACCTATAACCATATGTAAACAATTCAAAAACACAACCTGAACTACTGCTACTACGTTACATCACAAATTCAAAAACAACAAAAAAAGAAGAATAAAAACTGCTATTGTGTCAATAAAAACAAAAATAACCCGCTACTGTGTTAATGAATCTAGATAGGAAGCATGAATTAGACTTGAAACAAAATCATACCACTACCAGGAAAAATACCTTAGGCGACGAAATATAAATAGTTTCCTCGCCTAAGAGTTCTTAGGAGACGAAAAAAATTTCGTCCTCTAAGCTAGAAATTTTGTCGCCTAAGACTATTCTTAGGCGATGAATAATTATTTTCGTCGTCTGAAAGAACACTTTAACGACGAAAACTTATTTCGTCGTCTACGCATTTTCTTAGGTGACGAAAAAAAAATTTGTCGCCTAAGGTTTTTACTTAGGTGACGAAAAAAACTTTCATCGCCTAAGATCTTTACTTAGGTGAAGAAAAAATTATTTTTTGTCGCCTAAGTATTTAACTTGGGCGAGGAAAGTGAATTTTCGTCGCCTAAGAAAACACAAACACTACAAGAAAAAAGGGCTTTGCCGACGAAAAAAAAAAAAACGGCCGACGAAACACTTTTTTCGTCGGCTATTCCCAAGAATGGCCGACGAAAATTTTTTTCGTCGGCAAAAAAAAAATTTCGTCGGCCATTCCCATAGAATGGCCGACGATTTTTTTTTCGTCGGTAAAAATGAAAAATCGTCGGCTATTCTACAAGAATGGCCGACGATTTTTTCCGTCGTCGCTAAAAAAAACTTTTTCGTCGGCTATACTCCTATAATGGCCGACGATTTAAAGTTTTCGTCGGCTATAAACTTTTGGAAGAATGGCCGACGAAAATTTTTTATTTCGTCGGCCATAAGTTTTTTTAAAAATAATTATTTCACGAACAATGGCCGACGAAAATTAATTATTTCGTCGGCCATACGTTGTTTAAAAATAATTATTTTACGAACAATGGCCGACGAAAATTAAGTATTTCGTCGGCCATAAGTTTTTTAAAAAATAATTATACGATTATTTTTGACAGAAAACGACAAATGAATAGTCGACGAATACTAGGTTTGATTTCGTCGGCTATGATTAAAAAAAAAAACAAAAAAAGAGCAGTTTCCATTTTCTATCACTATCGACAAACCATTGCTTCATCCTTCAAATGCAAATGTGTCGTGAAATAAGACATGACCAAAATATTGAAATACGGCTACGGTTGAAAAATGGGAAGATTCCGACAAAATCTGTGTGCCGAATGTTGCGGTTAACTGTTTTTTACTCCCGTTTTCCTATGGGTAGCCTGACGGTCGGTAAATATTTTGAGGAAAATTTTTATACGATTAGTCGCGTCTCATCAATCTGAAACTATTCTCTATTGAAGATCAGGCCAAAAAAACGTCATTTAGACGGGCCAATTTCCGTTTTAAAGCGTTTAGAGGTTTGACTCACCCGGTTGACCGTCCCGATCGAGCCTTTAACGTTGTCAGATGTAGTTGGATTTTTTTTCATACATGTATTTAATCTTAACGGTGATATCTGACGGTTGGAATAGATTTTCCAAACTTTTAGATTCAAAATCGGAACATATGCACTAATGTTCCTTAACTTCTTTACTAAGTGTTTAAGTGAATGTATAGTTTCAAATAGTTACTATACGTACACTCTTCAAATGCAAATATGTCGTCAAATAAGATATGACCGAAATAATGAAATACGTCTACGGTTGAAAAATGACAAGATTCCGATAAAATCCGTGTGCCGAAATAATGAAATCAGTCAAAACCCGGTTTACTGCAGATTTGGCATCCGGCATCCGAATGACGATTGTGATACCATTCCGGAAAGGGAACGACGCCAGGAATCAAACTCGTCGCTTTGCCACGACGTGTGGGCTTTTTCGGGCTTTCGAGTTCGTTTAGGGCCTCAAAACGGCATTTTAGTATGTTTTCATAGAATAGCCGACGAAACATTGTATTTCGTCGGCTATTCTCTAAGTATAGCCGACGAAACATTGTATTTCGTCGGCTATTCTCTAAGTATAGCCGACGAAACATTGTATTTCGTCGGCTAAACTCTTGATCCGCGCCTTTTTATTGTCCGCCGTTGGATGGCTCAGATCCAACGGCTGTTGATTTTCCAAAGTATAGCCGACGAAATATATTAATTTCGTCGGCTATTCTCCTTCTAAATCTTTTAAATCGCTTCCTCCCGCCTTTTTTCTCTCCTCCTTCCCCCCCCCCCTCCTCCGGCCTCCTCCTCCTCCTCCTTCCCCTCCTCCTCCTTCTCCTCCTTCCCCTCCTCCTCCTCCTCCTCCTCCTCCTCCTTCTCCTCCTCCTTCCCCTCCTCCTTCTCCTTCTCCTCCTCCTCCTTCCCCTCCTCCTCCTCCTCCTCCTCCTCCTCCTTCCCCTCCTCCTCCTCCTCCTCCTCCTTCTCCTCCTCCTTCCCCTCCTCCTTCTCCTTCTCCTCCTCCTCCCCCCCCCCTTTCAAACCTTCCTTCCCCTCCTCCTCCTTCTCCTCCTCCTCCGGCCTCCTTCTTCCCCTCCTCCTCCTCCTCCTTCCCCTCCTCCGGCCTCCTCCTCCTCCTCCTTCTCCTCCTCCTCCTTCTCCTCCTCCTTCCCCTCCTCCTTCTCCTTCTCCTCCTCCTCCTCCTCCTCCTTCCCCTCCTCCGGCCTCCTCCTCCTCCTCCTCCTCCTCCTCCGGCCTCCTCCTCCTTCCCCTCCTCCTTCCCCTCCTCTATCCAAAGCATAATTTAATTTTTTTTTCCCTAAAATTTAAGAATAGCCAACGAATTTTACCAATTTTCGTCGGCTATAAGTTGTATAGCCGACGAAAATTCTAGTATTTCGTCAGCTATAACTAATTATGCCTATTAAAATATTAATATATTTCGAGGAAATAGCCGACGAAATTTTATTAAATCGTCGGCTATAGTTAAAACACAATACCCGACGAAATTCGTCGGCCATACTTAATGGATTTCGTCGGCCATACTCAAAAATACCCGACGAAATTCGTCGGCTATTTCTCCCACCTTTGCCCGACGAATTTTTGGACTCGTCGGCCATATTTAACTATAGCCGACGAAATTTTTTTTTTCGTCGGCCATTGGTATTACCGACGGCGTATTACCGACGACTTATGGCCGACGAAATTTTCGTCGGCAGAGGGTATAGCCGACGAAAAAATGGAATGGCCGACGAAAAAATTTTCGTCGGCTATTCGGCCGTATCTGGTAGTGAAAGACGCCGACAAATATTTGTCGTTAGAGTTATTTTCTAAGACGACGAAAATTATGTTTTCGTCGCCTAAGATTTACACTTAGACGAGAAAACCATTTTTCGTCGCCTAAGTGTGCATCTTAGGCGAGGAAAGTACCATTTCGTCACCTAAGTAAATATTAGGTCAACATTATTTAAACTTATCTCTCTCTATGGGGAGCCATAGTATCGGGAGGTAAAAGTTTCCAAATTTTCACATGGATAATTAGGTTTCATCTATATGAGAGTTTAATGTTTAGAAGAGTCGACCAAACAAAGTCATCTAAAAGTGCGTAATAGCGTTTTCGTGTGATAAGTTTTATGAAAATATGGTTGACCATTTGGAGATTTCGCTGGTTATATTGGATTATAGTTTCCTCAAGATAATAAAACAGGGCTTATTAATTTTTTTTTGTATTAATTAATAAATATATATATATATATATATATATATATATATATATATTTGGCGTCCGAGTCGACCAAATGCACCTATGAACTCGTCGCAAAATTTTAAACACATTAAAATTAAGCCGCCAATAGATTTTAAAAAAAAATTACTTTTACTTAGACGACGAAATAATCAGTTTCGTCACCTAAGTTCTTACTTAGACGACGAAATAAAAAGTTTCGTCGTCTAAGTATGAACTTAGGCGACGAAAAAAGCTATTTCGTGGTCTAAGTAAAAAACCCTAAACACATTAAAATTAAGCCGCAAATAAATTTTAAAAAAAATTATTTTCTCTTAGACCACGAAATAATCATTTTCGTCGCCTAAGTTTTTAATTAGGCGAGGAAACCATTGTTTCGTCGCCTAAGTGTGTATCTTAAGCGAGGAAAGTATTATTTCGTCGCCTAAGTAAACGTATCACACAAATACGGTATTACGTACCTTTAGATGACCTTGTTTCATCGACTCTTCTGAAAATTAAACTCTCATATAGATGAGACGTAATTATCCATGTAAAAATTTGGGAACTTTTATCTTCTGATACTATGGCTCCCCATAGAGAGAGATAAGTATAAATAAGGTTGACCGCATCGATCGGGGATCTAATTTTATCGGATTTAAGTGATTTTTTTACCATCATCATATTTCATCATAACGATAAAATGCTATTTCATATCGTTTTTCAAAATTTGACTTCTTTTATATAGTTGTTTCCAAAAGTTGTACACTTGAGTATAATCTACTAATCAAGTTATACCGCATTAGTAAACATGTTGTCATTAAAATGGCTAAATTCACAAAATAAAATTTTTTACCGTCTGATGTGATCGTTATAGTTAAATTTGAGTAGAGTATAAAAATCAACTCTTTTCGTGAATGTTCGATGCTCGATCGAAACGGTCAACCATATTTTCATAAAACTTATCACACGAAAACGCTATTACGTACCTTTAGATGATCTTGTTTCATCGACTCTTCCAAACATTAAACTCTCATATAGATGAGACGTAATTATCCATGTAAAAATTTGGGAACTTTTACCACCCGATACTATGACTCCTCATAGAGAGAGATAAGTTTAAATAAGGTTGACCGCATTGATCGGTACTCTAACTTAGTCAGATTTAAGTGATTTTTTTACCATCACCGTATTTCATCATAACGATCAAATGCTATTTCATAGCGTTTTTCAAAATTTGACTTCTTTTATATAGTTGCAAAAGTTTTAACACATTTTAATTAAGCAGCCAATAGATTTTAAAAAAAATAATAATTAACTTAGGTGACAAAATATACATATTCGTTGCCTAAGTTTTTACTTAGGCCACGAAAATATCATTTTCCTCGCCTAAGTAAATACTTAGGCGATGAATATATATATTTCGTCACTTAAGTTCATTTCAATTTTTTTGGAAAATTTATTGGCGGCTTAATCTTCCGCGATAAATGTTGCCAAAATTCGAAATTATCTTAGGAGACGAATAATTTGTTTGGTCTCCTAAGTAAACATTATTAGGAGACGACACTTGTTTTTTCGTCGCCTTAGATTTACTTAGGAGACGAATTCTTAGTTTCGTCGCCTAAGTAAGACTGATATAATTCACAAATCGATCAGTTCATTCCTCAGTCCCAGACTCCCCAACCTCTGCCCCAGCCACCGATCAGTTCATTCCTCCAATCTCTGCCTCCTTCACCTCTACCGCCTCGGGTTCCCCGGCTCCCCAACCTTCGCCTCAGTCTCTCCTCAGTCCTGCCCCAGCCTCCGCTCGGTGACCTCCCCGACTACCCAATTAAGCTTGCCAGAACTTCAACTTGGACTTATTTCTGGATTTGGAGGTACAGATTGATTTTTCATATGTTTGAAGTGTATTGTTTGTATGTGGTAGTGGTTGTTGTGACTGAGCAAATGAAGAACAATAAGTTTCTAAATTGCTAAACCCATTTCCCTTTGTTTGTGGATGATCTCAAAGTGCAACTCCAGAGAGATGAGTCAGATGGCCTTATATATTGCAGGCTAAGCTATTCCAAAATTTCCCACCAGTTATATCCTCTCTTTTCAGTATCAATGAATTACACCAATAACCTACTATCTTCTTTCCCCAGCAATTTTCAAACTGACGATGCGACACCAGCATGGCTCAACAAGGCAGACAATGCATGGCAACTCACAACAACCACCATGGTAGGCATGCAAAGCGTTCCAGGGCTTGTGATTCTCTATGGATCCATGGTCAAGAAGAAATGGGCGGTGAACTCCGCGTTCATGGCCCTCTATGCCTTTGCGGCGGTGCTCTTGTGTTGGGTACTTTGGGCACATAACATGTCATTTGGTACCAGGCTCACCCCATTTGTTGGAAGGCCTGGTTTTGCTATGACACCAAGTATCCTGAACCAATATGAAGGCTATTTTGTTCCAAAGGCTGACTATGTGTACTTTCAATTTGTATTTGCTGCCATTACTGTGATATTGCTTGCTGGGTCTTTGCTTGGGTGGATGAACTTCTATGCTTGGATGTTGTTTGTACCAATGTGGCTCACATTTTCTTACTCAGTTGGGGCTTTTAGCATTTGGGGAAGTAAAGGGTTTCTTGAGAAACACACTATTGATTATGCTGGTGGATTTGTGATTCATCTTTCTTCTGGTGTGGCTGGTTTTATTGCGGCTTATTGGGTAATTCCCATGAAACTTAACACTATTTTATGTTTAATGTTCCTTTCTTCTCAAAAATCTCTTTTCAAACATTCTAGCAATATAAGATGCTTACATCAAGTTTTATTTTCAACTAATTTGGTGATGGTTATGCAGGTTGGACCAAGGCAATCACATGACAGGCAACACTTTCCACCAAAAAACATAATTCACATGTTGGGAGGTGCAGGGTTTCTATGGCTTGGTTGGACAGGCTTCAATGGTGGCTCTCCATTTGCAGCAAATGAGATTGCATCCTTAGCAATTCAGTGCAACTCCATGAATGTGTGCAAATACTGATAATCTGAGATGTATTAAAGATGACAAACAATATCTTCTCAATTGGTGTTTTGATTTTGGTGGAGGATTAATGGGCTCTGGAATAACTACAGCATTGATTCTAAGTAAATTATCCAGTGATTCTTAGTAAATTAAAATATTTAATTTGTATTAATAATTTTTTTAATATATTAATTAATATTTTGCCTCAATTTCGGTATTTTTTTTTAAATATAAATTCTTACTTAGGCGACGAAACTATCATTTTCCTCGCCTAAGTGATTTACTTAGACGA
Organism: Potentilla sterilis; assembly: GCA_963682095.1. Taxonomy (NCBI): domain Eukaryota; kingdom Viridiplantae; phylum Streptophyta; class Magnoliopsida; order Rosales; family Rosaceae; genus Potentilla; species Potentilla sterilis. The sequence continues at coordinate 44,508,977 of OY821754.1, forward strand.
CAAATATATTATTTTCGTCGACTAAGTAAATCACTTAGGCGACAAAAATGATAGTTTCGTCGACTAAGTAAATCACTTAGTCGACGAAACTATCATTTTTCGTCGTCTAAGTAAGTCCATAGCCGACGAAAAACATCGTCCTCTAAGAATTTTTTTTCGTCACCAATCCTTCTTAGACGACGAATTGTCTAAGTACTTTCTTAGGAGACGAAATTTATAATTTTCGTCGTCTACTTGCTTAGGCCACAAACTTTAGACGACGAAACTTAGGTGATGAAAATTTTGTCACCTAAGTACTTAGGAGACGAAAATTACTCTTAGGTGACGAAAATTTTTCGTCGCCTAAGATTTCCATTGTTGTAGTGTACTGCAACTATGTTGATTCAAAACGATACAAAAACAAAAATCTGCTACTGTGTGAATAAAATATGTTATTAAAAAAGCAGCGTGCCGCTGCACCGCGAAAAGCCTAACTATAATTATATATAAAACAGTTCAAAAAACACAACCTGGACTACATATTAACAACTGATACTACTACTGCTACTACGTTAAGGCAACGATACAAAACACAAAAAAGAAAAAAAAAAAAACTTGCTACTATGTCAATTAAATGTGTTATTCAAAAACCAGCGTGTCACTGCACCGCGAACCTCAAAACCTATAACCATAGTACACTACACAAACCTAGACTACCTATTAACAGCTGATACTGCTACTGCTACTACGTTAAGGTAACGATACAAAACACAAAAAAGAAAAAAAAAACCTGCTACTGTGTCAATTAAATGTGTTATTCAAAAAGCAGCGTGTCACTGCACCGCGAACCTCAAAACCTATAACCATAGTATACTACACAAACCTGAACTACATATTAACAATTGATACTGCTATTGCTACTACGTTAAGGAAACGATTCAAAACACAAAAAGAAAAATAAAACTGGTACTGTGTCAATAAAAATAAGAATAACCTGCTACTGTGTTAACAAATCTAGATAGAAAGCATAAAATCGACTCAAAACCAAAATGATACTGCAACTAGGTTGATTCAAACGATACGAAAACCAAAAACCTTCTACTGCGTTAACCAAAATGTGTACTACTATATGATGTAGCATGCCGCTACACTGCGGATATCCCTGTGACTACTCTAAATATGCATAATCTCTTTTTAATAAAGAACACATAAATGATAGCCGCTACTACATATCAATCTTGTCCCTGAACAATCCTAAAAATCAATAAAAGTTGCTACCATCAAATTAATGTCACCTGCTACTACTCAATATGTTATTGCTTAAAAAGAAAAACTATCATCCATGTCCAATTATTCCGTACAATACTTAGCTCTGTAAGACATAGAAACAGCTCAAGAGCTCAAAAATAGTAAAGTTCAATGTAATCGCATATGCTAATAATTGATACTGCTGTTGGATAGATATAATACTGCTACTAGCTTAATCTGCTACTGCTTAGATAGCCGAAGTGCATGATGTGCAATTGAGGTGGCCAATTTGCATACATCATTTGCATCGCATAATAGAGCAGATAATCATCTCAAAAGTAAGTCTCCTACATCAGCTAAGAGAATTGATCCTGATAAGAGTTCTTCATCAAATAGCTAACTCAATCCTTATCTCTTGTAACTAGATAATTCTTATCTCTTGTAACTAATAATTATCACATTGTTACATATTGTAATCTTTGTAAATCTTATCACTGATGCAATATATAAGGATGCATCAGGAACTCATTTTAGTATCCTGAGATTCTCAAACTATCTTCCTCTCTACATTCGTTTATGGTATCACGAGCCCAAACGTCTAACAACATATTTTTTTTCTCCCTCATATCTAAACACATCTGCAATGGCCACCGAACCTGCTACTGTTTCATCCCCCACCAACTCTACCACCTCTGCCTCTGCCACCACCTCCACCATCTCTTCCTCCGCTCGCACATCTTCTGACCAGAGTCCAAACATCACAAACTATCTCTCTATCAAACTCGATAGAACAAACTACTCTTTATGGCTCGCGCAGATTAAGCTGCTACTAAGAAGTCGTGGCCTCATGTGTTTCGTTGAAGGCACAAAGTCATGCCCCCCATGCTTCATCACCACTGAAGATGGTGAGCTCACTACTGAGATCAATCCAGCATATGAGCAGTGGATAGCCCAGGATCAGATGGTGCTAGGCTGGATCAACAACTCCCTTACCCCTCCTGTCCTAGCCACAGTGGCTAGATCGACCAATTCTTTCTTCACTTGGTCATCTCTTGCTAACCGATTCGCTAGCCAGTCACAAAATAGGATTCTCCAACTCCGAGGAGAACTTCTACGCACCATGCGTGGCACTATGAGCATCTCTAATTTTCTTGACAAAATCAATGTTATTGCTAACAACCTTGCTCTTGCAGGCAGCCCTATATGTGACACTGATGTGGTCGCAATCATCATGAACAATGTTGGTCCTATTTATGAAACAACTGTAAGCTCTGTTCGAGCTAGGGATACGCCAATAACCTATGATACCCTTGAAGCTCTCTTGCTTTCAACTGAACAGCGTATCAAGGACCAGCAACAGGCAGCCCTAGATGTCAACTCTGTGACCACAACTCTTCAAGCTACTCACATCTCCAATCGGGGACGTGGCTGCAGAAGAGTCTCCTCATACAATACTCGAGGTTCTTCCCTAAGTTTTGGACGTGGTTTCAATCCTTCCTGAGGAAGAGGAACCTCAGTCCTTGGCCCTGCTCCTTCTACAACAATGTTTTCTGGCAGCTCCTCCTCCACTCGACCTGTTTGCCAAATCTATACCAGACCAGGTGACATTGCTCTTGATTGCTACCACTACCAGAAAAGGGGTCATAGCCGAAGATATGAAAAAAAACGGCCGACGAAAGAGTACTTCGTCGGCTATAAGTGGTTATAGCCGACGAATTACTATTTCGTCGGCCACATCGTCGGCTATAATATTATAGCCGACGACTCGTCGGCTATTCCTTGACGAGGAGGGTCTTCGTCGGCTATAACCCTTATATCAGATTTATTCTGCAGCAGCGAGCTCATTCGTCGAAATTTTTTCGAAACATTTCGAAAACGCTCTGAAATCGTCCAAAACCTCGGCCATAAGCTTGAAAGGTACGTATATTGCTGTGTGTGTTGATTTAGGTTGGTTATATGCAGAGGTGTGTTAATTTAGAGTTTAATTAGAATAAATGTGTGATTAATTTGATATATATATGTGTGTTGAGGTGAGATTATTAATGGGTTGATATGTTGGTTAGATAGAATTGAAGTTTTATTGAAGATTAGTGATTGATTGTTGATTTAGAGGTGATTTTAGATGAATTTGATGAAAAAATGTATATATATATATATATATATATATATTAATTAATTTAATTGTAATTAAAAATATATTGTTGGTATATATAAAAAATATATTGTGTTTAATTAATTAGGGAGATTGAGGATGTTTTAATTAATTTAGGGATGTGTATATATATATATATGTGTAATGATGAATTTTTTAATTAATTAGTACGTACGTACGTAGTACGTGCATATATACATATCTATATATAGTTATATTTATTTATTGAATTTACATGATGGACAAGAGTTGGATTACCCTTGGAAGATGGGATCAGACGTATCATGATGGAGTTAGGAGTTTCCAGGATTTTGTGATGGCTAACTGTGGAGACACTACACTTCATTATTGCCCGTGTAAAAAATGCAAGTGTGCCAGCCCACGACAACGTTTTTCCATAGAGAAAGTGGAGCAACACCTGGCTAGATATGGATTTTGGGTCCTATACACTAATTGGATTTATCACGGTGAACCAGAGTTTGCGGGTCCTCATGATCATGGACAATTTGCCGAGAGAGGGAGTTCGTCCAATGATCCAACAACGAACTTGATCAACGATATGTTTCCTCGTGAGAGCAGTGTCTTTGATGAAGCACCCGATGTGCAACTCCCTCCTCCGGAGATGGAGTGTTTCCCTGATATTGAGCTACTCGAGCCATTACCCCGATCACCGGTCAACACAAGTGGTATGGAAAAGTACAACAACCTGATCGCATTGCAACAGACTCCGTTGTACCCCGGATGCAGTAAGACTGTCCTTGAATCTGTCATGGGAGTGATGAAGATCAAAACGGAGAACAAAGGCACTGTCAAATCGGTTGATGATTGGCTGAAGATATGGGGTGGGGCGATGCCCCCCGGACATCGGCTTCCTACCAGTCATCATAAGGTGCGACATATCCTTAAAGATCTCGGCCTTTCCTACATCAAGATTCATGCATGCAGATACGATTGCGTTCTGTTTTACGGGGAAGGACTTGCAGATCTTGAATACTGCCTAGTATGCAATACAGAGCGGTATAAGTTCACTCCTAAAGGGAACAAGAAAGCTGTGAAGATACTTCGGTACTTCCCGCTGATTGATAGGCTTGAGCGGTTGTTCATATGTGCTTTCACGGCCGAAGCTATGAGATGGTGGGCTGAGAGGAATGTGCCTGACGATGACACCCTTAGACATCCCGCCGACGGAGAGGCTTGGAAGAAGAATGTGTTGCAGTTTCCTGAATTTGCATCAGAGGTTCAAAATGTTTGGCTAGGGCTATCATCCGACGGTTTCAACCCTTTTGGCAAGAAAGAGCTTCAGTACAGTGTGTGGCCAATTATTTTGATTCCGTACAACCTTCCACCGTGGATGTGCATGAAGAAGGAATATAACATGCTCACATTGTTGATTCCAGGCCCAGGTTATCCGGGAAAGTGTCTCGATGTGTATTTGAGACCCGTAATTGAGGAGCTTCGGTACTTGAGTCTGAAAGGCCACCTGGTCTACGACCGGTTCAAAAATGAGATGTTCCGGATGCGTGCCATGCTTGTTGGCACGATCAGTGACTTTCCTGGGAGGGGTATGTTGTCGGGCAGCGTCACCAGGGGTTACAGGGCTTGTTCAGAGTGCATGACTGTTGATTGCTCCAGTCCTCATTGCAGCAAGATTGTCCAGATGCGTCACCGTTGTTGGCTTCCGCATGACCATCCATTTAGGGACGATGCACAGGCTTTTGATGGGACTGAAGAAAGGGGCTGGGCACCGGAGTGATGGACAGGGGAGGAAATATTGGCAGTGTTGAATGAGTATGACTTTGGTCCGCCTAGCAATCATCCCGATGTGTTGCGCACGATTCCAGAGAGGCCCGATCGGTATAGGTTCTGGTCACACAAGAGCATCTTCTGGGAACTTCCTTATTGGGCCAGGTTGGCTATCAGATACTACCTGGATGTCATGCATATAGAGAAGAACGTGTGTGAAGCCGTGGTTGGCACAGTTTTGAATTGGGAGAAGAAAACAAAAGACACCCCCAAGGCACGCGTTGATCTGAGAAATATGGGACTGCGGGACCATTTGTGGTTGAGAGAGGGCAGGAGCAAAATGCCCCAAGCTCCTTACACCGTCACCAGGGACCAGAAACATGAAATCTTTGGATGGATGAGTAATGTCAGGTAACTTTTTATTAGGCATGTATTCCCTAAAGAATCCATCTGTTGTTGGACGACTATATATGCATGAAATCTAATTGTTGTTAATGGCTATGCAGGTATCCTTATGGCTATGCGGGTAACATAAGTAAGTGTGTTAACTACCGAGACAACAAGATGTACGGATTGAAGAGTCACGACTGCCATGTACTGCTTCAACGCCTCTTCCCTATTTTCATTCGAGCGTACTTGGAGGATGAAGTGGTTGAGCCGTTGGTGGCGTTGTCAAGATTCTTCTAGAAGTTATGCGCTAGAGAAGTTAGAAAATCAGACCTCATGAGAATGCATGAGGAAATCGTTTTTATCTTGTGCAAGTTCGAGAGGATATTTCCCCCAAACTTCTTTGACATCATGCCTCACCTGATGATCCATCTTCCCCAACAATTGTTGCTTACCGGTCTCGTACACTACACTTGGATGTATACCATCGAAAGGTACATGTTATTCCTAAATTTGATTTATACATGTTTTTAAATAAAAGTTGCATGCTCTTAACATGCACTTGTTAACCTTGCAGACAACTTGGAGACTACAAGAAATATGTGCACAATAAATCTGCGCCTGAGGGGTGTATTGCTGAAGCTTACATTGCGCATGAGTGTGTAACGTACGCCAAGTTGTACCTGGGAGCGATGGAGGACCCCCCACAACATCCAAGTCGAGATGACCCCGAGTTCAACCTATCTATCGTCGCCAACGATGTTGTACCATACGGAAGCTTCAAGAAGAAGGGTGTGGACAAGTTGCCTGACCATGAGGTAGGGATTGCCCACTGGTGGGTTCTAATAAACTGTCCGGAGGTACAATATTGGAAACGAACCCATCTTCACTGCAAGGAAGTTGGCGGTGATCTCAAGTACCACAACACGACGTTTGCAGACTATTTTCCACAATGGGTAAGTGTATAAATATATATATTAGATGGCTTTCTTTTACAGTTCCCTATTCTTTAATCATGAACACACCAAGTGATTTGAGTTATATTTTTCAGCTGATGCAAGTGGCTGCGAAGGGTGGTCATAGAAATTACTCAGAGGAATTGAGGCTGTTGTCGATGAAGCCGATATCTTCCACAGTCCGCCCAATGTGTGATGTCAACGGCGTTAAGTATATATGTGAAGCTAGAGACGGGGAACGCAAAACACAGAATTGTGGGGTGATGGTCGATGGTGCAGAGGGGGGGGGGGGGGGGGGGGTGGATTATTACGGTGTCCTACAGTCAGTTGTTGAACTCATATATGGGAACCGCATGAAAGTCCACTTGTTCAAGTGTCGATGGTTTGATACTAGGCCGCACCGCATAAGGATCGATCAGTACGGCATACTTTCGGTGAATACCGCCACTAGTGTGTATGAAGATGACCCCTTTGTTTTCTCCACAGCGGCCAAAAAGGTCTTTTATCTTGATGATCCATTGAACAAAGGCACGTGGAAGGTAGTTAACCATGTGTCTCAGCGAGACATATACAGTGCTACCACACTTGGTGTGAGTACAGAGTGTCAAGAAGCGACCGCATACCAAGAGCCGGACGCCGTCGACATTCCGGAATCCTCCACCATCCGCGATAATAATGTGACGCCGGGCAGAGTGATTCGACTTCCTAGGGGTCAGGTGCCCATGTATGATGTTAATCCGAATCGTCTATCTCAGGCAGACGATGACTCAGACGACGAGTACGAGCACCGGTTGCCCGATATTAACTACTATACTACGTCTGACTCAAGTGATGAGGATGATTCTGATTATCATCCTTAGTATACTATGTATGTATTTGTGTACGATGGTGCATGCATGTATGAATACATTTTTTGTCCTTAATTACCATTTTCGGAGGTTATGGGAAATTGTATTGAATTGTTTGTGCGATGTTCAGGAATTTATCAGGTGAAATAGGCAATTTTCAGGCCCTAAATGGCAAATTTTCAGAAAGATAAGCATTATAGCCGACGAAATGGACCATACTTCGTCGGCTATAATGCCCATTCTGGTAATTTAATATGCAAGTCGTCGGCTAACGACCAAACGTTGAAGGTCGTCGGCTAAAGTATAGCCCAGAATTGCATTTCGTCGGCTAAAGTATATTGACCGAAACCTATACGTACACTCTTCAAATGCAAATGTGTCGTGAAATAAGATATGACCGAAATATTGAAATACGTCTACGGTTGAAAAATGAGAAGATTCCGACAAAATCTGTGTGCCGAATGTTGCGGTTAGCTATTTTTTACTTCCGTTTTCCTATGGGTAGCCTGACGGTCGGTAAATATTTTGAGGAAAAATTTTTTACGATTAGTTGCGTCGCATCGATTTGAAACTATTCTCTGTTGAAGGTCAGGCAAAAAAACGTCATTTAGACGGGCCAAATGCCGTTTTAAAGTGTTTAGAGGTTTGACTTTGCAGTTTGACCGTGCCGATCGAGCCTTTAACGTTGTCAGATGTAGTTGGATTTTTTTTTATACATGTATTTCATCTTAACGGTGATATCTGACGGTTGGAATAGATTTTCCAAACTTTTAGATTCAAAATCGTAATATATGCACTAATGTTCCTTAACTTGTTTACTAAGTGTTTAAGTGAATGTATAGTTTCAAATAGTTACTATACGTACACTCTTCAAATGCAAATGTGTCGTGAAATAAGATATGATCGAAATATTGAAATACGTCTACGGTTGAAAAATGAGAAGATTCCGACAAAATCTGTGTGCCGAATGTTGCGGTTAGCTGTTTTTTACTTCCGTTTTCCTATGGGTAGCCTGACGGTCGGTAAATACTTTGAGGAAATTTTTTTTACGATTAGTTGCGTCGCATCGATTTGAAACTATTCTCTGTTGAAGGTCAGGCCAAAAAACGTCATTTAGACGGGCCAATTGCCGTTTTAAATTAAGCGTTTAGAGGTTTGACTTTGCTGTTTGACCAAAGAATAGCCGACGAAATATTTAACTTCGTGGGCTAAACTCTTGTGATCCGCGCCTTTTCATTGTCCGCCGTTGGATGGGGGAGATCTGACGGCTGCTGAGTTCGTGAAGTATAGCCGACGATATTAAAGGTATAGCCGACGATATTCATACTATAGGCGATGAAATCGATAAATTCGTCGGCTATAACCGGCCCGCCCCACGTACCTCGGCCCGCAAAGCCCAACTTCGGCCCGGCCCGGATTTAGGGTCAGAGTATAGCCGACGAAATTCGTCGGCTATAGTATAGCCGAAGAATTAAAATTGACATCGTCGGCTATAGTCCTTCGATTTAAACCAGAACAGAGGGCGCCTCCCTCATTTTCTGCATTCTCCCCTAAATCCCTAATCGCCGCCCGCCCCTCCCCGACACCGACCGACCACCACCGACCCTCCCCGACGCCGACCCACCCTCCCCGTCCCTACCCGACTCCTCCCCGCCCCCTCCCCGACCCGAACTCGATCCGAACGCAGCCGCCCCTAGCCGCCACCCCTAGCCGCCGTCGCCGCCGCACCGCACCACCGGTCCTCGTCCCCGTCGCACCACCATGTCAGGTAGTCCCGGTCTCCCTCATTTAGGGTTTTTGTTAATTTTGTGGAATTTTGTGTTTTTTTGAAATTTAGGGTTTTTGTGAAATTTAGGGTTTTTGTGAAATTTATGGAATTTTGTGGAATTTTTGATAATTTTGTGGAGTTTTGTGGAATTTTTAGGAGGATATATATATATATTTCGGAATATATATATATATATATATATATATAATTAGGTATAAATATATGTAAGTATATATATAATTAGGTATATATATATTTAATGAAGTTTTTAATTTTTTTGTGGAATTTTTGTGAAATTTAAGGAATTTTGTGGAATTTTTGTTAATTTTGTGGAATTTTGTGGAATTTTTAGGAGGATATATATATATATATATAAATATATATATATATATTTCGGAATATATATATATATATATATATAATTAGGTATAAATATATGTAAGTATATATATAATTAGGTATATATATATTTAATGAAGTTTTTAATTTTTTTGTGGAATTTTTGTGAAATTTATGGAATTTTGTGGAATTTTTGTTAATTTTGTGGAATTTTGTGGAATTTTTAGGAGGATATATATATATATATATATATATATATATATATATATTTCGGAATATATATATATATAATTAGGTATAAATATATGTAAGTATATATATAATTAGGTATATATATATTTAATGAAGTTTTTTATTTTTTTGTGGAATTTTTGTGAAATTTATGGAATTTTGTGGAATTTTTGTTAATTTTGTGGAATTCTGTGGAATTTTTAGGAGGATATATATATATATATATATATATATAATTAGGTATAAATATATGTAAGTATATATATAATTAGGTATATATATATTTAATGAAGTTTTTTATTTTTTTGTGGAATTTATGGAATTTTGTGGAATTTTTGTTAATTTTGTGGAATTTTGTGGAATTTTTAGGAGGATATATATATATATATATATAATTAGGTATAAATATATGTAAGTATATATATAATTAGGTATATATATATTTAATGAAGTTTTTTATTTTTTTGTGGAATTTTTGTGAAATTTATATACTAATTGTGCAGAAAACCGCCGCGCTGTAGACCGATGGATTGCCAGATCGACCGAGAGCGACCCCGAAGCTCAGGCAGGACACAGCCGTGGGGGGGGGCGGATCCAACGGTCGTCGGGGCCTACGCCGGCCACTGAACAGGCGCGAGGAGACGTTGATGGGATTGACCCCGACCGATACACGTGGGGGCTCATCGTATGAGTCGACGGGAGCGGGCCCAATCTCTAGCGGCAGAGGAGGACGCACAGCCGCACCCTCCAGACCCCACTGCACTTCAGCGCTGTTCCAGGATCGGCAGCCGACCCCACCGCGCGCCGATCAGGACCCTCCAGAGATGCTCCCTGTCCCCCCACAGCGACAGCGTCCACAGCGACAGGGCCCACCGTCAGGGGGATCAGGCCCCTTAGGGTCCACGCCCCGGATGTCTCCGCCATCGGGGATGTACATGGTCCACTTCCTCCCTGCCATCCCCGAGTACGACGCTAGGGGGAGGCAGATTTGGAAGCACGACCGGCCGCACGAGATTCCCTGGGAGGACGCCTACGTCCACAGGCCATTCGACTCAGAGGACTGCCGCGGCCTGTGGTGTGTTCGTGAGAAGGACAAACAGTACAACGACGCAGGTAATTAGTTAGTTTAATTAATTATTTAGATTGTTTAATTAATTATTTAGATTGTTTAATTAATTATTTAACTACGTCGAAGCTTAGTTCATAATTAGTTAGTAAATTAAATTAGTTAGGTCGTTAGTTAGTTATTAAATTAAATTAGTTAGTTAGGTAGTAAATTAAATGTGTTAGTTAGTTAGTAATTTAAATTAGTTAGTAAATTAAAGAATTTAGCTAGTTAATCTAGTTACTGAATTAAATTATTTAGTAAATTAATTTAATTTAGCTAGTTAGTTATTAAATTAAATTATTTAGTTAGTTAATTACTAAATTAAATTAGTTAGTTAGTAAATTATGTACGTAGTTGGTTAGTCAATTAGTTAGTTGTGTTTGAATTTTTATTAGGCATGTATTCATTTTTATTATGAAACAGGCGTCCTCGTAAATAAACCCGCGGGGACGAGACGGACCAGAGGGCCAGCGAACATGTCGACCCTGGAGAGGGAGCTCGCCGGTGGGATCAGGGAGATCCTGCCCGGTCCCGGTGAGGATGGATGCCCGATCGAGAGGAGAGACACCACGACCAAGTATATCAACGCGACGGGCATGATCGTGCGGGACAGGGTCCCAATGTTGTGGCCCGACTGGGGCTCTGTGCCCGATGACATCAAGGCGTGAGTGTACAATGCACTGTCGGTGAGTTAAATCGTATTTTTATTATAGAAAATAAACATTTATGAATTGAGTCTTTATAACTATATAAAAATATTTTCTAATTAATTTATAATATTGCAGCAATGGTTTAGAGTCCATCCTACCTCTGACTGGTGGAGAGACGAGCAGCTGAAGAACATGTTATGTGTTTCGCGTTATTTTACTATCATTCGAGTTAGATTGAAGAAGATTAAAGATGTACGAATATATCTAACAGTTGTGTTTTGTTAATATAGGTACTCCGAGTGGAAGAACGAGCTGTCGACGCACTACAGGACGTACCATGTGGAGAAGGGCTTGGGGCGAGGTGCAACCCCCCATGAGTTCCGGTACAGGGAGTATGAATGGCTATGGCTGGTAGCCTACTTCGGGAGCGATAGGGTCTCGGTAAGAAAATTTAGCCTAGTCTATAACTTTTTAATGTTATTTAGTAATTAAATTATGTAGTTACTAAATTAAATTAATTAGTTAGTTAGTTAGTTATTAAATTAAGTTAGTTAGTTAGTTACATAGTTAGTTAGTTCGTTACTAAATTAAATTAAATTAAATTAAATTAGGTAGTTAGTAAGTTAGTTAGTTACTAAATTAAATTAGTTAGTTAGGTAGTTACTAATTAAATTAAATTAGTTAGTAACTAAATTAGTTAATAATTTAGGTAGTTACTAATTAAATTAAATTAGTTAGTAACTAAATTAGTTAATAATTTTTTTTGGTTAGTTACTAATATTTTAAGTTAGTTACTAATTTATATTTGCGTTTATATGTTCGTTCTTATAATAAAGAAAATCTCGAAGACGAACAGCGACAACCGCAAGATGAACGAGCACCCCCACCACGGCGGCGCCCGCTCCTGGAGGCAGTGGGCAGAGATTGCAAGGAGGGACCGACCGCTGAGGCCGTTGTCGTGGATTCATGCGCAGATGTATCCGGACCGTCCCGACCAAGTGGTAAGTATTCACCCATCTTCAATAAAAGTGTTTCATTAAATTAATTTATATATTTTTTTTATTAATTCGTTTATTATATTTTCTTGTCAATTAGGCGGGAATAGATGCGGAGACCGACGCGATCACCTTGGGGATCGCGCGAGAGACGCTGGGGGAAGGGGCGTCCGGCGAGGCGATCGCGGAGTTTGCCTCCACGATCGACACCCTTGAGCCGCGCTTGGCCTCTCAGATCATGCACGCGGCGGTAGGGACTGGCAACAACTACTTCTACCAGAGAGGCCTAGGCGCGGCGGGAGATGAGGTTCTGAAGTACACGCCGGCCAATCCCAGCACGCAGCGTGCGACTTCGACGAGCAGAGACTTGCAGACACAGCTGCAGAGGACGCAGGCGGAGTTGGCGAGGGGGGTGGAGGCGCTCCAGCAGCAGGCTTCGGTGCAGCTGGCCAGCAACGCGGCCGCGGCGGAGATGTACCGATGGATGCGGTAATCTTGGGAGGCCCAGCGAGCTGGAGAGGAGCCCCCGCCTCCGCCACAAATGCCCGATTTCGTCGTCCCCACTCCCCCCCCGCATCGGAGTACGCCAGGCGATCAGGGTAGCGGTAGCCACCGGAACTCGAACGATCCCGTCGACGACGCTACGCATTTAGGGGGTGATGAGTAGTTAGTAGTGTACGTAGATGGCTAGTTAGGGGGTTTGTATAGTAGGATATTACGGATGGATTGATGTGGATATTTGTTGGCTATTTGGATGTATATTTGTGGATTTTCTGCAGGCAAACCGAAGACGAAGTGGAATTGGGCCCGAGCAAATTTTATAATTTTTTTTTAAATATTTATGGGTTATAGCCGACGAAATGGACCATATTTCGTCAGCTATAACCTCCCGGCTTCTGGCAAAAATTAAGCCGTTTCCGCTACCGGCGAAGCTTATAGCCGACGAATTAATTCGTCGGCTATGCCTGACTTATAGCCGACGATAGAGTCGTCGGCTATTATGTGAACATTGCCGACGATAGAGTCGTCGGCTATACTTCAGGGGTTTAGGGGTAATTAGGGGAGAGTTATAGCCGACGACTCTATCGTCGGTAATGTTCTCATAATAGCCGACGACTCTATCGTCGGCAATGTTCTCATAATAGCCGACGACGCTTTGTTCGTCGGCTATACTTCGTGGTTTATAAGTCGACGACTTACCCTCAGTGTCGTCGGCTATACTATAGCCGACGGGGCATTCCCTACGAGGGAATAGCCGACGATACTTCTTCGGTTATGACTATAGCCGACGATTTAATGGAAACGGCCGACGAGATGGCGTCGTCGGCTATAACCCCTTTTCTGGTAGTGTACAATAAGCTCAACATGGCGTATGAAGGAAGGATTCCTACAAAGAAGCTCAGTGTTATGGCTGCCTCAACATCCATTCCGGCGTCGTCCACTTGGTTACTTGACACAGGGGCCAACTCTCATGTCACTGCTGATTTGAACAACTTGCAATATCCTACACCCTATAATGGTAATGATCAAATCAATGACATAGGTACAAACATTCTTTCCATATCTCATACTGGCTCTAGTTCTCTTCGTCTAGATAACCAAACACTCCTTCTTAACAATATTCTTCACTGCCCTAATGCTTCCACCAATCTTTTATCTATTTATAAACTCACTCATGACAATAATTGCTATCTTCTAATCTATCCTGATTTCTTTCTTATTAAAGACATCCGGACTGGGAGGATCCTCTATAGAGGACTCAGTGAGAATGGTATGTACCCTCTGCGTCTTCATCCTCAACATGGGCTTGATCCTCCGAAAAACTTCGCACTTGTAGGCGCACGAGTGTCAGCACAGCTTTGACATTCCAAACTAGGCCACACCTCATTCAAAACTCTTTCTAAAATTCTGTCTAATAAAGCCGGCAGTAGTTCCATTCGTTTTTGTCATTCTTGTCCATTAGATAAGATCACCAAGTTACCTTTTGTATTGTCTCCTTCAGTTTCAAATAAACCTCTTGATTTAATACATTCTGATGTCAAGTCTTGTTCAACTTTATCTAGCTACTCAAGGTTTTCAATATTATGTTTTGTTTGTTGATGACTACTCACAATACACTTGGATTTTTCCCATGAAACACAAACATAAAGTCTTCAATCTCTTTGTTCAATTTAAAACATATACTGAAAAACAATTCTCAAGTACTATCAAACAATTCCAATCTGATGAAGGAGATGAATATAAATCAAACTCTTTCAAAACATACTTTCAAACTCATGGCATTCACCATCGATTTTCCTGCCCTAAACATCCAGAACAAAATGGTTGGGCGGAACGAAAACATAGGCATATAGTTGACACAGGACTCACTCTCTTAACATATGCTCATATGCCCTCTTGCTATTGGACTGAAGCATTTCTAGCTGCAGTATACATCATTCTTCCCTCTCCTGTTATTCAAAATCAAACACCATATGAAAAACTTTTTCATCGACTCCCTGACTACACCTTTCTATGTACTTTTGGATGTGCATGTTACCCTTATCTTCGCCCATACAATAAGATTAAGATTCAACAATGATCCATACAATGCATTTTTCTTGGCTATTCACTGAATCATGTTGGTTATAAGTGTCTCGATAAGTCTTCTGGTCGTGTCTATCTATCCAGGCATGTTCTGTTTGACAAGGAGTCCTTCCCATTCTAGCATACCATTCTCTCCTCTCCCACAGGTATGTCCACTCCTACTGACTCTCCTCTACACTTCTTCTCTCTTTCAACATCTTCCCAGTCATATCCCTTTCAACTGAATCCGCAAACCTCATCCACTATAACTCCAAATCCTACACCTTCAAATCTATCTCCTACAACAACCACCTCCCCTATACTCGACTCTCCACCCTCAAACAGG
Organism: Potentilla sterilis; assembly: GCA_963682095.1. Classification (NCBI taxonomy): domain Eukaryota; kingdom Viridiplantae; phylum Streptophyta; class Magnoliopsida; order Rosales; family Rosaceae; genus Potentilla; species Potentilla sterilis. The sequence continues at coordinate 44,524,292 of OY821754.1, forward strand.
TCACCTCCTAATTCCTCTACACCTTCTCAGCCATCTCTGCCTAATCCTACCACTACCACCTTCAGATGCTGCAAGTGATTCAACTATGGAGAGAACCTCTAATGATCATCAAATGGTTACTCAACTCAAATTTGGGGTCCAGAAACCCAATCCTATGTATGCAATGAATGCTGCCCTACTATCTGACATGCTCGAACCTACATCTTATACCAAAGCAGTAAAACAAGATTGTTGGCAGCAGGCCAGGTAAGAAGAATACACCGCACTTCATAAGAATGATACATGAGAGCTGGTTCATTTTCATACCTCAATGAATGTACTTCCCAACAAGTGGATTTACAAAATTAAAAAGAGAGCAGACTGATCAATTGAGCGTTACAAAGCACGCTTAGTCACCAATGGTATTCATCAGCAAGAGGGAGTGGACTTTCATGAAACATTCAGTCCAGCTGTTAAACATTCTACTATTTGGTTGATCTTAGACTTAGCTGTGAGCAACAGATGGCACGTACGACAACTTGACATTCATAATGTCTTCTTACATGGTCACTTACAAGATGAAGTTTATATGAGGCAACCAACTGGTTTCATTGATCCACAATATCCAAAACATGTGTGCAAGCTCAAACGTTCTCTTTACGGCCTTAAACAAGCTCCACGGGCCTGGTTTCAATGCTTTGCAGATTACTTGGAAGGACTTGGTTTTCGTGAATGACTCTCTGATTACTCCATGTTTACTTATGCATAAAATGACATTTTCCTTGTGTTACTAATCTATGTTGATGACATATTGATCACAGGTAACAGTCCTAGTCACTTGTTGAAACTCATCCATGACCTTGCCAAACAGTTCTCAATGAAAGACCTCAGAGACATTCACTATTTTCTGGGAATAGAAGCTTCATATGATGGTTTGACTCTCTACTTAACTCAGAAGAAATATATTGTGGATCTCCTACGTCGAACCAAGATGCTTGATATCAAACCATGTTCAACTCCTGCTGCTTCCGGTCAAAAATTGAGTATTCATGCTGGCAACAAACTTGATAATCCAATTGAATATCGCAGTGTCGTTGGCGCTCTTCAGTACCTCAATCTCACTAGACCGGACATCTCCTATGATGTGAACCAAGTGTGCAAGTTCATGCATTCTCCTACCTCTGTACATTGGACTGCTGTGAAGCGTATTTTACGCTATTTAAAACTCTCCATCAATCATGGTTTGAAATATCAACCTGGTTCATTGTTTCTTAGTGCATATTCAGATGCGGACTATGCAGGAGACCCTGACAACAGACAATCTATTGGTGGCTACTGTGTGTATTTAGTTCCGAATCTGATTTCATGGAGCTCAAAGACACACAAAACGGTCTCTAGGTCCAGTGCGGAAGCGGAGTACAGCCAACTTGCTTTCACGGTTGCTGAAATATCTTGGCTTCGCTCCATGTTTTGTGATCTCAGTCTCTTCTTACAATGTCCCAAAATCTTGTGTAACAACATCTTTGCTATTGTCATTGCATCGAATCCAGTATTTCATGCACGAACTAAACACGTCGAGGTGGATTATCATTACGCTTGCGAAAAAGTTGTCCACAAGGAGCTACAAGTTCACTTTGTCTCTACTACTGATCAAGTAGCGGACATCTTCACTAAAGGTCTCTCCTCCTCTCGCTTCCACTTTTTGGTGTCCAAGCTTCCTGTCCTTGAAAGGCCATTGCGCTTGCAGGGGAGTAATAGAGCAGATAATCATCTCGAAAGTAAATCTCCTACATTAGCTAGGAGAATTGATCCTGATAAGAGTTCTTCATCAAATAGCTAACTCAATCCTTATCTCTTGTAACTAGATAATTCTTATCTCTTGTAACTAATAGTTATCACATTGTTACATATTGTAATCTTTGTAAATCTCATCACTGATGCAATATATAAGGATGCATCAAGAACTCATTTGAGTATCCTGAGATTCTCAAACTATCTTCCTCTCTACATTTGTTTATCGCATCGCTTTGGCTTCTTCACCAAACGACTTGATGCTTCTTGTCCGTGGTCTTCCAGGTGGTTTTCGAGTCACGGAAGGCTGCATAGTTGAATAACCAAAACTGTTAGGATTCGGCCCATACTTAAATATGGCCAAATAATTGCTTTGAAATACTAAAAAACAACGACAAAAAGCATGAAATCGAATAAAAACTTATATAGCTACTTTCTTGATTTAAAAATACAATATGACAATAGACTGCTACTGCGTTAATAAATCAACACCTGCGTAATTGAATCAAAACAACTGATACTGCTACCATCTTGATTCAAAAATACAAGATGACAGTAAACTGTTACTGCGTTGAAGCCGTTGATAAATCGACACAGGAAGCACGGTACCGAATCAAAACAACTGATACTCCTACTATATTGATTCACAAGTACAAGATGACTATAAACTGTTATTGCGTCGATAAATCAAAATAGCTACGAATTTCACAAAACGAAACAACATAGAATTGAAACTGCTATTGTGTTAATAAATAGATAGAAGAAACATGAAATCGAATACAATCTAGAACAAATTCACAAACAAAAACATTATATAAGCTTGAAACTAACCTGAAATTCGATTGAGAAAAGAAACGCAGGAGATTAAAAGCCTTAAGCTGCTACTGTGATAATAAATAGAGAGAGGATCCATGGAATTGGATACGATCTGGAACAAATTCACAAACGAAAACGATATAAATCTTGAAACCAACCTGGAATTCGATCGAGAAGAGAAACTCGGGAGATGAAGCCTTAGTTTCCGATGAACTATAGGATGCAGAAGACGAATTCACCAGCGAAAATCGACGGAAACTCCGACGAGTTTCTGAAATTTCGATTTCTCTTCTGATTTTTTGACGAGATATGGTTACGATGAAGAAGAAGATATAATCGGTAGAAGATGCATGATCGTTTTATGAGAGATGTTGAATTCCCAAAATCAAATCGTGGTTTACTTCTGGGCAAAAGAGGGCGAAACAGTAATCTTAGTAATGCCATGTGGAAGCTTGACAACAAGTTGGTACTAAATTGTAAAATTTAATCCTAATATGTTTTATGAAATATTAAGGTGAGTTATTTGCTAACCAAACTATTGTTAGGCACTTATATGTAGTTTGTTATAAAATAATTTCCCTCTCAAAAAAAAAAAAAAAACAAAAACAAAAGAGAGAAATATCACTTTAGTCATCGAACTTTGCTTCGCTCGACACTTTGGTCATCCAACTTTTAAAAATTTCATTTTGGTCATTCAACTAAACCACCATTTATCACTTTGGTCACTCCGTCTCTTTTCTCTGTTTTCTCTGTGAAATATGTTTTTGTCTTCATCCCCAAATTACCCTTGAGTTAACAGAGAAAAGAGACTGAATGACCAAAGTGATAAACGGTAGTTTAGTTGAATGACCAAAATGAAATTTTTAAAAGTTGGATGACCAAAGTGTCGAGCGAAGCAAAATTCGATGACCGAAGTGATATTTATGCCAAAACAAAAACAAAAACAGTATCAAAGGAACATATACGAGTTGATGGCACAGTCCAAGGAGTGATGTACGGGTCAAGGAAAGTGGCACACTCTTGACTCGACAGGTATGAGATCCACGTTAGCATATCTCCCACCAATGGCTCGGACCTGGATCATGATCAGTTTGGTGGGTCCGGCCCGCAAACTAAACCCGAATGGTTGTCTTTTTTTAGCGCGCAAATCGGGCACATAGGGGCCCAAACCACGTCGGATTTTATAGGACGACGACGACGACGGTGGCCGGCGTTCAATCTCCGATTCAATTATTTACCACAATAATATCTTGTTAGGTCTACTCACTTTTCTGGCCTACAAAGTACAAACACTACTCATCACTTCTACGTTATCAATTTATTTTCCTCTTTTCTGGAAATAAACTACTCCAAGAACTTAATTGATACACTCAAATGGATTTGTCCTTTTTGATAATTGTTATTGAGGAAAAAGACCGGTCCAGTATAGATTGCGGGTCGGTTTTGTGTTCTCCAATCCGGACCAAGATGATGATGATGATGATGATGCAGAATGAGTTTCTGCATACGAAGCCTTTTGATGTTTCTACATTAATGTATACTGGCAGCATGGAAATAGAAAAAGTGTCAGTTGATTGACGTTCATGTTGGATCGTCCATTCCTCATGTTGGATCGTCCATTCCAACCACTGCTTTCAAGGTGGTCACTCAGACAAGCACCAACCCCTAATCAGAACTTTGTCTTATGCTTTAGATTTTATACCTTTGTGATTCACAAAGTCATAATCGAAACAATCATGCACTGCCAATTTTTAACTTGTAGCAATAGTAGTAGCTTAGCAAGGGTGGCTTTCATGAAGTGGTCGTCTAAATTAACCAATTCCCCGCAGTGACCAACCATCTGTACAAGGTCTAGTGTTGAAAAGATCGATTGGTATCTAAACCTACCAAGGAACTCATGACATGATCACACTTGTATATATATTACCATTATTACGTATGTTTAATTGTTGTTCAATCATGCATGATCGAGGAAGATGTTGATATTTCTAGTTTTTCTACTTTCTACAAAAAGTTTTCCTTGTGGAAAATGTGTCAACCACATGTTCATATCCACGTACATAATATGGATGAGGAAAGATCCACATCTTTGGTCTGGCATGGCATAATTTTGGCACTTGATGCTCCCACCTTGTCAAAGTTTATGATTGAGTGGTGAAAATAAGGAAATTACTATTTACAAAAGTACTATGTAATCTATAAAACGACTGACTTTAGTACAAAATTAGTAACTACTCATCAAACTAGCGGTACTAATTTCTAAAATTTGAAAGCTACTTACTCTAAAATTAAATTGTATTAGAGCATCTTCAGCAGACTCTCTATTATAACTCATTAGCTAGTTTGAAGAGCTTAGAAAAAAATAGCAGCTATACCAGACTCTATATTATAACTCTATGATGACTTTTAGCTATCTCGCTAGTCAAATTTAGAGAACGTGAGAGCATATTCAGCAATGCTAGCCATATTTTAATTAAATTTTAGTCAAAATAGTTAAAAATTTATTTTGGCTAGCCACTTTAGAAATACGTCTGCATCAATTATCTATACTTTAACTTGATTTTAATTAAAAATACTTATTAAATGAATAAAAAATAGTTTAAATGCATATATAAATTATATATAATTACATATAAAGAATGTATTAAATTTAAATGTTTTAACTTTTAACTATCACGCTCTCCAAATTTGGCTAGCGAGATAGCTAAAAGTTATCATAGAGTTATAATAGAGTATGGTATAGCTACTATTTTTCGCAAAAAGCTAAATAGACTCTCCAAATTAGCTAAGGAGTTATAATAGAGAGTCTGCTAAACATGCTCTGATAGCTAAAAGTTAAAAAATTTAAATTGAAATACATTCTTTTATGTAATTATATATAATTTATATATACATTTAAGCCACTTTTTATTCATTTAAAAAGTATTTTAAATTCAAATCAAGCTAAAGTAGAGAGAACTGGTGCAAAATAACTTTTTAGCTATTTTAACTAAAATTTAACTAAAATATGGCTAGTATTGCTGAAAATGCTCTTAGTCCCAAACCCAAAATTTACTGCTCAATTGCCTCAATACAAATTCATTGTCCCCGACCTAAAGCTATGTTATTGTCCTAACACTTAAGTTACTATATATCCCTAAACCGAAAAGTCTCACAAATGTGATCCTAGCATCCTACAAATTCATGCAATGAAACAATAGAATGCATGTGTATATTTTGGGTTTGAGCTCTTTGAGTAGATTAAAATTCAAATACGACCAAAATTATGGTTCTGGTCCTTGGAAAGAAAATTATAGCAGGAAAGTATTAGAATCCTTGGCGCTTAAACCGGTCAAAAAAACCCTAGCTAGAATTTAAGCCCACATCTCCCTTCTTAAAATATGTACAACCAGAAAAATGATCTGTACACCCAAGTTTTAATAAATTTGGTGCGAAAAAATTATTCATAAGTGGGGGAGGAACCATAACATATCTCAATTCCCGCATAATAAACTGAATAAACAAGAAACAATTATATATATATATATATATATATATATATATATGTTTCTGTCAGAATCGGGAGACTCTAACAAAAACACAATAAAGATAGTTCGACACAAGGATTTATAGTGGTTCACCATGCCTACGGCGGGCATGGCTACGTCCACTTAAGAATATACTATGATCGGCCAATAAACCATCGGGATGGTTACAAGCGTAGAATAGCAAGTATCCAATTGTATCGATATCTAAGGGGGAAACCTTCTATTTATAAGCAAGGAAGGCTCCCTCCTTTACAATGTTTCCGATGTGGGATGCTGTTACACTTTTCCTACTCACGAAGCTTCTTGCGGAGCCTGGGGGAACGCCTTCCGGATGTGGCACCAGTGATCTTCCACTATGGAGAGACAGCCGAGGTGTCGGGCTATCGGATACATGCCGGAGTCGGGACCTATCGCGCCGGTTGGACGGTCTACGAGGTCGCTGACTATGCTTGGCGGTGCACCATATCTACTGTCAACAATATATATATATATATATATATATATATATATATATATATATATATAGTTTCTATCCAGAGCAAAGGTTCGTTTTGAACTTAACATGCGAAGTTCATTTTTTAGCTCACTTTTCAGTCATATTTTCAAATCTCCACCGTTCAGTATTTACAACCTAATGTATAGATCATTTATGCAAAATTTCATCTAATTTGGTGATGGTTTGAGGTTTCGTTAAGGTGATTTGCACGAACAGTTTATGTTGAACATCTTCAGTTTGTTAATTGATTTAATACAGTTTCGGTACCTTAATGATCACCAAATTAGATGAAATTTTGTATAAATGATCTATACATTAAGTTCTAAATACTGAACGGTGGAGATTTAAAATTATATCCGAAAAATGAGTAAAAAAAATAAACTTTGCACGTTAAGTTCAAAGCGAACCTTCGCTCTGGATAAGAACTGTATATATATACACACATACATACAGTTCCTATCCAAAGTGAAGGTTCGCTTTGAAATTAACGTGTGAAGTTCCTTTTTTGACACACTTTTCGGTCACATTTTCACATCTCCACTGTTCAGATGTTAGAACCTAATGTGTAGATTATCTATACAAAATTTCATCTAATTTGATGATCGTTTGAGTCTTCTTTATGATGATTTACACGAACAGTTCAAGTTGGACATATTCGTTTTGTTCATTGATTTAATATACCTTCAAGATCATCACATTGGATGAAAATTTACAGAGATGATCTATACATTATGTTTTAACATGTAAACAATGGAGATGTGAAATTGTGACCGAAAAGTGAGTGAAAAAAAGAACTTCACACGTTAATTTCAAAGCGAACATTCGCTCTGGATAGGGTATATATATATATATATATATATATATATATATATATATATATATTTGCATGAAAGGCTTTCTTGAAAGCATGGAGTGCTTTATGTGCAGCAAACGGAACACCAGCACTTGTAGTACCAATGGAGACAACATTCCTTTTGCAACCTACGAAATTCTCAGGTCCTTGCAAATCCAATGGCTCTAACCATGTTGAGGTATTAAAGAAGTTAATTAAGCAGATGATTTATGATTCACTACGCAAGCAAGATTACTTGTGTGTAAGCTTTAATAATATTGTTGAATTGGTGAGTAACAGATTTTGGGGAAAATTGAGGCACATAAAACTCTTCAAGAATGGAAAGAGTGTGAAGAAGAATCCTGGCAGCTCTTTTCAGAGGTGAACAACCCATTTGTTAATGGAAATATTGAAACAGGAGTGATCGATGGGAATGGTCTACCTTGGTGGACTGAGGTTAGACAACTTTAATTATTAACCATTTCTTTTATTTAGCTATTTATTTCTTCAGGCTAGTCTATTTCATTCATCAAAAGCTTTTATAAACTTTTAATAACTGACATGATCTAGGGTATATATATATATATATATATATATATATATATATATATATATAATGATCTCATTAAACCTCTTAATTATCAAGTAGGCTAAATGGTCTAAACAATGTCTTACATTTTTCATTTTCTAACTTTTAGTATCTCACGTTTTAAAAATTTTGTCTCACCTTTAAACCTTGTAATAACAGTAGTGCCTAGTGCCGTTACCTCCCTAACAAAGTGCAATTTTGAACTTTGACTGACCAATATACCCCTTTTTCCTTAAATAATTTTTAATTTTTTTTTTATTATTATTTTTTTTTTACTTACTTACTTACTTACTAAAACTTAATTACTTACCCACTCTTAGAGCTAGCCTTCAACATGCCATTTTTTTCACCTAAGGACTTCATGTCTAAGTGGTTACTATTCTGGCGGAATCATTGTTGTCTTAGTATGAAGAGTTTTTTATGTTCTAGTAAAGCAAGTCAACAATCTCAAATTCCAGTAAAGCTAACAAACTTTCATGGCGGATATGGGGGCACCAATTGAAAATTATTTATTCAAACATAAATACAGTTACATAACCCAGAGCCTCACTCTTATGTAAACAGCTAAAGCTACTCATAATTGAAAATTAAAATACAAACTTACTTGAAATTAAATCACACCACACCAAATGACTAGCAAGATACAGTGCTTCCAGACACTCTCTCACTACTCACTTTTATTCTACTATACACTCACAAGAACTAAACTTATAAAGACTTCTGGAAATCTCACTTCAATACTAAGTATCCTCTGCTTGCTCTCTCCTTGAATAAATTCTCTTGAGGGCTTCTCCCCTTTTTATGGGGGCCGGACTCCAAACTATAATTGAATTCCATTTTGAAGCTGGAGACATGTGGAATCTTATTGCTGATTAGATTTCAACCTTTTCCACTTTTGAAGGCTTATCTGCTTCTGTCAGCAACCACTTATTTCATATTTTTAAACGTTGCTTGTCGCTATGCGTCGGCAACCACTTATTTCTTATCTTACATAAAGTTGCATGTCGCTATGCGTTAGCATCTACTCAGTACTCCATTTTGTTGATAAGGTTGTGCAATTCCTCATCACACAAAGAGGCACCCGAGTCTGTGTACTCACCATCTGGTACCACACCATCATTCTCATATTCCATATCTGAGTCATAAGGAATTTTATGCTTTTGCTCATTTTCCAATTTCTCTATCCAAGTGGTGGTGGCCAAAGTCCTATCTATTTCACGTCTTTCTAAGGCCCTGTAAAATTCACAATTTTTCAGAGGGGGATGGTTATTGCTAGTAACCGTTATTTTTTCTCCACTTGCCAGAAGAGTGGCTGAACGATCTTTTTTAACCAACTTTTGTATATTGATTATCATCATTGCTTTCATCCTATAAAGCAATTTTTCAGAGGCCAGGTTTGGCTTGCCATTATTTGATGCTGAAGCATTTCTATATGTACGACCTTGAATTAGTCTGACATAATGATAAGGAGAGATATAACTCACTTGTCCTTCTTCAGTCGTCTATTCCGGAGGAGTTGAAATGAACTTCAACCTTAGAATGCATCATTTTGGTCTGACATTCTTAACTGCTTCATAGATTATCTCTGGAAGACCTTTCAAGTCCTCATTAGTTTTTGTCCAAAGGTTATGAACAAAACCATTTTCTACAAGCCAAAGCTTATGTTTTTGAGGATTCTCTGCTTGAACATCCACTAATATCTTCCATAGTATGGACCTGTTATAACTGATAAAGTTGGCTGGAGCGTTTTCCTATTCTCAAAATCTCCTAAGAGGTTATGAAAACGGAACCATTCAGCCTCTGATAAGGCTGCCATAGGGATTTTTGCACTCTCAGGATTCTCAAGATATGCTATCTTAAGATTTTTCTCAGTAGGTTGTTTCTTTTCTTCCTGATCGTAATTGTAGAGTTCTTCGGTCAATGCTTCAAGAGCTTGAAGGACAAGTGCTTCATTCTTTTCACGGGAAGCGGTCAGGATGTTATCCATAATAACCTTTTGGTTGAATTGTAAAATTATGCTTGTCCTGAACACTGTCCTTTCATAAATTCTCATTGGATGATTGAAGATCATCTTGATTCCGGTTACAACTGGTTGTTTACCCTTGAAGGCTGCTAGCCTATCAGATTTTACTTTTCTGTCTGCTGTTTGAAGGGTTCTTGCAGGTTTTCTTTGAAATCGGTCACTCATGACCGTAGTTCTAGGATGCTGTAAAAACTCATTTAAGAGTTTTCTTTCTTCTTCCTAATTAACTGACTGATTTTCATCCTATAAAGAATTTTTAGAGTTACCATCTCGATAATTTTCCCAATCTGCTGGATCTGGCTGAATTTCCTCTGAAACTTTGCTTGATTCTGCAGGGGAATATGACACTATCTATTGGTAACCTAGTCCATCGTGTAGAGGTCCTACTGTTTTGTCTCCACTTTTGTATCTTTCCCCCATAGTTTTTTCTTCTTTCTTCGATCCCTTTTCTGCAGGCATCGATCTTCTTCCTTCTTCAAGTTCTGGTCTTCTCCTTTCTTCAAGTTCTGCTCTTCTTCTTTCTCTCCTACTTCTTGGATTGTGACCTTCACTTCTTTCAAACATCGCCATTTCTCTTGAAGAGCGTCAGACAGATAATTCTTGTCTCCTGCAACCATTTCAACATCATATTTATATTGAGCTAAAAACATCTGCCATCTAAGAACTCTTCCTTTATCGGCTGCATCTGTCAATTTATGATTCTTGAAGTTTTTTACTTTTTTATTATCAGTTCTAACCAGAAACTTATTTCCTAAAAAAGCTTCTTCACCCTTAATGTATTTTATCAGGGCTAGTACTTCTTTATCTCCCGTGGAGTAATTTAATTATGCATGATTGAATTTTCCTGACAAGAATTTACAAATTTTTTTCTTGATTTGTATCTGGCGTGACCGACAAAACTACTCATGCCCAGTAATAATCATTTGCATAAGTCTGCAAAACGATCAAGTCACCTTCTTCGGGTAACTGCATAGGAGGAAAGTGCTTTGTGAGTTCTTTAATTTTCTTAACGGTGTTGTTATCATCCATTGTAAGGGAACCTTTTTTTTTTAGCTTGTCTTTGGAGAGAGAAGAGTTGTGAGTCCACTCACTTGAAGAATAAAATCTATCGCAAAGTTAACAACTCCCAAAAATCTCTGAAGAGATTTTGCGTCTGGGATATTGTCAGGGAACTGGCTACACTACCAGAAAAAAGGCTTTTCCCGACGAAATAAAAAAAAACGGCCGACGACTAAAAATTTTCGTCGGTAATTCCATAGAATAGCCGACGATTTTATTTTTTGTCGGTAGAAAAACAAAATCGTCGGCCATAGTTTGGGAATAGCCGACGATCCTTTTTTTTCGTTGGTATAAACAAAAATCGTGGCTATATTCAGATTTCAGTCGACGATTTGGATTTTCGTCGGCCTTTCTGTGAAACATTAGCCGACGAAAACTTTTGAAATTTTGGCTGACGAAATTGTCATTTTCGTCGGCTATAAGTCTATATATTTTCAGATATAGACAGCAGCTGCTCATTTAAAAAAAATAAAAAAAAATGGGAGAAAGAGTGTAAAATCTGTGGGTATTGTTGAAATCCGTCCTCTCTTACATTGTGGAGCTATATATAGGTACGTATATGTGTATATATGTTGATTTTGAGTTTTAGTTGAGTTGATTTTGAGTTTTACTGATTTTGATTTAGTAAGTGATTTTTTGTTTTGTTGTTGTTGTAGTGTTAGAATGTATGTATATATGTTGATTTTGAGTTGTAGTTGAGTTGATTTTAAGTTAGAGTTTAATTATGTGTTTTAATTTGATGTTATTTTAATTAGTGTTAAAAATATATATATATATATATATATGTGTGTGTGTGTGTGTGTGTGTGTGTGGAGTTTAATTATATATATATATATATATATGTTAATTAATGGTTGTTGATAGTGTAATTAACTTAAATAATGGTTGATATATAGTGTAACTTAAATAATGGTTGTTAATGGTATATATATATATGAGTTGATGTTGATAATAATATATATTGTAATGTAATTAATTATTAAGGATTTATATATATATATGTATGTGTTAATTAATTTCTTATTAATTAAAGTTATATATATATATATATATATATATATATATATATATATATATTATTTTTAGGCTATATATGGATCCGGATAAGAGTTGGATTTCGCATGACTGACGATACACTACAGGAGTTGTGAATTTTTTGCAGTTCGTCGAGGAAAATACAAACGGGAATGAATACCATTATTGCCCGTGCAATAAATGTAGGTGTCGCAGTGATATGTGTCGATTTCCGATTAGGACAGTATGGGAGCACCTAAAGAGTAATGGGTTTTGGCCGAAGTACACACGTTGGATATATCACGGTGAGCCATCATTAGATGGATCGCATGATCATGGGCAGTTTTTTTAGGCGGGCAGTAGTAGTACATCCAACGATCCAACAATGGCATTCGTCAACGACGTGTTTCCTTTTGAAAGCGGTGTACGTGGGGAACAATATATGCATGACCCGGTGCAGCCCTTCCCACAAGTTGTCAACACTGCTGCCTTTGACAAGTACAACAAACTGATTGCATTGCAACAGACCCCTGTGTCTTCAAGTTCTGAGAAGACAGTTCTTGAAAGTGTGATGGAGGTAATGAAGATTAAAGTCGAGGCAAAATCGAGCATCAGGCAAGTGGATGAATATCTACAGTACACTTCTTCGTTGTTGGAGGAGGGTCATCGTAATCCTACCAATCACCGTAAGGTCCGAAGTATCCTCAAAGATCTAGGGCTTTCCTACATTAAGATCCATGCATGCGCATTTGACTGCGTTCTCTTCTGGGGTAAAGATGCAGAAGGGAATGACCTTGCTAGCCTTGACGCATGTCCGATATGTCAGTCTGACCGATATAAGTTGACGGGAGCAGGCAATAGGAAACCTGTGAAAGTGCTTCGGTATTTTCCTTTGAGAGATAGGCTTGAGCGGTTGTACATGTCAGAAACCACCGCAAAAGCTATGAGATGGCAAGGTGAGCGGGACGCGGGAGACGCAGATATCATGACACACATCTCTGACGGAGCGGCTTGGAAGCATATAAACAATGAGTTTCCTCATTTTGCGTCAGATGTCAGAAACGTCAGGCTCGGGCTCTCAACCGACGGGTTCAACCCTTTTGACACCATGAGTCTTTCATACAGTATATGGCCGGTGGTTTTGGTACCTTACAACCTTCCTTCGTGGATGTGCATGAAGAAGGAATATAATATGTTGACGTTGTTGATTCCGGGACCTAGTTACCCAGAGAAATGTCTCGATGTGTATATGAGACCATTGATTGAAGAGCTTAAGGTATTGTGGGACGTTGGTCATCCCACTTTTGACAAGTACAAGGAGGAGACGTTCCAGATGCATGCCATGGTTATTGGTACCATCAGTGATTTTCCTGCTTATGGGATGTTGTCGGGCAGCGTTGTTAGGGGATACAAGGCTGTCCAGAGTGCCTCAGCGATTATGGGAGCACCCCTCATTGCAACAAGATATGCAGAATGGGTCATCGTGTATTCCTTCCGGCGGATCACCACTGGCGTTACGAGTCCGCCGCATTTGATGGAACCGAAAAACACGGTGGTCCTCCCAGAAGATGGACGGGAAGAGAAATTTTAGCAGTGCTTAATGAGTACGATTTTGGGCCCCTCAGCAATCATCCTGATATTGTAGCGGAAATACCTGAAAAAACTGAGGAGTACAAATTCTGGACACATAAGAGCATATTGTGGGAACTCCCGTACTGGTGTGAGTTGCTGATCCGTCACTTCCTAGACGTTATGCACATAGAAAAAAAATGTTTCTGAAAGTGTGGTGGGCACAACGCTGAACTTGGAGGGGAAGACGAAAGACGGTCCTAAGGCTCGCACTGATCTGCAAAACATGAATATCAGAAAACAATTATGGTTGAAACAAGGGAAGAGAAAAATGCCTCAAGCTCCTTAAACAGTCAAGCCTGAGCATAAATCAGAAATTTTCCATTGGATAAGTCGGGCCAAGTATCCTTCAGGCTTTGCTGAAAATATAGCCAAGTGTGTGAACAGACAATTCAACAATCTTTACGAGTTGAAAAGTCATGACAATCATATCCTGCTACAACGTCTCTTCTCTGTTTTTATTCGACCGTTCCTTTCCCGTCACGTTGTGGAGCCGTTAGTAGCGTTGGTAAGATTTTTTCAGAAGGTATGCACACGGGAAGTGAGAAAATCTGACCTCCGTGAAATGCAACAAGACATCGTTCATATCATGTGGAAATTTGAGATGATATTTCCTCCAAATTTTTTCGACATCATGCCTCACCTCATGATCCATCTTCCTCTGCAGTTGTTGCTTACCGGTCCTGTGCACTTCACTTGGATGTATCCGATGGAAAGGTACGTATTTTACACCTTATGTTAATTTCCTCATCAATATATGTGATTTAGTATTAATGTATTATCATAACACTTTAAAAACTTGATTTATAGGCAACTTGGACAATACGGTGATTTTGTCCAAAACAGATCCGCACCTGAAGGATGTATAGCTGAAGCATATATTGCGCACGAGTGCGTCACCTACATGAAGCTGTATTTAGGAGCGTTACAGGAAAGCATACCGGAAGATGTACCTTCACAGTTCAATTTTTCCATACTCTCCGATGATGTTGTACTCGGTGGAAAAATACCAGTTTCCTACAAGTTGAAAGATTATGAGGTAGCCATTGCACATTGGTGGGTACTAATTAACTGTTTAGAAGTTCAGTTTTGGAAGAACATGCATCTAAACTGTGAACAAGTAGGAGGTGATCTCGATTACCACAACCGGACATTCACAGAGTATTTCGGCCGCTGGGTACGTAACTTCAACATTATTCTATACGTATTTATATATTATTGTGTATAATTATTCATATTTATAGTTGATTCTGATGGTTGCAAATGGACCTTATTAAAAATGATAATCACCCAAATTGGTCGCACGAACTCAGACTTCTAGCGATGTAGCCGGTCTATTCAAAAGTTTATGTGATGTGCAAGGTGAATGGTGTGTTATTTCGATGTGAAGAGAGAGACATCAGACTGAAAACACAAAATTCAGGGGTTATGGCACATGGTGGGGATGATGGAGTTGACTATTATGGTGTTCTTCATTCAGTTGTGGAACTGCATTATGGGGAAGGCATGAAAGTGCACCTTTTCAAGTGTAGATGGTTTGACACACGGCCGCAGAGCATGAAAACTGATCAATATGGCATAACTTCTGTGAACACTAGTACATCATGGTATGAGGATGACCCGTTCGTTTTAGCCACATGGGTGAAACAAATGTTTTATCTTGATGATCTCGCCAAGGGTGACCCGTGGAAAGTAGTCAACACTATCCACCATCGCAACATTTACCGGGCGTCTACACTTGGAGTGGCTGAAGAGAACGAGGTAGGTGGCACCGCGTATCAAGAGCCCAACTCAAACGGTATTCCTGACTCCTCTTTTATTCGCCTAGACACGCCGGTGCGAATTCGACGTGAAGAGCCACTGCTTGTTGATGTTTATCCAAATGAAGAAACTAATGAGGACTCTAGTGGTGAGGAAAGACATAGATTACCCCTATCAAGCAATTCAGAAACCGAAGAAGACTCATCCGATGATTCCGATTACAATCCGACGGATTAAGTAATTTAGATGATGTAATCCTTTCATTTGTAATCCACTAATTTCTAATGAACGAGCGTGGGGATTAACCTCCCAGCTAGGCTGGGTTCCAAACCCCTTAAAAAAAAATTTGAAATATGTTGACTGCTGGCTTTCTGTTTTCTTGATGTAAAATTTTGGTTATATATGAACAGGAAATAGGAATATGAGAGGTGTAAACCTA
Source organism: Potentilla sterilis (assembly GCA_963682095.1). NCBI lineage: Eukaryota > Viridiplantae > Streptophyta > Magnoliopsida > Rosales > Rosaceae > Potentilla > Potentilla sterilis. The sequence continues at coordinate 44,540,247 of OY821754.1, forward strand.
CTGATTTTTTTTTACCTTTTTCATATAATAGCCGACGAAAATTTGTTATTTCGTCGGCTATACTCAAAATAGCCGACGAAAAATTCATTATTTTGTCGGCTATAACTATATTGAAAAATACATATTTTATTTTAGACAGAAAAAGACAAAAGAATAGCTGACGAGTACGAGTTTCTCGTCGGCTATGATTTAAAAAACAAAAAACAAAAAATGACGATATTCTATTTTCTATCACTAACGATAAACCATTGCTTAATCCTTCAAATGCAAAAATGTTGTGAAATAAGATATGACCGAAATAATGAAATACATTCAGGGGTTGAAAAATGACAAGATTCCGATAAAATCTGTGTGCCGAATGTTGCGGTTAACTTTTGCCTTGATTCCTTCATTCAAGTCTATCGTCTTGACCAACTCATCCATTTTTTTCATTTCAGTCAGAGGGTTTCCAGTCCTTCGAGACAGAGTACAGTTTTCGGTGCAGATAAACAGCACTGCCAACTGAACTTTGCTTGAACTTCTTTGCCAGCTGTTTTTTGTTTCATATAATAGCCGACGAAAATTTGTTATTTCGTCGGCTATAACTATATTGAAAAATACATATTTTATTTTACACAGAAAACGACAAAAGAATAGCCAACGAGTACGAGTCTCTCGTCGGCTATGATTTAAAAAAAAAAAAACAAAAAATGACCATATTCCATTTTCTATCACTAACGATAAATCATTGCTTCATCCTTCAAATGCAAAAATATTGTGAAATAAGATATGACCGAAATAATGAAATACGTCTACGGTTGAAAAATGACAAGATTCCGATAAAATCTTAGTGTCGAGAGATGCGGTCAAAGGTTTTATTCCTTCGTTTCCCTAATGGTAGCGTTACCTTCGGTAAATATTTTGAGGAAAATTTTTATACGATTAGTTGCATCTCATCGATTTGAAACTATTATATGTTGAAGGTCAGGCCAAAAAACGTCATTTAGACAGTCCAATTACCATTTCTAAGCGTTTAGAGGTTTGACTCTCCCGGTTGACCGTTCCGATCGAGCCTTTAACGTTGTCAGCTGAAGTTGGATTTTTTTCCATACATGTATTTAATCTTAACGGTGATATCTGACGGTTGGAATAGATTTTCTAAACTTTTAGATTCAAACTCAGAACATATGCACTAATGTTCCTTAACTTGTTTACTAAGTGTTTAAGTGAATGTATAGTTTCAAATAGTTACTATACGTAGACTCTTCAAATGCAAAAATGTTGTGAAATAAGATATGACCGAAATAATGAAATATATCTACGGTTGAAAAATGACAAGATTCCTATAAAATCTGTGTGCCGAATGTTGCGGTTAACTGTTTTTTACTTTCGTTTTCCTATGGGTAGCCTGACGTTCGTTAAATCAATTTTGTAAAATTTTTATATGATTAGTTGCGTCTCATTGATTTGAAACTATTATCTGTTGAAGGTGAGGCAAGAAACCGTCGTTTAACTAGACTAATTTCCGTTTTTAAGCGTTTAGAGGTTTGACTTAGTGGTTTGACCTATAGTTTAGCCGACGAAAATTATATGTCGTCGGCTAAACTCTTGCGATTCGCGCCTTTTTATTGTCCGCCGTTGGATGGCTCAGATCCGACGGCTGTTGATTTTCCAAAGTATAGCCGACGATGTTCATATAATAGCCGACGAAATCTTTTAAATCGTCGGCTATTCTCTAAGTTTAGCCGACGAAAATTATATTTCGTCGGCTAAACTCTTGCGATCCGCGCCTTTTTATTGTCCGCCGTTGGATGACTCAGATCAGACGGCTGTTGATCTTCCAAAGTATGGCCGACGATGTTCATAGAATAGCCGACGAAATCTTCTAAATCATCGGCTATTCTTTCTGCTATAAATCTGAAAGTCACTTTCTCTCCGACTTTTTTCTCTCCTCCTCCGAAAAAACTCCTCCTCCGCTCCTCAAATCGGCCGCTCTCCTCCTCCAATCCGCCGCTCTCGTCCTCCTCCTCCTCAAATCGGCGCCGGCCAGATCCCCTCCTCCTCAATCCGGCCTCCTCCTCCTCCTTCCCCTCCTCCTCCGGCCGGCCTCCTCCTCCTCCGCCAAAACTGATCCCGAAGGTTTTTTTTGGTGTTTTTTTTTTCAATTTATTTTAATTTTATAATTTAGGTATATAATTTAGATATTTAAGTGTGTGTTAAATTGTTATATATATTGGTTATATGTATAAATTATTAGATTAATTATATATATAAATTTGTAGATTAATTATATAAATTGTTATATATTTGTTAATATTGGTTATATGTTAATGTATATTTTAATTGTTATATATAAATTGGTAGCCTAATTATATAAATGGTTATATTTATGTTAATATATAAATGGTTATTTGTATGTATATATATGTTAATGATGAAATATAGTTATATTTGTATATAAATAGTTATATTTATGTTAATGGTTAGTATTATTTAAAATTAGTTAAAATTTAAATATTAATTTGTTAGTATGTTTTAAAATATGTTAGTATTATTGGTTATTATATTAATTAGAATTTTTTATTTAATGTAATATAATTTAATATTAATTAATGTATTAATGCCTCAAGCTGCAGATGGCCGATGCATTTAGACAGTTATTCGGAGGCCGTCGTTCCAGATCTAGGGGTTCTGGAAGTTCTGGCAGATCCGGAGACTCCGAGAGGACCCTTAGCCAGCCTGAGAGGACCACCAGCCAGCCTCAGAGGATCGATTCATCCTAGCCGCGGAGGAGTGTGAGCAGCCGGCACCAGACCCTTTTATCGGCGGGGTGGCCGTCGAGCAGTTAACGTCCCCCTCTCCGGCCAGATCCTCCGAGATGTAGTACGCAGCTATTTCAGGACAATATAGCTCCAGACGTTCATCAGGTTCGTATGCCTGAGATTCATCGGGAGCCGATGACGAGTCCTGCGTCGTCTGCTGCTGACTCTATTGAGGGGTCTACTCTCCCTAATCAGCTGTACCTGCCATACAACATTCCTGCCATACCCGAGGTCGACGAGCGTGGTGTGCCCATATGGCCGGATAGACCTCAGTACGTGAGTGTTGCGGAGGCATACCATCATGAGCTATTTGAGAGACCTGAGCTCCTGATTTTGGCAAGATTAAAAGGAAAGTCGACAGACGGGTCATTTGATTTTATTAATTAAATGTTTTATTAAAATTAACGCACTAATATTTAATTTTATTAACCAATCGTCGTTTATGTGATAGGGACAGCCGCTAGCAGTTCAAGCAGGAATACGAGAGGTGTCATATGTTTTGATACGCTTAGGAAAACTGTTGAGAGCAGGGGGAGGATCCAGATCAACGAACCCCCTAATCAGGATGTTCAGGGGAAAAAACGCCGCGATTACGCGGGTTGCGTGGGGGCACTAATTAGGGATAGAGTCCCTATGTTGTGGACACAGTAGGCTGATGTGCCGGAAGAGATCAAGAGGGAGGTCAACAATGCGGCGTCGGTGAGTAATTTAAAAAACTTAATTTCTTTATCGTAATATTTAATAATTTTCGGTATTGTTATAATTTTAAAACTAATAAAATATTATCTTTCAGGCATACTTCGAGATTGCCAAACACAAGCAGGCTTGGGCGTACGCGATGCAGAACTCGAGGTACGTTGGGAATTCCTCATCTTATAATTTGAAATATTTTATGATATTAATAATATTTCTAATGCACTTTTGTTTTTTCCGTAGGTTCAAAGAGTGGAAGAACGAGCTCCGTACCCGCTTTACCGAATACGACAAACATGGTCGTATGGGTACTCCAAGAGAGTTCATGTTCAGAGAGTACGAGTGGCGTTGGTTGAAGACAGTAGACTTCAACAACTCAATTATGCAGGTAAATACTAAACTTAACTATAAATGTTTATTTTGTTAACATTTTAATTATTAGTTTAATTATTTTATAATTATTACACTAATATTTTTTGATGCATTTTTCTAATATTTTATTATTTGTTTGAAGGAACGGTCTCGGATAAACTCTGCGAACTGCCGCCGTAACACAACCCCCCATCATGGTGGTTCTAGGCCATTTTCACAATATCAGGAGGAGGCGCTTAGAGATCATCATGATAGCAACCCGTACGTAGAGACGTTTAAGAAGGCTTATCCATTAGCGACATAACAGCTTGTAAGTCGTTGATTACGATTTAAAAATTTTAATTATTAATTTTACTTAATTATATATTTGTTAGAATATTAACTATTTTTTTTTCCCGTTCAATTAGGAGAGGGTGAACCGGGCCGAAGAAGAAGTGTTGCAGGAAGTAGTTCGGGAGACACAACCGAACATTTCAGAGGAAGATCTGCAAGAAGCCCTGAGGCAGGTCGACCGATCGAATGTCCAAACTGCAGCGAGGATATTCGACGCAGCCTTCCCACAACAGTCAAACGACTACTACTGCCGAGGTTTGGGAAGTTATGGAATAGGGGTCCTAAAGACCACTAAGGGAGCTCAAAAGAAGGGAGGCGAGGACACCCAACAGATGAGGGGGGAAATGCAGAGATTGACAGAAGAAAATGAAAGATTGGCGGCCCAGTTCCAGAGATCACAGGAGTAACAACGCAGAACACAGCAGTAGCATTTGGAAATGTCCAGTTGGCATGCTGAATGCGAGAGAATTCGGCGACAGAACTACGCCGGCCAACAAAACTGGTGGTATGCTATGTTCGCGGCACAACAACAAGGCCTTGAACCCTCGCCCCCGTTTGAGCCGTTAGATGAACCTCCAATGCCTCAACCTCCCGAGTTCATTTAGCAGGATGACGAGTATGATGGACAGCAGGATGCTGGGGATGACGTGGTGGACTTTAGTGCTTTAGGTGATGATTAGGGTTATATTTTATGTATATTAGAACAAATTAAATAAGTCATTTAGACGTGTTTCTTGTTGGTGTAAATGCATGGATTGTCATTGTGAATTGTAGGTTGCTTGGAATGGTAATTTAGAAATTAATTTAATTTTTTGCCCCAAAATGTAAGAATAGCCGACGATATTGGCATTATTTCGTCGGCTATAAGTGCTATAGCCGACGATTTTTACCAAATTTCGTCGGCTATAACTTTTATAACCGACGAAAATCACATTATTTCGTCGGCTATAACTAATTAATGCCTTTAAAATTTTAATATATTCCGACGAAATAACCGACGAAATAGATGAAATCGTCGGCTATATTTTAGAACAAATAGCCGACGAAACAGAAGATATCGTCGGCTATAGTTTACGATATCGTCGGCCATACTCGAAAATATCCGACGAATTTCGTCGGATATTTTGCTAAGGTTTGGTCGACAAAATGAATTTTCGTCGGTGATAATTTTGGAATGGCCGACGATTTCGTTATTTTCGTCAGCCATTCATTTTACCGACGCCCTTTTACCGACGAATTATAGCCGACGAAAGTTTCGTCTGTAGAAGGAATAACTGACGAAAATTTGGCATAGTAGACGAAATTTTTTTCGTCGGCTATTCTGTCCGATCCAGTAGTGCTAATTTTCTTCACAATATGTTCTTGAAGGCGAATTTCTCCATCTTTGACATGTATGCCAAGAAAATCTATTTCTCCTTTTATGAGATGAGTCTTCTTCTGACCAACAATGATTCCCTTTTGAACCATAAGCTTGCAAATTTGCTCAAGATGTCTCAGGTGCTCATTCATAGATTTAGAAAAGACAAGAATGTCATCAATGTAAACTATGCAAAAGTCTGAGTATGGCTTAAAAATGTTATCCATCTTTCGTTGAAAGATAGATAGTGCTTGTTTAAGTCCAAATGGCATTACTAGCCATTCGTAGTGTCCTTGAGTAGTTTCAAAGGTTGTCAAGGCAATGGAATCAGGGTACATCCTAACTTGCCAAATGCCTGACTTTGCATCAAATTTTGAGAAGATTTTGGCTCCTTTCAATTTGTTGATGAGGACTCTTACCTATGCAATTTGATAGCCATCTTTGACTGTTTTCTTATTGACATCCCTGTAATCTATCACCATTCTTGTTTTTCCTCTCAATTGCTTTGTATGGTTTCTAACCAAGAATGCTGGAGCATGATGAGGGCTATCTGAGGGTCTAATTAGTTTCTTTTCAAGAAACTTTTGGATATGACTTTCCATTTCTTTCCTATCTTCATCCCTGTAATGAGGGATGGCTTTGACATGGCATATTGCATTTGCATCATGCATTTTTAGCTGACAATATAACAGGTCTCTTTCCCAGTATAGCTAGGGATCTTCACTGATTATGGGTTTCAGTAGGTTTTCTATTTCAACAAGATTTGGAACTTTCTTTTGTTCTATCTTAATAACGTATATATTTAGATTGTGCTCTTTGATGAATTTTTCTTCACCATCAGAGCTTTCTGAATCTTGAAGTTTTACCTCTGATTCTGAGTCTTCTAAACTCATTGCTTCATTTGGTGTGATTTCTTGGTACTTTTGAAATGCCAACACCGGTTGCACAACCGGTTTAAAATGTGGTTTATGATCACCACGCTTTGCTGGCGACTTCTGATATTGTTCTGTGAATCTTTTACTTGCAATGCTAACGGCATCAAGTAGTCTAGATTCCCAGTAGAACTTATTATTCTTTTCAAACTCAATCATTTCTAAGGTTTGCACTATCTTTTGCTGAAGTAGGAAGTCATTTCCTATAAGCATATCAGCACCTTGAGTTTCACACTGCCAGATTCTTAGGAAGATAAAAGTTCTTCCACCTAAGGATATTCGGACATTTCTAGCAAAATGGCTCATAAAGATTTCTTTATCTCCCATCCCAATTCCAATAACAGTTTTGTCAGACGTTTCCCAATATTCTTCAGGAATAGCATATCTCTTGGTTAAACTATATCCTGAACCATTATCTACAAATGCATGTAGATGATACTTTTTATATTCAGGAAATTTCAGGCCAACTGTGATATAGTTACTTTATATACTTGTCTGAACCTGTTTTACTGGTTGGATTGTATTTTTAGTAAAAACTATGAAAGGATTGACATTCCTCTCATTCTCCTGAGGAGAATCATTTTTTTATTTTTCTACTGTTTTCTTAAGAGGTCTCTTACTCTTTCTGCTATTCCTCCAACAGTAAAATACTGGAGGGGATTTTCTTCAAAGGATTGTGCTACTACATTATTCAAGGGTTCTGGTAACTTTTTGTAGTATGTTCTGACAAGATCGTCATTTTCTAAATCTCCGATTGTGCAGAAATAATTCTGGAATTCGTTTGTATATTCTTCAAAGTATCTCATATTGCAGATACTTAGTTTCTGAATATTTTCTCTAGCTCTTTCTTTAGACTGCTCACTATGCCCAGTTATATGTCCACAAAATTGTGCATATATGGGAATAGAAAAATCCAATGGATTATTAGTCTTAACTAGCTTGATTGCCCAATCAGCTCATTTAGAGCTTCTCTTAAAGGAGTTGTACCATTTCTGGACTATTCCAGTTAAGGTCGACTCATAGTATGCATGTGCATCCTCATAGGCGTATTTGGACAGAATTAACGCTTGAGTTAGCTTTAACCTTGCAACCCAATGGTCTATGGCTTTTGTTTTGTCTCTTACTCTATCTAGATCTAGATAGACACCTCTTTCCGAGTCTGTTTGTCTTGGTTCTGTAGGAATGTACTTCTGAGAGCTTCGCTCTCCATTCTTCCATGTAGGCGCTTGCCATTTAGGAAATTTGATATTTTCTTCTCTAATGATCTTAATAGGAATATTTGTGATGTTTTGGATTATAGTATGCCCTTCTTGGGGTACCGATTGGCTATTGCTTGTTTCTGCATCCATGGACGTTGTACCTGATTCTTCTGTGGCAGCCTGATCCGGCAGTATTTTTCTTTTATTTCTTCCAGTTTGGATTACAGAAATCTTCTTCATGATTTTTTCTAAGTTCTCTATGGAATCACAAGTCTCTGCTTGTGCATATAGTTCTTTTAATCCTTCTATCTTAAGCATTCTTATAGGCCTTTTTGAGTGTTCTTCTTCGAAAGACTCTTTAGGAACTACCCCTAAAATGCTTGCTTGCTCATAATAAGCAAATTAATACCTATGGAACTGAAGACTTATTTTTCCTCCCATGTCTTCATAGATAGATGCATTTGAGCTTTGTATTTGCCTTTCAGGAGGTGCTAAATTCCATTCCCTTGAGAATGTTACTTCATGCCATTTGGTGACATGTTTCTGTTGATAATTGTTTTGCGGGTTGGTGAGGACAGATGTAGTGATTCCAGGGCTAGTTAAGAACCTGGTGTTTGGTGTCACGTTGGAACTCATCAACTTATAATAAATTCTATAATAAACAGCTAGTTCCATCATGCCTTTCTTCATGGAAATCCCATATGTTTTGATGCTTGATAAGAGCACAATGTGCGACGTTATTAATGTGTATTATCCCTTATTTATGCTTTGTTATGTCTATTTAGAGTAAGATTGAGTCATAATTTAGTTTAGTGTCATGTTGGTAGAGTTTTGGAGAAAGTGTGCTTAATAATCAGAAAAATGACTACGTATAGAAATCTGGAAATAAAGTAAAATATGTCTTTTTCGTGATTTTGAGGCTCGTGCTAAACTGATCTATCCTTTTCCAAATTTGATGAAATTTGGTATGCATATAATTGGGAAGCTAAAGTGTATTATGTCAAAATTTCAAATCAATCGGAGTTCGGGAAGTCACCCAAATGAAGGCTGCAACTTGGCCGTTTGAGCAAACCAATCCAGGGACTACCAGGATTTTCCTGGGACTGTGTCCTGACTTCCAGAATTTCTGTGGGACACATCGCTTGGAACCAAAGAACGTGCTATACACCGTTGGAAAGCTCTACGAGTCTAGCTTCTCTGAGACTTGGAATCGCATCAATTGAAGCTCTGAGGAAAAATTTATGTCGGTTTGAATGCACGAAGGTCAAGTCTGCCGAAAGAAGAAAACCTAAACCGAGTTCTACATGGATTTGGCTTACGAATGTGGACTGAATTCCATCCTTTGTGCAAGATTTTTGGCTGAATTAATTCATGGAAAACTTAAAGAGATATTGCTCAATTATTCAGCCATTATCTTGGGAATTTTCGGCAGAAAATAGAAGAAGAAAATCGCAACAAATCCTGATCAAATTCGGCAGAATTCCTATGCACGTCATCCAACTTCCACGGACTCTCCCGGACAGCTCACAATGAATCTGAATTCGAGCCTTATATGGATAGAAAGCTACGGGAGTCTAGTTTCCAACCCAACTGTAATCACCTTAATATCTATTTTCTAGAGAAAGATATTCCATAATCTTCACTCGAAGGTCAAATCTGCCAGCAGGATTAGTTTGAGAAAAACTAGGTTTTGTAAACCCTATCTGCCTCCCTTGCCTCTATAAATACCACATCTGAAATTCAGAAAATCATCTTCTCTTCCTCACATAAACTTGCCGAACCTCTGCCAAAATATCTCCATAAATCTTACCAAGAACAAGGCCGAATCATCTCCACCACCTTTCTACAAAACCTTTCCAATCATCATCACCAATCCTATTGCCGATTCCTTCAACAAGGTTGTCATTAAGATTGTAATATTTCAATGGCTTTGATTTCTTTGTATTTAAACATTATTTTGTCTATGAAATATGTTTGGATTCTTGGTTTTATTTTCGATATTGTTAATTTTATATGGGATTTCCGAATCTTTGTAATAATTGTTTGGTTATTTCATGTTTGATTACCGATTTATGCATGTGATTTGATTAAATATGTATGATGGGCAGTAGGATTTTGAATGCTTTCTTGATTTAATTAGGTTTATTTCCTTAATTCGTGTGCAACCGAAGGAGACGTCTAGATGCATTCGAAAGGCCATGAGTATTATCTAGGTATTGAATTCACTTGCCGATTTAATACATGTTGGATCATACGCATGTTATGTTTTAATATGTATTTATCTAAGGGCTAGAGTAATTCTGGAAATTTACATGTCGATGTGAGATGAGTGACGCCATACTTGCTAACATGTTCCAATTCGACATATTGTGCTTATGTGCTATTTGTGTTTAATTTCTACGCATTGTGTTATTAAACCGATTAGTACCATGTTTAGGATTACACGCATGTTGTATTCTAAATACTTGTGATGTTTTGAATAATTAGAATAACCGCATTGGCTCTAATTAAATTGGAACTTAATTGATCTTGAATTCGATATTTGCTGCTGCCCCTATTGCTTGTTTTAATTTCATTGCATGTATAATGAGATTTGTGTCTTGTGATTGTGTGAAAGGTGATGATCAATTGTAGATAATAATTTAGGTTTTAGAATTTGTTAAAATTCAGTAGGTAATTAATTATAAAAATCGACAACACCCCCTTAAAGTACAACATTTTGTGTGATTGAAATGCCCTTGATTTCCCCGGATAGAACGATCCCTACTTGTCCTAACTACAATTGACAAAAGAAAGGTATTATGTGTATGAAGTTGTTTTGCAGGTACTTTGTGCTTGGATAACACCTCCATCAATGCTCAATCTCAAACAGTGGGCTGCATCACTCAGATGAGTGGTGAAATTTGGAAAGACATTAAAATATGCAACCTAGTTGCATAGTGAGGCTTCAACTGTCCCTAACAGACTCTTCTTGAAATCCGTTCTCTTGTCATCTTGTAAGATGCACAGGACTGAACAATCTATTACATCTCTCGCTAAGAGTTTTATTGATACTTGAACTGCACCAATCTGCATGTAGGAATATTTTTTCTGGAAGGCTTCACTCACTTCTTTTGGAGTAATTAATCTGATATCTGTTTCGCCACCTGTTGCTGGGACTGTTAATTCTAAGGAATTTTACTCTCAACAGTATCTCACGTTTCTCTGTTTCTAAGCTTTGGTGTCTCACGTTTCTAAAACTTCATATTGGTATCTCACCTTTTGATTTTATCCTAACACCAGTACCTAGGACTATTAACACCTTAACAGAGTTAATTATGCTATCTTTTTGCTCCTTAACTGACCATACTACCCTCTTTCCTAAAATATATTAAAAAAAAATTTTAATTTTTTTTTAACACTTATTTGCTTACTAAAACCTAATTACCTATCCCTTCTAAGAGCTAGCCTTTAACATGCTAAATTCACCTAATGACACTCTGTCTAAACGGTTACTATTATGGCAGAATCAATGCTGTCTTAGTCTTGGACAGTTCCTTAAGTTCTAGCAAACAAATAAATCTGGTTTCTTAAGTTCTAGTTAAGAAGTAAACGACTAACAAAAATTTATGTCTCAAATACCACTCCTAGGAGGTAGTCCTCCACCTGGGGTTTGAGAAGTTTTAACAAAACAAGCAATCTCAAAGACCACTCTTAGGCGGTACTCCGCCACCTGGGGTTTGAGAAAGTTTGAAACTGAAATTTCGCAGATATGGGGAACACCAACTGAAATTTATTTATTCAAACATACATACATATACCTAACCCAGAGCCTCACTCTTGGGTAAACAGCTAAAAGCTGTTTAGCTACTCATAATTATGATACAAACTTACTTGAAATTAAGAACACTCTACACCAGATGCTTAGTAAGATACAGTAGCACACTCAGTAGTACACTCTTAAAATACTCACAACTAACTCACTCTATTTACAGACACTCACAATTTTCTGAAAACCCTCTCTCTTTTCTCTTCGAATTTTCTTCTCTTCTTCGAATTTTCTTCTTCTCCTCGAATGCCTTCTTCAGAGGGTTTCCTCTCTTTTTATATGAACCGGACTCCAAACTCGAATTCATTTCCGCTGAATTTGAGGACAGGAGGAATCTTATCTTAACTAAAGATACTTCTAGCTGTCTTCCACTAAGCTAAAGTTACTTGTCTTCAAGTCTCGGCAACTACCACGTGTAAAATGACACCCTCCACTTAGAAAAAGTAATTTGTCTTCATGAGTCGGCACCTAGTATTCCATCATGTTGTTGATATTAATTATAGAGTTCTTCATCATGAAACGATGCCCCTGTATTGGAGCATTCTCCTTCTTCCTCAGGTTCCATGTTTAAGTCATATGGCACCTTATGTCTCTGTTCTTTTTCAACCTTTTCTATCCACTTTGTGGTGGCAAGCGTACCATCTATCTCTTGCCTTTCTAAGACTTTGAAAAAGTCACAATTATCTGAAGAGGGATGATTATAGCTTGTGACCATTATTTTTTCTCCACTAGCCAGGAGAGTGGTGTACTGGTCTCTTTGGACTAGTTTTTTTATGAGGTTTAACGCCATTGCCTTCATCCATGGTATGCTCTGGTTTGGAGATCCATTGTTTATTGAAGACTTGTTTCCTTGAGTACAACCTTGGACTATTCTCACATAATAGTATGGAGAGATGTAACTCTTCTGTCCTGCTTCAGTAGTCCATTCTGGAGGGGTTGAGATGAATTTAAGTCTTAAGACGCATCCTTCTGGTCTGATGTTTTTAACGGCCTCATAAATTTTCTCAGGAAGACCTTCTAAGTCTTTGTTAGTTTTGGTCAAAGATTACGAACAAAAACGTTCTCTATTAACCATAGCTTATTCTTTTGAGGATGTTCTGCCAGAACATCAACCATATATCTCCCGTAGTAGGGACCTGCAACTGCTGATAGCGTTGGTTATAGAACTTTTCTATTTTTAAAAATCTCGTAAGAGATTATGAAAACGGAACCATTCCAGCTCTGATAAGGCAATTACCAGAATTTTTGCACTTTCAGGATTTTCAAGATAAGGAATCACTACAACACATATGCCCTTTTCCGACCAAGTATTTCCAACGACATCTATTTTTGGTCGGAAATAATACTATTTCCGACTGAAAACATTTGCCCGTCGGAAATCGGTCGGAAATATAATTATTATTTCCGACAGGCGATTGATGTATCGGAAATACTTAGAATGTGATCAGAAATAATTTATATTTCTGACATAATTTTATTTCGTCGGAAGGTCGTCGGAACAGATAGATTTTAGTTCCAACACACATTCATTGTCGGGAAAAGAAAATTGTATGTATGATGTGGAATAAACTCTTTAAATTTAAAAAAAAATCATGAATTTTCCTCTAAGAATATAAATAATAAGGCCGCACATGAACTTGTATGACCATCATTAATAAAGTTATATAATAACAATATATATATGTTCTTTTAAAGAAGCAAAATATATATAAGGGCTAACCATTCGTCATTATTTTTCAATTGCTTCTTTTCTTACTAGATTCTAATCCTACAGACAAGTGAATAGAAGACACTTTAACACCGTCAAAGTTGCTGGAGCTTCTGTACTCAACTGCCGACGGAGATGTGGAACGAAGACGAACCGGTCCACGAACTTTGAGTAAATATTGACTTCTAGAAAATCTATAATTGGTTGACATAATTAATATGAATAAATAATAAGACGTATACAAGCAACACGAAACGAATTTAAATAAGGGTAGCGTGCGGATGTGTTACGTAAAATTAGTAGCTTTTATAGTGAGAAAATTGTATCAGTTGTTGAAACTATCCTCCGCTTATGACTCTTTTTACTATAAGTTAGAGAGAAATTTAGTATATTGCTCGTTCTGTGGGTTTGACATTTAGCCACTCAAGTAGAAGGAATCGTAGTTTTACCGTTTAGGGAATTTGTTATAAATTATAAATTCAAATAATTATCCAAAAAAGGTTAATCGTAGTTTTTTGGTTAATTAAACTTCCCATATAGATCCTCCTACTTCCACATTTACAGTAAGATTAGCTTTTGAGTTGGTTTTAAAAGGGAGCACTAATCTTCCGGACATACAGGTTTGATTTCTTTTGGGTTTTATTTTTTCTTTTTGGGTTTCAGTAGGATTTGGTCTCCTATTTATCCAAAAAAAAAATTAAAAAAATTAAAAAAATAGATCTTGTGACGATCTAGATTTTTCTAATAGGTTGCTTGATTTATTTACTTCTCTAATTAAGTTTTGATATGAGTATACTTTAGTATGAGTAATTTGTGTTTTACATTTATCGTGGAATTTGAGAATTATTTTGGTTCGGGTTATTTCTATTTTAGTAAAAAAAAAAAATTTGTTAAATTTATTTTTAATGCCTAGTCTGTAAGTATTCGGCCACTCACCCCAAGTTAGAACACGTTGCCTACTCCTTTCTATTCACAAGTTCTCTTCTGATTACTCTCGAACAAAACCAGTTAGTTCAACTTCATCTCTTCTCTCTTGTTCATTGTTCTTGACAAAGTGACTTTCCTTCACTTGCCCAAAGGCTGTACTTGAGCAGAAACTTGTAAGAGATTCCTGTGAATTCTATTGTCTGAGTCTCTTAAACTTCCTATTGATTCAGACAAAGCTGGGTTTGTGTAAGTTTCGATATCCTCTTTTCACACCCGTTCTCTTCTTTCAACTGTTTTTCAATGAATTGGTGTATAATTCGTATCTTGAAATCCAATTAGGGGATATGGATTGCTAAGGTACAGGCTGGGTGTTTACGTTGGGTTTGGATTGCTTTGGCTTAGTCTTCGTTGTTGTTGATTTCTCACGTTTGAGGTAGGGAAAGTACTTATTTCTGTATTGCTTTGATTCTTATTTGGTTTGTGATTGGTGTATCTGTGTTAGAATGATTCTTATGCTGCTTTCTTTAATTGCAATTTGACAAACATAGTTCGTTTGTCATTGAAATTTTGTTGGGTTTTCATTGATATGAACTCTTTGGATTGTTGGTGCCTTCTAATGGTGATGATATGAATATGTAGATAGCTATGTATACATGGCAGAAAGTATACTTGTTTTAGATGCTTTGATCTCGTTATAAATTTACCCTGAATGTTATCGTTCCTACCCATTTCCAATTTCATTTCAATTCTGGTGAGTGTCCCCAAAACTCTTTGAAACACTTGGCTTACTGAAAGAACTATACTTATGAGATTCTGCATAAATTTCCTTCTTCTGCACAACCACTTTGGAACTTACCTATCAAATTGATGTCCGAATTTCTTGAAATTTTGATATGTTGATCCTCTACTTGTTAACTATTGATATGGAAGTTTTCAGTTAATTTCATTGAAAAATAAACGCTCAGTGATTTTTCAAAGATTGGTCTGCATTTGGTTATGTCCCCAGAATTTTCAGTAAACCTCATTGGATTTTGATCCATTTTAAATGCCCAAATGTTCGATTTAATTTCTGTTTGATTTTATTTCAGTCTCTTCTCCGAATCACCCTCTCATGGCAGCCCCACAACTTACAGATTACGAGCTTATGAAGCTGGAGAAAATTCACCAAAACAAGGAAAGATTAGTTTTACTGAACCTCCCATCCTTGTCTGACCGACCCTTTGCCTCAACCAAACGCGCAAAGTAAGTAATCTCAAACACCCGACCCTCACCATCTCTATACCTTTTTCTTCACATATTCCAATCTTTCTTGTTTGTTTGCAGGTGTGTTCCACGTATGGTCGAGACCAATCAACAAACAAAAGGTTTTGATTTCTATCCTTTTGTCGCTATATTGGGTCTGCTCGAGAGTCTATGTGATTTTCACGCTATTAAACTATATGCATCAACGAGTCAATGAAAATATACATCTTTTACCCGGGTGATCGACCTAGGTGTATGAACTATCTATGCATCCCTTTCTAGTCATCCTATGCAATTTAGTTGTAGATTGATTATTAAATTTTATGGTAACTATAATTATGCCTTCATCATTGAGTCATTGTCCTATTGAATTTTTTATTTTGATTTAGCTATTCTATTTGTACCTAGCTGGTTGCACTTTATTTTTTGAATCCAACAGATTGATAAGACTGGAGTTTAACCAAGCCCAATAGAAATGTTCAGAAGGTTTCACGTTTCAGATGCTAAAGAGGGAAAACCTGAACATTGGCGTAGTCAAAAGGCAAAGGAATATTATGTATGTTTAGTATTTTATCTATAATTCCTTTCACATTAAAGTAAGTATTTATGATGGTTATGCATTCATTGAATGAATCTATGGAACTGAAAAAACATCTACAAGAGGCTGGTGGTGGTGATGGAGAAGAAGAATTGGATGATTGGGACATATATAAAGAAGTGGCTGTTAGGGCTAAAGGTAATAAAATTCGCGGCTTAGGTGACGCTATGGAACCACTGAAGCATATTTTTGATTCTAGTAGCCAAACTTGCAACCAACCCTCATGCTTGGAACGTGAAAAGGAGTATGGAGAGTTGAAACAAGAAGTTGGAAGTCTTAAGGTGAGCTGGGAGATTTAAAACAAGTCATGGAAGCTTTGATTGCTAGAGTATCACCTTCTTTGGTAAGTGATTGCATATACTGCTTTGTACTTTTGTGTTGTTGTATGTCTCAAAGGATTTTGTTTACTAGTATTGGCTAGAGTATCACCTTCTTTTAGTATTGTTGTTGTATGTTGTGTTTCTATATATTGGCTTATATATATATAAACTTTTGTAGATAAGTTTCTTGTAGTTTTATAAAAATACATACTTTCAGTTTATTTCTCCTCCTATCATGAATGTGTTGATGTCTTTCTTTTAATTTTTTTGCGTGTGTGATGATGTGACAGCTTGCTTCCCCAAACTCACCTATTGATGGAGATTCTGAAAGTCGTGGTCTTTGATCCGTTCTTTGTAGTTGCTAGTTATAAGAACTTGAACTATTTAGTCTTTGAATTATTTCTACTAAGTTGGATTTCGATGTTATGGATGATGCATTTTCATATGTATTAAAATTAGGTAGTGGATATTGCTGAATCTTCACTCTTATTTATTTTGTTTTTCATGTTTTACAAAATAAATATTTCAATTGTGAGAAGTTTATAAAAATTATAATTGAATGCTAAAAATAGAAAATCTCACAAAAAGTACTAGTTCCGAAGACAGTATTGGTCGAAAATGGTAGCTGAAAAAATATTTCCGACAAAATAGAGGGTCGAAACAAAGTCGTCGATAAAAGAAATTTCGACAAAGGTATAGTCGAAACTAATGCGTCGGAAATGAAATTATTACTGACCAAATGAAATTCATTTTTCCGACGGGTTATTTAGTCGGAAATGACAAGTATTTCCGACGACTGGTCGGAAAAAGAGTATTTGCCACCGGGGTACTACCGACCGCTACCGACGAATTTTATTTGGTCAGAAAGTGTATTACCGACCAAAATATAGCTATTTACGACCATTTTGGTTGTCGGTAATGACATTTTGTGTTGTAGTGAATTTTGATAGCATTTTCAGGCTTTTGTTCTCTTTTTCTTTCGTCTTGGCTTGAAAGTTCTTCTGCTAACGCTTCTAAAGCTTGAAGCACAAGAGCTTCATTCTGATTTCTAGAGGCAGTCAGGAGATTGTCCATAATAACCTTCTGATTAAATTGAAGATCTTTACTAGTTCTGAAAACTGGCCTTTTATAGATCCTCATTGGATGATTGAATATCATAGTCATTCCGGTCACCACTGGTTGTTTTTTCTTATAGGATACTATCCTGTCATAACTTGGTTTCTCTGTTTGAAAGGGCCTGGTTGGCTTTCTTAGGATTTTATCTCATGCATTTTCATTTCCGGGATGGTGTAGAAACTCGTTTAAGAGTTTTTTCTCGTCCTCTACTTGCATCTTATCTTGCAAAGAGACTTTGGATTGACTATCCCATTCTGCTGGGTCTATATGAACTCTTTCTGGGCTTTGCTTGATTCTGCAGGGGAATACGATACTATGTACTGATATCCAGGTCCATCATGTAGAGGGCCTACAGTTTTATCTCCGCTCTTGTATCTTTCCCACATAGCTTTCTTTTTTGTTCTTGATTTTCTGTCTTCATGCACTGATTTTTCTCTTAGCCCCAATTCTGGCTTTCTCCTTTCTTCAAGTTCCAGCTCTGGTCTTCTGCTTCTAGGATTTCGACCTTCATCTCTTTCAAACATTGCCATCTCTCTTGTTAGAGCATCAGGTAGATAATTCTTGTCTCCTGCAATCATTTCAATATCATATTCATATTAAGATAAAAACATTTACCATCTAAGAACTCTTCCTCTATCAGTTGCATTTGTTAACTTATAATTTTTGAAGTTTTTTACTTTTTTGTTATAAGTTCTAACTAGAAACTTATTTCCTAGAAAAGTTTATGCACCCTTAATAGATTTTATTAGGGCAAGTACTTCTTTATCCCCCGTGGAGTAATTCAATTCTGCAGGATTGAACTTTCTTGACAAGAATTTACAAATCTTCTCTTGATTCGTATCTGGCGTGATTGCCAACACTACTCCTGCCCAGTAATAATCATTTGCATCAGTATGCAAAATAATTAAGTCACCTTCTTCAGGTAACTGCAAAGGAGGGAGATTATTTGTGAGTTCTTTGATTTTCTTAACGATGTTGCTATCATCCGTTGTAAAAGACCATTTTCTCTTTGAGCTTGTTTTCGGAGAGAGGAGAGCAGTAAGGCCACTCACTTGAAGAATAAAATCTCTCGCAAAGTTAACAACTCCCAAAAAATCTCTGAAGAGATTTTGCATTTGGGATATTGTGAGGGAACTGGCTAATTTTCTTCACAATATGTTCCTGAAGACGAATTTCTCCATCTTTGACATGTATGTCAAGAAAATCTATTTCTCCTTTTATGAGATGAATTTTCTTTTGTCCAAGGATGATTCCTTTCTGGACCATAAGCTTGCAAATTTGCTCAAGATGTCTCAGATGTTCGTTCATAGTTTTAGAGAAGACAAGAATGTCATCAATGTAAACTATGCAAAAATCTGAATATGGCTTAAAAATATTATCCATCTTTTGTTGAAAGATAGATGGTGCTTATTTGAGTCCAAATGGGATTACGTAGCCTTCATCATGCTCCAACATTCTTGGTTAGAAAACATGCAGAGCAATTAAGAGGAAAAGCAAGAATGGTGATAGACTATCGTGATGTCAATAAGAAAAGAGTCAAAGATGGCTATCAGATTGCACAAGTAAGAGTCCTCATTAATAGATTGAAAGGAGCTAAAATCTTCTCAAAGTTTGATGCAAAGTCAGGCTTTTGGCAAGTCAGGATTCACCCTGATTCCATTGCTTTAACAGCATTCAGAACTCCTCAAGGACATTACGAATGGTTAGTAGCTATCTCTGAACGGAAAATACCGAAGCACTTTCACAGGTTTCCTATTGCCTGCTCCCGTCAACTTATATCGGTCAGACTGACAGATCGGACATGCGTCAAGGCTAGCAAGGTCATTCCCTTCTGCATCTTTACCCCAGAAGAGAACGCAGTCAAATGCGCATGCATGGATCTTAATGTAGGAAAGCCCTAGATCTTTGAGGATACTTCGGACCTGACGGTGATTGGTAGGATTACGATGACCCTCCTCCAACAACGAAGAAGTGTACTGTAGATATTCATCTACTTGCCTGATAGTCGATTTTGTCTCGACTTTAATCCTCATTACCTCCATCACACTTTCAAGAACTGTCTTCTCAGAACTTGAACACACAGGGGTCTGTTGCAATGCAATCAGTTTGTTGTACTTGTCAAAGGCAGCAGTGTTGACAACTTGTGGGAACGGCTGCACCGGGTCCTGCATATATTGTTCCCCATGTACACCGCTTTCAAAAGGAAACACGTCGTTGACGAATGTCATTGTTGGATCGTTGGATGTACTACTACTGCCCGCCTCAAAATACTGCCCATGATCATGCGATCCATCTAATGATGGCTCACCGTGATATATCCAACGTGTGTACTTCGGCCAAAACCCATTGCTCTTTAGGTGCTCCCATACTGTCCTAATCGGAAATCGACACATATCACTGCGACACTTACATTTCTTGCACGGGCAATAATGGTACGGTCCTTTTGCATTTTCCTCGACGAACTGCATAAAATCCACAACTCCTGTAGTGTATCGTCGGTCATGCCTTGGAAGCGAAATCCAACTCTTATCTCGATCCATATATAGCCTGATAATAATATATATGTATAACTTTAATTAATAATAAATTAATTAACACATATATATTACAATATATATTATTATCAACAGCAACTCATATATATATATACCATTAATTAACAACCATTATTTAAGTTCATTATACTATCAACAACCATTAATTAACATATTAATTTATATATATTTTAACACTAATTAAAATAACATTATTAAATTAAAACACATAATTATACTCTAACTGAAAATCAACTCAACTACAACTCAAAATCAACATATATACATACATTCTAACACTAAAACAACAACAAAACAAAAAATCACTTACTATATCAAAATCACTAAAACTCAAAATCAACTCAACTAAAACTCAAAATCAACATATATACACATATACGTACCTATATATAGCTCCACAATGTAAGAGAGGACGGATTTCAACAATACCCACAGATTTCTCACTCTTTCTCCCGTTTTTTTTCCTTTTTTTTTTAAATGAGCAGCTTCTGCCCAGATCTGAAAATATAAAGACTTATAGCCGACGAAATTACCAACTTCGTCGGCCATACTCATTTTCAGAGTATAGCCGACGAAAACTTTAAATCGTCGGCCATTCTTGTAGAATAGCCGACGATTTTTCACAAAATTTTCGTCGGCTATTCTATTCAGAGTATAGCCGACGACAACTTTAAATCGTCGGCCATTCTCGTAGAATAGCCGACGATTTTTAATTTTTAGCGACGAAAAAAAAAATCGTCGGCCATTCTATTGGAATAGCCGACGAAATTTTTTTTTTCCCGACGAAAAAAATATTCGTCGGCTTTTCTTCGATATAGCCGACGAAAAAAAAGTTTCGTCGGCCGTTTTTTTTTTTTCGTGAGCTATCGGGGGTAAAGCGGCACGCCAGGGGCATGCAACGGTAGCACGCGCGGGAAAGGCCCGGCGAAAGGCGACCAACCAACACACCAGGGCCCTTCGCTGACATTCTCGGACAACCCGAGCGACGAGGAGGAGAGTCTGATCGGTGACAGCGACCGGGACACCGCATATAGCCCCGACCGGCACGATATGACGGGGGAGGTAGAGGTAATGAGAGCAGAAGTCCATCGCCTGCGCGCGGAGAGCGACCGGGATAGAGCAGATTCCAAAGCCCGGTATCAGGAAATGGAGACAGTAAACACCGCCCTGTTGGCTGCCCTGGAAAGAGGATAACAGCGCAACGCCGCTTTGGCGAGGGCGGCACATATACCCCCACCAGGCCGGTCTCAGCCCCCTGAGGCGGGACACTCATCGGGCGGAAGGCCCAGCGACCCCAAGGGGGCGGAGGCCCCAGGCGGCATGGCCCTACCAAGGAGCACGCCGGCACCCCGGCAATCACACGCTTCATTCAAGGATGAAGTTATGACCCCGACCGCACGGGCCCTACAAGTACTCACTGACTCCGTGTCAGATCTAAAGGCCCAAATGGAGGCCAGCGAGAGAAGGGCAGCGCTGCCATTGGAAGGCGCGCGCTTCAACGAACGCACGGGCCCCTTTTCGCACAGGGTCCTGGAATCCGGGAGATCCGGTAACCAAAAATCTCTGAAGCTGACATACGCAGGAGCCGGCTGCCCCTACCAACACTTGGATAGCTTCCAGTCCCAAACATGCGCCAAGGGCTACTCCGATGCTGTGTGTTGCAACATCTTCCAGGAAACCTTGTCCGGAGAGGCGCTTAGCTGGTTCTATGAGCTCCCGACAAACTCCATTGAGGCATTTGAGCAACTGGCCAATCGGTTTGTCTGCCGCTTCATCCTCTGGGTCGAAGGAGCCCAGACATCGACGGTCCTCTTCAATTGCAGGCAGGCACATGGCGAGGAGGTAAGGACGTTCGTTAACCGCTGGCAAACGGCGACGGCCGGGGTTCGGAACCTAGACTAGGGCATCACTGAGATGGCGTTCAAACAGGGACTCCGGCCAGAGAAATTTTCTTATGCCGTACGGGTAGAACTCCCGCAGGGGTATGATGAGCTAATGGCGATGGCCATCAGGCACGCTCAGGCGGACCACGAAACATATGGGCATCACCTGCTGAAGAGGAAGCGGGAGGAGTACCTTCCGGCCCCCCGAGAAAACAAGGCCAGCCAGCGAGGCGAGAACAGAGGCACCCAACCAAACAAACTCAACATAAATTGGGGGAACCAACCATAGCAGCAACCCTATCCTGACAAACCCCAGGGCGAGCACAGGCCCACGCAGTATCGACAAAAACGCCCCCTGGCGATCATGCCAGCGGAACGTCAAGAAGTCTTCACCACTCAAACCTCTTCGTACGAGGACATCCTGCACGAGAACGGGAACATCATTCTCCCACCGCTAAAAAGGAAGCACCCAAAAGGAAACCTCACCCCGACGCGAACAGGCAAATACTGCTCTTACCACGAAGAAGCTACCCATAGGACAAACAATTGCATCGCCGTCAAGATAGCGGTGGAGGGATTAGTTAGTAGCGGTCAACTTCAGCGGTACCTAGGAGAAAGAAGGGCAGATCCCGCCCGGGATCAAGACCAGGGCTGGTAAGCACGCCCGGACCCAGTGAAGGGTTAAGTGCTAAATTTTCAAATACAATTAGCCTGGCATTCCAACGGTTCAGTCGATGTAACATTGCAAAATATGTACGCCAACTATTTTGAACGAAATCCAAGGCAAACCACCGGTACTAAAATATATGTCCAAAGGCAAGCAACAGAAAAAAAAAAAAAAACCGTTCCAGCAGATTTACAAAAAAGAAAGAGACGGCAAACAAAAATCCTAAGGAGCCACGTCTTCCTCCCAAGCGGGCCTAGCCTGTCCACCGGCTTCCTCAGATGGAACCGCCGCATCCCCCCTAATGGGTTCATATGGCTGAAGTCTGCCTTCCCCTTCCGGCGGCTCCTCCTCTGCCGGCTGCCCATCAACATCATCATCGGTCCGCACCTTCAGCATTAGCGAGGTGATCAGGTATCCCTTCTCTTCACACTCCACGTAGGCATTAGCGATACCCGACTCCCTAGCCTTCTCCAAGAGCTCAAGAAACTGATCACTATCGTGATATTTCTGGATAACCTGCTGGAAATGCTCTGGGTCTTCTTCTCCAGCCACAGCGGCGGTGGCGGCACACACAGCGGCAGCTTCCACCTGGAGCTCATCAACTTTGGCCTCTAGCTCGGCCCTCTTCTCCTCAGCCCGCTCCTTCTCCTCCTCGAGGCTCCGGACCTGGCCCTTTAGCTTGCCCACCTGCCTCTTGGCCCTATCCTCCAGTCTAACCTCCTCCCGCTCAAGCCTGGACTTCTCAGCCTCTAGGCGCTCACGGGTTCCGGTCAGAACGGCCACCTGCCTCTTCAGTTCCGGCAGCTCCTCACTCGGGTCCAGCTGGTACAGATTGTACAACAGCTACAGAACGACAGGGAGCCGATTAAACAACAACAAAAAATAACGAAACCCTACAGAAGTTTTATGAGCGGTACCGTAGCACCAAACAATTCTTACCCGGAGGACCAACACCTTACTCTTCTGGCGATTCTCCCCTGACAGGGCTCCAGCGGCCCCAGGCCTATCCAGACCAAGGCCAGCCACATCCTCCACCAGGTTCCGGACGAAGGGACTCTCCGGACCTCCCCTCCTCTGTTCCTCCACCAGAGAGGGGCTACTCTACTGACCGGCAGAACTTGAAGCAGCAGCGGCTCTGTCCCTAGCAGGACTCGTCGCACCACTGGTCAACTTGAGCCGTTTCGCCAAGTTCTCACCAGACGACCGGCCGGTCAGCGTCACCAACTCGGAGGGTGACGTGTTACCTAAGCGAGCATCAAGCAATAATAACCCTACAATCGTTAGTAGTATAGAATAAGTAGGGATCGTTCTAGCCGGGGATTAAGGGTACCTGAAACATGAGATTGTTAACACAAAATATTTACAAACACATATGCACACAATTGTCACACTTATATACATATATACATATTCACACGAAATTATGGGGGATAAAAGGCTTGGCAGCAAAGCTGCCTCTAAATTCCTAGACATGAATTTAAGACATGAAATTAAATCCTAAAGCTACTATTTACAAGGTTGGTCGACATTCTTCCACAAAGCACTAACACGAAAGCAATCAAAACGCATAACAAACAAGCAAATAAGACTTACGGCAAGGCATTAAAGTGTTCTAGACTCAACTTAACTGCAACCCAATTAGCTCCTAAACTGTATTACTAATCGATTAAGACTCCTCATGTATTTTAAGTGACTAAACGCCTAACCTTAAAATTATACTAGTCATCTTTGAATATTCTAAACGACGTAAACAAACATGACAAGTAATTAAGCACAAAGTCTTTTTTATTAGTTGGAAACAAGTTAATTAAGTAAGGCGTCACTCTTCTTATTAACAAGCATGTTCTTTAAACCACTCTATCCCTTGTGAAAACAACACAAACAAAATAACTCGTTGGTTACTTAATCTATATTATTTTCGGCTAATGAGATCAATAATCCACGTATTGCAATTACGTAGGCTACCAATCTTTAAGCACATGAATTTAAAGAACAAGTCAAGAAAACCCTAAAATCGAATTAACACATGTTTGCCGATTATCCTACTTACTAATTCATTACATATTTTCCTTACTCTTTAACATGCAATCCGTATTCTTACATCCAAACACCAATTAAAGATAAAGAAAATGAATTGAACATACAAATCATAAAACCAAACTTCAATCCAAACAATACATAGACATAGAGTTTGAAACCAAGAATTCATGCTAACTTCATAGACAAAGTTTAACATAACTACATAAAAAGTATAAAACCGAAAGAGGGGAGTGGATCACACTTTTGTAGACACCTTGATGACTTCGACTCGTGTGGATCCGGCGGATGATGGAAGAGGTGGCTGCTCGGTAATGGTGTTGTGTCGGCAGGATTTTTAGGGTGAGATGGTGGTGATTTTCGGCTAGGGTTTTATGTAGGACTCTAGGGAAATTTAGGTAGAGCTTTGGCTAGAGTTTTGCTTTAGAATGTAACACCATTCATGATGGGTGCCGGCCTCTATATATAGGAGAAGGGCTGTGAAGTTTGGGACTTTTCTTTGTTCAAAACGGGATAGAAATCTTCAATAAATAAGGTTTCCCAATCCGAGTTAGAATAGGCTTTTCTCTCCTTATTGAACAAAGAAACTCTTGCTTGGCCGGCTTATGATTTCTTTTAGGACACGCATAGGAAGCTTTTTGGACATTGCAAGGCTCTTGAGAATGACTTGGCACGCTTGCAGCCGCTTGAAGACATTACCGGAAATTCCACTCTGCTCGCGAGTACAGACTTTGCTAGTATCGGGTACTGGCGAGGCTTCTTGGTGGGTCGCGCGAATTATGTATACTGGCATGCGCGGATGGTTGGCGAGCGGATATGTGCAAGGTGGCGAGCTAGTATTCGCGGCTGATCTTCTGGCGAGCAAAGTTGTTGGCGGACGAGGCTGATGGCGAATATAGGCTTCTGGCGAGTATATGAGCCAAGCTGATTTTCTGGCGAGCAAGGTTGTTGGCGGACGAACAAGGACTTGGCGAGCGAGCTCTGGCGAATGGACTTCTGGCGAGCATAAGCGAGCAATGCGTCTTCAATTTAGCATAACTTCCTTCTCGGAGCTTCAATTGATGCAATTCTAAGTCTCAGATAAACTAGACACAGAGACCTTTTCATTGAAATGGGGCATGTCCTCTAGTTCAAAGCAATGCGTCACACAGAAATTTAAGGAAGTCAGGACAAAGTCTCAGGAAAATCCTGGTAGTCTCTGGATCGTTTTGCTCAAACTGCCAAGTTGCAGCCATCTTTTGGGCGACTTTCCGAACTCCGATTGATCTGTATTTTTGACACAAGACCCACTAGCAAGCCAATAAAACGCATACCAAATTTCAGAAAATTTGGAAAAGGATAGGTCAAACATCTATTCATCTCAGAATCACGAATAAGACATATTTTTCACTATTTTCAAGAATTCTTAAACTTAGTCATTTTTCGGACTCTAAAGCACATATTTCCAAAACTCTACCAAAATGACACTGAACTATGTTATGACTCAATCTTAGACAAATAAGGGTTAAACGAAGCATAAACGAGGGCAAATATATATTAATATCGTCGCACATTGTGCTCCTATCAACTACCCCACACTTATCCTTTGCTAGTCCCTTAGCAACTAAATTAAAACTAAGACTTAAAACAAACTATTGCCCCTAACAATTTGTCTCAGGCTCATATGAACACATAGCTTTCAAGTTAAATGCATGAGAATGCTAAGCACGAAAATTCCAAGTTTCATGAACATGTAACATCAATAAGAAGATATAAGAACAAAAGTAAGCATGTAGACATGTTAAGTTAGTTCAATCCTCCTCACTAGAAGCATGGTATTCACTCAATAGTATATGCAAGAGAAAAATAATGAATTACGAAGAGTAACTTGCATATGTCAAGAAAAGAAAGCTCTTTGTGAAATTTTATGGAAAAACCTCATTTAACAACTATGTGCACCAATGAACCAAAACCATATGATTACTCTTGAGATAATCTCCACAAATCAATTTTAACCATCTTAAGAATCATGAAAAGATCAATGAATGGGGCTTGGCTAAATGGTATTCGAAATTTTTGGGATAAGGAGGCTCAAAACGTCACTAAGGCCTTTAGCAAAGCTCAATTCCCCTTATGTCTTCTCACCAAGGGTCGGATTTCTTCTTGTTAGACCCATACTTCATTCTTTTCTTCCCCAAAACATAGTGAATATGAACAAAGGTCAAAAATATAACAATGCTAGACCTTCACATCCATACAAACTCCAAATTCACAACATTTTACAAGACTAGACTTAGGAATATTTTTCAACATTGAAACCGTGCCTTTGTACTTTTCTTTTCTTTCGGACTTTTTGAAAATTTTCTTTGCTCTTCTTTTGTTTTTCTGTCCGTACTTTTTTTGTTTTTCTTTTGCTAGGCACGGCAACATTTAATTCTCATACAATTTTTTTTTTAGCTAAGTCTACCCCACACTTGTTCTTCTTCATCACTTCACGCGAAAACTCCTTCAAAAATCAAGGTTTGCCAAGTCCATGAAACAAGGAAAGGATATACTATTCTAAACTCATGGAAAGTGTTTAAGGGTGATGAAAGAAAAGGCTAAACTTCGGCTCAAAGGGGTTTACTAAGGTGTCTCACGATGGGCACAAATAGGGCACATGCTTTATTTGGTAATGGTGGTAAACCTAGAAGATCTTTTCAATCACTTTCAAATCAAGGTATTTTATGACATAAAACGTTTTGAAAATCAACAAGAGTAAGTTCTAGCATTCTAGAGTTCATTAAAAAGCTATGATACATAATCGTTGAATATGCAAAGAATAATGAGGTTCGTATAATATCATGCTCGAAATTTTCAATTTTTATCACTCATGAAGAAAGCAATTTGGCTCTAAAGCTCACATAGGTTATTATGGAAACAAACTAGCTAAAACATGCATGCTTCGTTAATCAACAAGTCCTACATGCTCCTACCAATGCACATAATCCATGAAACTCACAATTTTAATTGTATGCACAACCATCATCTATGTATGCAAAGAGGAGAAAAACATCATTGACATATTAGGGGCATCCTAAGACTCAAAACAAACAATTTAAACACTATTTTTGTGGAACATTTTTCTGAATTTTCTTAAACTAAGCACACGAAAACATAAACGGAATACGATATCCCACCCCACACTTAGAAAGAGTTTGAGTCGTGAGTGATACAAAAGAACTTTTTGGCCAACCTCAAACCTCTTCCCTCGAAGCGTCTTGTCATGAGCAACTTTAGTCTTTTCTTTGTAAATCCAAGCGGCATCATAGGCTTCATTCCGGATTTCTTCAAGTTCGTTGAGTTGAAGCTTCCTATGAAGGCCAGCCTCATCGATATTCATATTGAAGGCTTTAACGATCCACCATGCTTTGTACTCAAGCTCTACCGGTAAGTGACATGCTTTGCCATATGTTAACCGAAAAGGTGACATACCTATCGTAGTCTTGTATGCAGTCCTATAAGCCCATAAAGCATCATCGAGACGATCACTCCAATCCTTCCTTGAAGGTCCAACTGTTTTCTCAAGTATTTGGTTGATCTCTCGATTACTTACCTCGGCCATTCCACTTGTTTAGGGATGATAAGGCGTAGATACCTTGTGTTTGACCCTATATTTCTTCAATAAGGCCTCAATGGTGCGGTTGCAAAAATGGGATCTGCCATCACTAATCAAGACTCTTGGAACTCCAAAACGTGAAAAGATGTTGGTCTTGAGAAATTTGGCAACTATTTTGGCATCATTGGTGCGTGTAGCCTTTGCCTCAATCCACTTTGACACATAATCAACCGCAAGCAAAATGTAGAGAAAGCCCTTACTTGAAGGAAACGGCCCCATGAAGTCAATCCCCCAAAGATCATGAATTTCAATAGCATTGATGGAAGTGAGGGGCATTTGATCTCGTTGTCCGATGTTCCCCATTCTTTGACATCGATCACATGACTTTCAAAACATGTAAGCATCCTTAAAAATCGTAGGCCAAAACAATACACATTCAAGTACCTTTAAAGCGGTCTTCTTTGCTCCAAAATGCCCTCCACACGCCTCACTATGACAAAGCCTTAAAATCGGTTGATACTCTTGCTTGGCAACACATCTTCGAAGCACTTGATCACTACATTGCTTCCGACTAAGCCTTAAAATCGGTTGAAATAGCATTTGATCGTTATGATGAAATACGGTGATGGTAAAAAAATCAATTAAATCCGACTAAGTTAGAATCCCGACCGATGCGGTCAACCTTATTTAAACTTATCTCTCTCTATGAAGAGTCATAGTATCGGATGGTAAAAGTTCCTAAATTTTTACATGGATAATTACATCTCATCTATATGAGAGTTTAATGTTTGGAAGAGTCGACGAAACAAAGTCATCTAAAGGTACGTAATAGCATTTTCGTGTGATAAGTTTTATGAAAATATGGTTAACCGTTTCGATCGAGCATCGAACGTTCACGAAAAGAGTTGATTTTTATACTCTACTCAAATTTAACTATAACGATCACATCAGACGGTCAAAATTTTATTTTGTGAATTTAGCCATTATAACGACAACATGCTTACTAATACGGTATAACTTGATTATAAGATTATACTCAAGTGTACAACTTTTCGAAGCAACTATATAAAAGAAGTAAAATTTTGAAAAATACTGTGAAATAACATTTGATCGTTATGATGAAATACGGTTATGGTAAAAAAATCACTTAAATCCGACAAAGTTAGAGCCCCGATCGATGCGGTCAACCTTATTTAAAACATATAAAACTGCAGTTTTGAAGGCCTAAACGAACTCGAAAGCCCGAAAAAGCCCACACGTAGTGGCGAAGCGACGAGTTTGACTCCTAGCGTCGTTTCCTTTCCGAAAATGTATTACAATCGTCAATCGGACACCAAATGCCAAATCTACAACTCTCCAAACTATTTGAGAGTTTCATGTTTGGAAGAGTCGACGAAACAAGGTCATCTAAAGGTACGTAATAGCGTTTTCGTGTGATAATTTTTAGAAAATATGATGATGGTAAAAAAAATCACTTAAATCTTATAAAATTAGAGTCCCGATCGATGCGGTCAACCTTATTTAAACTTATCTCTCTCTATGGGGAGCCATAGTATCGGAAGATAAAAATTCCCAAATTTTTACATGGATAATTACGTCTCATCTATATGAGAGTTTAATTTTTAGAAGAGTCGACGAAACAAGGTCATCTAAAGGTACGTAATACCGTATTTGTGTGATAAGTTTACTTAGGCGACGAAATAATACTTTCCTCGCCTAAGATACATACTTAGGCGACGAAAAAATGATTTCCTCGCCTAAGTAAACACTTAGGCGACGAAAATGATTATTTCGTGGTCTAAGAAAAAATAATTTTTTTTAAAAATCTATTTGCGGTTTAAATTTAATGTGTTTAGGGTTTTTTACTTAGACCACGAAATAACCATTTTCGTCACCTAAGTTCTTACTTAGATGACGAAACTGTTTATTTCATCGTCTAAGTAAGAACTTAGGTGACGAAAATGGTTGTTTCGTGGCCTAAGTAAAAAACCCTAAATACATTAAAAGTAAGCCGCAAATAGATTTTCATAAAACTTATCACACGAAAACGTTATTACGCACTTTTATATGACTTTGTTTGGTCGACTATTCTAAACATTAAACTCTCATATAGATGAAACCTAATTATCCATGTAAAAATTTGGAACCTATTTAAATTTCGTCGCCTAAGGTATTTTTCCTGGTAGTGTGGACAAGTAAAAGTGGTCTTCTCTTGATTATCAGGGTGTATCATAATTTAGTTGTATCCACTATATCCATCAAGAAAGCAATAAAAAGAATGGCCGGCCAACCTTTCTAGCATTTGATCCATAAACGGCAATGGCATGTGATCCTTCCTCGTTGTAGCGTTGAGCTTCCTATAGTCGATGTACATTCGATGACCGGTTACAAGTCTTTGTGGCACAAGCTCATTCTTCTCATTCTTGACAACCGTTACACCACTCTTCTTTGGCACTACTTGTACGGGATATATCCACTTACTATCCGAAATAGGGTAAATCACCCCACAATCAAGCAACTTGATGATTTTATCTTTCACTACCTTCATCATTGGAGGGTGAAGTCGACGTTGAGCCTCCTTTGTTGGCCTTGCTCCTTCTTCCAATAAGATACGATGAACACACGTTGTAGGGCTTATTCCCTTGATATCCGCTAAGGTCCAACCTATGGCGGTCTTGTACTTCTTAAGCACACTTATCAAATCACATTTTTGGTTCTCACTAAGCATTGAAGACAGAGTAACTGGTAGAGTATCTTCTTCTCCAAGATAAGCATATTTCAAGTGATTAGGGAGCTCTTTAAGTTTTAACTTTGGGGCCTCTTCCACACTTGGACGAAATTTGGTTGTGGCACTTGGAATTGACAAAAATGAGTTCTTTGGGTACATAGGAGCTGTATTAAGTTCAGCAACCACTTCTTGGATGCTTGGCTCGGCTACACCAAAATAGTCTTCCTCATCTCGTGCTCCCTCATTGTCAACTCGAACCCCTTGCTTGATTGCTAATTGCTATGCGTCGAGCGAGGTTGACATAACTTGCTCGACCTCCTCCATCACGTCACTAATGCCACATTCCTTTAAATCAGCAATGGGGTACTTCATGGCATCAAAAACATTGAACTTTATTATCTCACCATCAAACTCTATTGTCAAATTGCCCTCGGCAACATCTATCTTTGTTCTCGCCGTCCTCATGAATGGCCGGCCAAGTAGCAATTGAGTGCTATTAACCGGTGAGTCCTCCATCTCTACAATATAGAAATCGGCGGGAAATATGAGTTGGTTTACTTGCACAAGCACATCTTCAACATAGCCCTCCGGATACTTTCTTGAGCGATCCGCAAGTTGAATAATGACATTGTCCTTCTTGAGAGGCCCTATACTCAACGTTTGGTACACATTGAGTGACATGACATTGATTGATGCTCCCAAGTCTAACATCACATCCTCGAAACGAGTGTTGCCTATCACACAAGGCACATTGAAGCTTCCCGGATCTTTCATCTTTGGTGGCAACTTCCTTTGAATAACGGCCGACACCGTTTTGCTCATAGTCACCACACGAGTCTCCCTTGTATGCCTCCTAGTTGTGCATAACTCTTTAAGAAACTTAGGATACTTTGGTACTTGCTTTATGCATTCCAACAAAGGGATGTTGACTTGCACCTTCTGGAAAATCTCCAACACCTCCTCGTCGGACTTGTCCTTCTTCGATCTAGCAAAGCGAGAAGGGAATGGAATGTTTGAGTGTGGCACCCCTCCCTTACTCACTTGGCTTGGCAATAGCTCATTCTTCGATGTTGCGGGATCATGCTCACGCTCGTTGCACAGCCCCTCTTGCTCGGTAACTTTCTGCTCGGTTCTTCCCTTCTCGGTTGCAGCCCTGCCGGCAGCTCCTCTCTCGGCAGCTGCTTTGCTTGGATCGGCTACCCTAGTGTCGTCTCCATAGGTGCCGGCAATTACAGGTCCGGCAGCCACTTCCTCCTCGATCACATCGAGCGAAATAATTTTCTTCTTAGGGCTCCTTGTAGGTAACAACTCTCTTCCACTTCGAGTTTGAATAATCTTTGCGTGCTCGTTCCTAGGATTAAGAATTGTATTGCTTGGCAGCTTCCTTTGCTCATTAAATCTTCCCATGAAGTCCACAACTTGCCCCATTTGAATCTTGAGCTCACCAATATCCTTTTGTTGATTTTGTTGCCTCGTGAGCAACACTTGAGTAGCACTTGAAAGAGATTGGAGCAAAGCATCGTAATTCGGATTACTTGCTCCGCCTTGAGGTTGGTTCGGCAAAGGATGGCTCGGCATGGGTTGGTAGGTCTGCCTTGGCACAAATGGTGCCCTTGGTGCATAGGGTGCGGCACTACCTTGGTTCAGTTGCATAGGTGCCCTCAACACGTTATCATTGTTCGCCCACCGAAAGTTTGGATGATCGTTGAACCTCGGATTGAAATTTCCAAACCTTTGTCCTCCTTGAAAATCAATGGCATTGCACTCCTCTATTTCCTCACTTGCTCCCATTTGAGGGCATTGTTCGGTCTCATGGCTCTCGGTGCAAATGCCACAAACTATAACACGCTTCTTCATCAAATTACTCACCAAGTCGGCAAACTTGTCTACTTTCTCCTCCAACTTTGAGCTCAAAGACGTCTCATGAACTTTCTCATTCCGTGGTACATTGTTTCGTGCCATGCCAAATTGTTGGTTATTCAAAGCACGAACTTCCAACAAATTCCTTGCCGGTCCGGCATTCAGTTCCAAGAAACTACCTCCCACGGCCGAATCAAGAAACTCCCTCTCCATTACACGCAATCCCTCATAAAAATATTGCAACAAGAGTCCATCACTAATGCCATGTGACGGACATAAAGAGACAAGGGACTTGAACCTCTTGTAGTAGTCGAAGAAAGTCTCATCTCCGGCTTGCTTCACACTTGTTATTTGCTTTCTCAAATCCGTGATACGTGAAGCGGGAAAGTACTTGAGCAAGAACTCATCTACCATCGTGTTCCATGAAGTTATACGACCGGTAGGTACCTCAAACAACCACTGCTTTGCTTGGTCTTCCAATGAGAACGGAAAAGCCTTCATCTTGAAGTGTTGCAAATCGGTCCCTCTCGGACACATACTTTCCGCAGTAAAATTAAACCATTGTAGATGCTTGTTGGGATCCACACTTGGCATACCATAAAACGACTTCAACTTATGAAGAAAGCCACTCTTCAATTTAATCTCACCGGTCGTGCCGGTCTCCAATGGGGGGTAAGTGATGTTGGAAGGTGCAGCCCCTCCTCCTCCGACCACATGACCGTTTTGTGCTCTTATTGAAGTCATTGTAACTGGCTCAACTATTGGTTCGGCGAAGGTTTCAAATTCAAGATTTGGAAGATCACACAACGAAACGACGGAAGGAGAGCTTGGCAAAGGGTGGCTCGGTCCTTGTGGTGACGGTGGTGGTGAAGAAATTGTGCTCGGATTACTTGGTTCGGATGGAGGCAGCGGTACAAACAAAGTGATGGCGAGCTCTTGGTTTAAACGTTACAATCGACCTCTATGATCTCATGTCCAAATATTAGATTCGGACATGCACTATTAATGGATCGGCAGAGAAGAGAAATCGACGGCAATAAGAGGAGAAAAATTGGAACGTTCATGATCATGTAATCTCTAAGTCTAATTCTTTTTAAAATTTGTTCTAACTCTCGAGGTACGTGGAGCAGTGGAGTTAACGGTGCAATGGACTGATGCAGCCCCCGGTAGTATCATGCTTTACCCGATATACCTCAAGAGTTCGAACCACACAAATTGTTTTCTTTTGAAGAAAATAGATCACATATGTCAAGTTATCTTCTAGCGTCTAAAGTGAGGTGATGCTTCGGCCCAAGCTATGGACTAGTTCGAGCGTGTTTTACTTTTCAAAGGCGGTGTTGTTAAGATTCATGGAGGGCGAACCCCCTACGTGAACCAGGCAGGACTCATTGTTGGTCACCACGGGGAGCGAACTCCCTATCGACTCACTCACCGAGAATGAACATCAGTCTGTGGGCCTTGAGATCCAGTTAAACAAACCTAAGAACCATATCAATGAAACTAACTTGCCTCAGACTTTGTAAGACAAACTCGGATCACTAGCGGTCTACAAATGTTGATCAAAGCTGCCCTCAACCTCATAAAAATGGGTCTGCCAATTTATCGCTCGTATGCGTGGGGGGGGGGGGGGGGGGGGGGGGGGGGGACGTATCCCACGTTTCCCAGTCTACATAAAAGACGGATGTAACATGGCATCATTTGTATGAAGGGTTAAGGCTAAGACCAACAAAAGCGACTTCTCCCTACATGTTACACTTTAGAAACTACAATAAACTCAAACATACATAACACTATCAACTTCCTAGAAATTAAACTAAGTTATTACACAAATACATTCTTTATACATCATGCAACTTTTGAAATTTAAATTCTACATGCCGAAGCATATTTCTACTTACAAATCCCAAATAAAACCAAAAATTAAAAACTTTACAGCTTTACAACAAAAATTTCCAGCAACATTATATACACAACAATCACATAAATCAAACTTTTGTAATCCCCGGCAACGGCGCCAAAAATTGACGTGTCGCCTAAGCGAGCATCAAGTAATAATAAACCTACAATCGTTAGTAGTATAGATTAAGTAGGGATCGTTCTATCCGGGGATTAAGGGTACCTGAAACATGAGATTGTTAACACAAAATATTCACAAACACATATGCACACAATTGTCACACTTATATACATATATACATATTCACACGAAATTATGGGGGATAAAAGGCGTGGCAGCAAAGCTGCCTCTAAATTCCTAGACATGAATTTAAGACATGAAATTAAATCCTAAAGCTACTATTTACAATGTTGGTCGACATTCTTCCACAAAGCACTAACACGAAAGCAATCAAAACACATAACAAACAAGCAAATAAGACTCACGGAAAGGCATTATAGTGTTCTAGACTCAACTTAACTGCAACCCAATTAGCTCCTAAACTGTATTACTAATCGATTAAGACTCCTCATGTATTTTAAGTGACTAAACGCCTAACCTTAAAATTATACTAGTCATCTTTGTATATTCTAAACGACGTAAACAAACATGACAAGTAATTAAGCACAAAGTCTTTTTTATTAGTTGGAAACAAGTTAATTAAGTAAGGCGTCACTCTTCTTATTAACAAGCATGTTCTTTAAACCACTCTATCCCTTGTAAAAACAACACAAATAAAATAACTCGTTGGTTACTTAATCTATATTATTTTCGGCTAATGAGATCAATAATCCACGTATTGCAATTACGTAGGCTACCAATCTTTAAGCACACGAATTTAAAGAACAAGTCATGAAAACCCTAAAATCGAATTAACACATGTTTGCCGATTATCCTACTTACTAATTCATTACATATTTTCCTTACTCTTTAACATGCAATCCGTATTCTTACATCCAAACACCAATTAAAGATAAAGAAAACGAATTGAACATACAAATCATAAAACCAAACTTCAATCCAAACAATACATAGACATAGAGTTTGAAACCAAGAATTCATGCTAACTTCATAGACAAAGTTTAACATAACTACATAAAAAGTATAAAACCGAAAGAGGGGAGTGTATCACACTTTTGTAGACACCTTGATGACTTCGACTCGTGTGGATCCGGCGGATGGTGGAAGAGGTGGCTGCTCGGCAATGTTGTTGTGTCGGTAGGATTTTTAGGGTGAGATGGTGGTGATTTTCGGCTAGGGTTTTATGTAGGACTCTTGGAAAATTTAGGTAGAGCTTTGGCTAGATTTTTGCTTTAGAATGTGACACCATTCATGATGGGTGCCGGCCTCTATATATAGGAGAAAGGCTGTGAAGTTTGGGACTTTTCTTTGTTCAAAACGGGATAGAAATCTTCAATAAATAAGGTTTCCCAATCCGAGTTGGAATAGGCTTTTCTCTCTTTATTGAACAAAGAAACTCTTACTTGGCCGGCTTATGATTTCTTTTAGGACACGCATAGGAAGCTTCTTGGACATTGCAAGGCTCTTGGGAATGACTTGGCACGCTTGCAGCTGCTTGAAGACATTACCGGAAATTCCACTCTGCTCGCGAGTACAGACTTTGCTAGTATCGGGTACTGGCGAGGCTTCTTGGTGGGTCGCGCGAATTATGTATACTGGCATGCGCGGATGGTTGGCGAGCGGATATGTGCAAGCTGGCGAGCTAGTATTGACGGCTGATCTTCTGGCGAGCAAGGTTGTTGGCGGACGAGGCTGATGGCGAATATAGGCTTCTGGCGAGTATATGATCTAAACTGATTTTCTGGCGAGCAAGGTTGTTGGCGGACGAACAAGGACTTGGCGAGCGAGCTCTGGCGAATGGACTTCTGGCGAGCATAAGCGAAGCTGATTTTCTTCCTTCTTCTCAGCAGATCTGACTTTTGCGTCTTCAATTTAGCATAACTTCCTCCTCGGAGCTCCAATGGATGCAATTCTAAGTCTCAGATAAACTAGACACAGAGACCTTTTCATTGATATGGGGCACGTCCTCTGGTTCCAAGCAATGCGTCACTCAGAAATTTCGGAAGTCAGGACAGAGTCTCAGGAAAATCCTAGTAGTCTCTGGATCGTTTTGCTCAAACTGCCAAGTTGCAGCCATCTTTTGGGAGACTTTCCGAACTCCGATTTATCTGTATTTTTGACACAAGACCCATTAGCAAGCTAATAAAATGCATACCAAATTTCAGAAAATTTGGAAAAGGATAGGTCACAAATCTATTCATCTCAGAATCACGAAAAAGACATATTTTTCATTATTTTCCAGAATTCTTAAACTTAGTCATTTTTCAGACTCTAAAGCACATATTTCCAAAACTCTACCAAAATGACACTAAACTATATTATGACTCAATCTTAGACAAATAAGGGTTAAACGAATCATAAACGAGGGCAAATATATATTAATATCGTCGCACATTGTGCTCCTATCAGAGGGCGGGACGTCCATGATCCTCTGCCTGTTCTCACCCAGGTCGCCCGGAGAAGAAGATTGTGCTCCAGTCAAGGAGATCCTGGTGACGAGCGGGACCGATCCCGGTCGATACGGAATCCTATCCATCCCACCAGGAAGCTTTGGTGGCCCTCCAATGGTCTTACCCTTTCCGGGTCCCGCAGAGGGTGATGCGGCACGAGTCTTCACACGCCTCAAGATGTAGGCGTCATCCGCAAGATCCAAGGCCATCGGTTCGGCATGGACGGTAAGCCGGCCAGACTCCTGATCCACCGAGGTCCGCGAAACGGCCTTCCCCTTCTCCTTCAACCTCAAGACAAGGTCCTCACCGTCTATGGATAATGTGTTACCAGGCTTGATGACCATCCGGGAAGATGCACCTGCAGAACAAACAAAGGGTTAGTATCAACTCAGTCAGCGGGAACGTCACTACTAAAACCCTGCTGCGCACCAGGATCCCGCCCGAGACAGCAGTACTCCAACACCTCCCGCCGTATGAAGTTGTAGGAGCTTCGCTCAAGACTGTCCCAGCACTCGAATATCGTGGCAATCCTATCCCACTCCAACTCGGACAGTACGTACGATTGGTCACCAAGGGGCTGGAAGGCACCAGGAACCCGGTACATCCTCCTCCTTTTCTGCCACTTCCCACCTGCCATCACCACCTTCTTCCTCCAGTTATTGTCCACCCAGGAAGGCAGGTGGGTGATGATAGGCTGAAAGTGTCGGGCGCAAAAGGTGAGACAACCCCGACACCCTTTCTTTTTCGAGAAAGACAATCTGTACAACGCCCGGAACTCGTTCACCGTCGGCATGCTCATCCCGGACAGCTCGTACAGACAACCAAGGCTCTGCAGCTGCCTCCACTGGTTTTCGGGAAGCTGCGCAGGAGACACGTGCAGAGCGCTGAGCATGTACTGCACAAAGTCTAGCAGCGGAAGGGAGAACCCATGACGGAATTGGTCTCCATGAACAGCAACCCAACCCTCCTCCAGGTTACAGTCTGATTCCCCGGGATTCAGTGGCCGTAATTTCACCTTATCCGGGATGCCCCACGTCTCCTGGAAGGCGGCAACCTCCGCGGGGCTCATGTTACCCTCCGGTTCATCACACACAACAGCCCCTTCCCCATTCCTGATAGTGTAACTCACGGGCGAAGTACTAGGAAAGGGTACCCCGTGCGGGATGCTCTCATGCCCCAGAGACCCGGACGAGGAGACCTCGCCCCGGGAGCGGGCAGCAGCTTCGGACTCCGGGGAAACCGAAGCAAGCCAATCTTCCAACCTCTCCTCATCGTCCACCACAGGACATCTGTCGGCCGATTCGGAAGTCCCAGCAGAGCTCCTAGAAGCCATTTAACCTAGGGGGAGGAAAATAAAACCCCACCGCTAGTCAGCTACAAGCTAAAACAACGCTCTCTGCAGCTGCTCCCCAAATCTGTCGCAGATTCCCTGCTCAAAACAACTCACCCGTTCTGACAGAGCCCCCCCCCCCCCCCCCCCCCCCCGCAAAACACCAACCAACAAAGAAAAAAAAACACGAAGCAAAGAAGGCGAAACTTACCGATTACTATGCACAAGCACAGATAGCGCGAGGGTACCTTCACAGAACTTTCGCCGGATTCCTCTCCAACCTTTTCTTCTTCTCTCTGAGCCAAGAGCAAAAATAGCAAATAATGAAGACAAAGGAGGCCTTTTTATAGACGGGTCCGATGCCCTAGGCACCCCTGTAATCCCCCTAAAATACTCAATCGGGACAAGTCAAATGCCTGCGAATCCAGGCCCTCCATCTCAAATCGCTCCCTACTGACACGTGTCACAGCATCGATAAAATCTCCACGCCATCATAGCTGATGGGACTGATGGGCTTTCTCCTTCAATGCATGTCAGCCACCTGCCCCGCCTACAAGCTGCAGTTAAGGGAGATAGGGGAGAGAACCGAGGGGTTACGAACCATCCCCCACTTCCCCAAGAGCCAACCTCAAATCAAGGAAAAGCATTCCATCGGTCATGGAACATTCCACCGGTTCACATGCATTCCACCGGTTCATAGGCATTCCACCGGTTATGTAGCATTCCACTGGATCCAAGGCACTCCATCGGTCTAGTCACTTTCCTTCGCGCCTACGGGCACGGACAAGCCATCAAAAACTCAAGGCTTTAAACACATGGGCTTTATAAACCCGGGAGAGTTTACCTCTAACACATGCAAACTCTTCCAGCAGGCTAGAAACCCTGCATCACACTAAGCTGTGAAAAATATGGGGATCCATGACGAGACTTGTTATCTCCACGCCACCCCACCAGGCAGATTGTTTCTTTAACACAGAACAAGTCTCCCCGCAGGCTAGAAACCCTGCACAGCCTCACGCTTATTCCAACACAAGCTGAGAAGAACTAGGGGATGTTGACCGCTGCTTAAACATGGCCCCAACACCCCATCTGTGGACCTGTTGGGTTGCACCCATCAGGCCTTCCCGCAGGCTCGCAACCCTGCACAATACCCCACGCTTACTCCAACACAAGCTGGGACGAATCAGCGGGTGTGGATTGGTGCCATGACATGGCCTAAACACCCCACCAGGCTACTCCCCGGCCTGTTCCACCATTGGCAGCAATTTTTCACTGGGGGACTTGTTCCAACATAGCACTCCACTGGTCGAGTCCTTACGCTCCATATTCATCGCATGGTGGATTTCAACGCCACATCATCATCCCATGCACTCGTCCGGGTTTCACCCCGCTCCATATTCATCGCATAGCGGATTTCAACACCACATCATCATCCCATGCACTCGTCCGGGTTTCACCTCGTTCCATACTCATGGCATGGCAAGACTTCAGCACAGCACCATCATTATTACAAACACATACTCATAACTGCCACACGTCATCACTAATAGGTACTCACATCACCACACACCATCATAACAGCCCTTCTGCTCGAACGCCCGGCCAAGCCCAATCTTCAATACGGACTTGGGGGACTAGGTACCGTTAGGTCGGTAACCCTGCGGGTCTGCGGGACAGGAGCAAGACATATTAAGTCCCCATTCAAGACTGCACTTGACCGGGAACTTGGGGGACTTGTTGACAGTAGCCACAGAAGGGTTACACAAGCCCACAGACCCGCAGCTAGCATGCCCGGGGCCGGACCGAGGCCCGGAGCAGGATCCCCAGCACTCGGACCCGAGGCCCAGTAGTCTAACTTATGACTGGGGGCCCGGGAGCCGGGGACACCAACCTGCCGAACAGGTCACCTTAGCTGCCCCTTTGCGTACGAACAGAAAGGAACCAGTCCCACATCGAAGAGTAAGACCAGACCTCACGATCGACCACCTATATAAGGGCCTCAACTACCCTCATTAATAGGTAACTCAACTCTCCCACTACTTATCATTCCCGCTTAAGTTATCTATTTGCTCCAATGGTACTAACTTAGGCATCAGAGAGGAGAAGACCGGCCCGCCCGATATTCCCCTTAGTTAGCAGGGTTCGCAGGAGAAAATCACATCAAGATCTACCGGTTTCTACCAGGCCTACGAGTTTGTGCAGAAACAACTTGAAACTTGTGTGTATTAGCCAATGCCGTGGCTTGTAATGATTTGTATATTCTTGCTTTCTATTTATCTTCAAATTGTCTAACTTGCTTCTTGTTGAACTCCTCAGGATAATGCATGTCCAAATCTAATATATGGACAAGAGATAATCGAGGACACTTGCAACGAATCAATGAAGATCTCACCCTCGTGATTGCTACGCCACTGCCCCTATCCGAAACCTCTAACTCGGCATCATCACCATCATCACCATCTAGTCCGAACTCACCCTCTCCTATTACTTCATCGTGTGACTTAGAGAATCCGGAGTTTGAGATTTTAGCCGAGCCTATCATTCAAGAAGAGTTCAATTTCGACTTTGTTGTGCCACCAATCATGACTTAAATTCGTGCTCAAAATGGACATGTTACCGATGGAGGAAGAACCGCACCCGCAAACATCACTTTCCCAACATGTGCAACCAGCAAGAGTAGTGATTTTGAGTTGAAGAGTGGATTTCTCCACCAACTTAGGCCGTTCCATTTATTTGCGGGAGAGGATCTTAATAAACATTTGCAATGGTTCAACTTCACCACCGATAGCATGTGTCCAACGAATGCCGACATGCAAATCTTCAAGATGAAGGCATTTCTGTTTTCACTTGAGGATCAAGCCAAGGAGTGGCTATTTGAGGTGTCAACCGGCCGTATCACTTCATGGGAGACGATGGTGAATGAGTTTCTACTCAAGTACTATCCAGCCTCGCGTATCACGGATTTGAGGAAGCAAATTACATGTATTCGGCAAGGAGGAGACGAAACATTCTTTGATTATCACAAGAGGTATAAGGACCTCGTCGCTTCTTATCCGTCTCATGGTATTCGTGAGGGGCTCTTGTTGCAATACTTCTATGAAAGACTTCGCCTCATGTAGAGGGAGTTTCTTGATTCGGCTGCTCAAGGTTCTTTCCTTGAGATGGATCCTGCACCGGCCAAGGAGTTGTTAGAAGTCCGAGCGTTGAATAGTTAACAATTTTGCATGTCACGAGATAATGCTTTGAAGCACAAGGTGAATGAGACATCGACGAACTCGGCATTGGAGAAAAAAGTAGATAAGCTTTCAGATATGGTGGCTAGCCTTATGAAAGGGAAGCGAGCTCAAGTGTGTGGAATATGCACGGAAGACCATGCAACCGATCAATGCCCTCAAGTGTTGCGAGGGATATGAGGAGGCCAATGCCGTTGGCTTCCTAGGAGGGAAAAAGTACAATCCTTACTCCAACACTGACAATCCGGGATTCCGCGATCTCCCTAACTTTCGATGGTCAAACAATGACAATGTCCTAAGGCCACCGAATGCAGCCCCTTTTTAACCAAGAGCACCATATGTGCCGAGACCTCAAGCATCCTTTGTGCCGAACCAAGCCATTCTGAACCAAGTGGTGCCTTACCAACTGAGCCAAGCTCAAGCCGTACCTAGAAACTCCAACTATGATGCCTTAATCCAATCTCTTTTGAGTGCTACTCAAGCATTGCTTGCGGGGCAACAAACTCACTCGAAGGATATATCCGAGCTAAAAACTCAAATGGGGCAAGTCGTGGACTTCATGAGAAAGTTTACCGAGCAAGGGAAGTTACCGGGTGGAGTTATTAATAATCCGGGCCATGAGCATGCTAAGGCTATCATGACTCGTAGTGGGAGAGTGTTACAGGAGCCACGAGCAAGAATTCCAAATAAAAAGAGCAAAGAAGCTCTTGGCAGAATTTTTGAAGGGGAAGATAGTATCGGTAGCCTTCCTGCCGATGCTGCCAATACTACCGAGCAAGCTACTTAAGGTTCTACAAAGATAAAATTGGGATTGCATGCTAAAATTGTAAGGAAAATATGTAACGAAAAGATAGGTCTAGGTTCGGCAAGCATGTTCACCTTGTTCTAAATTGGTGTCTTGGTTTAGTCTTTAAATTCGTGTGCCTCAAAGATTGCTGCTTAGCACAATTTGCAATGTGTTTTGAGTATCGCTCTTGTATTTGCCAAAATAAATAGATCGAGTCTAGCGCTACGTTGTCTTGATTGATGTTATTTTTTGGGTTAAGAGTAGTTTAAAAGATTAAGCATGTCGATTAGAAGAGTGACGCCCTCCTTGTTAACATGTCTTCAACTAAAAAGACTTATGTTCTTAAATGTTAGTTTATTTTAGAGTCCGCGCCACGTAACTTTAAAACCTATTAACATAAAGATTAGGATGATGCGCTACGATAAGTCCTAAGTACTTGAGAAGTCTTAAATCGATTAGTAAACCGCTACGGAACTAATTAGGTTGGAACTAAGTCGAGTCAAGAACATTTTAATGTCTTTGCCGAGTCCTATATTTGTCTAATTGTTATGTGTTTTGATTGCTTGTGTGCTATGTTTTGTGTGGAAGGATGTCGATCACATGTATATAGTAGTTTTAAGTTTAGATTCGTGTCATTAGGTTTTAGGGCAGCCTTGCTGCCGATTCATATCTCAATCCCCAACTTCGTTTCTTGTTTGTATAAATGTGTGAATATGCGTGTTTCTAACCTTTTACATGTCAGGTACCCTTAATCCCCGGACTGAACGATCCCTATTTATCATATGCTACTAACGGTTT
The DNA here is from genome assembly GCA_963682095.1 of Potentilla sterilis. Classification (NCBI taxonomy): domain Eukaryota; kingdom Viridiplantae; phylum Streptophyta; class Magnoliopsida; order Rosales; family Rosaceae; genus Potentilla; species Potentilla sterilis. The sequence continues at coordinate 44,583,575 of OY821754.1, forward strand.
ACAGAGTTTATTATTGCGCGCGTTGTTACTCCGGTTATGGCACTCATCAAGGGTGACTGAATTCATATTTGTGACAAGTTAGCAATGTGGTCACTAACTGTGGTACATGTATAATTATTTGTCAAGAACTGTACTCATCAACAAATTCAACTAGCAAAGTTTACATCATTTTTCTCATTAGTGCCATAGTTATTTACAGTACTCATTGAAAAATGAATAGACTGGTTACCGAATCAAATATGTTATTGAGACGATTGGAATGTTGTGGTCCAATGACAGTTTTCTGAAACTGGGCATAGAGGCCATAGAGCCATCATCTGCATCAACTACAGCTGAAAGAACAGACACTGGCCTCAAGCCCGCCAAAACAACAAGGTCTACAGAAGCCTTAGTGTGACCAGCTCTCCGAAGAACCCCTCCATTCGATACTTGAGCGGAAAACACATAGCGAGGCCTTCTAAAATCTTCTGGCTTTGACTTCTTAGATGAAAGAGCAAGTACGGTCTTTGCCTTGTCTGGGGCAAATACTCCAGTAGATGTTCCCATTTTTGCTTCCTACATAACCAAACAAGCTAATGTATGAACTATAAACTCAAACATTATCAAACTACTTTAACTTGAATTACATTATTGTAATGCAAAACATCATATACCACTGTGATTATGAATGTGGGGGTGGAAGAGTCTCATCTTCGATCTCTGGTGACATCAAGGGAAGCTTCAATCTCTCAAGATCCTCCTCCTTCATGCCTACAGAGACGATCCCAGACCCATGTTTTATTAGGAATGCTATGTTTCTAGGATTTTCAAATGATGCTGCCATGACAAGGTTTCCTTCAACTTCCACATTTGTTAGTCTCCTCCGCTGACGACGCTCTTGACGTCATGAAAACACACGATCTCTCATTCTCCAACCACCAGGTTCACAGCTTCCGAGACGCTTCTGTATCAAAATCTCATGAAAAAGTGAGCTTCACAAATCACCACAAACAGAAATTTCAGCACTCAATCTAAAATTAACACATCACACAACGAAATCCAACTCTAATCAAAATCAAATCGCTCACAGATTATACAGAGTTTCTACTTCATATAATTCAATCACGTAACCAAATCAAATCGCTCACAAAGTATGTATACTTTCTACTTCATAAAAGTCAATCACGTAACACTAAAATCGAATCACCACATCAAAATAGATCGATCCTTTACACATATAAGGCTCCAGATCAATTAGAGAACTCATAACAACAATCATGAACAGCTAGAACTTAATTCTATTTTTTTTTCATAAATAAAATTAACACAAAAAACTAATTCAAATAACAAATCAACACATGCCGAAATGATTTCAGTAAGAATTGAAGAAAGGGAGCAAAACCTTAGGCACTTCAAACGACGGAGAAATCTTTGTGAGGCCAACAGTGCCGCGAGCGATAGTGTGGGCCACGTGCCTCCCTCTGTGAGAACACGAGGGTGCGACTGTGAAAGAGAGCCGCAGACTCGACATGTGGCTTAGTTTGGTTAAGAAGGAAGAAGAATAAGAAGCTGAAGTGACTGTGGTGAAGGAAGAAGCCAATGACGACGACGGTGGTGATGCCGTCGCAGTCGGAATCGACCTCCAGAATCATCGACCGGAGCTCGTCCTCCGTCGCCGGATGGCCGAAGCTCCCCATGATCGCGCCGAGCTCCGACGACGAGATCTTGCCGTCATCGTTGATGTCGAATTCCTGCTCTGCGATCTGCTCGCACGTCGCGAACGAAGGGAAGCGCATCACCGGCGGCGGTGGCGGAGGAGGTGTGACAGGACCCGCCCCGGATTTCACCCTGAAATCCGGATAAGATCATGCGGGGACCACCTTAAGACTAACTCTATCGATAAATCGATAAGTCAATCTTAAGATGGACAACCCTAAAACCTGCAACAACCAAAACACTTCTAAAATTTCAGTTTCAACCGTAACACCTGGAGCCACCTGCTCCCCAAATCACAACAACCGCCACCAATAAACACAAAATCTAATTCAACTGGCTCACAGGTAATCAGAGCAATCTAACAAAATGAACTGGAATTACAAATGGAAATATAACAAGAAATATAATATGAAAATAAAAGAATAAGGGATCACAGATCCCACCTAGCGGAAGCAACAACGATGATGACTATGCCTCGACTCCGAGTACTCTTGACCTCTGATCACTACTCTGCACACTGGGCGATTTAAACCGAAGGGCCCAGGGGAAAGTAATTTAAAAACACGTTAGAGTGAGTGGATAAAATAATATCGTATAACACTTTATATAAATAGTATTGCATTACTTCCCCAATATTTTATAACTGAAAACCACTATACATGCATTTTCGTAAAACGTCCCACGTTTAAGAAAATCATAATAATTAATCAGCCCCGCTGATATCTCAAATACACAAATAATATTTTGTTTATATTTTCAAAATAAATACTTTGAAAATCAAATAGTAACATACCACGACCAATCCCATTGGCCGAATCCCAAATCATTTTATAGTAAAAACCCAGCCCCACTGGTATATCGAATAATCAAATAAAATATAACTGGACCAATCCCATTGGCCCATTCCCAAATATTCTTGTAATTAAAAATCCAGCCCCGCTGGTTCGGGAATTTATTAAATAACAGAAAGCCTCATAGAGAAAATATTCCCGAAACCCAAATGATATAAAATCCTGACCAATCCCATTGGTCATAACATATAATAAAATAGGGGAAACGTCATACCCACCATTTAATAGTAGCCCCTAAGGCTAAGGGTCAAATCTCCAAGAGTCCCAATAGCGTCATCACGCTATGCCCGTACACGTCGACCACCGAGCGTGAATCTAACATATATGGTCAAGTCGTCACCTCGCGTGGGCTCAGGCGACTAAGCTAGCTAGCATCAATATATGTATATCCCGACCCTGATATGGTGAAAATCCGAAAACAAAACCGAAAGCACGTATCCCCTTATATATCATAAATCCATATCGTCCCCGACCGCACATCTGAGGCTTATAAATATAATAAAATAAAATCATAGCCTCGAAAATATATATCACCGGCATATCTCATATGCCGTAAGATAATCTCGAAAGAGAATATATATATAAAGCCTCGACATGTCTCACATATCGTGAAATTCACAAATAGTGAAATCATAAAATCCACGGAAATCTCATTTCCGGATAAAATTACGTATTATTCAAAAGTAATCTTAAATATATAACTCAAATTCATATTTCACAAAAATATTAAATTCATAAACATCAGAGAGAGAGAGAGAGAGTGAGATATATATATATATATATATATATATTATCGAAAACTGATATATATATATAACCGAAAACTGATAATTCATTTCATGCTTCAACATTATAAAAATAAATTGCCTTTCATGCTTAAGGATGTATGCAATTAAAATAAACTGCATTTCATAAAATATTTATGCATGCATTATTTAAAATAAAATCCACTCACAGTACGACCGAGCGCGCCGCTAATCCGATCTCTCGTCCCGTCGAATAACCTCTCAACCTGTAATAGGGACGTAATTATAATTATTACGAAACTCGGAATTTATTTATAAACGTTAAATAATTATTACGAAACTCGTAAAAACAATTCCCGAAGAGTAATAATAAAAGTAAAACAGTTAAACGGTAATTCTAGGTTCGGGTCGTATCAAGGTGGGGGTGGATTTCTTCTTCCGGGAGAAGAGGGATTTGAAACCCATAGTCGGACGATTTGGGAGAGTCTGAGAATTTGAAAATGGGATTTGTGTGATTGGATCAGTAAAATAAAAGAGAGAGAGAGAGAGAGAGAGAGAGAGAGAGAGAGAGATTGGAGTTTTAATTTCAGAGAGAGGAAGGGGGTGGCCGGTTTTAGAGACGGTTACTTTTTTGTTTTAATTAAAAGAATTATAAATGATAGAAGCAGTAGCGTGCTTGTAATTTTTTTATCTTTTGAGGGCAGAAGATTAATATGGGTCCTTTTTTTATCATGAGCTCAAATTAGGAGTTTTTTTTTTATCATTTTGGGTCTCCAAAAAACCTTTATTTTTATTTTTATCAAAAGCCCATATATATATATATATATATATATATATATATATATATATATATATATAGACCCATTCCACTAAGGGATCCCTCATTATGTCAATTTTAAGGGATCGATCATTTAACATACTTTTCGATCACATATTAACATCTCCACCGTTCAACTTTCATGTTTATATGAGTAGATCATATCTGGAAATTTTCATTCCATTTGATAATCATTAGAGCATTCAAAATTAAAATTTACAAATAAAAACATGAACGGTTCTGCTTTGACAGATTTCATACGTCCATTGATTTGATTTAGTTAGATGCCTTAACGATCACCATTTTTGGCTAAAAATTTACAAGAATGATCTACACATACAAACCTAGTAATTGAACAGTGGAGATATGAAAATGTGATCAATAAGTTGGTCTAATAACCGATCCTTTAAAATGGACAAAATAAGGAATCTTTTAGTGAAAGGGCTCTATATATATATATATATCCAAAAACAAAACAGAATTCGGCTGGCCATTTTTTTTTTCTCCCGAATTCTGTTTTGTTTTTGGTGAGATGTAAACAGAATAATTCTGCATCACATGAGATTTGGTAAGATCCTCCAGGCCAAACAACCAAATAATTATTGAAAAGCCAAACCAACAGAATTGCAATTTGCCAGCCACACGTCTGGCATGGTTGATTTTAGTAAGAGTGGCTATCCGACTCCATGTCCAAGCTGTCGACGAACGATACAAACATGACTCAAACATTGCCATTATTGACAATGACTTTATTTGTAAGAAAAATTTCATGCACAATGTACTCGAAATAAGCTAAATCTCGGTGTAAGAACTATCAACCGAATCATGGTAATAACTATACTAATGTAGGGTAGGGGAACCCAAAGAACAATAAGTTCTTTTTTTGTTTCCAAACAGTGGATCATACACTATATATAAACTACTTCTAAGTTCTAACTTCCATGCACAACATGTACATATTACACAGCTATATGCACACGCTGCCCTGTTGCAAATTCTTTTTCACATCTATAACTACTGTATATTCTATGGTATTTAAAATTAATGTCGATTTTATATATACTAGAGGGTATTTAAATTGCTGATGAGTTCCTGTCTTCAAGAAGCAGTGCCTTTAGACTCTTGAATGTCCAATTCATGTTCTGCTACCAAAACACAGGAATCTGCTTCTAGAGATGAGACTGTGCTCTTCTGGTCCTTTGACAATGAATCCTTCGGAGAATTAAGCATTACAGTTGTGCATTGGACATCAGGAGCTATACCAACCTGGTCTATGTCATGAAGCGCTGGTGATAAATACTTTGCCACTGTGACAAATAATGCCGATCCATCATGCAACTCTGTGACACTCTGTGACATGGAGCATTAGGGAACAAACAACACCATAGCCGTTAGTTGAATAAAGTAAACAAGAGCAGTTGTGAAATTGTGGTCATCTAAGGCAAGTATACAAAATACAGAAAGAGAAACAAGAGATATGTTGCTTAAAATAAATATGCAGATGATATATGACAGTATGACAGCTATCCATGAAGTTCATAACTTGGTATCTTGGTGGTGGATCCTTTAAGCATAGGATTGAAATAACTTGTGGTAATCTATATATTTGATTAAATAAATATGCCGATGATCTAATTGGGTGAACAGAAAGTTTTCATGCTTTTTAAGAATTGACTACCTGAATTTTTCCTTTCCCAAAGGTTCTGTGACCCACAAGAGTAGCACGACGATTGTCATGCAGTGCCCCTGCCAAGATCTCACTAGCACTTGCGCTGCCCTCATTGACCTGTTTTAGACAGTAGAAGAGTGAAACCGATTAGAAATCATTACAAATATGAAATTTAGAGGCTTAAAGATAATTGTTTGTTTTACTTGCCATTGCAGCAAACATTTGTATCTTGCTGAATTCAGTAGTATATTTGCATTTGACATGATGTTGACAGTGTTTATCAACTCTTTAATATGTTTATGTCTATTTAAATTGTCAAAATTTAAAACTCACAAGCACAACAAGTGGATCATGCGTAATAGCATGCCCATCTACCATATTAATCGGTAACAAGTTCCCTTCCCGATCAATAGTGTTCACTAGAGTTTCATCCCCATCTAGCCAGATTTGGGCAACATCCAGTCCGGCTTTCACCAGTCCCCCCTGAAAAGTTTTATTGAAAGCAGAAATAAACAAACTGGGAATATTCATAAATGAAGGCAGGGAAACGAACGATTAGAAGTGTCACTTATTTACATGAAAATATAAGTTACCGGATTGTTTCTCAAATCGAGTATGTATGAATGCACACCCTGACTCTTCATTTCCTTGATAGCATTTTCCATATCGGCTGCAGCAGTCTGTTGGAGTGCATATGCAGAATTACTCTAATCAGATTTTTTCTAGCCAATATATGACAATAACATCATAGATTTAGTAAAACTATTTAAAAAGAAATGCAATATAACTTTTTACAATTCCAAGATAAAAGTGACTGATAATGACCTGAGAGAAGGCCGACAGCTTCACGTAGCCCGTCTTTGTTAGGTGTCCATCTGGGGTTCTATGAGGGATGGTTGCAGTCGAAATTGGGGAAAGCTTAATGAACTCCCGAGGTAATTTCACCTTCAATCAGATGTGTCAGTTTTCAGATAAGTTTACTGAAGCACTGTGAAATTATATACATGCTTTGTTTGATACCGCTGAGTTTAAAGAAGTAAAGCCGTCCGGTCACAAAGCAACCAAATGCATTACATAATGAATATAGACAACAGAAATGCCGGTATAATGAATGATTTGAGTACCTCTCTTGTACTAGCATCACTTCCCATATTATTGCCCTGAACAACAGAACGTGAAAAATTAGTTAGCTGAAACAATCTAGAATTTCTGGTCGAACTCTACAGGATTAGTCTATGGATCACAAATTCTAGTTTCTGCTGCAACTCGAAAATCATAGGAATTGAAGATTACACTGTGAAATTTGACTGTAACAGTTGTTCCAACTCGGCCTCTAAGTTTCTGTACTGCTGCTTCAGTGTCAACACCATTTAGCTTCTCTCCTGAAGTGATATACACAGTATTTGAAATTTATATGACAAGTTATTATAATGTAATGCAGAACAGAAACTAATTATAAATTAAGCCATGGGGAAACAGAATTATGCAACACATTGTCATAATTAAGGAACATCCTACAATGCAAGACAACAATTTAGTGAGTTTGAAGAAGCAGAACAACATAGCAGGGAGTCCGTAGAAAGAGCTTTTAAGAAATGGAACCTATTTAAATTCAAGTTTCTGGGAGCATTTAGTTTTATGAATCAATGTTCCTTTTCAGAGAGCTCATGCCACAAGTTTTTGGTTTTGTATGGAATTTAAATTTTGAACGACTAAACAATGTAATGATGCTACAAATATCAAAAGTAAATTACAGATCCTTTTTCAGCCTTATTAAGGAACCAAAAAAAAAAAAAAAAAAAAAAAAAAACAAGTACTTGATCTGTGGCTTACCGTTAATTTCAACCAATTCATCTCCCTGATGAATACCAGCACGAGCAGCTGGGCCACCATCTACACAAGACATAACAACCTGCAATTTCCAATCAAAATTATATACTTAAGCATGTGCTTACTGATACATTTCTTTCTCATACTCGTAATACTGCTCAATGCAAGTGATAGTGCTTAGTACTAGAACTTTTACCTCTGTGAGCATAGATAAGAAAATGAAAATAATGAAAACAAACAAAGGTTATTATTGATCTCACTAACCAGATGGCCTGTTCTTGGTTCAGTACCTATGTAGAGGCCCACTCCCTGTAGATTTCCATTGCTTCCAATGCGAAAACTTTGATATTCCTGCAATCAAACAATATAATGATCTTGGAATTCATGGAAGTATCGCAAGTTAACTCTGTGGATTGAAATTGTACTGTAATTGGCAGCTTAATCAGCATGACATTGACAAAGAAGAGAGAATCAAACTGATTGTGATACCTTTGGACTAATAATTCTTGTAAAGGGATCACCAAGAGTAGAAAGCATTCCACTGATCTTCATATAAGCTGCATCTGCTGACCTAAGGGGAAACATTTCGACCATTGTTTGCTGCAGCTTAAGATCCCAATCTGCAGTAGAAGAATCCAAGTCTTCAACACCAAAGAACCCCAAATAGGGTGGAAAAAGAAAGAAAGAACTATCGAAATATTCAAGTTATTGATTTCTTGAAAAGTACCTAAATAATTAACGCCGAGATCATGACCATGTAGAATGGAGTGTAAAATATTCAAATGCAACATTTAATTTGTATCCCGAGGTCATTGAAAAAAAAAAAATACAGTAGCCAATACCTTGATGATTAAATGTTGGGTCTACAAATGTTTCTCTAATTAAACCCCAAGCCTCCACAAGAGTTCTTTGTACTGAGTTCACCTGATAAACAACCAAAATAAGTCAGTAAACTAGCAATCTAGCATCATATTTGTGATCCAGGTAAAACCAAGTTGGGACTAAATAACACAACTTGTATTAAACCATTATCAATAGTCAAAAGTACTAAATTCAAAACAGAACATTCATCTAAAGCCAGAAACAAATTACCAAAAACAAAAAAGGGATAGGAGAAGACAGGAGTTAAATCTATATACTACTCATTTTGTGTTCGTTTGATCCTGGCAGTGGTAAGATTGTAACATATATGAACAAATCTTATTACTATCTTAAGGGGATCAGATTAGTGTGACAAATGAAAAACCTCATTTCAACTCAACAACTATATTCAAAAGTATAATTAAAACATCCTATATTCACAATTATATGAAGAAATTCTAACTCGTACTTAACCATTTGACATCTGGATTTTTCCATAGTGACGTATAAGTCTGCTTGTTTTGTTGTTTTGTAACTTTGTTCATGTTCTTTACACTTTATAGAAGTGTTGATTTAAACCAGACAGCTAAGAAATAGTTAATTACAAGAAACACATACACAAGACTAAATTAAATAGAAATGAAGTAGATGAATCACCTCAGTAGTGCGTGAAACCGGAAAGGCAACAGTCAACGACTCTGCCATCGCCGGAGAATCAAAACAGAGCGAGAAACTGGCAGCAGCGGCCACAGAAAACGCAAGAAAGCCTTTTCCGATGGACCCAATGAGTTCCTGACTAGAGTTTTCATGAGCTTCAGCCTTGGCAGCACTGACTCTCCATTTCCGGCTCACACTGCGATCCGAGCATGGCAACCTATGCGACGGCAGTAAAAGTGAGGTGGGTTTCGGAAATCTGGGCGAAATAGGTGAGAAAGGTGTTGGTTTGAGATCCATGTTTGAACAAAGAGGCTCCATTGTTGTTGAATGAGGACCAAAAATGGAGAAGAGAGAAAACTGGGGAAGAAGTTGAACATTGTTGACTACAGTTATAGTTTGTTGGGATTCTTGTGGTGGGGTCCATATGAATCTTTCTTTCCTTCTGCTTCTGTGGCTTTAGATTCATTTACCGTAGAGCCTCCTCAGTGTTGGCTACACGTGTATATGGTAAGAGGCAGAAGTTCGACTTTGGAATTTTCCCTATGCATTTTCTACTCTCGTCTCTAACAATCTCTTTCACTCCATTGCCAAAGAAAATTAAAGGAGAAAAATCATCCCTCCTCACTTGAAATCACATCGAGTGAGGTTCGGTTTTCGTATAGAATTCTCTCATTAGAAAATTCTAGTCATATAAGACATAAATTCTAGTCATATAAGACATAGGATTGAGACGTATCGATAATTGAACTTGTTCGTAGGTGCGTATTAAATTTTAGACTTAACTGATAAAAAATAATAATAGAAAAGAAGAGTGTCAGTTGTAGTCTTACTTAAGGATTAAAATCTCTGCGATATATCTGATATATCCCTCGATATCTCCATTTTTCAATTGATCGATATATTTTTTAGGGTAAATAGCTTATTTTTCAAAATATATGCGAAATTTTTTCGATAATGTCAACTATCTCTGATTTTCAAAATATATATGATATATCTCGGATATTTTAAAAAAATATCTGTAAAAATTAGGGTTGATGATTAAAAGGTTAGATTTACTCTATCTAATGATAAAAAGATTGGTAATTGTTTGGTAATGATAATTAAGTCACCTAACTAGAACACTTAAAGTGTTGCCCACAAAGTTGTAAATAATTACAACTTGTGCCACTGCTGTATAGCAGCTCAGTTTCGTTTCTCCCAAACTACCTAATTTCACTCACTCTCTCTTCACCGCCGTCTGCGCCCTCCAGCCCTTCCGCCATCTCCTCCGACTCCACTAGATCCGCCAACCCCCTCCGTCAAGGTCTCCGATCTCCGCTCCCTAATCCTCGACGACTCTGACCAAACGCACCCCTCCGACTCTATCAAACTCGTCGTCCTCCGCGGCCGCGCCTAAGCCAAGCCCAGCGTCGACGTCTTCAAGTCCAGTGTCGTCGTCCATAGACGCCGTCTTCATCCAGAAAAATCAGCGAGTGAGTTTGATTGCATTCTTTGATTGCTATAAAATTTTCAGTTTCGCTTTTTGATTTGACCAATCACTCTCTCAAATAATCTGTTGTTATCGTGGTTCGTTTTGGTTTTTGTGCTCTGATGCATGAATCATTTTAGTTATTGAAACTAAAATTTACTGCTAGGTTGAATGAAGTTGATCATAGATGAATATTGATTGAAATATATAGATATTCTAGGAGAAATAAATGATAGGAAAACTGTGTCTTTATTGATTGATAAGGAGACTGTTTCTGCACAAACACGTAGGCCTGGTAGAATCTAGGTGTGATCTCCTCCTGCTTAACCTGCTCACTAAGGGGAATACCGGGCGGGCCGGTCTTCTCCTCTCCGATGCCTAAGTTAGTACGGTTGGGACGAATAGATAACTTAAAGCACGTATGATAAGCAGTTGGAGAGATCAGTTACCTATTAATGACGGTAGTTGAGGCCCTTATATAGGTGGTCGGGCGTGAGGTCTGGTCTCACTCTTCGATGTGGGACTGGCTTCCTTCTGTTTGCACACCAAAGGGCAGCTCTGGTGACCTCTTTGGCATGCTGGCGTCCCCGGTCCCCGGGCCCCTGGTCACAAGGTAGACTGCTGGACCTCGGGTCCGGGTGCTGGTGATCCTGCTCCGGGCCTTAGTCCGGCCCCGGATGCAGTGGCTGCGGGTCTGCGGGCTTATGTAGCCCCTCTGTGGCTACTGTCAACAAGTCCCCCAAGTTCCCGGTCAAGTGCAATCTTGAATGGGGACTTACTATGTCTCGCTCTTGCCCTGCAGACCCGCAGGGTTACCGACCCAACGATGCCCAGTCCCCCAAGTCCACATTGAAGATTTGGCGTGACCGGGCGTTCGGGTAGAGAAGGCGTCCCCCATGTGAGGGCTCGACCGGTGGACTTTCATGTCGGGACGAGTCCCCCAAGTTCCCAGGGTGAAACTGCTGCCAACGGTGAGGCAGGCCGGGGAATAGCCCGGTGGAAAAATCGCTGCCAATGGCGAGGCAGGCCGGGGAATAGCCCGGTGGTTCGGCCCCGCTTGTGTAACAGGGTTGCTAGCCTGCGGGGAGGCCTGTTGGGGCGTGGAGTAAGGCAACAGGTACCCCGGTGGGGTCTTGCGGCCATGTTGAAGCACCGGTTAACACCTGCTAGTTCTTCTCAGCTTGTGTTGGAATAAGCGTGAGGTAATGTGCAGGTTTTTTAGCCTGCGGGGAGACTTGTTCTGTGTTAGAGAAACAATCTGCTCGGTGGGGTGGCGTTGAGATAACAAGTCTCGCCATGTATCCCCAAATGTATCACAGTTCAGTGTGATGCAGGGTTTTTATCCTGCTGGAAAAGTTTACATGGGTTAGATGTAAACTCTCCTGGGTTTATAAAGCCCATGTGTTTCGAAGCCTTGAGTAGTTGCTGGCTTGTCCCTGCCCGCAGGCGAAGGAAAGTGACTAAACCGGTGGAATGCCATGGAGCCGGTTAAATGTCAACTGGTGGAATGCCATGGAGCCGGTCGGATACTACATAACCGGTGAGATGCCATGGAGCCGGTCGGATACTACATAACCAGTGAGATACCATGGAGCCGGTCGGATACTACATAACCGGTGAGATATCATGGAGCCGGTCGGATACTACATAACAGGTGGTGTGCCTTTCCTTGGTTTGAGATTGACTCTTGGGGAAGTGGGGGGGTTGGGTGCCTCGGCTCGCGCTCCTACCTCCCCTAACTGCCGCTTGTAGGTGGGACAGGTGGCTGACATGCAATGAAGGAGAGAGCCCATCAGTCCCATCAGTTATGATGGCTGGGGAGCTTTATCGATGATGGGACACGTGTCAGCAGGGAGCGTTCTGAGATGGAGGGGATCTACGTCCTTTTTGCTTGCCCTAATTATCAACAAGGTGTAGTTTTGCCGCCTATAAGATGCTTCGCACCCCCCTCCTCTCTTCCCAACGTATTTTGCTGAAGCTTGGCTCTTCCTCTGCCGTCTGTCTGTGTTGTTATCTTGCTACACAACTAAATTCTGTTCTTAGGTTTTATGGCATTTGGGAGGTCAGCCAATCCTGTTGGTGCCGGCCGTGCGCCGACGGGGGGGGTGGGGGGGGGGGGGTGGGGGTCCGTGAGGTACCGGCTGTTGGATGGCGACAGGGTGATTTTTTGTGACGAGCCGACCAGAAGCATGACTGATAGCGAGATAAGGGATTTTCGGGCGAAGTGGGATATTGACTCCTCCGTTAAGCTCCGGGGCCTACATCCTGGGGAACTGGCCTGCAACCCGGAGGAGGGTTAGGTTTCCGTTTTTAAGGATCAATTTCGGCACAGGCTATCTCTGCCGCTGCCGAAGTTTGTCCAGTATGTGTTGAGCATGATAAATCTCTCCCCCGCCCAGCTTCCTAGCAACCAGTGGAGGCAGTTGCTTGGTCTCGGGTGCTTATTCAGTCTGAGCAACATGGACTGGCCCACGATAAATGAGTTACGGGCGTTGTATAAGATTCTCTACAGCAAAAAGGCCCAGGCCTGCGGTTGTGTTAATTTTGCCGCACGGGACTTCGATCTGCCATCATTCACCTGCCGTCGTCTGTTTCGAATGTATGGAGGAGGTCAGTTGTGATGGCCGGGGGTAGGTGGCAGCGTAGTTCGAGGAGCTTTCGGGTGCCCGGGACTTATCAAGCTATCAGAGATCAGTCGTACCGGTTGGTCGACTTGCGAGATGGGAAAGAAATCTGGTAAGGTGTCTTGCACCGTTGTTTTGTGGAGTCGTATTTTACTCTAACCGCTCGATTTATTGATTTCCAGCTAATGCCCCCCGGCTCGCTGTTAGGAGCGAGGAGACCGTCGAGCCGGATAACGACCTTGTGGCAGAGAGGTTGATGGAGATGGGGGAGATGGCCTCGAAAACCGTTGTAGATCTGGTCACCCTAGAGAGCACGGTGCATAACACCCCTGTGCCGCTCGTGTTTCCGGATTCCCACTACGGTAGGCGGCCGGGCGGTGAGGATAACGCCCCACTTGTTATTCGGGAAGTAAGATCGGTGGGCTCACCGGGTCAGGAACCTCTAGCGCGGCCGGTGGGGGTACGAGCCCCACGGGAGAGAGAGGCCGCGGAGATGACTGGGTACCGTAGAAGCGGTCTTGGCGAAGCTCCGGCTAAGAGGGCGAGGGTGTTTGATGCCGGGGCATCAAGGTCGGCTGGTGGGGGGTCAGCCTTGGTTCTGGCAGAGGGAACCGGTGGCCGAAGAAGTCAGGAGCCGGAAGCCGATCGCGGTTCTGGTGGTGGTGGTTTTGGTAGGTTCATGGCATCTACCATTGAAGCATTGGGACTTGATCGGGAGGCCCACGGAACTGGGTGGCCGGGCGAGAGCAGGAAGAAGGCTGTGGAGTTAGGTCTTCCGGTAAGTCTGGTTGCGTACTTGTGGAACTGATGTTTTTCTGCGCTTCCTCTCCCTTGTTGTGGTACGAGCTAATGTTCTTTTATGTATTTGTACTAGCTGGTTCATAGCCTTTACGCCGCTGAGCCTAGTGAGGAGACTCCGGTCCTGGAGAGGCAAGTGGAGGACCTCACCGTGCGGCTGTCATTGGCGGAGGCTAAGCTTGCACAGGAGAGGGAGGAGGCCGGTCGGCTGGCAGCTGAGATCGCGCGGGAGAGGGAGTAGGTCGGTCGGCTGGCGACCACTCGGGAAGAGAGGAACACAGAGTTGGAGGCAAAGATTTTGGAGCTGCATGCCCAAATGATAGCGATCGTCAAAGGAGGGGAGAAACTCATAGAATCCCGACTTGTCGAAGCCGCTGATAAAGCTATCGACGATTTCCGGGAGTCGGTGGAGCTTGCAGAGATGCTGGAGGCCGCCCGTGCGAAGGGTATAAATGATGCATATCTGGATTGGTGGGAGAAAGGGTGGCTTGATGCCGAACGGATGGAGGCTGATGTAGCTTTGGCCGAGAAGCTGGAGCAAGAGCGGTCTCTCAAGGCTGGTGGGTCAGAGATTGGAGGCTCCGGGGGCGCTGATTAGCGGTTTTTTTTTTTTTTTATATATACTTGGCAGATGTATATACTTTGTAATCAGCTGTAGTTCATTCTAGAGGCAGTGACTATCTGTATCGCAACGTTGGTACTACATATAGTACTGTCCATTTTGAAGACAGTAATCTCACTTAGGGTAGAACCGCAGATGCTGGATATTCCATGGGTGGGTGGAGTAGATGCCTTCGGCGTCTATGATGTGGAATGCTGCCAGACCCACGGCTGCGGTGATTTGGTAGGGCCCTTCCCACGTTGGCTCCAAGGCCAGCGGTTTTTTCTGAACTTTCTTCATGACCCAGTCCCCCACTTGTAATTTCTGTTCCTGGACCTTTCTGTCGTAGTGTCGAGCAACCCGTTGCTTGTACGTCTGGTTTCGCATATGCGCTTGGTCGCGCCGCTCCTCAATGAGGTCCAGGTTGAGCCATATGCCCTCGACGTTTGTTTCGGCGTCGTAATTCTCGACCCTGCCACTGGGCATGTCGGTCTCTACGGGGAGCACCGCTTCGCTCCTGAATGCCATGCAGAACGGGGTCTCTCCTGTTGCCTGGGTCGCAGTCGTCCGGATGGCCCATAGGACCGCGGGGAGTTCCTCAGCCCAACATCCCTTTTTGTCATCGAGCTTCTTCTTAAGGAGACTCTTGATAATCTTGTTGACCGCTTCAACTTGGCCGTTGGTTTGCGGGTGCGCCACTGAGGCGAACAACATCCGGGTCCCCATGGAGGCCGTGTACTGGATAAGATCAGCATTGTTGAACTGTGTCCCGTTATCCGTGACAATGGTCTGCGGCACCCCGAACCTGCAGTAGATGTTCTTCCATAGGAATTTTCTTACCCGCTCCTCGGTAATCCTTACTAGGGGCTCCGCCTCGACCCACTTAGTCTGATAGTCAACGGCTATAATGGCGTATTTGTACTCTCCCACAGCTATTGGGAAAGGGCCGATGATGTCTAGCCCCTATTGTGCGAACGGCCAAGGCGCTAACAGAATTGACAACGCGATTGCCAGAGCATGAGGTGTAGTGGCGTACATGTGGCACTTGTGGCAGCCGCCTGATATTTTTCTCGACGCTGCTGCCATGTCCGGGCAAAAGTATCCTGCCCGCAGCGACTTGTGAGACAAGGACCGGGCGCCAGAGTGATTACCGCATACTCATTCGTGGATTTCTCGCATGACGGCTTCTCCCGCTTCTTTAGTCACACATTTTAGCTGCGGGAAGCTATGCCCTCTTCGGTACAACTTGCCGCTGAGGAGGCTGTACCTGGCGCACCGGAGGTGTAGCCCCCTAGCCTCCACCTTATCCTGGGGGCTGGTTTTGTCGACCAGGTATCTAATTATTGGATCCATCCAGCTTGGTGGCGCCTCCTCTACCGCGAATATCTCGGAGATAGTTTTGCTTATGCTTGGTTTCCGGAGGGTTTCAATCTTAGCTCTTCGGTACTCCGGTGGGTAGTTTCCGGTTGCCAGTCTTGCCAGGGCGTCGGCATGCCTATTTGCCTCCCGAGATATATGCTGAATCGTGGCGCCCTGGAATGGCTCGATCAGGGTTTTGGCCAAAGCCTGGTAGGAGGCTAACTGGGGTTCCTTGACTTCGAACAGCCCATTCATCTGGTTTACCACCAGGCTCGAGTCGCTATATATCTCCAAGGATGGGATCCCCATTTCCTTGGCTAGCTGCAAACCGGCTATGAGGGCCTCATACTCAGCGGTGTTGTTGGAAGTATTGAAGAGGAACCGTAGGGCATACTCGTACGACTGGCCATCGGGCGAGGTTAGCATGACGCCGGCTCCACTCCGTTTGCTCATTATAGATCCGTCCACATAGAGCTTCCAACCGCTGGGGAGGCCTGGTTCGACCTTTACGGCTTGAACTGCTTCGGTGCCCTCGGACCGGCCGGAGTGCACTTCTACCGCCATCGGGGTGAGTTCGCATATGAAATCCGCAGCGGCCTGGCACTTGATAGCCGTTCGTGGGGCATAAGTGATGTCGAACTCTCCCAACTCGACTGCCCACGGTACGAGCCTGCCGCTAGTATCTGGTTTTTGCAGGATCTGCCGTAGAGGGTGATTGGTATACAGGGTGATGGAATGAGCTTGGAAATAGTGTCGGAGCTTCCTGGCGCTGACGATCAGAGCCAGAGCCAGTCTTTCAATGTCAGGGTATCGGCTTTCGGCTCTGGTAAGTCCCTTCCCTACAAAGTATACCAAGAGGTCGATCGTGCCCTCCTTCCTGACGAGAGCCGCGGAGACGGCCGTTCCTGATGCAGCTATGTAGAGGTATAGCATCTCGCCCGGCACTGGTTTGGATAGGAGAGGCACTGCAGACAGGTAGGTCTTGATGGATTGGAATGCCGCTTCGTGCTCCGCCGCCCAGTGAATTTTCTTGAACTGCTGTGCCTTGAGCAGTTTGAAGAATGGGGCGCACTTATCCGTCAGGCGGGAGATAGATCTTGCCAGGGCGGCCAGTCGGCCGGTCAGCATCTGGACCTGGTTTCTTTCCCCTGGTGTTTCCATGTCTAGGATCGCTTGGAACAGGCCCTCTGAAATCCTGAAAATACACTTCTTCGGGTTCAGGCGCATCCCAAAGTTGAGCATCTTGCCGATGACTACTGCCAAGTCCCGGACGTGGGCCCCTGTGGTCAAGCTTTTGACTAGCATGTCATCTACGTATACTTCCACCGTTTTACCCATCTCCTGCTCCAGCATGCGGTTTACCATCCGTTGGTATGTGGCTCCGGCGTTCTTTAGACCGTACGGCATCCTCTTGTAACAGTAGGTCCCTCGGTCAGTCGTGAACGAGGTGTGCTCTTTATCGTCCGGGCTCATCCGTATCTGATTGTATCCGGCGTAGGCATCCATGAAGCTGAGTAGTTTGAAACCGGACGTGGAGTCTATAAGCTGGTCTATTCGGGGGAGCGGGAAGCTGTCTTTTGGGCACGCCCGGTTTAGGTTGGTGAAATCAACGTACATGAGCCACCGGTCGGTTCCCTTCTTTGGGACCATAACCACGTTGGCGAGCCATCGGGGATACTAGACTTCCCGGATGAAACCTATGCCCCTCAGCTTCTGCACTTCCTCTCTGATCGCCTCATACTTCGCCGGGCTGAAGGACCTCCTTTTCTGCCTCACCGGGGGAACGTTGGGCAACGAATTTAGCCGGTGGACGGCTATCTCTGGGGATATGCCCGGTATGTCCTCGTAAGACCATGCGAACACCGAACTGTTGTCACGGAGAAAGGTGATGAGCTCTTGCCTGACAGCAGGAGCGAGCTTCGTTCCTATCACCACTTTTCGCTCCTGGTGATCCTCCGAAATGGAGATCGTCTCGGTTTCTTCCACGGCCGACGGTCGTTTTAGCTTCTCGTCGTCGGAGTCGGTGTCATCACGGGGGTCGATACTCGGATCCGGCACTGGAGCTTGTTGAGTGCCGTGAAGACCTCGGTCCGCTTTCTCCCGTGGGTTAGTGCCTCCGCATAGTATCTGCGAGCAATCTTCTGGTCCCCGCGTATGGTAATGACGCCGGCGGGTGAAGGCATTTTTAACATCAGCATATGGCCGGCTATGAATGTTTTCAGCCTCCACAACCCCGGCTGGCCGATTATGCCATTGTATGAGGACAGGCAATCCACGATGATGAACTCCAGGTGCTCCTTCCTCGTCCTGTCTCCCTCACCGAAGATTAGTGGCAGGTAATCTGATCCCAAAGGCTGGACCACCTCGCCGGAGAAGCTTATCAACGGCTCGTTGTCCTGGGATAACTTGCTCCTTCCTCGGTGCAGCCCCTTATATGCATCTCGGAACATCACATTGACAGAGGCTCCGGTGTCGATTAACATGCGGCTGGTTATCCAGTGGTCTATTTGGACCGTAATGAGGAAGAGATCATTGTGCGGTTGGATCAGGTCCTCCGGTTCTTCTTCCTCATAGAACGTGACCGAGTTCCATCCGGTTTTAGCGGCCTGGCCGCTTCCTCTGCCAAAGGCATATACTTCCTTTCCCCGGATCGACCTTAAGCACCGCTTCTTCGAGCTCCGCTTCTTCATATTAATGCTTCCGTGCACCTCGATCCCTCCGGGGACTCGGGTGCTTCTGGTTCCTACTTCTCGGGCACCCTGCCTGTCCCTTTGCGGGTCATTTGTCCGGACTCGGCCGTCCACAACCGTTCTCTGGGGTCGTTGGTCGTTAGTCCGAAGGGCTGGGTCTTCGGGTTTTCCTGCTGGCATAATGGCCAGGGCCCGCGGTGGTCGCCCCGTTGGCGCTGCTGCCAGGGGCCGTGCCGGTCGCAAAGGTGGTGGTCTTCTGCCTGCCCGTGAACTGTTGTTGCCGCTCCGGCGGGGTCGCCAATCCTCCTATACTTCGGCTTTCTTGCTGGTCGTAGGCGTACGGTTGCGATCCTGCCGCCCCGCTTTGTTTTCCCGGGAGGACGGTGGTAGTAGGTCATCCGACCTTCGCTTGGGCATCTTCTCTCCATATGTCTCATGCTCCGCCTGGGCGTGCCTGACGGCTACGGTCATCAACTCGTCGTACCCCAGTGGCTCCTTTACTCGCAGGGCGTACGAGAGTTCCCCGGGTCTTAACCCCTGCTTGAATGCCATCTCAGCGATCCTTTTATCCAAGTTCTTGACCCCGGCCGTGGCAATATGCCATCAGTTAACGAAGGCGCGCAGCGGTTCGTGGTCAGTCTGCATGCAATCGAAAAGGATCGTTGACGTTTGGGCCGCCGTGGCTCTAAGGACGAACCGGCCGACAAACTTATCAGCCAGCTGTTCGAAAGTTTCCACCGAGTATATTGGTAGCTCGTAGAACCAGCCCAATGCCTCCCCTGAGAGCGTCTCTTGGAACATATTGCAGCACGTGGCGTCTGAGTAGCCCTTTGTGCCCGTTTGTGACTTAAAGCTGTCCAGGTGTTGGTACGGGCAGCTCGTTCCTGAGTACGTCAGTTTCAGGGACTTTTGGTTACCATGTCTTCCAGATTCTCTAACCCGGTGTGGAAAAGGTCCAGTGCGCTCGTTGAATCGCGCACTGTCCTGCGGTCGCACCGTCCTTTTCTCGCTGGCCTTCACCCGGTCCTTTAAGTCCGACACCGAGGCGGAGAGCGTCTGAAGCGCACTTGCGGTAGAGCTGTCCTGCTCGCTCGATGCCAAGCTCGTTCGGTATGGGGGTTCAACCGGGCCGGAGTTCCTCAGAGCTTCCGGAAAGAGTGGCGTGGGCAAATGCGCAATCTTTCTCCTTCCCGTAGGCTGCCCCACTTCTAGGTACGGGAACTCGTTACCTTTGTTTACGGGCCGTGATGCCGCCCGAGAGATGTCCTGCTGGTGCCCTTTCTCCAGGGCCGCCAATAAGGCGGTGTTCACCGCTTCCAACTCTTGGCACCGGGCATCCGCCCTTAGTCGGTCTCGATCGCCCTCCTCTCGCAATCTCACGACTTCTGCCTTCATCTTTCTTATCTCCTCCCCCGCGTCGTATTGCTCAGGATTGTCTGAGTCCCGGTGATCGTGAGTTTTGTCCCGGTCGGGAGAAGGGACAACCCTCGCGCTGACCTCAGATTTAACGTTCTGGGCCCGGTCGGGGACCCGAACTCGCTCTTTCAGCCCTCCTTCGCCAGCTTTTATCTTTCTTCCCTCCATGGCCTCAGATTGTGGACTTGCATTCAAAACTCTTTCAAAGGATCGATCGGGTTCTACCCTTCGGTAGAGCAACGCTACTTTTTTCGTGGATCAAATGCTTCCCACAGATGGCGCCAATTGTTTCTGCACAAACCCGTAGGCCTGGTAGAATCTAGGTGTGATCTCCTCCTGCTTAACCTACTCACTAAGGGGAATATCGGGCGGGCCGGTCTTCTCCTCTTCGATGCCTAAGTTAGTACGGTTGGGACGAATAGATAACTTAAAGCACGTATGAT
This sequence comes from Potentilla sterilis, assembly GCA_963682095.1. NCBI lineage: Eukaryota > Viridiplantae > Streptophyta > Magnoliopsida > Rosales > Rosaceae > Potentilla > Potentilla sterilis. Next base: position 44,604,100 of record OY821754.1, read on the forward strand.
AAGCAGTTAGAGAGATCAGTTACCTATTAATGACGGTAGTTGAGGCCCTTATATAGGTGGTCGAGCGTGAGGTCTGGTCTACTCTTCGATGTGGGACTGGCTTCCTTCTGTTTGCACACCAAAGGGCAGCTCTGGTGACCTCTTTGGCATGCTGGCGTCCCCGGTCCCCGGGCCCCTGGTCACAAGGTAGACTGCTGGACCTCGGGTCCAGGTGCTGGTGATCCTGCTCCGGGCCTTAGTCCGGCCCCGGATGCAGTGGCTGCGGGTCTGCGGGCTTATGTAGCCCCTCTGTGGCTACTGTCAACAGAGACATTTATATAGGCATTACATCAAACATCCCTGGTAATCAGAGATTTCCTATCTAATAAATAATCTAGATAACTAGCCTTATTAGGACAAGACACACTACTGAAGTCAAGAAATTAACCTTCCTTGAACACTCCCCCTTGTGTCGCGTCCGTAATGGTGCATAAGTTGTTGCCTCGTTAAAACCTTTGTCAGTAAACAAAAATCTTTTGGGCAAAAATAAAAGGATGGTCTAAGGAAAAAGTGTACAACGCACCAACTACAAGTGAGTGAGACATGCATAACTAGACTCCCCCTGAAGTCTAGACGAGAACTCCCCTTGATGGTTAATCAGTCTTTGAGTTTGGATAAGCAACACATACCAATGCGCTTTACATGCTTCACAAATGTGGATTTGGGTAGAGACTTGGTGAACAGATCAGCTGCATTATCTTCTGAGCTGACTTGCTTTACTTGGATATTCAAAGTCTCTTGCTGCTGCTGATTGTAGAAGAACTTAGGCAAAATGTGTTTAGTGTTATCACTCTTGATGTATCCCAACTTCATCTGCTCAATGCATGCTGCATTATCTTCAAATATGCAAGTTGATCCCATCGTAGTAGACTCTAGTCCACTAGACTCTCGAATGTGAGATATAACTGAGCGAAGCCAGACACACTCTTTGACTGCTTCATGTAGTGTAATGATCTCAGTATGGTTCGAGGAGGTAGCAACAAGGGTTTGCTTGGTTGAACTCCAAGATATCGTCGTATTCTCAATGGTAAAAACATAACCAGTTTGGGATCGTCCTTTGTGTGGATCTGACAAGTATCCAGCATCAGCGAATCCTACCATCACATCATTTGGTCTATCTGAGTAGGAGGGGGTATTACCGAAGCCATATCGTGACCACGCTTTGGCATCCTCGTGATCCGGAACGACGGCGGCTTTACGGCAGGAAACCGAGCTTGCGGAGGCGGCGGCGGTGCGGTGGGCAGCCGAACCGGGGCCGGACTGGACTGCAGTCCCGTGGTGATCGGAGCCACGGATTTCGTCGTGTGATGCAAGTGGTAGGCTTGGAGCCGATCCATGATGAGTATATCTATAGTGTAAGCCCATGTCAAGGGTTCCTTTCAGGTATCGGAAGATGTTCTTGATTCCAACCCAATGACGTTGTGTTGGCACTGAGCTAAATCTAGCTAACAAGTTCACCGAGAAAGCAATGTCTGGTCTAGTACACTGAGCGAGGTATAACAAAGCTCCAATTGCACTAAGATATGTATATTCAGCTCCCAAGACCTCTTCGTCATCTTCTTTCGGACGAAAGGGATCTTTGTTGATATCCAGACTTCTAACAACCATGGGAGTGCCTGTAGGATGCATAACTTTGTTAAATCGCCTGAGCATCGCCTGAGCATCTTTCGAACATATGCATATTGGTGTACAAAGATTCCACCACTTCGGTGCTCTAGTTCTATGCCTAGGCAAAACCGAGTCCTTCCCAGATCTTTCATCTCGAATTCGGATTTCAAGTAGCTTGTGGTCTCATTGATCTCATTCAGAGTTCTAATGATGTTCATATCGTCAACATAGACGGCTACAATGGTAAATCCTGAACTTGTTCTCTTTATGACCACACAAGGGCACAACTCATCATTCTTGTATCTTTTCCCAACCAAGTAATCACTCAACCGTGTGTACCACATCATACCAGATTGTGGAGTCCATATAGAGATCGTGTCAACCTGATAGCAAATGAACTTCGTGGTTTTTGCTCACTTGACTTGGGTAACGAAAGTCCTTCTGACACTTTCATGTACATCTCTGTATCTAGATCCCCATAAAGATACGCTGTTACAACATCCATAAGCTGCATATTAAGTCTCTCTGAGACTACCAAACTGATTAAGTATCGGAATGTAATAATGTCCATGACCGGAGAATACGTCTCCTTATAATCAATTCCAGGGCGTTGAGAAAAACATTGCGTCACGAGTCGAGCTTTATATCGCTGGACTTCACCATTCTCATTGCGCTTTCTGACAAAGACCCATTTATGTCTAACAGGCTTCACGTTCGGCGGTGTAGGCACAACCGGTCCGAATACTTGCCTTTTTTTAGAGAGTCTAGTTCAGCCTAGATTGCTTCTTCCCACTTCGGCCAATCTGCCCTTCGTTGACATTCAACAACAGTGCGGGGCTCCATTTCGTCGTTGTCAATGATCTCTTGAGAAACAACGTAGGCGAATGCATCATCGATGTACATGGAATTCATTTCCATAAGATTGTGCATGCATAAGAAGTTTAGTGAGATTTCCTTGTTCTCCAACATCAACGGTGAGTCTGAGGCGTTCTCGAGATGATTCAGAGTTGATTCTTGGACATAGGTATAGTCGAAGACAATCTCATGTGACGGCGTCACAGTATCGATGATGAACAGATCGGTTTGTGCCTGGACACATGTCCTCTTTCTAAGTACACTGTCCTTGGAACCGATTGGTCTCCCCCTCTTTTTAGGAGGATCTGAAGTCGACGCCAACTCTCCACTTGGAGGTGCCAGCCTAGGCTGCCTACGGCACCTAGGGCTGCGGGTCCGAGACCGGCGACGCGTGCTCGTGCTTGATGAGGTATGTTGAGCCTTGTAGGTACATTTGCAGCAGGTATGGTTGATCTTGTCACTTTCGCAATATCAGTAAAGGAGTCGGGCATCGAATCCGCAACCTTTTGTAGTTCCAATATGCGTTGTATTTCGGTCTCACACTGAGACGTGCGGGGATCATAATGAGACATAGTGGGAGAGACCACATTAATTTCTGACGTTCACTAGGGACGGATGCGGCCCCATCTCCCCCTAACGGCGGGAAGGATGTCTCATCAAAGTGACAATCTGCAAATCTTGCAGTAAACAGATCACTTCTCGTAGGCTCTATGTAGCAGATAATTATTGGTGCTTCATATCCAACATAAATAGATAATCGTCATTGTGGACCCATCTTGGTACACAGTGGAGGCGTGATAGGTACATATACGGCACAACCAAAAGTACGCAGATGCGAAATATCAGGCTTGTATCCAGTGACCAACTGGTACGCACTAAATGGTTGGCTATCTGTGGGTCGTAGACGAATAAGCATAGCTACATGTAATATTGCATATCCCCATGCTGATACCGGCAAGTTAGTGGCCATGACTAGGGACCGAGCAACAAGCTGTAGTCTCTTGATGGTGGCTTCTGCAAGACCGTTCTGAGAATGAACGTGGGGCACAGGATGTTCAACTTCAATCCCAACTGACATGCAATAGTCATCAAAACACTTTGACGTAAACTCTCCAGCGTTATCCAGTTTGATTGACTTAATCGGATTGTCGGGGTGGTGAGGCCGAAGCCTAACGATCTGAGCTAGGAGTTTAGCAAATGCAGCATTCCTAGTGGACAACAACGCGACGTGTGACCAACGCGTCGACGCATCAACCAGAACCATAAAATATCTAAATGGTCCGCATTCTGGTGTTATAGGTCCACAGATATCACCTTGAATTCGTTGTAGGAACGGAATATTCTGTTTCTTATCAATAGCAAAAGATGGTCTTGCTTGAAGTTTTGCTAGTGAACAAGCTTTGCAAAGCGAACGATGAGCATTGGACATCTCTACAGAGGCATGAGCAGCAGGAGGAGGCCGAACCTCTCCTTGGAGCCGAGAGGCTACCGGCGGCGGCATTGAGGCTGAACCAAAGCCGAAACGCCTAGGCACGGCGTCCACGGCGTCAACTTGGTTTTGTCCAGTTTTCTGGTTTCCTTTTTGCTTCTGTGATCTGAAAAACGGATGACCGTGGGAGCATTTCAAAATACGAATCATCAGATCACGACCCGGATGACCGAGTCTATCATGCCAAAGCTTGTAAGCATCTGAATCGCACATTATAACAACATAGGATTCATTTGCTCGAATGGTTGTGAAATACAAGTCATTTCGAAAGCACTTACACTTCTTCACAATACGAGTACGCAAAGACTTAGTAGAGGTGATCAGCAGATATTCAGTTCCATCTTCAACATAAGTGTTGAGGTGATAGTCGTTGTCACGCTCATCCTTGAAAGCTAGGAGGGTTCTGGGCGCTTTAGGCGCATACAATGTGTCGGCTACTCTGATTTCAGTGCCATTAGGCAATACGAATTGAGCAACTCTGTGACCTTTAATAATAGGTCCCGATCTTATCATCGTAGATAATGACGATCCACATGGCGTAAATTCCGAAAACAATTGTCGATTCCTCAGAATCGTGTGAGTCGTTGCACAATCCAACATGCACTCGATCTCGCCTTGAAACATCTACAAAAACAATGTAAATTGAATCAATTGTCTATATTAGACTTTTGGTGAACACTCTAATAAAAGTGTATTGAAGCAATATATTATCACAAAACGAAGTGCATTAAAGCCGATAACATAGCCATGGCATCCATATGACTTTAGATAAAAGAAAATCCTTATTTTAATCACCGAATACCAACATTGAGAGAGAATACATAGCCTAGAGAGGTATAGACCGGGGGCCGTTATGGTGGCGTTGCCGAGCCGAGTTCGAGGCCAAGGCAAAGGCCGGGACCAAGCCAAAGCCAAAGCCATGGCAAGGCCGGAGCCACCCTGGGGCCGAGCCGAAGCAAGGCTAGAGGTGAGGGCCGGTCAGGCATTTAGGCAATGCGATGCGATGGTTGAGCTAAATCCGAAGCATGTTGAGTCATGAGACAAGTTGTTGCCGAGCCATTTTTGCAAATATTGCATTTTTTGGTAGGCTATCGTTGGTTTCAAAGCCAGGTTTATGACCGAGGATGTGTCGGGACTAGGGTCGAGACGTATCTGAGGCGAAAAATTAAAATCCGGATTCGGTATCGAGTCTGCATGGCGCAGGACTGCCGAGGCACGCTGCCGAGGCTGTCGGGGCTTGCGGGTGGCGTGCTGTCGAGGCGCGTTGCTGAGAGGCTGCAGAGGGACAAGCTGCCGAGGGGCTATTGATAGGAGCACAATGTGCGACGATATTATATGCTTATGCCCTCATTTATGCTTTGTTTAACCCTTATTTGTCTAAGATAGAGTCATAATTTAGTTTAGTGTCAATTTGGTAGAGTTTGGCGAAAAATGGTTAAGAATCCGAAAAATGACTAAGTTTGAGAAATCTGGAAAATAATGCAAAATATGTCTTTTTCGTGATTTTGAGATGAGTAAAAGTGCGATCTATCCTTGTCCGAATTTAATGAAATTTGGTGTGCTTATTATTCATATACTGAGGAATATTGTGTTAAAATTTCAGATCAATCGGAGTTCGGGAAGTCACCCAAAAGTTGGCTGCAAAACGGCAGTCCGAGCAAACCAATCCAGGGGCTTCCAGGATTTTCCTGGGACTTTGTCCCAACTTCGAAAAATCATTCCCGACGACTCACAAGGAATTTGATCGAGATATTTTATGGGGAGATGGCTATATGTGTCTAGTTTATCTGAGACTTGGAATCGCATCAATTGGAGCTCTGAGAAGGGAGATATGTCGGATTTACTGGAGCAAGGTCATTCCAGCCGAGTTGCTGCCGGTCTTGTGTTCTTGCGGGTTTGGGGCATTTTTCCATGGACCAAGCTCACCAAATGGAGTTGTCAAGCCTACACAAGAGGTTCATGAAGATATTCAGCCCAATCCAAGGAAGAAAATCAGAAAAAGAAGTTTCCTAGAAGAACCAAGAAAGGAAGGAACCAAAACCTCGTTGCACAAGGATTGCCTTTGCCGATTTGGACTAGATTTTCTACCTAGGGTTTCTGCCGAATTTGCCTCTATATATAGCCATGTTTTCCTACAGAAAAATCATCTCATCTCAAGCTTAAACACAAGGCCTAAACTCTACCAAAATTCACCAAAGATCCTAGACAAAAACCTAAACCGAAAACCACCTTCACCTCACCTCAACCAAGTTTCTGCTCTTGCCGAATCTTGGAACTTCTCCTCCATAACCTACTACCGACATACCCTACTGCCGAGCAGCCTCACCCCATCATCCATACTCCACCGGATCCACACCAAGCGAAGCTCTCAAAGTGTCTCAAAGTGTGATCCACTCCCTTCTTCGGTTTAGTACTTTTTGTTTAGTTATGTTTAAGTTTTGTCTATGAAACACTCATGTATGTTTGGTGATGATTTGTATGTCTATGTATGAATCGATTTTGGTTTTATAAATTGTGTGTTTTGCATGTTAATTTGTAATATGTGACTTGTAGATTTTTATGTTTGATAACTAGGACAATAGGTATGCGATGTTGTTTGAGAACTTAATTCGATTAGTAATCTAAGGTTAGGGCATTAAATCGACACACTAGTTTTGCTCAAGGCATTTGTTGTATTAAGCATGTAATTCTAAGTGCTAGGTTTCATGGGCTAGAGTTTTGTGGTTGAGTCATACTCGTAGTTTTCTTAATCACTTGCTCACTTAGAGTAATAACCTTAGAACTTACAAGATAATAAGAGGATTGACGACCCTACTTGTTCGCTTGTCTTCGATTTGTGATTCATGTGTTTAATTGTTAATCTAGTAAAATCGGTTAACATATACCTTAGGATTATACTCGTAGTTAATCTTAAGACCTTAGCAATCAACGATTAGATGACCTCGTAGGCTCTAATTGGGATCGAAATTGGTTAAGTCGAAACAACATTCATACTTGTTCCTTACCTTCTTGCATATTAGTCTACATGTTAAAGAGTCTTTGGTGCTAAATGTTTTGTGAGAGATGATGATCACTTGTAAATATTAGTCTTAGGTTTTTAATTTTCTGTTTTTGTTTCTCTTATTGCCGTGTGTCGTCTAGGGCAGCTTAGTGCTACCGATCCTATCTCAATCCCCCTTGATTTCGTGTGAATATGTATATATGTATATAAGTATGACAATTATGTGCATATATGTTTGTGAATATTTTTATTAACATTCTCATGTTTCAGGTACCCTTAATCCCCGGCTAGAACGATCCCTACTTATTCTATACTACTAACGATTGTAGGGTTATTATTGTATGCGAGCTTCGGCTCACGTCAGCTATCGAGGCTTGCTGCCGAGACGGATGTCGAGGGTGTGGCAGGCTGCCGACGCGCTGCCGAGGTCAAGGTCTAGTGTGCACACACGATTTTTCGCGATCCCCTCGTTTTGTATTTGTGATTTTTATTTCCGAATTGAGTTAACATCACCAAAAACCTTGTGAACTCAGAATAATTACGCCATTGAAAATTGGACTCATTGAGCCATTTATGCTTTCATAGGGATGTAAAAATCTCGAATCATTCAGTGAATAATATAAATTTTATTGATGACAACTCAAAAGTACATCAAGGATGTTCTAAAAATAAACGAATTATCGAACAAAGTCAGAACTATGACTAAAACAAGCAAAAAATAATAATCAAATCAAACTTGAACATGTATCTCATGACTTAAGTCAAATACTTATTCATAATCCGGAGTATCATACTCCTTAGTCGTACGCTTCTTGGTAGGTTGGAAATCATCGACGGTGAAGTTGGTATCTTCTTCATCGTATTATTCTTCCTCAAAGTCTCCTACATAGTTTGTTTCTTGTTCCATGTATTGCTTGTGTTTCTTGTAAGCAGCTTGGACATCTCTACTTGCTTTGCAATCGCGTTGAAGATGATTCTTGGAGCCGCATTTGAAGCAAGGAGCCGAAGTTGAGCTCGAGGCGTGGCCACCACGCTTAGGGCCGAAACCGAATCGGTTCCCCCCTTTAGGAGCGGCTGCGCCGCCGCTATCCCGTTTTGAAGGTAGGTTCCGGCTAGGGCCGGCGCCTCCTCTTCCTCCAAGTGTTGCTCTTGGCGCATGTGGTGGTGGTGCTTGACATTCGCGAGGTTGACTCTTTGGTTTAGGAGTTCTACCACGAGCTTGGTGAGATTCAGCAACGAATTTCGGTCCTCTAGGCCTCTTGTTAGTAGTGAGAATCAACTCATGGTACCTCTCCTTTCTCTGGAGTACATTCATCAAGTCACTGAAGGTCTTGATGATGCCTTTCTCACAGAGATCACGGTACTAATGCGACAACATGGACGCAGATTCAGGAAACGTCGTGAAAGTCTTCTCCATCATATCGTGGTCGGTCTTCTCGACGCCACAAAAGCTCAAATCAGACTGTAAATTGAGCATAGTTTGATGATATTCCTGGACCGAATCAAAGTTCAAGAGGCGGACTTGCTCCTAATCGGACATGAAGTCAGGGAGTTGTGCGTCATGCACGTTGTCGAAACAATCCTTGAAGATGTCTCATAGCTCTTTGGGGTCGGTTTTCCTCAGATATTGCTTCTTGAGCATTGGATGGATTTGGCGCCTAAGAAACATCACGGCCTGAGCTTTCTATTCAGGAGAAGCTTGCAAGTTTTCATCTTTAGGAGGGACAATGGTGGCCGTAAATCTTTTGTCAATGAAGGTGTTCTCAACATCTGAGACCCACCTCTTGCATTCCTTGCCTTGGACATCCAAGATATCGAATTCTGGACGCTGAGTGTCAGCCATCTACAAAACACAAATAGGGAGACGTTAGTATTTTGAATACTAATTAAGTTTGATTTTTTTTTCTTTTAGAACAGTGTCAAGATATAATATGGTCACATAAATCGATGTAAAAAGTGACTATAGGTCACAATTGATATCTTCCCTTTATTTTCTTTTCAAAAAGAGACGTTATGGTTCACAATGACATCACAGTCACAAGCATAACGGTGGCCGGTAACATCACAGTTACCCCAAAAACGTTAGCACCGGGGTAACGAAATCCCTGTATGCCGTCCCGAGAAGCGATAGAATAGGGATGAGGTAGCAGGGACACGAAAAGGTCCCGGAAGAAAACAAAATCCAACTATTAAAAATTCAGAAGCGGGAAAGTTTATAAAATTTTTACCTCTTCAATTGAAGCTTGATCGAAAGAAACTTGACTTTGGGGGAAGCTCGTTTTCTTTGACTTTTCTTGATTTCTTCTAAGCAACAAAGAAGGCTTCGAAGGCCGCTTGCTTGGGTTGCGAGCTATCTTGACCTAGAAGAAGAAGGGTTACCGAGATGGCTGTCGGCAGGAGGCAGGAAGCAGGAGACAAGGGAGCTGCCGAGAGGAGGCTGCAGCCGAGCAGGTCTACAGAGGAGGAGTCGAGGGGCAGGGGCTGCCTAGAGGCTGCAGTGGAGCGGTGCGTGAAGGTGCGACGCGGCGTGGGGCAGGCCGGCAATGCAGGTACTGCCGATCGAAGGACTGACGGTGCCGGAGGTAAGGACGGCGGCCGGCGGTAGGGTTTAGGGTTTCGGAAAAAAAGTTTTTTTTTTTTTTTTTTTTTTAAATCAGGGTTTTGGGTTTTTAGGGCTATTAGGCGGAAGGATAGAGTAACGCGCTGATAACGTGTTCTAGGAGAAATAAATAATAGGAAAACTGTATCTTTATTGATTGATAAGAAGGCCTTTATATAGGCATTACATCAAGTATCCCTGGTAATTAGGGATTCCCTATCTAATAAAGAATCTAGATAACTAGCCTTATTAGGACAAGACACACTACGAAAGTCAAGGAATTAACCTTCCTTGAACAATAGATATAATTTCGACGAAATAAATGAGTGGCTTGGATCGGGATTTCATTGTGTGTTGTGTTGGCTTGAGTCACCCTTGATTCACTCCTGATTACATTCCTAATTGTATTCTTTTATTATAGCAATTGTATGTAATTAGGATTATATAATATTTCGGTGTAAATAGGGATCTCTTTCCTAATAGGTTGCTAGAATACTTTGTATATATATCCCACTATTGGGAGAAGATAAAATATTAGAAAATTCCTTTAAAATATAGAATAGTTTTCTAAGAATAACAGTTAAAAAAAATGCTTCTGCTCTCTCTCTCTCTTGAGAAAACCCTAGGGACGCAGCCTTTTGACGGCGGCGGATCTTAAAAATTTCTATCCTCCGACAAACAAAACTCTCAGTCACAAGGTGGCTATGCAATATGGTCTGGGAAGGGTGGTGATTTCTCCTTCTTTCCTCTTGGTCTTCGAAGCGGCAACGGTTGGTTTGAGGTGCCGACGACGCGGGGTGGTGGTAGGTTTGGAAACTTGCTGGGATTTGGATTTCTTCCTCTTCTTGTATTGATGGCGGTGGCAATAACGGTTGGGATCGGTGAATTCTCACCTCCTTCCCCGGTCGGAGGACATGAGGGCGACGATGGTGGCTGGCAGCGCCTTATGCTGCGGGCTTCTCGTCTTCCCAGAGGAGTATGGGTGGCAGTAAAGCTGTTGAAACCTTCTGACCTTGCTGTCATTGGTTTGATCTTCCTATGTTTGCAGTCTGTGCTTGGGGAAGGCAGTGATGTTGGGGTGTTAGGGCCGGTGATGTCTCTTGGTGGAGAGGTGTGGCCGGATCTCTATCAAGGGTTGTGGCCATCGATTTTGGACGGGTCATGGTATTGGTCGGGTTAAGGCCGGATTAATATGGTATTGGTGGAATGGAGGTTTATCTCCTTTGGTCTCGACGAGGGTGTGTTTGATGTCGGGGACGAGATCGGCGGTGGTGGTTGTCAGGTGATCGGCGGTGGTGGTGTGGATCTTGGTCGGGTGCCCAAATCAATATCACATTGGGCAGATTGGGCTATGATGTGGAGATTAGGCAGTTGTGCTGGACTGGATCGAGTTGATGTCGACGATGGCTTCTGGTAGATGGTTGATGGTTGGCCGACGACGGTAGTAAGGCAACATTCTATCCTCGACGACAACGGTGACGTTTGGTGGACGACAAGGCTGGTGGGTGTCGTCGCAGGAGTTGTGACCTATTGGGGCTTGTGTGCATCAGATTCCACTAAACTCTTGGGTTCAATTGGATTCCTTATTTGGTTGAACTGAGTTTTTATGATCCAAAAGGGATTCTAATTTTGAATCGACAAGGGCAGGCTCTCCATTTGGATGGACAACTTTATTCAAACTTCTAAGTGGAACGGGTTTCCTGAAATAAAGGCGCTATAAACGGTCTTGAGAAGGTGGATGTACTTTTGATTATTAGAGACCTAGGTGCAGCTAGGTATTTGATAGTCATAAGGGGTAACTCTTATTGTCGGCCCTTTCGGGTGTGTTATTTCTTGTACTGTCTGCTGAGATATATAAAAATTCTTGACTTACGATTCAAAAATAAAAATATTAGAAAATTCCTCAAACTTGTCTCTATGATTTATTTCTGTTTGACTTGGTATAAGAGCAGAGATCCTTTTGGACTCTGTCTCATTTTGTTTCCGCTGCAAATTTGCTTTCGTTTATTTGTCCTTTGACCTTTGCCTTTGTTCTCAAATTCGTTTTGTCCTCCTTGTTTGAAATTAAACCCTACTTACACCCTTATTTATTAGCCGCGAATTTATGCACTTTGTCAGAAAAAAATTTGTTTATTGAAACAAGAAGAATGGATGGAGAATTGGCTCTCAGTTCATTGTTTGGTGAAGATGAAGGATCATCGTCTACACCTCGTGATGTTGTTGTTGTTCAAAACATAGCAAATTACTCTAGCTTTGATATAAAGCTAGATGGCTCCAATTATCAGATGTGGCAGAGGCTTATGAAGCTCCATATTCAAGGAGTTAGTAAGTGGGGCTATGTGACAGGAAGCCTCAAGAGGCCATCAGAGGAACCCAAAGCATCTGCATCGGATACATTAAATACCAATGTGATGGGGACCTTTCTAAAGGCTATGACTTCATATGTGATGGAGTTTTTTTTCAAATTATGATTCTTCTAAGACTATATGGGACTCTGTTGCGGCTACTTATAATGATGGGAATGATTTTGTTCATGTTCATGAGTTGAATTACAAGGCCTTCAAGATGACTCAAGCAGGACAGCTAGTTGCGAATTTCTATGCAAATTTAAAGACTATTTGGCAGGAACTTGATCAGCAACACCTTAATCCCATGACATGTGAAGCCGATATAAAGACCTATCAAGCTGGACAAAATAGGATGCGTGTCCATGTATTTCTTGGAGGTTTGGATTCTCACTTCGAAGGTGCGAAGAACGAGTTATTGCGTCTCACCACCCCACCAACATTGGAGCAAGCTTTTGCTTACATACGGAGATATGAGTCCAACAAGGCTGTTACAAAAAGCTTGCACACTGAAGTTTCAGGTTTGACAGTCCAAGCCAGATTCTCCTTTACTACCTCGGATTTCACAGGGTGGGAATCAAGTGTATCGGCCTGAAAGACAAGGTAATCATTATGGTCAGAATTATAGCGGAAGAGATTCATTTAACAATCAAGTGATTTGTCACTATTGTAAGAATTTTGGTCACTACAAGAGTCAATGTCCTCAACTTATGAGATGCAACTCAAACAAACCTGGATGGAAATGTGGTAACAGTAAACACAAAGGCAAGGCTACGTTTTAGTTGGTTCAGGAGCAAGAGACCGACTTCTATGGAATGGAGGGACAAGATCTCACCAAGGGTAATACTCTTGTGACTCAAGAGAATCGAGGTAAAATTGGTGTTGCTATACATGTTTCAAGCTTTACTGGTAGTAATACTTGGATAATTGATTCTGGTGCGTCTGACCACGTGACCTATGATAAGTCCTTGTTTGTTGAGTTGTCTTCTCCACCCATAACACATGTGTCTAATGCTAATGGCGAATCTTTTCCAGTCTTAGGATTTGGGTTGGTTTAGGTTACACCTTTCATCATTCTCTATAACTTTTTGTTTGTCCCAGCTTTGTCTCATCACCTCTTATCTTTGTCTCAATTAAACTCATAAAACAAATGCTCTATAACCTTCTTTCCTATGTATGTGATCTTTCAGGACTTGTACACTTGGGTGATAATCGGCAAGGGGACGTGAAGGACAGGATGTTTCATTTGGATTGCATGTACGCAGGATAAATACAAGCGCCTCCAAGCAATTAAGCTCATGTTGCCCTGACATTGAGTTCTGATCGGTTGAGTGAATTATGGTTATGGCATCGCCGGTTGCGTCATCCATCCTTTGGGGTCATGAAGAAATCTATGCCATCCTTATTTTTTAGAATAAAAGAGTCTAGTTTGCACTGTGAGACATGTGCCTTAGCTAAGAATCATAGATCTAGTTATCCTTCTAGTTTTCAATCTAGTACAATGTCTTTTGAATTAACTCATTCCGATTTATAGGGAGCTTCCAAACATTCCACCCTTTCGGGAATGCGTTATTTTTTCTTTTTATTGATGATTTCACTAGATTGACATAGGTTGTTTTACTCAAAACAAAAGATGCTGCCTTTTCTGCTTTTACAGCTTTTTATAATCTTGTTCGCACCCAATATGATGCTCGTATTAAGATTTTCAGGTCTGATAATGGGGGGAATTTGTCAATCATTCGTTTTGTGATTATTTCCAATCTCATAGAATAATTCATCAAACGACTTGTCCATAGACTCCAGAACAGAATGGGGTCTCTGAACGGAAAAACAAGCATTTGTTAGACATGGGTAGAGGTCCTCTTCTTAGTGCTAATATGCCAAAGTATCTATGGGGAGAAGCCATATTATGTGCCTCTCATCTCATCAATCGTCTTCCACTTCTACCCTTCAAGGTCGTATACCCTTTGAGGTATTGTCAAAGTATGTTCCTATTTCATCCCTAAACACTCTTCCTGCCCGTGCCTTTGGATGTGTTGCCTACGTTCACTTGTATAAGAACCAACGTTCAAAACTAGATGAGAGGGCTCTCAAGTGTGTGTTTGTAGCTAGTCAGAAAGGATATAAGTGTTACCATCCTTCTTCCCAAAGATTCTATGTCACTATGGATGTCACATTCAGTGAAGAGACATGTTATTTCTCGCCATCTACGACCCCTATTCAGAGGGACCAAGGGGGAGTGTACTTTGAAGATTGCTATCAAGTAGGTCCAACGATCGATCATTCCCACCTGAACGATCGATCGCCTAGGTCAACGACGCCGATCTGCAGCTCCGATGGGACAACCTCGAAAATCCAGATTGAACCTTGATCAACCCAGCCCCGACGCTGCACGGCCTGACCCGGATTCAAAGACCCGTGCAAGTTGTCCTGCTCAGCCCTCGACCTTGTTTTCTCCAATTGACACCGCGAACCGCCGACGGCAACTGCCTCCCAGGGCTAACGACGCCACAACCCAGCGCCGACCTTGCCGATCGGTGTCGGTCTCAGCTAACGCTACACAGTCGACGCGAATCTGCTCGACCCGGATCCAGAACTACCCAACTTGGATTCTTCGACCCGTCCCACAACAAAACGGATTTATCTATTACGGTAAAATTCAAAGGTAATTTTTCAAAATTACTGTACAGTGAATTATATTTTCTGATTTACGAATTTAATGATAAAATATGAAATTTTGTTTTATTTATTTTATCCTAAATTATATTTAATATAATGATTAAATGTGACTAATCATATGAATATTATTTATTTTTCTATGTGATCGATCTATCAATGATCACGTCACGAGCAAAATTGGAATTCTGAGATAGAGCAATCGCTTCACACGTAGTTTATTTGACAAACTAATAGTAAGATTTAATTAAAGTTATCGCTTTTGTTAAATCGTTAATGATATAATGCTCAAATTGATCTTATTATATTATTATGAAATTTGAACATCATTATATGTCTATTTCATAATGTTAAATAATTACTTTATTTAACATGTTATTTAGTTTGAGCATTGCCATGATAATAAAATTTCATGCGCATTGTAATATAAAGGAAAAATGGACAAACATACTATTGTGATAAAGCATTTTTACGAGGCATAAAAAATATGACCATTACAAATCTTGGTCTTGAAAGCCAATTTTTTATTTCTTAAAAAATTTTCAACATGGATATCTTCTTGATTGCGTAAAAAGCAATGATAATGAAATTTCATTAGCTTCACATGCAATGAAAATGGAGAAACCAAAATTTTATTGTGATAACGTAATTTAACAAAAGCATCGGATGACCATAATGTATCTTGGTTTATTTTAATTGTCGTGAATGTCATTTAGACCGCGAAACTAATACATTCTCTTCTTATCTGTTTTACTGATGGTTGAATCATTAAAAGTCTGATTTTGAATTATTGGACTCTGAAGAACTTGAGTACCAAATTCCCCTACCAAGCCAACTAAGGCTTGAGCATGGTATATTTATGCAAACTGCTTTATGTAAATAGTTGAGAAATAATTAAAATACCTTGAATGACGAAGTAATGCAACATCCCTAATACAAAGGAAATTACCATGAAAGTAAAGATTTCTTATAATCGTCCAAAAGATGACCTAGGGGACCATGAAAGCAAGTGGAAATATTGCACCATTTGAAAGATGACCTAAGGGACATGTAATATGCAGTGAAGCACTCTGCCATTATTGTAAATCAACGAACTATTGATACGCACATTACAAGCTAACAAAGGATTAGCTGCGACTTACAAGAAGTGTAACATCCCGAACCTAGAGTTACCTTTTGACTGTGTTACTTTTACTTTTTCTCCTCGGGAATCGTTTTTACGATTCGAAAGTTCTATAAGTTGACTTTTAAATGAGTTGACCTGATCGAGGATTTTATTTCATGACGAGGTAGAAGACGTTGAAACGAGATTGTGGACACGTGGCACGTTTATTTTGGAGTTCGTATGAAAAAGTTACGATGTAAAATACGTAAGTTTCCGATTTTGGACGAGTAGAAATAGTCGGGAGGAAAAATTTCCCGAAAGGGAAATCCCCCTTTTTTTTTTTTTTTTCTTTCTTTTTCTTCTTTCTCTTCTTTCTCTTTCCTCTCCCCCGACAGGGCCCGACCTCCACCTAGCTCCGCCGTCCGGCCGAACTGGGCCGGTGCACCAGTCGCGTTCGGACCATCTCGGCTCACTCGTCACCCCTGTGGTAGTGATTTAAGGCGAATCGCCGCCGTTTGGCCGTGCGACGCCCGAACAGGTTCGACTGTGTCGACTGGGTTCTCTCTCCTCCGGCCACCAACCGATGCGATTCTTGAGGAGAATCAAAGGTCACAACTCGTGTAGCAATCCCACGAAAGGAATTGAACCGAATCGATCCAGGTAAGGTGAAATTAAGATTTTGAAATTTTTAGGGTTTTTGATTCCGAATTGGAGGGTTGTGATTTTGATGTTTTTGTTGTAATTGGAGCTTGAATTCGGGTTTAGGATATTGAAAGGAGTTGATTAGGTATTGTTTGATGTTTAATTGGTTGAGTTTTGGAGAAATTAGAGATTGAGAGATTTGGGCCGCCGTGTCGGCCGCCGTATGTGGCGGCTGCATGCGTTTTTGGCGGCAGAGGTGAAGGGGACGAGGTCCTGAGGTGGTGGCGGTGAAATTAAGTTGAATTGGAGTCGATTGGCGAGGTTTTGGGTGATTGTGGTGGCGGCACTCGCGGCGGGAGGAAGAAGGGTGAATAGTGAAACAGTAAAAGGTTAAAGTAAAACGGTAAAAGGTGAAAAGTAAATGGTAAAACAGTAAAAGTAAACAGTAAATAATAAAAAAATAAATGGTAAATAGTAATTAGACTTTAACCATTTATTGTTTGACTTTCACAATTATTGTTTGACCTAAAATATTTACCGTTTGACCATTGAATATTACTGTTGACTTACCGTAAATGGATAAAATTTGTTTTAAAGGGGTTTTACGACGAATTAACTAGTAAAAGGATTAATCGGACACGGGGTGGGTGTCCTGAGTTATTTTCGGACGTATATTGTTCGGTATTGAGGTGTAATCCTTATACCGATGACTGAAAAAGGGAAAATTGGGAGGTCTCGTGCGAGTGAGGATGTTCGGAGATTTAACGTTTATAAATAATTTTCGAGTTCAGTGATATTTATAAATACGTCCCTGTTACAGGTCGAAAGGTTACTCGACGTGACGAGAGCTCGGAATAGCGGCAAGCTCGGCCGTACTGTGAGTGGATTTTATTTTAAATAATGCATGCATATAATTATGAAATGTAATTTATTTTTATAATGTTTTAAGCATGAAATGAATTGTCGGTCTTCAATAATTCTTATATATATATATATATATAACTCAGATGTTTATGAATTTAATATTTTTGTGAAATATGAATTTGAGTTATATATTTACGACTATTTTTAATAGTATGTACATTTATCCGGAAATGAGATTTCCGGGAATTTTACGATTTCACTATTTATGAATTTCACGACATGTGAGACATGTCGTTGCTTTATATATATATATATATATATATATTCTCTTTCGAGATTATTTTACGGCATATGGGATATGCCGGTGATGTATATTTTCTTCGAGTCTATTGTTCTATTTAATTATATTTATAAGCCTCCGATGTGCGATTGAGAACCGTACTGATTTATGATATATAGGGGAAGTGTGTTTTCGGTTTTGTTTTCAGATTTTTCACCATACCAGGGTCCATATATGTTTATTGCTAGCTAGCTTGGTCACCTGATCCCATGCGAGGTGACGACTTGACCATATAGGTCAAATTCACCTCGGTGGTCAACGTGTACAGGTAGCGTGGGACGCTATAGAGAGTCTTGGAGAAGAGAGATTCTGACCCTTAGCCTTGGAGGCTCATTATTATATGGTGGTTAACATTCCCCTATTTTTTATTCGATTTTAGTAAACGGTCAATGGGATTGGCCCAGTGATATATATTTTATATATTTGGCTTTCGGGAATATTCTCTCTTATCATGCTTTCATTTATTTAATAAATTCCCGAACCAGCGGGGTTGGATTTTTATTACAAGAATATTTGGGAATGGGCTAATGGGATTGGTCCATATATATTTTATTTGATTATTCGATATACCAATGGGGCTGGGTTTTTACTACAAAAATTATTTGGGATTCGGCCAATGGGATTGGTCGTGATATGTTATTATTGGTTTTTGAAATAATTTCATTTGAAAATATTATTTGTTCATTTGATATATTAGCGGGGCTGATTTATGACTATGATTTTTCTGAAACATGGGACGTTTTATGAAAATGCATGCATAGTGGTTTTCAATTATAAAATATTGGGAAAGTGATGTAATACTTTTTATATAAAGTATTATTCGATATTGTTTTTATCCACTCACTCTAACGTTTTTAAATTACTTTCCCCTGGGCCATTCGTTTTAAATCGCCTAGTGTGCAGACTAGTTATCAGAGGTCAAGAGTACTCGGAGTCGAGGCATATCTATCATCGTTGTCGCTTCCGCTAGGTGGGATCTGTGATCCCTTATGCTTACATTCTTGTTCTATTTTCAATTGTATTTCCAGTTCATTATATTAGGTTGCTCTGATTACTTGTGAGTCAATTGAGTATAAATTGAGCTTGATTTTGGTGTTTTATTTGTGGCGGTTGTTATGATTTGGGGAGCAGGTGGCTCCAGGTGTTAAGGTTGGAACTGGAATTTAGAAGTGTTTTGGTTGTTACAGGTTTTAGGGTTGTCCATCTTAAGATTGACTTATTGATTTATAGATAGAGTTAGTCTTAGGGTGGTCCCCGCAAGATCTTATCTGACAAGAAGTATAAAGAATCATACGAGCGTCTACATAGTCCTCCAGTTTATATGAAAGACATTTTTGATTTTCTTGAGTTCGTGCGTCTACATAGTCCTCCAGACAAAGTTATTCACATATGTCCGTGCAACAAATGTCTCAATTGGAGCCCAGTAACATATGAAGACATGTATTCTCACTTGGCTAATTACGGTATTTGTCCCACTTATACCACATGGATATGGCACGGGAAAAATCAAGTTCAAATGCCTACAATTCCAATTATTCAAGCACAACATAATCAGCAGGCAGGTTCTTCCGATGCTAGTTACGAAGACCCTGCTGTGATGAACCTCTTAAACGATGCCTTCCCATTCGCCGCCTCTTCAGGATATGATCAGCAAAATATTGTTTATGACAACGCCCCTGACACCTCCCCTAATGTCTCCCACGTTGACTACATCAGTGATTATGATAAGTACAACAGGCTTGTACGGGAAGTACAAACCCCATTGTATCCTGGTAGTGAGCATACTGTGTTGGGTACCGTTATGGAGCACATGCAGATAAAAAACAAGCGGGGAAAGAGTAATATATGTTTTGATAATGATATTGCACTTATGAAGAAAGTGCTTCCCAAAGGTAACAATTGTCTAGAAAATTTCGACTAGGTAAAACGGATGTTGGCTGACCTCGGTCTTGATCACCGGAAGATAGACGCTTGCATCAATAACTGCATCTTGTATTACAAAGAAAATGAGGATGACCTTCAGTGTCCACACTGCCACGAGCCAAGGTATGCAGCTTCCACTTCATTTAAACATAAAAACCAGCCATTCCTAGGAAGGTTCTTCGGTACTTCCCGTTGGGTCCTCGTCTGCAGCGTCTGTACATGTCTTCACATACGGCCAAACATATGAGATGGCACCAAGCAAGGCACCAGGGAGAGGAGCTAATAGATCCGGATAATCTCACACACCCCGCAAACGGAGAGGCTTGGAAGCACTTTGACCGTTCTTTTCCCGAATTTGCTGAAGACTGTCGAAATGTCAGACTTGGACTTGCAACAGACAGATTTAATCCTACTGGAAACATGAATTTGTCTTATAGCATTTGGCCTGTGATAGTATTTCCGTACAATCTACCTCCCAACATGTGTATGAAAAAGGAGTACAATTTTCTTACGCTTATGGTACCTGGGCCGTATTCTCCTGGAAAGTGTTTGGATGTGTACATGAGACTACTAATTGACGAGCTGCAGTAGTTGTGGGAAAATGAACTTGCTACTTTTGACAGGCATGGTCAAACTTCATTCTTGATGAAAGCAGCTGTTATTTGGACCATCAGTGATTTTCCAGCTTACGGGATGTTGTCTGACCAACAAACTAAGGGGTGCAAGGCTTGCCCAGTATGCGTAGATGACGTCAATTCTAGTCATCACGCTGACAAAATTTACTTCTTAGGATCTCGTAGATATCTTGACGAGAATCACGAGTGGCGGTGGGATGATAAGGCATTTGATGGGACTGAGGAGCATAATCTGAAACCCCCAGGGCGGTCTGGTGAGTGGATTTTGGAAAGACTTAACCAGCACTGGTTCAGGATTTTGAGCACCAGTAAAGAAGTAATGGATTTGAATCCTCCCACACCTGAAGAGTTTAAGTATTGGACACACAAAAGTGTATTCTTTGAATTGCCATACTGGTCGACTGTGAAAATCAAACACAACTTGGACGTCATGCACCTAGAGAAGAATGTTTGTGACAGCGTTCTTGGAACAATTTTGAATCTGAAATATAAGAACAAGGACACCCCGAAAGCTCGTGTTGATCTAAAGAAAATAGGTATTCGCTCTAAGCTATGGCTAGTAGAGAACAAAAAAAACAAAAAATCCATAATGCCTCAAGCAGGCTACACAGTCCATCCTCAGAAGAAGGCGGAAGTGTTTCAGTGGTTTGAAAACGTTAAGTATCCTCACGGGTATGCAGGGAATATCGCTCGATGTGTTAAGATGGGGGATAATAAGTTTACTGGGTTGAAGACTCATGACTGTCATGTTTTGCTGCAACGTCTTCTTCCCATGGTCATTAGACCGTATTTACATAGTGATGTGGTTGACACGTTAGTGGCTTTGTCCAAGTTCTTTCAGAGGATATATGCTAAAGAGCTTAAAAAATCGGATGTTCAGTCATTGCAAGAAGACATTGTGTACATCATGTGCAAGCTAGAGAGCATCTTTCCCCAGACTTTCTTTGATATCATGATCCATCTTCCCGAACAAGTGTTGCTTACTGGTCCGGTACAGTATACCTGGTGCTATCCAAATGAGAGGTATGCACTCATATTTATTCAAATTAATCATCCATTCAAATTAATTAAGATAAATGTTTTTTTTTTTTAAATATGCATTGTAAGATTGAATTGCATATTTGTTTTGCAGGCAACTTGGGGATTTCAAGAAGAAGAATAAAAACAAACGTTTCCCTGAAGGGTCAATAACGGCGGCATACATTCAGGCTGAGTGCGTAACTTACTGCAACGCATATCTCAATGATGAAGACACAGTGGGGGAATCGTCTAGAGCTGGTAGTAGCCAACAATTTAATCTATCAGTTATTTCAAACCATGTTGAACCGTACGGTAGGTTAAGTAATTCTGAAAGATTAAGTAATGATGAAATCAAAGAGGCACATTGGTGTGTCCTTCAGCATTGCGAGGAAGCCGAGCAATACTTCAACAGCCATTTGGAAATGCAGGACGGTAATGAAGCCATACACAAGAGAGATTTTCCTGATTACTTCCCTATTTGGGTACGTACCTTTCTATCGATATATATATATATATGATGTTACATAAATTAAATATATATATATATATATATATATATATATATGTTTCTTTTTATGTTAGTTACATAATGTAATAATGTTGCTCTTAAAATTGTTACGTACAGATGATGCACATTCAACAGCAGTTTCCTGCTTCTTACAACCCGGAGATGCACTTGTTGGCTGGAGGACCCCAAAGCCACAGAGTTCGTGCTAGATGTTTTGTGAACGGTGTTAAGTTTGTGACATCAGACCGAGATGAAGGTCATGTCACCCAAAACAATGGACTTATGGTTGAGGGTCTGGGTTTCAACTACTACGGGGTTCTTGTTAGTGTCATCGAACTAATCTACGGCAACCGTATGCCAGTGGTGTAATTTAAGTGCAAATGGTTCAATACTGACCCAACCAGACGAAGGAGTACAATTATGGATCGTGGCTTGTTATCAGTGGACTCAAACAGTGTATGGTATGAGAATAAGCCGTTTATTCTTGCCACCATGGCGAAACAAGTGTTTTATCTTGATGATCCGGCTATGGGTCAGGGTCGGAAAGTGGTGCAGGTAATGTCACATAGGACTATTTAGAGTACAGCTACACTGAGAGGGTGATAGGAGCACAAAGTGCTACGATATTAATGTGTTTACGCCCTCGTTTATGCTTTGTTTCTCCCTTATTTATTTAAGATAGAGTCATAAAATAGTTTAGTGTCGATTTGATAGAGTTTTGGAAATATATGCTTTAGAGTCCGAAAAATGACTAAATTTAAGAATTCTGGAAAATAGTGCAAAATATGTCTTTTTCGTGATTCTGAGATGAATATAATTGTGACTTATCCTTTTCCAAATTTGCTGAAATTTAGTATGCATGCTATTAGCTTGCTAATGGGTTTTGTGTCAAAAACACAGATCAATCGGAGTTCGGAAAGTCACCCAAACGATGGCTGTAAATCAGCAAATCGAGCAAAACAATCCAGGGACTTTCAGGAATTTTCCTGGGACTGTGTCCTAACTTCAAAAATTCATTCCTGACGTTTCACAAGGAATTTGATCAAGCCCTTTTATTTATAGGAAACTCTATGTGTCTAGTTTATCTGAGACTTGGAATCGCATAAATTGGAGCTCCGAGGAGGGAGTTATGCTAGATTTACTGAAGCAAGGTCATTCCAGCCGATTCCAGCAAGTTTCTGCCTCTTTTCCTTTGTTTCAATTTTTGAAGGACATTTTGGCGTGCCATTGCATATTTGAAGATTGTCCAAGCTTATTGAAGGATAGAGGAAGACATTGAGCCAAGGCTTTGCAGGAAAACATGAAGAAAAGAAGATTTCCTAGTCAAGCTAGGATTGCTTGCCGATCGGCAATGTTGCTACCGGTTGTGTTCTTGGCGGGCTTCGGGTATTTTTCCACTGACCAAGTTCACCACATGGAGTTGTCAAGTCCACATATGAAGTCCATGAAGATGTGAAGCCCATGTTATGAAGAAAATTCAGAAAAAGAATTCCAAAAATGCAATAATTATTCAACAAGGAAACATAAGCCAACTAGGAAAAGGAAAACCTACCCTTCCTTATTGAGGCCGGCAACCCTAGTTTTTCCACTATATATAGCCAACTTTTATACAGAAAAACTTGTCACATCTCAAGCCTAAACACAAGTCTAAAACTCTACCAAATTTTCTACCTTATGTCTTAGAAAGAAAAGCTAGCCTATTCACCACCACCACCATCCAGAAAATCCTTGCCGATTCACCTTCACCTTCAACCGATCAAAACCATTCCGAGCCTCCATCTTTCATCACCGAGATCCACACGAACTGCTGCCCCAAGGTGTCTAAATGTGTGATCTACTCCATTCGGCTTGTAATTCTTTTATTTTTCAATACTATGTCTATATAGTTTGGATATTCTTTTGGTATTTGTTTTGATGTCTATGTAAAGATAATTTGTTTGTTTGGTTTTGCATGTTTAAAGTTGTTTATGAATTCGATTCTTTGAGCCTAATTAACTTTAAGGTATTGATTTCATGGTTTTATGAAAGATAAATATGCAAACACACTTTGTAAATATGTAACCGGCTAGGTCTTAGGGATGCATGCTTGACTTGATTCTCGATTTCTTCTTGATTAGTTGTTTGAATTCGTGTGCAACCGAAGGAGATGTTTAGGTGCAATCGTAGGCCATGGTTGTTGTCTAGATGTTGAATTCACTTGGCGTAGTAACATATGTCAAGTTAGAACGATAAGTCGATTTGGTTTATGTTGTTACCTAGGGTTAGAGTAATTCCTACAACTTGCTTGTCTAATATGAAGAGTGACGCCTTGCATGTTAACTTGTTTTCGACTAAAAAGATTTCGTGCTTTATATGCTAATTGGTTAATTTCTACGATAAGTGTCTTTAATCGGTTAGCTAAAGATTAGGGTTATGCGATAAGCTAATTCTAAGTACCTTCGTGAAATCTAAAATCGACTAGATAAACCGATAAGGAGTTTAGTTAGGTTGGAATTAAGTTGAGTCTTGAATATTTCAATGCATGTTTCCATGAGTTCTTACTTGTTACTTGTTTCGATTTGTGTTAGTTTTTTATGAGTGCTTTGCGTGAGAGATGTCGACCAAACTTGTAAATAGTAATTTAGGATTTAATTTTCAGCTTTTATTCTATGTGATAGTCTAAGGGCAGCCTTATGCTGCCGATCTTAATCCATTATTTCTGTGTGTAGTACATGTAGTTTAGGGCAGCCCTATGGCTGCCGACGCCTATATTCCCCCATATGTGACAATTTTTGTATATTTGTATTTGTGTTTTCGTCTAACAATCTCATGTTTCAGGTACCCTTAATCCCCGGCTTAGAACGATTCCTACTTATTCTATACTACTAACGATTGTAGGGTTATTATTGCTCGATGCTCGCTTAGGCGACTCATCAATTTTTGGCGCCGTTGCCGGGGATTATAAAAGTTTGATTTATGTGATTGTTGTGTATATAATATTGCTGGAAATTTTTGTTCTAAAGTTGTAAAGTTTGTAATTTTTGGTTTTATTTGGGATTTGTAAAGTAGAAATATGCTTCGGCATGTAGAGTTTAATTTCGAAAGTTGCATGATGTATAAAGAATGAATGTATGTAATAACTTAGTTTAATTTCTAGGAAGTTGATAGTATTGTGTATGTTTGAGTTTATTGTAGTTTCTAAAGTGTAACATGTAGGGAGAAGCTGCTTTTGTTGGTCTTAGCTTTAACCCTTCATACGAGCAATGTCTTAACATACCCGTTTTTATGTAGATTAGGAAACGGGGAGAATGGTCCCCCCCCCCCCCCCCCCCCCCCCACGCATACGAGCGATGTTTTGACAAATCCGTTTTTATGAGGTTGAGGGCGGCTTTGATCAACACTTGTAGACCGCTAGTGACCCGAGTTTGTTTTACAAAGTATGAGGCAAGTTAGTTTCATTGATATGGTTCTCAGGTTTGTTTAACTGGATCAAAGAAAGATAAGTCCGACGAGGAGGTGTTGGAGATTTTCCAGAAAGTGTAAGTCAACATCCCTTTGTTGGAATGCATTAAGCAAGTGCCAAAGTATGCTAAGTTTCTCAAAGAGCTATGCACGGCTAGGAGGCATACGAGGGAGACTCGTGTGGTGACTATGAGTGAAACGGTGTCGGCCGTTATTCAAAGGAAGCTACCACCAAAGATGAAGGATCCGGGAAGCTTCAATGTGCCTTGTGTGATAGGCAACACTCGTTTTGAGGATGTGATGTTAGACTTGGGAGCATCGATCAATGTCATGCCACTCAATGTGTACCAAACGTTGAGTATAGGGCCTCTCAAGAAGGACAATGTCATTATTCAACTTGCGGATCGTTCAAGCAAGTATCCAGAGGGCTATGTGGAAGATGTGCTTGTCCAAGTAAACCAACTCATATTTCCTTCCGATTTTTATGTTGTAGAGATGGAGGACTCACCGGTTAATAGCACCCAATTATTACTTGGTCGACCATTCATGAGGACGGCATGCACAAAGATAGATGTCGCCGAAGGCAACTTAACGATGGAGTTTGATGGTGATGTGATAAAGTTCAATGTTTTTTATGCCATGAAATTTCCTTTTGCCAATTTGAAGGACTGCCGAGCCATAGACATGTTGGAGGAGATCGAGCAAGTTATGTCGACCTCGCTTGACGCATAGCAATTAGCGATCGAGCAAGGGGTCGGTTTTGACAAGAAGGGAAAACGAGCAAGTGAAGACGCCATGAAGGCATTGACGCCGACAATCCAAGAAGTTTGTGCCGAGTTTGAGGCTCGGCCCTATGCCAAGTTTAGCTCGTTCTTGTCAATTCCAAATGCCACTACTAAATTTCGTCCAAGTGTGGAAGAGGCCCCAAAGTTAGAACTAAAAGAACTCCCTAGTCACTTAAAGTATGTTTATCTCGGAGAAGAAGATACTTTACCGGTTATTGTGTCTTCAATGCTTAGTGAGAAGCAAGAATATGATTTGATAAGTGTGCTTAAGAAGTACAAGACCGCCATAGGTTGGACCTTAGCGGATATCAAGGGAATAAGCCCTACTACTTGTGTTCATCATATATTGCTAGAGGAAGGAGCAAAGCCAACAAAGGAGGCTCAACGTCGACTTCACCCACCAATGATGAAGGTAGTGAAAGATGAGATCATCAAGTTGCTTGATTGTGGGGTAATTTACCCAATTTCGGATAGTAAGTGGATATCGCCCGTGCAAGTAGTGCCAAAGAAGAGTGGTGTAACGGTTGTCAAGAATGAGAAGAATGAGCTTGTGCCACAAAGACTTGTAACTTGTCATCGGATGTACATCGACTATAGGAAGCTCAACGCTACAACGAGGAAGGATCACATGTCGTTGCCGTTTATGGATCAAATGCTAGAAAGGTTAGCCGGCCATTCTTTTTATTGCTTTCTTGATGGATATAGTGGATACAACCAAATTATGATATACCCGGATGATCAAGAGAAGACCACTTTTACTTGTCCATTTGGCACCTTTGCTTATCGACGAATGCCATTTGGCCTATGCAACGTACCCGGAACTTTTCAACGATGTATGTATGCTATCTTCTCGGATTTTATTGAAGACACTATCGAAGTTTTTATGGATGATTTTAGTGTTTATGGAAGCCACTTCGATACTTGTTTGGGGAACTTGGAGAAGATACTTGAGAGGTATGTAGAGACTAATCTTGTGCTCAATTGGGAGAAGTGTCATTTCATGGTCACGCAAGGTATTGTACTTTGGCATATTATTTCGGCAAGAGGCTTAGAGGTTGACAAAGCCAAGGTGGAGCTCATTCAAGCTTTGCCGAGCCCAAGGAGTGTGCGAGACGTGAGGAGTTTTCTTGGCCATGCGGGGTTTTATCGAAGATTTATCAAGGACTTCTCTTCAATTGCAAAACCATTGAGCAACTTGTTACAAAAGGAGGTGACGTTCGAGTGGACGGAAGCATGTGAAAGAGCATTTTGCCAATTGAAGGAGAGCCTATGTTCGGCGCCGGTTTTGGTTTCTCTAAATTGGGAGGAGCCGTTTGAACTCATGTGTGAGGCAAGTGATTATGCGCTTGGAGCGGTACTTGGTCAACGTATAGAGAAGAAGCCGTGTGCTATTTACTACGCCTCAAGGACTCTCAATGACGCTCAACTCAATTACACTATCACAGAGAAAGAACTCTTAGCGGTAATTTTTGCTTTGGAAAATTTCGATCATATCTTTTGAATTCCAAAGTAATTGTTTATAGTGATCATGTCGCTTTGAGATATCTTATGAGAAAGAAGGATGCTAAGCTGAGGCTCATACGATGGATTCTTTTGCTTCAAGAGTTCGATATTGAAATCAAAGACAAGAAAGGAGTGGAGAATGTTGTAGCCGATCATTTAAGTCGCCTTGTCATAGAGGAGGATCGGCTGCCCCTATGTGACACCTTTCCGGATGAGCAACTTTTTCGACTTGAAGCACTTGAGCCTTGGTATGCCGACTTGGCCAACTATCTAGCCACTCGGCAACTTCCTAGCACCATGCCGAAACAAGCAAGACTTCGGATTATCAAGCAAGCTCGCCACTATCTTTGGGACAAGCCATACTTATGGAAGCAATATAGTGATCAAGTGCTTCGAAGATGTGTTGCCAAGCATGAGTATCAACCAATTTTAAGGCTTTGTCATAGTGAGGCGTGTGGAGGGCTTTTTGGAGCAAAGAAGACCGCTTTAAAGGTACTTGAATGTGGATTCTTTTGGCCTATAATTTTTAAGGATGCTTACATGTTTTGTAAGTCATGTGATCGATGCCAAAGAATGGGGAATATCGGTCCACGAGATCAAATGCCATTAAACCCCATTACTTCTATTGAGATTCATGATCTTTGGGGAATTGGCTTCATGGGGCCGTTTCCTTCAAGTAAGGGTTTTCTCTACATCTTGCTAGCGGTTGATCATGTGTCAAAGTGGATCAAAGCGAAGGCTACAAACACCAACGATGCCAAAGTGGTTGCCGAATTTCTCAAGACTAACATCTTTTCACGTTTTGGAGTTCCAAGAGTCTTGATTAGTGATGGAGGATCCCATTTTTGCAACCGCACCATTGAGGCCTTATTGAAGAAATATGGGGTCACACACAAGGTATCTACACCTTATCATCCCCAAACAAGTGGCATGGCTGAGGTAAGTAATCGAGAGATCAAGCAAATACTTGAGAAAACCATTGGACCTTCAAGGAAGGATTGGAGTGATCGTCTCGATGATGCTTTGTGGGCTTATAGGACTGCGTACAAGACTCCGATAGGTATGTCACCTTTTCGGTTAACATATGGCAAAGCATGTCACTTACCGGTTGAGCTTGAGCACAAAGCATGGTGGGCGGTTAAAGCATTCAACATGAACATCGATGAAGCCGGCCTTCATAGAAAGCTTCAACTCAATGAACTTGAAGAAATACGCAATGAAGCCTATGATGCCGCATGGATATACAAAGAGAAGACCAAAGTTGCTCATGACAAGATGCTTCGACGGAAGAAGTTTGAGGTTGGTCAAAAAGTTCTTTTGTATCACTCACGACTCAAACTTTTTCCGGGTAAGTTACGCTCTCGATGGCTTGGTCCATTTATTGTTCTTCAAGTTTTTCCTCATGGAGCTATTGAGATTCGAAATGAGGTCACGGGAAACATATTCAAAGTCAATGGTCATCGCCTCAAGCCATACTACGAGTCATTCGAGCCTCTTGATGACGAAGCCTATATCCATGATCTTCCGAGACAAGTAGCTGCCGTAACTGCTGCCACAACCGAGCTGAGTTCACCACTGCCGACGGCAGCATGATTGTCGAGAAAAAGAGGAGAGGCTACACGCCTTAAAGCTGCCAAGTTTGCTGGCAGCACAAGTCCCAACGCCATCCTTGCCGAGAGCAATGATTTTTGTGTCACGATGAACACACATCAACACACATGATGAAAAGTCTAGGCTACGGACTATAAAATTAAAGCGCTAATTGGGAGGCAACCAAATTCGATCAAAGAAAAGTGAAGGAGTCATCACTGAGAGTTTGAAATTTCTTAACCCTTCTGTTTTTCTTTGATTTGTGATGATATGTTGGTATATGTTACTCTATTACATGCTTAGGAAATTCGTTGATATAATTTTGTGCTTACATTGAGGACAATGTTATTTTCTAAGTGTGGGGTGGGATAACGTATTCCGTTTATGTTTTCGTGTGCTTAGTTTTAGAAAAGAAAAATTTAGAAATTTGTTCCACAAAAATAGAGTGTTTAAATTGTTGTCTTAGGATGCCCCTAATATGTCAATGATGTTTTTCTCCTCTTTGCATACATAGATGATGGTTGTGCATACAATTAAAATTGTGAGTTTCATGGATTATGTGCATTGGTAGGAGCATGTAGGACTTGTTGATTAACGAAGCATGCATGTTTTGGCTAGTTTATTTCCAAATAACCTATGTGAGTTTTTGAGACAAATCGCTTTCTTCTTGAGTGATAAAAGATAAAATATGATAGATTCGTAGGAAGCATGAAACCTCATAATTCTTTGATTATTCGATGACTATATGCAATAGCTTGTCATGAACTCGAGTATTACTAGAACTCACTCTTGTTGATTTTCAAAACGATTTTAGTCATAAAATACTTTGATTTTGAAAGTGATTGAAAAGATCTTTTAGGTTTACCACCATTGCCAAATAAAACATGTGCCTATTTGTGCCCGTCGTGGGACACCTTAGTACACCCCTTTGAGCTTACGATTAGCCTTTTCTTTCATCACCTTAAACACTTTCCATGAGCTTAGAATAGTAATGCCTTTACCCTTGATCAAAATTTTGGTAAAGCTTGATTTTTGAAGGAGTTTTTGCGTGAAGTGATGAAGAAGAACAAATGTGGGGTAGACTTAGCCATTAATATGTATGAAAAGTTTGTGCCGTGACTTAGAAAAAGAAAAGAGAAAAAGTGTGGTCGGACCAAAAGAAAAAGAAAGAAAAATGCCGAGAGCAAGAAAGAAAATAAGATGTAGGGCACGGCATGAAAATGAAAAAGAAAATTTAGCATGGCTTGAGTCTTGAAATTTTGCTGTAATGTTTTTGGGAAGAAAAGAATGAAGTATGGGTCCAACAAGAAGCAATCCGACCCTTGATGAGAAGACATGAGGAGATTCGAGCTTTACCAAAGGCCACGGTTACGGTTTGAGCCTCCTTATCCAAATATCGAATACCTCTTAACCTAGCCCCATTACAACCATTTATTGATCTTTTCATGATTCTTAAGATGGTTAAATTTGATTTGTGGAGATTATCTCAAGAGTAAGCATATGGTTTTGGTTCATTGATGCATATAGTTATCATATGAGGTTTTTCCTTAAAAATTTTCACAAAAGTGTTTTCGTTTCATGACATATGCAAGTTACTCTTCGTAATTCATTATCTTTCACTTGCATATACTATTGAGTGAATAGCCATGCTTCGAGAGAAAAGAATAGAGTATGCCTAGTGAGGAGATTCGAATTAGCTTAACATGTCTACATGCTTACTTTTGTTCTTATATGTTCTTATTGATGTTACATGTTCATGAAGCTTGGAATTTTCGTGCTTAGCATTCTCATGCATTAACTTGAAAGTTATGTGTACATACGAGCCTGAGACAAATCGTTAGGGGCAATAGTTTGTTTAGAGTCTAGTTTAATTTAGTTTGCTAAGGGACTAGCAAAGGATAAGTGTGGGGTAGTTAATAGAAGCACAAACTGCTACGATATTAATGTGCTTATGCCCTCGTTTATGCTTTGTTTCTCCCTTATTTATTTAAGATTGAGTCATAAAATAGTTTAGTGTCGATTTGATAGAGTTTTGGAAATATATGTTTTAGAGTCCGAAAAATGACTAAATTTAAGAATTCTGGAAAATAGTGCAAAATATGTCTGTTTCGTGATTCTGAGATGAATATAATTGTGACTTATCCTTTTCCAAATTTGCTAAAATTTGGTATACATGCTATTGGCTTGCTAATGGGTTTTGTGTCAAAAACACAGATCAATCGGAGTTTGGAAAGTCACCCAAAAGATGGCTGTAAATCAGCAGTTCGAGCAAAACAATCCAGGGACTTTCAGGAATTTTCCTGGGACTGTGTCCCAAATTCAAAAATTCATTCCTGACGTTTCACAAGGAATTTGATCAAGCCCTTTTAAATAGAGGAAGATCTATGTGTCTAGTTTATCTGAGACTTAGAATCGCATAAATTGGAGCTCCGAGGAGGGAGTTATGCCAGATTTACTGAAGCAAGGTCATTCCAGCTGATTCCAGCAAGTTTCTGCCTCTTTTCCTTTGTTTCAATTTTCGACGGACATTTTGGCGTGCCATTGCATATTTGAAGATTGTCCAAGCTTATTGAAGGATAGAGGAAGACATTGAGCTAAGGCTTTGGAGGAAAACATGAAGAAAAGAAGATTTCCTAGTCAAGCTAGGATTGCTTGCCGATCGGCAATGCTGCTGCCGGTTGTGTTCTTGGCGGGCTTCGGGTATTTTTCCACGGACCAAGTTCACCACATGGTGTTTTCAAGTCCACATATGAAGTCCATGAAGATGTGAAGCCCATGCTATGAAGAAAATTCAGAAAAAGAATTCCAAGAATGCAATAATTATTCAACAAGGAAACATAAGCCAACTAGGAAAAGGAAAACCTACCCTTCCTTATTGAGGCCGGCAACCCTAGTTTTTCCACTATATATAGCCAACTTTTATACAGAAAAACTTGTCACATCTCAAGCCTAAACACAAGTCTAAAACTCTACCAAATTTTCTACCTTATGTCTTAGAAAGAAAAGCTAGCCGATTCACCACCACCACCATCCAGAAAATCCTTGCCGATTCACCTTCACCTTCAACCGATCAAAACCATTCCGAGCCTCCATCTTTCATCACCGAGATCCACACGAGCTGCTGCCCCAAGGTGTCTAAATGTGTGATCTACTCCCTTCGGCTTGTAATTCTTTTATTTTTCAATGCTATGTCTATGTAGTTTGAATATTCTTTTGGTATTTGTTTTTATGTCTATGTAAAGACAATTTGTTTGTTTGGTTTTGCATGTTTAAAGTTGTTTATGAATTCGATTCTTTGAGCCTAATTAACTTTAAGGTATTGATTTCATGGTTTTATGAAAGATAAATATGGAAACAAACTTTGTAAATATGTAACCGGCTAGGTCTTAGGGATGCATGCTTGACTTGATTCTCGATTTCTTCTTGATTAGTTGTTTGAATTCGTGTGCAACCGAAGGAGATGTTTAGGTGCAATCGTAGGCCATGGTTGTTGTCTAGATGTTGAATTCACTTGGCGTAGTAACATATGTCAAGTTAGAACGATAAGTCGATTTGGTTTATGTTGTTACCTAGGGTTAGAGTAATTCCTACAACTTGCTTGTCTAATATGAAGAGTGACGCCTTGCATGTTAACTTGTTTCCGACTAAAAAGATTTTGTGCTTTATATGCTAATTGGTTAATTTCTACGATAAGTGTCTTTAATCGGTTAGCTAAAGATTAGGGTTATGCGATAAGCTAATTCTACGTACCTTCGTGAAATCTAAAATCGACTAGATAAACCGATAAGGAGTTTAGTTAGGTTGGAATTAAGTTGAGTCTTGAATATTTCAATGCATGTTTCCATGAGTTCTTACTTGTTATTTGTTTCGATTTGTGTTAGTTTTTTATGAGTGTTTTGCGTGAGAGATGTCGACCAAACTTGTAAATAGTAATTTAGGATTTAATTTTCAGCTTTTATTCTATGTGATAGTCTAAGGGCAGCCTTATGCTGCCGATCTTAATCCATTATTTTTGTGTGTAGTACATGTAGTTTAGGGCAGCCCTATGGTTGCCGACGCCTATATTCCCCCATATGTGACAATTTTTGTATATTTGTATTTGTGTTTTCGTCTAACAATCTCATGTTTCAGGTAACCTTAATCCCCGGCTTAGAACGATCCCTACTTATTCTATACTACTAACAATTGTAGGGTTATTATTGTTTGATACTCGCTTGGGCGACTCATCAGAGGGGATGATGAGGGTGGGCCCAATGAACCAATAACAACGGATCAACCGAATGAACCATATCAAGTGGATTCTCCACATGTAGTCCCTAATACTGAGGATATTCGTGTCAACAACCAACCTGTTCGATCTGGATATCATAGGTTACATTCCAATTAAACCATCTGAACTGATCTCGCTACAACAACGTCGCAACCCCAGTGATGATGACGACGGCTTCATAGATGACGAAAGCATAGAGGATGATGAGTATTCTGACCAAACTGAGGAGGAGGATGATTCAGACGACTCAGATTATCATGAGTACGATTAGTATATATATTACGTACGATTATTCGGACGATTCTGATTAATTAATTATGGAATGTATTTTAAAATTTATAATTTTAAAATTAATTTTATATATATATATATACACGTATATATATATATATATGTATGCTTTTTTAGGTATGAATACATAAGTGGAGTTATAATTGGATTTCTTTATGAAAAAAAAAAGTTATAATATATTGGATTTAGTTTGAAAACCAACGGCACGGAAAATGTAATTTCCGTCGTTTAGGACGCCGAAATATTAGGCGGGGAAGTTTTGCGCAT
The DNA here is from genome assembly GCA_963682095.1 of Potentilla sterilis. Classification (NCBI taxonomy): domain Eukaryota; kingdom Viridiplantae; phylum Streptophyta; class Magnoliopsida; order Rosales; family Rosaceae; genus Potentilla; species Potentilla sterilis. The sequence continues at coordinate 44,637,896 of OY821754.1, forward strand.
TTTTTCCCCCGAAAGAACGAATTTTCGTTTCTTAATTCCCATTCCAATTCACTCTCTCTCTTCCAATTTCCCAACCCGAGTCCATCGAAAAAAAGGTCCCAAACCGAGAGACAGAGAGAATTGATTGAATCAACTCCGTAGAGCTTTAGGCTTTAGGCTCCCCAATTCGATCAAGACTGTACGGCAGGTTTTAGAGACTCAGATTATCCGATAAGGTAACCTAAACCCCCAATTCGTCTTCTTCAATTTTCTTTGTTCTAGGGTTCTTTATAATCCACCCACCTCCTCCACTCATCGCCACCGCATCCTCTTCCAAGCTGGCTCCGATCTCTCTGCTCTGACCTTCAAAGTTAGTTCTTTTAACTTGCTCTTTATTTTCTATTCAATACAGTTTGATATTTTAGTTTGGTTTTCGAACTTGGTTTCCTGTTTACAGAATTGATATTTTGGTCTAAAGAATTGATATCTACTTTTCATTGATATTAGTTGGCAACAATTGGAGATAGTTGTGTAGGAGAGGCATGAAATACTCATATGCAAGATATGGTGATCATGGGGAAGAGGAAGGACCGAGACACTCAGGCCAGTGCTTTGATGGAGTCCATACGGCAGACCGTTGGTTCAGCTAGCAGTAGCAACCATCCTAACCCCATGCCGGTTGAGACAGTACCACCAGGGCTCCCCCCTTGATCATGCGGCGTCCTACAGTTGAAGGGTCTTCAACAGGATGTTAATCGGCGTCTGTAACCACACCCGAGACTGCAACCGCACCCGAATCTGCAAGACGCATCGTCGGCAGCGCTCGAATCAAAGTCAGAAGCCCAACAGGTATGTGCATGTATTAATTTACTGCCCCAAGTACACAGAAGAGGTATCCTCTTGTATATTAAGTTATATTAAGTATCATAATGCATTTTCACATGTTTATTGTAGCTCCGGACCCGAAAAAAAAAAACAGGGTTTTTGTTCTGGAAAGAAAGCGGAGGATATCGTTCAACAAACGGGGTAGAAGATCAAGCTGGAGTACTGCCCCCGTCTAAAAGGCCCTAGCGTGAGGGGGATAAACAGCTTGGTAATTCATGATATCGGTTCCGCCATACGGAGTCTGGTAGGAATGAGGGCAAGCACGTTCTATGACCTTGAATAGACGGAGAAGTGGAAGGTGTGGAATGCAATGTCGGTAAGTAATTGAGTATGATATTTTAATTTTAATTTTAATTTCTTTTAATTTTATTTTTCAGTGCTTAACATGTGAATTTTTATTTATTTATTACTTAGCCGAAGTACGAGTGGGATGAAAATGATGAGCCACTGTTCAAATGGATACTGGAGAGGGCACAGAAGAGGTACAAGGACTGGAAGTACCAATGTCACAAAGTTTATCAGAAGGAAGGGCCCAACGCCATGCCAAAAGATTTCATTGGGAGAGAGGACCAGTGGGATTTTCTATGCTTGCACTTCCAGTCAGATGCTTTCAAGGTGATCTTTTTTAATTACCTTCATTGTTTCCCTTGTAGTTTATTGTTAGCTCATCCATGTATAGTTACATATTTATAACTTAAAATGTGAAATTTGCAAGATGTTAGAATTAGCTTAAGTAATATTTTTTCGTGTATTAGACTCTTCTTGGCAAACAAGCGGAACCGAGGGGAGAAGACTATGCACCACCACAAGGGGTCTTCTCCTATCATCTACACAATGGAGGAACTCAGAATACAAGGCGAGAAGATTCCAATTATCAAAGGTTTTGAGAAGGCCTATGTCAGGGCCGGTGATGAAGATACAACCAAAAAATATGTAAGTGTCTTTCCTTTTACTAGAATGTAAGCTTAGCAAATGGTTCAAGCATGTGTGTTATGGCTATTGGTATATATATGAGACCATTAAGTTGAATGTAGGCACTGTCAATTACAATGTCATGTTTTCCTAGGGCTGGCCATGGAACGGTCCCAATCCCGGCCATCCTGCATCAGTTTCTTTTCTTTAGGAAATTGTACAGTTTCATTTGGAATTTCATCTAGGTGTCTTCAGAAGATTTGTAATAGACATCTTAAGGTTCATTCCAGAATTCGAATCTGTTGAAAATGAATTTTTGTAGATTAAGTTATGATTTTTCAAAGTTTAGGCACTGCATCAGAAATTCTGCAGATCAATAGTTTAGATTCTGAATCAGTTGGCTTCTTTTCAAACCATGGTATAATTGGTTAGTTATTTGGGTTGAGTGTCTTCGTAAGACTTGTAGTAGATCACTTAAGGTTCATTCCAGAATTTGAATCACGTGAAAAGGATGTTTATAGATGAAGTTATGATTTTTCAAAATTTAGGCACTGCATCAGTAAAAACTTCATTCAATAGTTTAGATTCTGAATTAGTTGGCTTCCTTTCAAAACCTGGTATAATTGGTTGGTTATTTGAGTTTAGTGTCTTCATAAGACTTGTAGTAGATCACTTAAGATTCATTCCAGAATTGAATCACTTGAAAAGGATGTTTATAGATGAATTTATGATTTTTCAAAGTTTAGGCACTGCATTAGTATAAAAACTTCATTCAATAGTTTAGATTCTGAATCAGTTTTTCTTCTTTTCAAAACCTGGTATAATTGGTTGGTTATTTGAGTTTAGTGTCTTCATAAGACTTGTAGTAGATCACTTAAGGTTCATTCCATAATTTGAATCACTTGAAAAGGATGTTTATAGATGAAGTTATGATTTTTCAAAGTCTGAATGGCAGAGACATGTTTTGATGAATCAGAATTCTCAGAGTATTTTGTTTTCCTGTGATGAGATTGGGCAGACATGTTTTGATGAATCACAATTCTCAGAGTATTTTGTTTTCCTGTGATGGGATTGGCGAGAATCCTAGATGAAAGTGAGAAACCTGGAACTGATTCCTAAATCAAAGTGTTCTGTGTGTTTAAGCTAATACTTGGTGTTTGTTGATCCTGGATTTCTTGAGCTGCATGTTTTGTTTATTAATTGATGTATTTTAAATACAAAATGACATGGTTGATGAGGTCAATAAACGAAAGGAAGCATTTAAGGAACAGCATCCTGACGCGACGGAGGAGGAGATTATGGAAGATGTTCAGTCCCAACAAATTGAGGTGTTGGATAAGGTGCTCAAACCTCGGAAAGGAAAGGACATCAGAGGGATGGGACGAGGAGGCGAGCGAGACTTGAGTCTTTCTTCACAGCGTTCCACTTCACGTAGTCGTCCTCCTAGAGTTGATGAGCAACAACTCCAAGAGATGCAGGAGCGCTATGAGCAGAGACTGAAGGAATCAGAGGACCGTGCCCAGCAGCAAATCGAACAGGTCCAGCAGCGTACCCAACAGCAATTCCAAGAGGTCCAACAGCGTGCCCAACAGCAATTCCAAGAGGTCCAACAGCGTGCCATTCAGGCCGAGTCTATGTATAATGATGTGCAGTCCCAAGTTGCAGCTATATATGCGCACCTAGGTATGCCACCTCCTCCTCCTCCACAATTTCCTCCTCCTGGTCTAGTTTCCCCCACAAAACAGTGATGATAGAGGCGACAACGTGTAGGATTGGACAACAGTGCCCCTAGCTTGGCCATTTTGCCTGAATTAGTTTATGTACATTGTATGAACAATTTTGTACCTAGTTAGTTCATCCTTTATTTTGTATATATATATATATGAACAATATGTTTCTCAATCTAGCTAGTCGTCTATGAAAAATGGTCCAAATCCATTGCAATTTTGGTATATATTGTTATTACCAAGGAGTAAAATATCGGATATCGAGGAAATATCGGTTTTTCAAAATACGGATATTTCGACGGAAATATCGATAAAATATCGATCCATTAGAAATTTTAACAAAAACAACGGAAACTATAAGAAATACATGGAAATTTGTATTGAAACTTTCTAAGGTTGTTTTATGCTATGTTATCGATCATATGTGAGAACAAAATATTAATAAATTCAACTACATATCAATTTATTGAAATGGTATATGAATTACTATGTGAATCGAGCTGATATTTATTGAAATATGATTTAATATATATAATTTATGCTTGAAACCTAAAATGAGGCTAGACTATCACACCCTTTAACATTATTTGTACATAATATTTCACAAAAGCAACTACATGAAGTTTTTTTAAAACCATAGAGAAATTGATATTATATAGTCGTTGACCCGTTGCCACTAGCCATTATATAGTCTTTGAATCGCTACATAAAAAAAAAAAAAAAGAGAAGCTAGCTTATTAGAACATCATAGAAAAATCATGCCAATAAAATTGTAATTACATACATTATCATGTAAAATGATTACACATTACTATTTTAATTATATGTTACAAAAATATACATTATAGTAAAATATATAGTGTAAGACACATTACTATTAAGCATGCATGAGTAAGAAACTTATTAGGAAATCAAAACATAAGTATGATAAAATTAGTTTTTGAAGGTAAGTTAGAAATTAAAATTAAGTGTTGAAAATTATGTGTTTTAAATTGTTGAAAATTAGTTTTTGAAGCTAAGATAAAAAGTTTCTGGAAAATATCAGAAAATATTAGAAATTTCGCGGAAATATCGGAAATATCGGAAAATATCGGGAAATTTTGACGAGAAACTGAAAGAATTGAATCGAAATATCGATTCAACAGAAAAACGAAAATATCGACGAAATATCGCCGATAATATCGATTTTTAATTCCTTGGTTATTACTGTAATGATCAATATATCTGTATCACTGTATGTATGTGTTTGCTTTTGGTATACATTGTTTGATTATTGTTAGGTAATTTTTGGAAACAATTAAAAAGGTACCAAAATTATTAAAAAAAAAAAACAACCTAGGCGACGGAAAAAGCATATTTGTCTACCAAGATAAACAACATAGCAGACGAATTACAGATCAGTCGTCGACTAAGCATTGTCAGGAATTCGTCGGATAAAATCCCTACATTCAAAACTCCATCTCCTATGAAGCATGTAGTTTCGTCGATAAATATCTATACAGACAATAATTCGTCACCTATGAAGCATTTAATTTTCGTCGGCTATGATTATTGCCGACAATGTATATACGTCGACTACAATATGTATCGACGAAAAGAGTTGTCGACATGGCATGCAAGTATTCGTCGGCTACGACTCCTCTTAGTCGACGCCTGTTTTATTTTCCGTCGACTAAGTGGCTACCTCATGACACCTAGATGACGGAACTTCAACGACGAACATATATGGTCTCCTGAGATTAGAGAACACGAATATGTTATCTTAAACGACGGATTGTTTCCGTCTCCTAAGAGGAGATTTCCTGTAGTGATAACATAATATAGGCACGACATAAAGAACTGTGTGCAAAGAAACGCATAATGTAATCCCTAGAATAATAGTACTGAAGGACAATGACACTAATATATCATAAAATAGCATAATAGTACTGAAGAACAGTAGTACTATATCAATAGATATAATAAAAGTAACAAGGATCGGTATATCTGTTCATTTGGGATTCATAATGCACCTGCCTTCCTAGGATTACCATACATTTTATTGCAATCCCCATCGAGTTACTCTAAAGAACTTGGGTTACATTTCGATGTATATATATTGAGTATATGTCAAATTGACAATTTATGCGACAAGAGAAAATTAAATTTTTTCCACATTTTAAAGAAATTTATGTCACGATGTTCATGTGAAAAGACATTAGTGAGAATTCATTTGAGCTCATTTGCATTACCTCTAATGACTGCGGATGTAAACAAGTATTAGAGAAGTTTATATGTCAACTTAGTAGGCCATATGTAACTGCTAATTGAATGCAACGCCATAAGAACATGATCTTTTAGAATTCTGACATAGATTGACTTTGACGCAACTACTCGTGATCTGGTGACGCAACTACTCTCATACATTAAATAAATTACCATGAACACCTATATTTTGGATGACTAGAAGCAAACATTAGAAGAACATGGTTCACACACGAAACAGAGGACGACAAAAGCACATTTTACCCTCAAATATTGTTTCACCACAATCCATGTAGAGTTGAAGACGTGTGTTCAATCCCTACATTTCACCGCTTCCCTAATGTGGCAGTATGATATATTTAATGCAGAAGTATATGCATTAATGTCATATAGTGTTTCTTACATTCGTTGTGATTTTATGGATAAAAGCATATCATTCAAAGCTTATTCATTAAAGCAATTATGATTGAGACCATCATATGCAAATGACACATGTGTTCTCATTATGTTCTTATATTGAATCCAAAGATGATTCAGTGAACTGATTCAACCAACTTGCGGACACCTTATATATTTTATGGTGTTGGTTGTTATGTCGACACGTCGGTCACGTGTCATGACACCATCCACTATTATACTTATGCTGCTTATGCTAGAAAGTCAAAGTACCTAGGCCGGGTTAATTTCCGTAGGCGCAATGATTTTATAGCTTATTATATGAGATCCGTAATGGGCATCATAACCCTATATAAAAGCCCAATTTATCTCATGGAAAATGACTACAGTATTAGTCTTGATACTTGAAATGCACACCAATACTTCAGTTTTGGGTTATGCAATTTGCATGCAGCGTTACTTATTCACCTATGCCCACCATCATTGAACTAATTTACACCACAGCTAGTGACTGTGTGTGAGGATTTTAAAGGATTTCAAACAAACTTGTAATCCTTGAGCTCTTTTGGATTGACACAGATCTACAATCCTTGAGCTCGATTAAATATTTCTATGTGCCGAAATTGCGCCGCCACAACTCACAATGATGGGTCACTTGAGATGAATAAATATTTATGATGGATATGAATTTCCAGCTAGTCCGATATGTCGAAACCTTGACAGGCGATCTCCTCACCGCTAGATTTGCAATGTGTCACTTTGATGAGACAGTCTTCCCGTCGTTAGGGGGAGATAAGAACAAGCATATTCAAGTAGAACGACAAGAATTGTCATGATTTATCCCCATTGTGTCTCATCTTGATCCCTAAAATCACACAAAGTAAAGTGCGTACATGTCTGATACATTAAAGTGACGAGATCACATAAATCAGCTACAAATATAACTAGAAGGATTGTGTTTTATCAAAAGGACATGGTGTCACCCAAGAGGAATTGGGTATTGCACTGCCACCTTGGATGGTGGCATGGTGACGCCATAAGTTGCATAAACGGTGTCACAAGCTGTGGCTCTCCAAGGAAGAGGAGAAGGCCACCGTAGGTTCGATAAATACTCATCCAAAGAAAGAAAGTGAGTTTTGGCACAACCTAATCTATTGATCAGCGATACTCAAATCCGTCTTATGAGAATATTTATGGATTGTGGTTATCATTGGGGGACGCCTCAAATGTTAGAACCAATCCTTGAAAGTATAGAGATCTCTACAAACACATTACACAAGTGTACATGAGGACGTGGAATAATGAGTCTAACATTGAATCATACTTCGTTGAACCAACGTAGTAAATTGGCCTAATGGAAAGAAGCGATTCAGTATAAACAATAAGATAGGTCTTTGGGCAGGTGACGCCGACACCGTAAATATAAACCCTATCAAATATATCTTTGTTAGAATGCATAATGAGAATAGAACATGTAGACTCACCTTATGGCGCAAGGTCTACGCACTGGAATCGACTACGAGGAGATACTCTCTCATAATGGACTACGAGGAGACAATCTCTCGTAATGGATGTCATTGCACTCCACTACCTTGTCAGTTTGGTAGTTTCCGAAAAACTGAACATGCAGCTTACGTGGTCACAACATATCTCTATGGGGATCTAAATTAAGAGATATACATGAGGATCCTAAACGGAATTCATTCACCCAAATCAAGTGGCTCTAGATCACATAAGCGCATTTGTAAAAGAAATTGAAACGTTCACTAAAGTGACTACTTGATTGGGAAGGGATTGGTGAACTACGCTCTTGCGTGTTCATTATGGATATACACAGACTCTCAATGAACTAAGAGATACTCTATGTATTGTAAATCCTAAGTTAAGAATGAAAAAAATCTTGGGAATACACAGTCTTGAAATAGAACTTAAGGACTGTAATGATGGTGATCATCCATCAATCGGCTTAGGCACTCTAAAGAATAAAATGAGGCCTACATATACTCCCATGATCAGTCGAAGTCTTTACTCTAATGATAGATCTATTTTTCATCTAAAAGAAGATGACGAAGAAGTGTTGGGAAATGAAATTCCTTACACAAGTGCAATGGTGCATGATTGTACTTAAACACAATATGTAAGACTCGGCCTCTCATTCGATGTGAATTTGTAAAGCTAAGTGTAGCTATGCGTCCAAGCAACGCCAATGGTTGTTTTAAATACATAAAGGTATGAAAGATTCGCGCTTATTCGATCCCTAGATAGAAAATAGAAAATGACATGATAGACAGAACACTATTCAAGCTATCGCTAACTATGCGTGAAGAAAAACGCATCAAAGGAAAAATCTAAAAAATATGCTTCTGCAGATCAGTCAACTTTAACAAAGCTTTAAGTAAAGTTTTGGACGAACAAAAGTTGTGAATCTTATATGGTTAGGAAACTACATATGTCTAGTTTCAAAATCTCATAATTGTTCGACCATATCTATATGGAGTTTTGACTATTTTATTACATGAATGTCATACAATATGAACTTCTGTCTTGAGTTCATGGACAACCCTGGCCTCTCCTCAAGATCAAAGTAAATAAAGTTGGATCTGAGGACGATGTGGCAAGATTTAGTTACTAAATCATTGCTTAATGTCACATTTGAAAAACATGTACGTGAAAATGCATAACTATCCTAAGGTTATTTAAGCTTCCATGATCAAATGAACGAATCGGAGAAAATCTCATGATTAATGTAAAAATCAGGGGGAAGTGCAGACATCAGGGGAGTCTAGCACATACATGTTGTTTTCAAATGTAATAGGTGTGTTGTACTCTTTTTCTCCTTCGACCAAAGTTTTATTTTCTCCCATTGGGTTTTTTGTTATTTGGCAAGGTTTTTAATGAGGCAACACCTCATGCACCACTTTATCTTTGACTCGGCACAAGGGGGAGTGTTGAAGGAAAAACACATTATGTACCTTCGTCAAAGTAACTGACGATAGAAAATTAGGATATTATTAATTAAAGGATGTAACGACTCAATCAGTCATTATTGTCATTATGTACGTTGTAATTACCATTGTAATATTCACCCTATATAAAGGGGATTATCAATGAAATGAGGAGATCAATTCCCGTTTTACTTTTACAATAGGTGGAGTAATTATTTCTAACAAATCTACAATTACTAAAATAAATGACTATATATCACAACAACAACAAATTTATTGTCAAATTATAAATGAGTATATCGCATACATATAGGTAATTAGGTACTATAGAATTTCCCTAATTGAAAGGGGTACTAATCACTCAAATAAAATATTGCCTTACCATCCAAATTCTACACCTTCATTATGAGGTTAGAGCTCCTTGTAAGCTTGGGTTTGTGATTGCATTTGTACATATTACATTTCCTTTAATTTAACGCCCTATGTAGTTAAATGAATCCACTTCTTTTAGGTTCAACATTTCTTAAATAATTCATATATTATTATTTTCTTTTTTTTCTTTTTTTAGAATGAACGATGGTACATATCCTTAAAGGTTTTCTAAGCCCCAGAGACTAATCCGTGGGGGGATCTTGTTAGAAAGCTTCATCCCTCTGACCACATAGAATAAATTGAAAACTAACTTTAATTAGCGTCGGCAAGATTTGAATATGAGTATGGGGAGTTCAATGCCTAGACTCTTGTCAACTCGACCACATTTGTTGGTTATAATTTATATATTATTAATTATAATATTACTTATACTTGATGGTGATTATTTAGGTAATTGTGAACAAAATATTTCACCAACTCATTTGACAACTTAAGTAATATTGGAGCCTTACAAACGTGGTATCAAACATGTATTTGATGTAAAGTTGTATTCTGGCCTTGATTTAATTAATGAAACTCCATCCCTAAACAAATAAAAAAAATTAAATTATTGAGGATGCGGTTTTTTAAAGAAAAGAGTCGGGCTTTCTATTCCTAGAGATATTTGTAATAACTCAGATTTTGATTTCAATTTCTTGTAAATCTCTTGAATTTAAATAAAGGGTGAAGTGTGCTAATTTGTATTATGTACTCCTTTAATTAAGTTTTGGTTGTAGTCGCAAGTGATTCCGGGAATTAAAATGTCGAAAAAATCTAATTTCTGAAGGCTGAAAGTTGACTTTTTTATCCGTAGGGAACTTCAAAAAGTTTCCTTCACGAAAGTTGTAGGGCTCGGCGATACGAGTTCGTAGACATGTGGCACGCGTAAAACAGACATCATATGAGGAAGTTATGACCTATTATGTATTTTTGCTATTTTTGGAAGGGGTATAAAAAGGAAAGTTTTTTTGGGAAACCCTAGAATTCCAAAATATCAGAAAATGCCCCAACAGCCGCATCTAGGGCTGGGCGTTTGGGCCCGAAGGACTGAAATCTCGAAAAAAAACCCGAAACGACCCGAGCCGAAAATTTTTAAGGCTCAGCCCGAAAATCTGAAAAACGAGCCGAGCTAATAATAGCCCATCACCCAATTATCCCGGCCCATCAACCAATTGGCCCATATCACCCAGGACCAGCCTACACTCTTCTGTCTCTGACTCTCTACCGCTCTGTCGCCTCTACGACCTCCTTCTCTGAGTCCACCGCCTCTACCACCTCCTTCTGACTCAGTAAGATCTTGTCGTCTCCTGAGTACTGACTCTTCTCGTCTCCGTCTCCGCCTTTGCCATGGGCCCACCACAGCTCCTGTGCTAGTCCTAACTCTAGTCTCCAGCCGCCACCACTCCCACCAGCTGAGCTGCCGAGGCCATCCTTTCGCCACAGCTCTGTCACGGCAGCACGCCGCTACCGGTCCATTCAGTCAGTCGATCCAATAACTCCGAGCCCGTCTCTACGAAATTGGGAATCGCCACCACTCACCAGTCCACCACTCCATCTGTCTGTCCATCTCTGACTCTCCAGCACTCCTCCGTTAGTCCGTCGCCGTCTTCGCTCAATTCGTTGGCTGCCTGGTTTGATTGCTCAGTCTGTCGTCGTCGCCTCTCTCCGTAGCCTTCTTTGAAAAGCTCGAAAGCCCGACTCGGCCCAACTTGGTCGGGCTCGAGCCGGTCCTCATCTTCGAAAAAGCTCGGATCGGCTCGGCCCGAGGGTGTCGGGCATTGGGTCGGGTTTTGCAAATTTTGGGCTCGGCCCCGAGGGTGTCGGGCATTGGGTCGGGTTTTGCAAATTTTGGGCTCGGCCCGGCCTGAGCCCACGCCCAGCCCTAGCCGCATCAGCTCGCGACTGTTCACCTTCCCGACGTGAGAACTTCACCGGCTCAGTTCTCCGTCGTCCGACAGTGCCTCGGCCCGTGCCATCCACCAAACTACTCGTCTCTCTCCCCTCTTCCATTTGATCTGAAGCTCGGGTCGAGCCGGCCTCCTTAAACAGCGCAACGGCGCCCGCAAGTTGCTTCTTGCGTCGACGTCGGAGCTGGGGGTTCCTCAGTCATAACCAGAGCTCAAGGCTCCCATCTTTCAGTCACTCTCTTCCCTCTGAGCTCGCGTCGACTTTGGGCGCATTCGACGCTGGAGTCGGGGCTGCAACAACTGAGAAGGATGGCGAGCTTGCAGCGGCTTCTGGCCACTTTCCTATCACGCCTAGGTCTCGTTTCAGTTATATATCGACTCTCCTACTCTTGATCTACGTGTTGGTTGTTGTGGTGATGAGTTTAGGTGGAGTCTGGGCTGTGGCGCGTGGGGCCCACATGCAGCAGCGTAGGGCGGTGTGAAGCGGCGCTTCCGACCATTTTTGGAGCACTTGGGTGCTCTACAACCATACACTCGTCATCTCAAGCGTGTGAATATATAATTTGTAGGATTTGAGTATCATTTAAGCACATTAGGCATTATTGGAGCCTATTTCTATGCGATTTTCAATTTACGTGGCATGAACCTTGAAATCGGTGTTCGATGTAAGTTGTAAGTTAGTTTTCTGAAGTTAATTACTAAGTTTTTGGCTATGGCCCTTAGATGATTGGCGAAGCGTGAGTATCTCATCTTTTAGAGATAGAAGACGCAGCGGGAGCATGAGTTTAGTAAACCTCACAATGTTCTCATAAACACGTTACTTTATGCTCGGATGCATGTGTTTGATAAAACAAAATTAATGAGTTTCAGAAATAAACATTATTACATTAAACTTGATTGCTTCTCTCGAAAATTACATGTCGCTTTTGCTTGTTAGCTAGAGCATATAGTACAATCATTGAAGTAAGATATTCACCTAATAGAGAACTTCAGAGTTTCGACATCTTTATTGGTTTCAACTTTAGAGTTATCCAAACATGTCATATGACGGACAAAAAATTGAGAAAGATATTAGTTGGGGCTAAAGCTGTTGATTAGTCTTCTCATCTAGTAATTGTAGAGAAAGGTATGGTTTTGATTGGATTTCCCAAAGTTAAATCAGGGAAAGAGTATGGGAAAGGAGGAGATAAAAGGGACCTTCACCAAAGCAAAAGAGAGAAAGGCAATCCACTCACTGAAAGATTGAAAAGGAAGACAAAAAACAATTAGGTGCTGTAATATGTCCACCATTTTCTTAAAAAAAGACAATGCTGATCGATCTTCGTTAATTCCCAACTATTTTAGCTGTGGTAGAGAAACAAAAGGGTTAGATCTTTGAATCATGAAGAAATGACCTCTGAATTGGTGGAGGGCAGCCCCAGACCCTACTATCTTTTCCTTCCTTCTTTTTTTTTCTTCTATGTTTTGTATTATGGTGGGCTAAAACATAATACCCCCAGAAGATGAATATCTTGCAAAAGGGTGACTTAAAGGCTTAGACATGCCTAATGAAAGCGCCTAATGAACCTGTGATTTTGAAAACATGTTGATACCAAACAAAAGGGTGCTTTGAAATCAAATTGAAGAAAGTACTCATGAATTTGCTTTGTTGGGAAGTATAACAGAATTGGAGATTGAATGAATGAATCATTATGAATGTTTTCACTTCACATGCACAAATTAAAGCTGCAAAATGCCCCAACAGAATATTGACACAGAGGAAGTTTAAGTTGATAGAGAACTATTATTCTATTATTGAGAAGTATGGGCTGGTGCCGGAATTTCATGAAAGTCATAAAGAGAATGCCTGCAGATCAACTATAATTTGTCCCTTGCTAGGCATATACTGCTATGCAATATAGGGAAATAATCAATATTTTTAGGGAATGGAAGAGTTATGCAATCATAAGGTTTTTTATATAGGAAAACAATATATGAATACTATTATTAAAAGAATTTGTTCTTCATAACTGAACATTTTCACCGATATACTGAACCCTCATTTTTGTTCTTCTTTTTTTATAAAGAAAAATGATCATTTGATACAAATTTGGGGGCCTCTTTACCCAAACCAATAACAAATCTAAGATATTGTCTAATTGAATACAAGATAACCACACTCATTGCCCATTTGAACAAATCTTCACTAAAACCTAATAAATTAGGACAATTTTGTCCTCATCCTTTGTCACATACATAGAGAGAGAAAATGGAAGAGAGAGACTTCGTCAGACTCCGGTTACTGATCGCCGGACTTCTGTCACCGATAGCCGGATTTCGGTCATCGGTTGCTGGAATCCAGTCACCGCCTCACCGGTGGCCAGACTCCAATGGCAGGAATCTGATCGCCGGTTTTTTTGTTCTTTTCAAATCCGATCACCCCAATAAGCCTCAGTAATAAATTATTGACCTCCAGTAACCTCTAATAATAAATTACTGATATTCAGTTACGCCAATTACTGACATTTAGTAACCACCGATAATAATTTACTGACCTCCAGTAACTCCGATAATAAATTACTGATTCACAGTAATCTCAATCACTAACCCCTAGTAAACCCTCCAAAATGAATTATTGACCATCAATGACCGCTAATATTAACCTCTAGTAATGCACGATTGTAATTTACTGACATTCAGTGATTCCTTATAATAATTTACTGACCCATAGTGATTTTAATTACTGACCACCAATAACTCCAAATTTTAAATTATTGACTCCTAGTTTATATGTTATTAACCCATAAATTATAAATTTATTGCCTTGCACCAATGGAAAAATGTTAAGAAAATCACAAATAATTAAAATGACGAATCACCTATAAAAGGAACCAATATATATTGTGAAGGGGGATTACTGCCCTATTATATGGATATCATACATTCCAAAGTATAGACCACAATACACAATGATGCCAACATAAGAAATGTTGAAACCACGGTAAAGGCCAGCAATACCATCTGATGCTAGTCTTTTTGTAGACATCAACCAGGCCATTGAATTGTCTCCCACCACCTCCTTTAATTTCTTAATAGCCTTGGCATCATTTGCCTTGCAATACGAGCATAATTCAACAAACAAAAAATAAAGAAGAGTCACTAGCAGCACCACCAAATGTCAAGTTTCCTGCAAACCATTTCCAGTAGCTATCCCTGTCTTTTTTGAAGTTGAAAAGCTTCTTGAAGTAATCTTTAAATGCAAAATTTAAGGCCTGAATTGGGAAGTAACGGATGACATTAGTTGTGTTCCCTCTCCACAGAGACACCATTCCCTCATCTTTAATTGTTCGGCTAAAACAATCTCCAATTCTCTTGTAGGGTTCAGAGAGCCTGCCAGCCTTGAGCATCTCATCCTGGTTTTGAATCAACAGCTTTACACGCTCAATTGGAGCAGCAACAGTCTTGGACACGGCAACTGAAACTTCACCCATTAGAAAATCAATGGCAAAGCCCGCCACCGTTGCATTCCAGGTCTAGGGTTTAGACCAGGTCAGCGTCGCTTAGGCAGATCGACGTCGTCCGTCGGTGTCGTCCACCCATCAAGGCAGGTTGGTGTCGTCCAGAACAGCGTCGTCGAGGCAAATTGGCATCGATATCGTCGAGACAGATCAGCGTTGACGTCTCTCAAATGGAGAGAGAGAGAGAGAGAGATTTCAGATCGGGGAAGAAAGAGTAGAGAAAGAAGAAATAAAGTGTAGGTGTAATTACACCAAGGATAAATCTGTCTTTTCCATTGGAATCATTGACTTCTATTGGAATCATTGACTTGCGCAACAACAATTAGTTTAGGCAATTTTTGCCCGATTTCTGACTAAATGGTCATTTTACCTTTTTATAAATGTGATATCTCACATTAAAAGAAAAAAAATTAATGCCAAAATAACCATTACATCCACCCGCAATTATCCTTTAATTACCTAAAGGATAGATTAAAGTTTGGAAAAAAAAAAATTGTAACTGAGTGCGGCTACGTTTTAGGGTTTCAACATCTCGTCTCATCCGGCGGTGCCCGTCAGCGTTGTCTTGCCCATGCCGACATGGGTTATTGCCGGACGGGTCATGAATCCATCGATCCGGCGGTTTATTGGATGTGTTTGATTCGAGTATTGGCGGAGAGTCCGGCCTCATTGGTTTATACAGGGATAGAGTGGTCGATGGTTTCCAGGTTCTTGGCGTTAGGTCGTTGCCTGACCTTTCGTACTTGCGCTGGTAGTGTGTGGCTGCGACAATCAAACTGATCTTTAGGGTGGCAACGGTGCGACTTCGGTGGGCCGGTTCCGGCTGCAGTAGCGCTAGAGACGTCTGGTAGCAGGTTGATGATGAAGGAGGCTGGAGATGGTGGTGGTGCACGGGCTGCTTTGTTTGGGATATGCCTTTCTTGGTTGCTGCTAGATTTAGGTGGACTAGGGCTTTTGGGGGCTTTCTAGGGAGAACTTCTACACTCGGCAATTTTGTTGATTTTGGGGGGTTTCTGTACTTGGACCCAAATGGCCTTCCCCACGTTTTCTTTTGTCGATACATCTATTTTCTGCATCTCACCGTCCTTTGGGACTAGTACACCACCTAGAGTTCCCACAAGACCAAAGATTTGGCAGTAGATTCATAGAGGTAAACATCAGAAGTTTTATCTTCTTCGTCGTTGGTGCATCTTGTTGATTGTTAGCCGAAATATCAGCCCAGTAACGTGGTGCGTGAACCGGTCTCTACATTGTGAAATAAAAACACTAAGCAATCTTATATGTTTTCTATAAAATTTGTCGTTTTCCTAAGTTATGCTATTTCAATTCAATATATTATTGTGTTTGTGAAACTATACATATTCAAAATCAATAATTGTTGAATCGTGGGGTTTGCATATCGTTCTCTTGAATGAGGAGCTCATGCGAGCATCTCCAACAGGTCTTGTAAAAGTTGAATTTTCTCTATTTTACAAGAAAAATACCACATTTTGGCTCCAACAGCTCTTGTAAACCATTCTCTAAAATAGAGAAAGTGAGAAAAAAATATGTAGAATCTCTATATTTATAGAATTCTCAAAATTTGTATATTCTTACAAAAATCCCTAAAATTTAATGTTTGCCTTTTATATTTGACTCTCTCTCCTAAAAAAGAAAAATAAAAAATGAATGATTTATGAAAAATGATTTGGGGCCTCAATGAGGCCTTGGATTTGTGGCCTCAAACCTATGTGGGATGCAATGTCATCAGTACACATCACTAATTAGAAAAGCCATGCCAAATCATTTTTAAGTAAATAGACAATCATATCCCTTTCGATCCAACGGTTCCCCATCATTATATATTTTTCAATAAAAAAATTATATTTATAATTTTTTTTTCTCTTTTGTTTTTTATCTCAATAATACTTATATTTAAGCTTCACAATATAATTTGAATATTGAATATTTTTGAAAGTATACTTTTTTTATGTAAACTGAAGGTACGTATATTTGAATGTGTATATATATATATACAATTGGTTCTAAGAAAAAATAAATTCGACTAAGAAAATCAAATATATATATATATATATATATATATACATACATATATAATTCGTCCAAAATAAATTTGATTTTGATTAACTTGTTTCTTTTTAAATTTTTGTTGAAAAAAATTAATTTGATAGAGAAGATATAACCCATTAAAATATTAATAGAGACGAAATTAAGAAATTAATTGTATTAAAAGTCAAGAATTAAATATAAAAGTCAAGAATTATAACTTCCTCATTGATAAAGTAAAACGAAATTTCTTTTTAGTAAATATCGTACATATAACCCTTAAATAGATTTAATATAGTTCATGTAAGGTAACTAATTCATCTCAATGAATTTTTTTTATTAAAAATATATATAGTGATAGAGAACCGTTGGATCGAGAGGGATATGATTGTCTATTTACTTAAAAATGATTTGGCATGGTTTTTCTAATTAGTGATGTGTCATGATGATATGACATGCCACATAGGATTGAGGCCACAAATCCAAGGCCTCATTGAGGCCCCAAATCATTTTTCATAAATCATTCATTTTTTTATTTTTCTTTTTTAGGAGAGAGAATCAAATATAAAAGGCAAACATTAAATTTTAGGGATTTTTGTAAGAATATACAGATTTTAAGAATTTGATAGATGACATAATTTAGTTTGATTAAAATAAATATATATTATTTATATATTCATTAAATTATACAGATTAACATTTAATTTTTATATTGTAAAATAGAAGAGCTGTTGGAGTTGAGCCTACTTTTTTTATAAAGATTTTGGGTTTTCCTCCTCTTTAATAGAGAATTTTTACAAAAACTGTTGGAGATGCTCTGAGATAAAAAGAGACTTGAGTCGAATTATGAGAGTTTAAGCCAACGACAACCCTTCAAGCATGACTATCTACATCTTGAGAAGTTGTATCCATTGCGCTGGTACATATCAATCAGGGGGAGAATCCTCTTCGTGATCTATGGATCGTAATAAAGCGTTTGATTAGCGAACTTGCATTACATGAGGAATATAATTGCAATCAACACCACGTGTCAAAGGGCTATAGGCTCCCAAGGTAATGGGCTTGAGACTTTATACTCTAACTAAATGTAATTAGTCATGTATCCCAAGGAGAATGGTAGAGAATTCCTTTGTATTACCTCCAATTATTGCGGCTCGATATGCACCTAGGAGAAGCATATGGGTTTGCTAGTGGTTTGTGGATCACTTCTATTAGACCTTTCGATGTTAATAACGTCATCTTGGAAAGACAATTGCTCTGAGTCCTGAAAACCTCTAATGGACATCCATTCTTCCGTAAAAGTTAAAGTAGGAATCGTAGTGTGATTTAAGGAGACGGAAAATGCGTTAGACGTGAACCACAAGACACAGATGTCTCCACCGTCTGATGTAGTCTGATCGCAGCCGAGCAACGCGGCACCAATGCTGACCCTAAGCACCGGCACATATGAGTGTGTAAGTCACTTCACGCAAATCGGAGCTCGTGTGTGTCATCGCAGGCCCCTACTCCCCAAACACCGTAAATTCCTCACAGTGCTTCCTTAATTCAAATGTTGAACTGATGCCTCCTATGCTTCTGAGTTTTCTAAAAGGAAAATGAGACACTTATTCTGTCGAGCTTGCTCCTTAGGGAAGTCGGGACTGTGATCGTCCTATGCAAAGGATCCGAAGATGTTGCTCCCATTCTTGCATAAAATTCAATGTGATATATGCGGAACAATTCAACCAAGCAGCAGACCATTTAAGCACGTACTTTATGGTCTTGGTTGATGCCTCGAGACGTTGGTCACATGTCGAGGTTTTGTCCGCTTGGAACGCTGCATATGTTATAAATTCCTAGCACATATTATCTGATTCTGGGCTCACTACGTATCTGAATCATCCTATTAAGTCTATAAGACTGGATAATGCTGGAGAGTTTACGTTAAGGAGTTTTAATGATTATTGCATGTTTGTAGGAACAAATGTTGAGCATACTTATAAGGGTCTCGCAGTGGCTGCTATTAAGCGTTTAAAAATTATAACGAGAGCTTTGGTAATGCACACCAATTTACCTTTCTCTGCGTGGGGGCATGCGGTTATGCACGAAGCTTTGGTAATACACACTAATTCATTGCTGCCCCTGGCCACCCAAGAGTATTTCGAGTTATAGCTAGTGATTGACTGGGTATGAGCCAAGCATCTTGCACTTACAGGTCTTCGAGTATGCAGTTTGTGTGCCCATTACGCTGCCACTGCGTACAAAGATGGGACCTCATTATAGAAGAGACATTTATGTTGCTTTTGAGTCACCAACAATAATATGCTATGTTGACCCCTTCACAAGTGTGCTCTTTACCACAAGATTTTGGGATTGTCACTTCGATGAGACTGTCTTCCCAGCGTACGTTAAGGGTAGACAAGAAACCTCGCGTTCAACAAGAACGAGGTGAATTGTTATGGTCTGTCCCTGTTGTGTTTTGGCTCGTTAATGCAATCTGGAGCGTAGGATTCAATAGTAAAATCCAGGTTTAGAAAGGAAAGATAGCGCGCAGCTTTTCTATAACTTCTAGGAAAGTATATCTTTCAAGATTCAATTAAGATTTGTGCTAGGTTTAGGAATCCTAAACCATATTGTATCAGCAGCCTCTATTCAGTATAAATAGGAGCTGCTGGGGATTTTCTAGGGTTAAGAAATACAGTTTAGGCCCGCTGGTGAATCTCATATTGAAGAAATCAGCAACCCATATTGTAACACCTAAATTCTTCATAGTGCTAGTGAATCTCTCAAGAGGTATCACTAAGTGGACGTAGGTCAAAGTTTAGGCCGAACCACTATAAAATTGCTGTGTTTTCTGTTTTCTGCGTTCATCTTATTTTGCTGTGCCTATATTGCTAAGTACTAAGTAAAGATCTTAAGGCGCTTACCACAATCAGTGGTATTAGAGCTTGGTTTAGGGTACTTCGTAATGGTAAACAGCAAGGGAGGAGTTGAAGACGTGAGACCGTCCATAAAGCTATTTAATGGCAAGGACAACTTCACGCTTTGGCAGTGGAAGATGAAGAACATCTTGATCCAGCATAAGGTTTATGGAGCTCTATCAGCAAAGCCTGCAACCATGAATGATGCGGATTCGGGGGAGAAGTGTGAGATAGCAAAGAGCTGCATTGAGCTACATCTAGCAGATAATGTCCTGCTTCACATCGGAGAGGGGTTGACAGCGAAGGAGGCATGGGACAAGGTTGAAAGCATTTATATGGGTAAAACCATTAGCAACAATGTAACAGCCCGGCACACTTTGAGATATTGTCCGCTTTGGGAATCACCCCTCACGGTTTTGTCTTTGGGAGCTCCAGAGCAATTTCCCCGTAGGTCACCCATTCTGAGATTGCTACAGGACGAGCAAGCTTAACTTCGGAGTTCCTATCCCCTTTGAAGCCACTGCGCCCCCAAAACGCGTCTCATCATATTGTGCTAACCCTCCACATATAAGCATCGCATCCACACTCCCTCGGGCGATGTGGGATTTGTGACCTACCTACCTGCTAGCTTCCTAGCCAGGTCAGGTTTGGGTCCACACAATCCACCTTAAGGCCGGGTCATCACAATCCACCCCCCTTAGGGTCCGACGTCCGCGTCGGCACACTTCCGGCCGAGGACAGGCTCTGATACCATTTGTAACAGCCCGGCACACTTTGAGATATTGTCCGCTTTGGGAATCACCCCTCACGGTTTTGTCTTTGGGAGCTCCAGAGCAATTTCCCCGTAGGTCACCCATCCTGGAATTGCTACGGGATAAGCATGCTTAACTTCGGAGTTCCTATCCCACCCTAAAGCATCCAAAACGCGTCTCATCATATTGTGCTAACCCTGCACATATAAGCATCGCATCCACACTCCCTCGAGCGATGTGGGATTTGTGACCTACCTACCTGCTAGCTTCCTAGCCAAGTCAGGTCTGGGTCCACACAATCCACCCTAAGGCCGGGTCATCACAAACAAGTTGCTCTTGAAGGAACAACTCTTTGGTCTCAAGATGGAGGAAGGAGATGATCTTAATGATAATATATCCAAGTTCAGAACTGTATAATAAACTTGGAGAAGGTTGGATCAAACATGGATGATGAAGATACGGCTGTTATGCTATTGCAGTCACTGCCACCATCATTCAAGAACTTCAAAACCACCATGCTATTCAACAACGAGGCCATCACCCTTGCTAAAGTGTGTGAAAACCTGGAATCATATGTCAAGATGTAGAGAGAAGAAGATAACTCTCAAGCAAGAGGACTTTATGTCAGAGGCAAGGAGAGAGGAAGGTCTAAGAATAGAGGAGGTGGATTTGAAGAAAGAGGCACACTACCAGAAAAAAAGGCTTTTCCCGACGAAATAAAAAAAAAAACGGCCGACGAATTAAAATTTTCGTCGGTACTTCCAACGAATAGCCGACGATTTTATTTTTCGTCGGTGGAAAAACAAAATCGTCGGCCATAGTTTAACCATAGCCGACGATACTGTTTTTTCATTGGTATAAACAAAAAACGTCGGCTATATTCATATTTCAGTCGACGATTTGGATTTTCGTCGGCCTTTCTCTGAAACATTAGCCGAAGAAAACTTTTGAAATTTTGGCCGACGAAATTGACATTTTCGTCGGCTATAAGTCTATATAGAAAAATACATATTTTATTTTAGACAGAAAATGACAAAAGAATAGCCAACGAGTACGAGGTTGTCTCTCGTCGGCTATGATTTAAAACAAAACAAAAAAAAAACAAAAAATGACCAAATTCCATTTTCTATCACTAACGATAAACCATTGCTTCATCCTTCAAACAGAAAAAAGTCGTGAAATAAGATATGACCAAAATGATAAAATACGTTTACGGTTGAAAAATGACAAGATTCTGATAAAATCTGAGTGTCGAAAGATGCGGTCAAAGGTTTTATTCCTTCGTTTCCCTAATGGTAGCGTTACCTTCGGTAAATATTTTGAGGAAAATTTTTATACGATTAGTTGCATCTCATCGATTTGAAACTATTATCTGTTGAAGGTCAGGCCAAAAAACGTCATTTAGACAGTCCAATTACCATTTCTAAGCGTGTAGAGGTTTGACTTACCCGGTTGACCGTTCCGATCGAGCCTTTAACGTTGTCAGCTGAAGTTGGATTTTTCTCCATACATGTATTTAATCTTAACGGTGATATCTGACGGTTGAAATAGATTTTCTAAACTTTTAGATTCAAAATCAGAACATATGTACTAATGTTCCTTAACTTGTTTACTAAGTGTCTGAGTGAATGTATAGTTTCAAATAGTTACTATACGTAGACTCTTCAAATGCAAAAATGTTGTGAAATAAGATATGACCGAAATAAAGAAATACATCTACGGTTGAAAAATGACAAGGTTCTGATAAAATCTCTATGCCGAATGTTGCGGTTAACTGTTTTTTACTTTCGTTCTCCTATGGGTAGCCTGACGTTCGTTAAATCAATTTTGTAAAATTTTTATACGATTAGTTGCGTCTTATTAATTTGAAACTATTATCGGTTGAAGGTGAGGCCAGAAACCGTCGTTTAACTAGACTAATTTCCGTTTTTAAGCGTTTAGAGGTTTGACTTACCCGGTTGACCGTTCCAATCGAGCCTTTAACGTTGTTAGCTGAAGTTGGATTTTTTTTCCATACATGTATTTAATCTTAACGGTGATATCTGACGGTTGGAATAGATTTTCTAAACTTTTAGATTCAAAATCAGAACATATGCACTAATGTTCCTTAACTTGTTTACTAAGTGTTTGAGTGAATGTATAGTTTCAAATAGTTACTATACGTAGACTCTTCAAATGCAAAAATGTTGTGAAATAAGATAAGACCGAAATAATGAAATACATCTACGGTTGAAAAATGACAAGGTTCTGATAAAATCTATGTGCCGAATGTTGCGGTTAACTGTTTTTTACTTTCGTTTTCCTATGGGTAGCCCGACGTTCGTTAAATCAATTTTGTAAAATTTTTATATGATTAGTTGCGTCTCATTGATTTGAAACTATTATCTGTTGAATGTGAGGCCAGAACCCGTCGTTTAACTAGACTAATTTCCGTTTTTAAGCGTTTAGAGGTTTGACTTAGTGGTTTGACCTATAGTTTAGCCGACGAAAATTATATTTCGTCGGCTAAACTCTTGCGATCCGCGCCTTTTTATTGTTCGCCGTTGGATAGCTCAGATCCGACGGCTGTTGATCTTCCAAAGTATTGCCGACGACATTCAAAGAATAGCCGACGAAATCTTGTAAATCGTCGGCTATTCTCTCTGCTGAAAGTCGCTTTCTGCCCGACTTTTTCTCTCCTCCTCCTCCGGCCTCCTCCGCTAGGTATTTTTTTTTTTTTGCAATTTATTTTAATTGTATAATTTAGGTATATAATTTAGATATTTAAGTGTTTGTTAAATTGTTATATATATTGGTTATATATATAAATTGTTAGATTAATTATATATATAAATTTGTAGATTAATTATATAAATTGTTATATATTTGTTAATATATACACATATTTGTATATATATATATATATGTGTGTTAATGTATATTTTAATTGTTATATATAAATTGTTAAATTAATTATATATATAAATTGGTAGCCTAATTATATAAATGGTTATATTTATGTTAATATATAAATGGTTATTTGTATGTATATATATGTTAATGATGAAATATAGTTATATTTGTATATAAATGGTTATATTTATGTTAATGGTTAGTATTATTTAAAATTAGTTAAATTATAAATATTAATTTGTTAGTATGTTTTAAAATATGTTAGTATTATTGGTTATTATATTAATTAGAATTTGTTATTTAATGTAATATAATTTAATATTAATTAATGTATTAATTTATTTGTTTCCAGATGACCGATGCATTTAGACAGCTATTCGTAGGCCGTCGTTCCAGATCTAGGGGTTCTGGAAGTTCTGGCGGATCCGGAGACTCCGAGAGGACCCCTAGCCAGCTTGAGAGGACCACCAGCCAGCCTCAAAGGATCGATTCATCCCAGCCGCGGAGGAGTGTGAGCAACCGGCACCAGACCCTTTTATCGGCGGGGCGGCCGTCGAGCAGTTCATATCCCCCTCTCCGGTCAGATCCTCCGAGATGTAGTACGCAGCTATTTCAGGACGACATAACTCCAGACGTTCATCAGGTCCGTATGCCTGAGGTTCATCGGGAGCCGATGACGAGTCCTGCGCCGTCTGCTGCTGACTCTACTAAGGGGCCTACTCTCCCTAACCAGCTATACCTACCATACAACATTTCTGCCATACCCGAGGTCGACGAGCGTGGTGTGCCTATATGGCCTGCTAGGCCTCAGTACGTGAGTGTTGCGGAGGCATACCATTATGAGCCATTTGAGAGACCTGAGCTCCTGATTTAGGCGAGATTAAAAGGAAAGTCGACAGAAGGGTCATCGAGTTCAGGTAACATTTGATTTTATTAATTAAATATTTTATTAAAATTAACGCACTAATATTTAATTTTATTAACTAATCATCGTTTTATGTGATAGGGACCGCCGCTAGCAGTTCAAGCAGGAATACGAGAGGTGTCATATGTTTTGATACGCTCAGGAAAAGTGTTGAGACCAGCGGGAGGATCCAGATCCACGAACCTCCTAATAAGGATGTTAAGGGGAAAAAACACCGCGATTACGCGGGTTGCGTGGGAGTACTAATTAGGGATAGAGTCCCTATGTTGTGGACACGGTGGGCTGATGTGCCGGAAGAGATCAAGAGGGAGGTCAACAACGCGGCGTCGGTGAGTAATTTAAAAAACTTAATTTCTTTATCGTAATATTTAATAATTTTCGGTATTGTTATAATTTTAAAACTAATAAAATATTATCTTTCAGGCATACTTCGAGATTGCCGAACACAAGCAGGCTTGGGCGTACGCGATGCAGAACTCGAGGTACGTTGGGAATTCCTCATCTTATAATTTGAAATATTTTATGATATTAATAATATTTCTAATGCACTTTTATTTTTTCCGTAGGTTCAAAGAGTGGAAGAACGAGCTCCGTACCCACTTTACCGAATACGACAAATATGGTCGTATGGGTACTCCAAGAGAGTTTATGTTCAGGGAGTACGAGTGGCGTTGGTTGAAGACAGTAGACTTCAACAACCCAGTTATGCAGGTAAATTCTAAACTTAACTATAAATGTTTATTTTGTTAATACTTTAATTATTAGTTTAATTATTTTATAATTATTACACTAATATTTTTTGATGCATTTTTCTAATATTTTATTATTTGTTTGAAGGAACGGTCTCGGCAGAACTCTGTGAACCGCCGCCATAACACAACCCCCCATCATGGTGGTTCTAGGCCATTTTCACAATATCATGAGGAGGCGCTTAGAGATCATCCTTTAAGCAACCCGTACGTAGAGACGTTCAAGAAGGCTTATCCATTAGCAACAGAAGAGCTTGTAAGTCGTTGATTACGATTTTAAAATTTTAATTATTAATTTTACTTAATTATATATTTGTTAGAATATTAATTTTTTTTTTTTCCCGTTCAATTAGGAGCGGGTGAACCGGGCCGAAGAAGAAGTGTTGCAGGCAGTAGTTCGGGAGACACAACCGAACATTTCAGAGGAAGATCTGCAAGAAGCCCTGAGCCAGGTCGACCGATCGAATGTCCAAACTGCAGCGAGGATATTCGACGCAGCCTTCCCAAAACGGTCAAATGACTACTACTGCCGGGGTTTGGGAAGTTCAGGAATAGGGGTCCTGAAGACCACTAAGGGAGCTCAAAAGAGGGGAGGTGGGGACACCCAACAGATGAAGGGGGAAATGTAGAGATTGGTAGAAGAAAATGCAAGATTGGCAGCCCAGTTCCAGAGATCACAAGAGCAACAACGCAGAACACAGTAGTATCAGATGGAAATGGAGCGTTGGCATGCTGAATGCGAGAGAATTCGGCGACAGAACTACGCCGGCCAACAAAACTGGTGGTATGCTATGTTCGCGGCACAACAACAAGACCTTGAACCCCCGCCCCCGTTTGAGCCGTTAGATGAACCTCGAATGCCGAGAGCTCCCGAGTTCATTCAGCAGGATGACGAGCATGATGGATAGCAGGATGGTGGCCAAGATGGAATAAATTAAATAATTAATGAAAAACGTGTTTCTTGTTGGATTGTCATTGTGAATTGCAGGTTACTTGGAATGGTAATTTAGAAATTAATTTAATTTTTTTCCCCAAAATATAAGAACAGCCGACGATATTGACATTATTTCGTCGGCTATCACTGCTATAGCCGACGATTTTTATCAAATTTCGTCGGCTATAACTGTTATAACCGACGAAAATGACATTATTTCGTCGGTGGTCTATGTTAAATAGTGACGGTTTCGTCGGCTATAACTAATTAAGGCCTCTTAAAATATTAATATATTCCGACGAATAACCGACGAAACAGAAGAAATCGTCGGCTATATTTTACGATATCGTCGACCATATGTGAAAATATCCGACGAATTTCGTCGGGCATTATGTCAAGGTTTGGTCGACGAAATGTATTTTCATCGGTGATAACTTTAGAATGGCCAACGATTTCGTTATTGTCGTCCGGTATATTTTTACCGACGCCGTTTTATCAACGAATAATAGCCGACAAAATTTTCGTCGATAGAAGGAATACCCGACGAAAATTTTGAATAGTAGACGAAAATTTTTTCGTCGGTTATTCTGTCCGATCTGGTAGTGGCAGGTCTAAATCCAAGGGAAAAGCAAAGAAAAGAAGAATGGTTGCTTCGTATGTGGTTCACCTGACTACTAGAAAAGAAATTGCAAACAATGGAAGGAGAAGAAGGCGCAGATGCATGGAGAACACTCTCAGTCAGCTAATGTCGTTATTGAAGATAATAGCGATGATGGAGAGCTTCTCGCAATCTCAACCAGCTCCGGCGCGCCTAGACATGAGACCTTGGACACAGCCTGAACATTCCATATGTGTGCACATAGAGATTGGTTCGACACATATGAACAGAGGGACACCAGATCAATTTTGATGGGGAACGATTCACCAAGCAAAATCATGGGAATCGACACAGTAAAGATCACCATGTATGATGGAATTGTCAGAACGCTGGGAAGAGTCAGACATATTCCACATTTGAGCAGAAACCTGATTTCTCTAAGTCTTTTGGATAGAGAGGGATTGTGGCATAAAGGTAACAATGGAGTGCTCAAAGTTGGAAAGGGTCAGTTGGTCTACATGAAGGGTGTATTACAACTAGATAACATGTATAAACTCACAAGTTCTACAGTAGTAGGTGGAGCAGCAGTTTGTACAGAAGAAGACAAGACTGAGCTTTGGCATAAAAGGCTAGGGCACATGAGTCAAAGAGGGTTGCAAGAATTACACAGGAAGAATCAGCTAGAAGGTGTAATGAGCTTCAATCTTGAATTCTGCAAGTATTGCACACTCGAAAAACAGACCAAGGTGTCATTCAATATAGGCAGCGGTGAGAACAAATCCAAAGGAATATTGGACTATATACATACAGATGTATGGGGACCTGTATCAACAAAGTCGATGGGTGGAGCTAGATATTTTGTCTCCTACATAGATGATTATTCTAGGAAGGTTTGGGTATACTTTATGAAGACTAAAGATGAGGTTTTCCCGAAGTTCAAGGAGTGGAAGGCTGAAGTCGAGAACCAAACAGGCAGAAAAATCAAAGTGTTGAGAAGCGACAATGGAGGTGAATACAGGGATAATCAGTTCCTACAGCTGTGCAAGGATGAAGGCATCATAAGACACTTTACTATTAAGAAGACTCCCCAACAAAACGGTGTCGCAGAGAGAATGAACAGAACTCTCTTGGACAAAGAAAGAAGCATGAGATTTCATGCAGGGTTGCCTGAAGAGTTTTGGGCAGAATCGCTTAACCATGCATGTTATCTGGTTAATCGATCACCTTCTAGGGCTATTAACTTCAAGTGTGCAGAGGAGGTGTGGTCTGGAAAGCCTGTTGATTATTCCAACTTAAGAGTGTTTGGTTGTAGTGCTTATACACACATTCTCAAGGATGAAAGAACCAAGCTGGAACCTAAGTCACTTGAATGCGTTTTTATCGGCTTTCAGAAAGGAGTCAAAGGTTATAGATTATGGGATATAGTCAACGAGAAAAAGGTGATCAACAGAGATGTTGTTTTTGATGAGAAGACTATGTCGTTTAACGAAGAAGCTAATAGTAAGAAGGAGAAGACAGTTGTTGATGAAGAAGAAGCAATCGAGATTTCATTAGCTAAACGATCAGTAGAAGATTCTCAAGCTCAGGTGGACCAAATTGAGCAAGTAGGAACGATCAAGTAGTTATTGAAGAACCAGAGCAGCAACAACAGTCACCAGTTAGAGCTCAGGTGGAGTAGTCCTCACAAAGAGGTCAAAATCCTCCGCACCCACAAGCACCTGAGCCAATAAGAAGAGTCATAGCACTTGACAAACCAAAGAGGAATCCAAGAAATGTACAGCGGTATGGATTCGAATAAGAAGAAGAAGTGAGTCATGCTCTGACCATAAGTCAAGGAGATTCAACTACTTATCAAGAAGCTATAGAAAGCGCAGAAAGGGAAGGTTGGATTGGTGCTATGGCTGAAGAGATGGAATCTTTGCATAAGAATTTTGTGTGGAAGTTAGTTCCTAAACCCAAAGAAAGAAAACTTGTTGGCTGCAAGTGGGTGTTTAGGAAGAAAGAAGGAATATATGATGATGATGCCATAAAATACAAAGCACGTTTGGTGGCAAAGGGGTATTCACAGAAAGAAGGAGTGGACTATGACGAGATTTTCTCTCCGGTCGTCAAACACACTTCAATACGATTGTTGATGTCTATGGCAGCTCAGCATGATATGGAGATTGAGCAGATGGATGTAAAGACTGTGTTTCTTCATGGGGACCTTGAAGAAGACATTTATATGTCGCAGCCAGAGGGGCAGAGGGTTTTGTAGAAACAGGGAAAGAAAATCTGGTTTGTCAGCTGAAGAAGTCTCTATATGGACTTAAGCAATCGCCAAGGCAGTGGTACAAGCATTTCGACACATATATGCTGAAAATAGGCTACGCAAGATGTCAATATGATTGCTGCGTCAACTACCATGTATTCGAAGATGGGGAAGTAATTCTACTACTGTTGTATGTAGATGACATGCTAATTGCATGTAGGGATATGTCGCATATTCAGAAACTTAAGAAGAAGTTTGGAGCTGAATTTGACATGAAGGATCTTGGAGCTGCACAAAAGATTCTTGGAATTGAAATAAGGAGGGACAGAAACACAGGCAAAATATGGTTGTCACAGGAGAAGTATATTATGAAGGTACTTGAACGCTTCAACATGGATGAAACTAAAGTTGTTTCTATCCCATTAGCTGCACACTTTCGGTTGAGTGAAGAGCAAAGGCCATCGAATCAAAAGAAGATTGATGCGATGAAGAATGTCCATATGCAAGTGCAATAGGTTGTCTCATGTATGCAATGATTTGCATAAGACCAGATTTAGCTCAAGCATTGAGCGTTGTGTCTAAGTACATGTCAAATCCGGGTAAGCGCCATTGGGAAGCAGTGAAATGGATTTTAAGGTACTTAAAGAAGACCATGCAGCTTGGGATCAAGTTTGAAAGAAGACAAGGATAAGCATGCGTGGTTGGTTTTGTGGACTCAGATTTTGCAGGAGACTTGGATAGAAGAAGGTCAACAACAGGTTATGTTTTCACTTGTGGTGGAGGACCAGTGAGTTGGAAAGCAACTCTTCAAGCAATTACAACTCTTTCTACTACTGAGGCAGAGCATATGGCATTAACAGAAGCTTCAAAGGAAGCTATTTGGTTGAATGGGTTGGCAGGTCAGTTAGGTATTCACCAATAAGGTGTGGTAGTGAAGTGTGACGGTCAAAGTGCCATACATTTGGCAAAGAATCAGGTATTTCATGCAAGGACGAAGCATATTAACGTTCGCTATCACATGATTAGAGATTGGGTAGAAGCTGGAGTTATCATTGTGGAGAAGGTCCACACAAATGACAATGCAGCCGATTGTCTAACGAAGTCGTTTTCTGCAGAAAAGTTCAAGCTCTATTTGAACTTTCTTAGTGTCACAGCTTGCTAAGTTGTGATGGAGCACCTCCTCACTTGAGGTGCTATGAGGCAGGAAGTATCCTGCCAAGGTGAAGGCTCTTGGAGGTTTGTTCGGGGTTATTCAAGAGGTTCAAGACATCCTGAAGGTGTAGTAATCAGATTGGTATCAACCCACCAAGGTGGAGATTGTTGTGTTTTCGCTCGTTAATGCAATCTAGAGCGTATGATTCAGTAGTCAAATCCAGGTTTAGAAAGGAAAGATAGCGCGCAGCTTTTCTATAAGTTCTAGGAAAGTATATCTTTCAAGATTCTATTAAGATTTGTGCTAGGTTTAGGAATCCTAAACCATATTGTATCAGCAGCCCCTATTCAGTATAAATAGGAGCTTCTGGGGATTTTCTAGGGTTAAGAAATACAGAAAATCTACAGAGAGAGTCAAGTGTGATAGAGAGATAAGAACTAGACAGGGAGGGAGTTTTAGGTTTTGTAATAAGTACTTGTAACACATAAATTCTTCATAGTGCTGGTGAATCTCTCAAGAGGTATCACTAAGTGGACGTAGGTCAAAGTTTAGGCCGAACCACTATAAAACTGCTGTGTTTTCTATTTTCTGCGTTCATCTTATTTTGTTGTGCCTATATTGCTAAGTACTAAGTAAAGATCTTAAAGCGCTTACCACAATAGTCCCCACACTATCTCATATCCTCCTAATGCACACAGAGAAATCAAAGTGCGTAGAATTCTCGATCACCAGAACGTAGCAGACTTTCTTCCTGATGCTTTCTCGGACATTGCTAAAGTCATGAGATCTCGTATACCTGCCACAAACGTACCTGCAAGGATGGAGGTTCCTAATTCAGACCTTAGACTTATATACAGTCGTTCCAACAACATTATCTCATGAAGAGATTTCGGGGCACTGAGGTCACACTAGTCTATCAGTCGCCCAATGTGCCAATCGAAGTTCAACTGTTCTGTCGTCGTTGGTCGGGGTTGTTGGAATATTTCATGATATACGTACACTACTGCAGATCAGGACTGAAGCGACGAAGAATAAGAAAAGGAAAAAAATTTCGTCGCTTCAACACATCTAAACGACGAAGATTAGACTTGTCGCTTCAAAAACAAAGAGCGACGAATGTTGCTAAATATTCGTCACTTATAAATTATTGAAGCGACGAATATTCATAGTTTGTCACCTCCGTTTATATATGCCAGAACCATGTTTTAGAAAATCTAGCGACGAAATTCAATCTTCGTCACTCGCTAATTATTGAAGCGACAAAGTGCAGGAACTTCGTTGCTCGAGTATAAACAAAGCGACGAAAACTGGGCAATCTTCGTCGCATCGTTTTTTTTTCATCTGTCTTTGTACTTCGTTTTAAATAAAACCTCTATATATCGGTAAAATTTTTGGTTTAGGGTTTATTCGGGTTCTACATCTGTTTTTGGAGGAGAAGAGGGATAAGTTAGAAGAAAGTGAGCTTGGAAGACTTTTGTTGCCAATTCTTTGATTCTTAAGTAATTAAGGTTAGTGTAATTTCCTTCTATTTATCCCTCTTTGAGAGCATATTATGTATTAATTCAATTTAAATGGTTATTTATGTTGGTTAATGGAAGTTGGAT
This sequence comes from Potentilla sterilis, assembly GCA_963682095.1. NCBI lineage: Eukaryota > Viridiplantae > Streptophyta > Magnoliopsida > Rosales > Rosaceae > Potentilla > Potentilla sterilis. The sequence goes on from OY821754.1 coordinate 44,669,603, forward strand.
GATGTTGTGTTGAATTTTTTGTTTTGTTGTTGTTTAAGTGTTAGAATATGGAAATTGTGATAAACCATGTTTTGGGTTCATTGAAAATGTTAGAATTTTGGTGAAATTTAGTGAAATTGAGATTAGGTTAGTTTGTAAAATTGTGAAATTTAGTGAAATTGAATTTTAGTATAATTTAGTGAAATTGTGAAATTTAGTGAAAATGAAATTTTGTGAAATAGTGAAATTTAGTGAAATTAGAATTTTATGGTAGATTAGGTTGAAATTATTAATTAATAATGTAATTGGTTTGTGTTGTGTGTGGATTATGGTAGTTAGGGTTTCTGAAACATGCGAGTGGCTTAGTGAGGGAGTGTGGTGCCGTGTGTAAATTTATGGTTTCATATTATATATAATTGTGGTGTTTATCAGCTTAGAACTCCCGTTTGAGAATCAACAACTCATCTAGTTGATCGAGATGAGTTGTTGATTCTAGAATTGTCCCATTTTTTGACACTTTAGGCGAACACGACTTTGTTGATCCTTTTGCTATTCATGTGGTTTCAGTTTCAGTTTTGGGATATAGTTTCGACAGTGTCTCTCTACAATGTTCCTCGAGTGCAAATTATGTTGTTTAGATTTTTGTGCACTTGAGGAACTGTAAGGAGATGCTGCCGAAATTTCCCAAAATTATAGCAGAAACACATGGGTGCAAGAGGGTTAACAAAATTCGTGTTCTGCTGAAGGGGATAGGACCCATCCTGGAGGAATAAGGAGAAGAAGTGTTGGGACAGGTTTTGATTGTATCATAAATGTTGTGTGCTAACCTTATGCATACTGTATGTTTATGTTATGACAGGAAATATGAATGATGTCCCCGAAAAATCTTTTATGAATCATCATTATACACACCCTGACTACAGAACAGGCGTAGTTAACTTCATCAATTTTGTGAAGACTCACACTATTGGAACCAAGTATCTCCCTTTCCCGTGCGCAATTTGTAAAAATGGTCCTTATTATAAGGAAATCATAGAGATTTATCACCACTGCATGCACTGTGGTTTGGATCCGACTTACACAATTTGGCACCTAGACGGGGAAGTTTCTAGTCAACCCGCAATTATCAGTCGACGGAGACAGTGGCTTTAAGACAAAGTTGAGGCTTCCAATATTGCCGGTCCTTTAGTGATCCTTCCTGTGGAGATTATACAAGATGTATTTTCATACTATCCTAGATACTATGGAGATGCACCGCATAATATTGTTGAAGAAAATACTAAAGTTCACTTCAATGACATGGTAGATGATGATTATGCTAAGTATGAAAGGCTTCTAAGGAAGTCACAAACCCCATTGTATCAAGGGAGTGAAGAAACTGTACGTATTAAGTGTCATATTACGTGCAATGGAAATTAAAGTTGAAAATGGATGGTCGGATACTAGTGTTGATAAATTATATGAATGGTTGCATAAGTTTTTTAAAGGCCATAATTTCCCTGTGAGTTATTCGAGAATTAAAAAAATCTTCAACAATCTTTCCTTTAGATATGAAAAAATTGATGTTTGTGAGTTCAACTTTTACCTATTCAGGAGGGCTGAAAATAAAACCCGTAGGACTTGTCCAATATGTGGTGCTGAAAGATATAAGCCAGAAACGGATGGCATTACAAAAAAGGTAATCTGGTATTTCCCTCTCACTCTAAAGTTGAAACGCCTATTTATGTCCCCACACACAACAAAGCATATGCGATGGCATAAGTAGAGGCAACCAGATGAAAGTACCCTCCGATACCCATCTGATGGAGAAGCATGGTAACATTTTAACAGGACATTTCTAGGTTTCGACGACATTAAGGGAAGAAATGTGTGGCTTGGAGTGGCAACTGATGGTTTCAGTCCATTTGGAACAATGACAGCCCAGCATAGTACATGGCCCGTGGTTGTGATGCCATGTAATCTACCCCCTAATATGTGTATGAGGAAGGAATATAATATGCTGGTCGTGTTGATTCCTGGCCCTAAATCTCCAGGAAAGTACTTTAGTGTACTCATTCGTCCATTAATAGACGAGCTCAAAGATTTGTGGAAAAATGGAGTCTCTACTTTTGACAGAGTGGACAATGATGTATTCACGTTGAAGACAGCGGTGATGTGTACTATATGTGACTTTCCTGGCTTAAAGATGCTTGCGGGATCAACGGTGAAAGGGTACAAGGCATGTCCAATTTATCTAGATGAGCTGACAGCGGAGCATATTTGTGGGAGAATTGTTTATGAAGGGCATCAGAAATGGCTCTACGAGAATAACTCGATGCGATCCAGTTTGGCATTTAACGGGAAGCCAGAAAGGGCAAAAAGACCAGCTCATAAGGATGGAGATGAAATTTTGGAGAAAATTAGGTCACACAGTTATGCCACTCTTAGCCATCATCCAAATTTTCATGTCCCTTACTCAGCACACAACAGACAATGTTAGACCCACGAGAGAGTATTTTGGCTTCTTCCCTATTGGTCATAGTTGTTAATCAGGCACTGCTTATATGTCATGCACATTGAAAAGAACGTGTGTGACAATATTTTTGCCACCATTCTTGCAATTGAAGGGAAGACCAAGGATGATCAAAGGGCTCGCGAAGCTTTGGAGAAGAGGAAAATCCGCAAAAGTCAACATCAATCGAAAGCTAAAAAGAAGACGGGAAAGGTTCCTCATGCACCCTTTTTAGTTAAAGAGGATCGTCGTGAAGAAGTATTTGAATGGTTTCGCACAGCTAAGTATCCACTTGGCTATACGGGAAGTTTGAGAAATAAGGTCAAACTAACCAATAAAAAGTTATATGGATTGAAGACGCATGATTGCCATGTCCTCTTCAACGTCTTCTTCCAGTGGTTATCCGAGGATTTTTGCCAAATAATGTCGTGAAGCCATTGATAGCATTGTCAAATTAGTTTCGGAAATTATGTGCTAGGGAGTTGAAGAAGGCAGATGTCCAACAGTTGGAAGTTGAGATAGTGATGATTCTCTGCAATTTGGAGTTGATTTTTCCTCCACATTTCTTCACCTCTATGGTTCATCTCATGGTTCACCTTCCCGAACAAGTTATGCTTATAGGCCCAGTACATTTTACATGGATGTATCCGACGGAAAGGTATATGCACTAACTAAATATGTTTCTTTTTGTTAAAACTAAATTTACACTAACTGTATATATGCACTAAACATATTCGTCATTTTATAGGAAATTAGGTGATTATAAAAAGTCAATGAGTAATACACATTACCCGGATGGGAGTATTGCAGAAAGGTACATATCATCGGAGTCGGTGAGGTACTGTAAGTCTTATCTGCAATTGGAAGAACATGAAGAACCCATTCTCCCAATATGGCATATTAGCTGTGTTTCGCAGTTAGTTCAACCGTGTATTATGGATACCACCAGAAATATCAGGTTAACAGAGGAGCAAACGGTTGAGGTTCACTGGCAAATTTTGACGGATACAGAAGAAGCTCAATATTACATGGACACTCATTTGCAGATGTACATAGCGAAACATGGAGACGATTACGATGAGCGCCTCATGAGGAGGAGTTTCCATCGATGGTTCTTAAGATATGTACGAAAATTGAATTTTTTTTTCTTGTACAAAGATCTTAAACCCTAAATAGTATAACACTAACACCATCTATTTTTCAGGCAAAGAACCTGCATGATACTCAAGACCTTAATTTTAACAGGGCAATATGACCATTGGCTCGAGGTCCGCAATTCACTCGGATTTATAAGGCGTGTTATGTGAACGGTATCAAGTATGTCTCATTCGATAGAGATCAAAGGCTCGTTACTCAAAAAAGCGGGGTGATGTTAACCACGAAAGTTGGAAACATGTCCCAACACTTCTTTGACCATCTTGACTATGTAGTCGAGGTATGTTATCCAGACAATATGTCGGTCGTGTTTTTCAAAGGTACATGGCACAACACCACTGACGATCTGGATGCCGAAGAAATTAACACAGTCAAGGTAGATCATGGTCTGATATCAGTGGATACAAACACTAGTTACTATGAGAATTCACCATTTTGTCTTGCTATCAAGACAAAACAAGTGTTCTACTTAAATGATCCTGCGGCGGGTGGTACTTGGAAGGTGGTGCAAGAAATGTCGCACCGAAATGTATACAATGTCGAAGTACTGGCAACAGAAGATAAAAGGCCTCCTTCAGGGAATCAAATCCCAAAGCCTTACCAAGAGGACACATTAAGTTCAATACAATTTTACCATATTGATGCATTTAATCTCCAACTCGATTTAGAAGTACACGAAGAGAATGAAGAATCAAGCGGTGATGACCGAGATGATATCGACGTCGATGAATTCGATGAGGAAGAGGAAGATGAAGACGATGATGGCGGAGACGACGAAGAGGAATACTACTAGTTATTATGGTATAGTTATATATATATATATATATATATATATATATATATATATATATATATTGTAATTTTGAACAATATTTACAATATTATAATTTAATAAAAACATATGCATATAGGCATAACTAATCTGTTAAGTTCAATTGAAGCGACGAATATTGGGCAATATTTGTCACTTTAACACTTCAAGCGACAACGTTTGTACAACTTTCATCGCTTCAGATAATGTGAAGCGACAAAGTTAAAACACACAGGGTAACCTTGTGAGGTCCAACTTCGTCGCTTCATGTCATGTGAAGCGACGAAGCTGGACTCACTAGGTTATGTAGTGTGTTTTAACTTCGTCGCTTCACGTCATTTGAAGCGACGAAGTTTGGAGAGTATCGTCGCTAACTTAAACACTTCAAGCAAAAATATTTACAAAATGTTCGTAGCTTCACGTGATATTAAGCGACGAAGTTTTGATTTTCCTACCCCCAAAGGGAAAGGTCCTTCCCTTTTTGGCCGGTTGTGGGCGAGGAGGGATTCGAACCCCCGACACCGTGGTTCGTAGCCACGTGCTCTAATCCTCTGAGCTACAGGCCCCACCCCGTCTCCACTGGATCTGTTCCCGGGAGTACCCTAAAAAAAAGGAACCTTTCCTCTCCCCAACCGTTTCCGGTTAAGAAGATGCGAAACCGCCTCTCTCTATATAAGAACGGTGCGTTCCGAGGTGTGAAGTGGGAGAGAAGGGATTTCATAATTGGATTGGGGTTTTGAATAAGACAACCCTTTCATTTTTTTTTTTTTTCATATTGAAAAAGTAATAAGAACGAGGGGTGTTAAGCTTTTTATCATCCTGGCGTCGAGCTATTTTTCCGCAGGACCTCCCCTACAGTATCAATGCGAGTGTCGTCGCTAACTTAAACACTTCAAGCGACGATTTTTGCCAATGTTCGTCGCGTCAGATAACTGATTATATGAACCCAGACTTGGCTTCTTCTTCCTCATTTGCGCATTTCCTCTCTCTGTGTTCTTCCTCTGCAGACGCCTTGAACCTTAAACAAAACTCCAATCCCCTCGATTCAGCCCGAAACCCTAATCTATCTTCACCAAAAACCCCCAAATTCGAAACCCCTAATCTCTCTCCTTCGATTTCAACCTCGAAATCCCTAAATTTGAAACCCCCAAACCCTAAATTTGAAACCCCAACCCCTAGAATTCATCAATGGCATTAGGTTCTATTGCCCAGAAGAGGAAGAAGGAGCTCGAGGCGAGAAGGGAGAGGAAGGCGGCCGAAGCTGCAGCGAGATTGGCTGCCGCGGCGGCGAATACGACGGCGAGACCAGAGGCAGTAGTAGAGTCGGCGACAGCGAGACCAGAGGCGGACACGCTGGTACCAATCCCGTCATTGGAAGATACCAACCCTTCGGGCTTGGGGGCTGCTGGAGGTGGCACTGATAGTGGCGTTGGCGGTGGCGCTGGAGCTGCTGTTGTCGTTTCAGATGACGGTCCTCCAAGAAGTATTAGGACCAAGAGGGGTCCTCATGAGCCGGGTAACAATTTTTGCCGATTTTAATTATATGATTATGTCATTTTCTTTTTTGTAATCCTGTTTGTTTGTAATGACCAAGAGGTTTCACCTTTCTTTCTAGACATAGATTGTGGGTACAAGATCATGGATCTATGGATGTATAAATGTGTTTGTGTATACATCATATTGTGTAGTGATTCTGATATCTAAGCATGGAAGCTTATGCTGCCACTTAGAATATCTATGCCGGTCCTTATCTGGACTTGGTTTGACAAGCTTGAAGGAAAGTGAAAGCTAAGTGCAAATTTGCATTAGTATTGGTTAGGTTCTCTTAACTTAGTGGCAGCATATTTGGTGATACAAACTGATAATGAAGATTTGGTTGTTCAGGCTTTAGTGACAGCATATATAGTCATGTGTGTCTCTACGTTTCTACTTTAGTTCCTGTGCAAGTAGTACAATTCCATGCACCCTCTTCTGGATTTTGGATTCTTCACATTATCATAGACGGCTGATCACTTTGTTTTTTTTTTTTTTTTTATTTAATCCAAACCACATAAGTTTGCAATCTTTATAGAAAGACTCCAGGGAGCATGAAAAAAGGGGTTTATGTGTACCTGCTGCAAGTTCTGTATTTAGGTAAATATGTAATGTGGCCAATTTTCGTTTCAGAGAATGCATGTAAGATTAATCAAAGTAAGGGTATATCAGATAACTAGTAAATTTAGAGAGTAATTAAGAAGGAACTACGTACTATGAAGTATGTAAATAGTTATGTGAATATGATTTGGTTGATATGGCAGAAGTGCTTGGTATGGCAACGGGAAAAAAGGTGAAGAGGCGGAACCTTGAGAAGCGCGGCATTGTAACGGGCACAAAAACGCAATATTTGAAGATGATGAACAACAACCAGCCTCTGAAGGTTGAGTACGCCGAAGAACACAAGGGTCCCAAAGATTTAAAGTGGAGGACTTTGATGTCCCGAGGCATCGGGAGCGCCGTCCGGAGCAAAGTTCCGATGCTTGCGCCTTCCTTTGCTGAGTTGGATGAGGAGCACCAAGATGCATTGACCACTTATATGGAGGTAAAACATTATTTAGAATAATTTCGAAAAACTATTTTTCAGTCACATTATATTGAAATATGATATTCTATTTCATTTGATTTTTTTGAATTGTTTTTTACTAGATGTTCTATGACCTCCCTCCCACCGAGACAGACATGTGGAAATATATCGACGAGATCGCTGAAAAGATTTACAAGGATTGGAAACACGACTGCCATACTCATTACCTTGAAGTATCAAAGGCGACGCCCGAAGAGTTCATCCACCGATCTGAGCACACTACAAGAAAAAAGGGCTTTGCCGACGAAAAAAAAAAAACGGCCGACGAAACACTATTTTCGTCGGCTATTCTCAAGAATGGCCGACGAAAATTTTTGTCGTCGCAAAAAAAAAAATTTCGTCGGCCCTTCCCATAGAATGGCCGACGATTTTTTATTTCGTCGGTAAAAATGAAAAATCGTCGGCTATTCTACAAGAATGGCCGACGATTTTTTCCGTCGTCCCTAAAAAAAAATTTTCGTCGGCTATACTCCTATAATGGCCGACGATTTAAAGCTTTCGTCGGCTATACAACTTTTGGAAGAATGGCCGACGAAGTTGACAATTTCGTCGGCTATAAGTCTTTATATTTTCAGATCTGGACAGAAGCTGCTCATTCGAAAAAAAACGGGAGAAAGAGTGAAAAATCTGTGGGTATTGTTGAAATCCGTCCTCTCTTACATTGTGGAGCTATATATAGGTACGTATATGTGTATATATGTTGATTTTGAGTTTTAGTTGAGTTGATTTTGAGTTTTAGTGATTTTGATATAGTAAGTGATTTTTTGTTTTGTTGTTGTTTTAGTGTTAGAATGTATGTATATATGTTGATTTTGAGTTGTAGTTGAGTTGATTTTCAGTTAGAGTATAATTATGTGTTTTAATTTAATAATGTTATTTTAATTAGTGTTAAAAAATATATAAATATGTTAATTAATGGTTGTTGATAGTGTAATGAACTTAAATAATGGTTGTTAATTAATGGTATATATATATATATATATATGAGTTGATGTTGATAATAATATATATTGTAATATATATATGTGTTAATTAATTTATTATTAATTAAAGTTATACATATATATTATTATCAGGCTATATATGGATCGAGATAAGAGTTGGATTTCGCTTCCAAGGAATGACCGACGATACACTACAGGAGTTGTGGATTTTATGCAGTTCGTCGAGGAAAATGCAAAGTCAAATTACCATTATTGCCCGTGCAAGAAATGTAAGTGTCGCAGTGATATGTGTCGATTTCCGATTAGGACAGTATGGGAGCACCTAAAGAGTAATGGGTTTTGGCCGAAGTACACACGTTGGATATATCACGGTGAGCCATCATTAGATGGATCGCATGATCATGGGCAGTATTTTGAGGCGGGCAGTAGTAGTACATCCAACGATCCAACAATGGCATTCGTCAACGACGTGTTTCCTTTTGAAAGCGGTGTACGTGGGGAACAATATATGCAAGACCCGGTGCAGCCGTTCCCACAAGTTGTCAACACTGCTGCCTTTGACAAGTACAACAAACTGATTGCATTGCAACAGACCCCTGTGTCTTCAAGTTCTGAGAAGACAGTTCTTCAAAGTGTGATGGAGGTAATGAGGATTAAAGTCGAGACAAAAGGGAGCATCAGGCAAGTGGATGAATATCTACAGTACACTTCTTCGTTGTTGGAGGAGGGTCATCGTAATCCTACCAATCACCGTCAGGTCCGAAGTATCCTCAAAGATCTAGGGCTTTCCTACATTAAGATCCATGCATGCGCATTTGACTGCGTTCTCTTCTGGGGTGAAGATGCAGAAGGGAATGACCTTGCTAGCCTTGACGCATGTCCGATATGTCAGTCTGACCGATATAAGTTGACGGGAGCAGGCAATAGGAAACCTGTGAAAGTGCTTCGGTATTTTCCGTTGAGAGATAGGCTTGAGCGGTTGTACATGTCAGAAACCACCGCAAAAGCTATGAGGTGGCACGGTGAGCGGGACGCGAGAGACGCAGATATCATGACACACATCTCTGACGGAGCGGCTTGGAAGCATATAAACAATGAGTTTCCTTATTTTGCGTCAGATGTCAGAAACGTCAGGCTCGGGCTCTCAACTGACGGGTTCAACCCTTTCGGCACCATGAGTCTTTCATACAGTATATGGCCGGTGGTTTTGGTACATTACAACCTTCCTCCGTGGATGTGCATGAAGAAGGAATATAATATGTTGATGTTGTTGATTCCGGGGCCTGGTTACCCAGGGAAATGTTTCGATGTGTATATGAGACCATTGATTGAAGAGCTTAAGGTATTGTGGGACGTTGGTCATCCCACTTTTGACAAGTACAAGCAGGAGACGTTCCAGATGCATGCCATGGTTATTGGTACCATCAGTGATTTTCCTGCTTATGGGATGTTGTCGGGCAGCGTTGTCAGGGGATACAAGGCTTGTCCAGAGTGCCTCACCGATTATGGGAGCACCCCTCATTGCAACAAGATATGCCGAATGGGTCATCGTGTGTTCCTTCTGGCGGATCACCACTGGCGTTACGAGTCTGCCGCATTTGATGGAACCGAAGAACACGGCCGTGCTCCCAGAAGATGGACAGGAAGAGAAATTTTAGCAAGACTTAATGAGTACGATTTTGGGCCCCTCAGCAATCATCCCGATATTGTAGCGGAAATACCTGAAAGGCCTGAGGAGTACAAATTCTGGACACATAGGAGCATATTGTGGGAACTCCCGTACTGGTGTGAGTTGCTGATCCGTCACTTCCTAGACGTTATGCACATAGAAAAAAAATGTTTCTGAAAGTGTGGTGGGCACAACGCTGAACTTGGAGGGGAAGACGAAAGACGGTCCTAAGGCTCGCACTGATCTGCAAAACATGAATATCAGAAAACCACTATGGTTGAAACAAGGGAAGAGAAAAATGCCTCAAGCTCCTTACACCGTCAAGCCTGAGCATAAATTAGAAATTTTCCATTGGATAAGTCGGGCCAAGTATCCTTCAGGCTTTGCTGGAAATATAACCAAGTGTGTGAATAGACAATTCAACAATCTGTACGGGTTGAAAAGTCATGACAATCATATCCTGCTACAACGTCTCTTCCCTGTTTTCATTCGACCGTTCCTTCCCCGTCAAGTTGTGGAGCCGTTAGTAGCGTTGGCAAGATTTTTCCAGAAGGTATGCACACGGGAAGTGAGAAAATCTGACCTCCGGGAAATGCAACAAGACATCGTTCATATCATGTGTAAATTTGAGATGATATTTCCTCCAAATTTTTTCGACATCATGCCTCACCTCATGATCCATCTTCCTCGGCAGTTGTTGCTTACCGGTCCTGTGCACTTCACTTGGATGTATCCGATTGAAAGGTACGTATTTTACACCTTATGTTAATTTCCTCATCAATATATGTGATATAGTGTTAATGTATTATCATAACACTTTAAAAACTTGATTTATAGGCAACTTGGACAATACGGTGGTTTTGTCCAAAACAGATCCGCACCTGAAGGATGTATAGCTGAAGCATATATTGCGCACGAGTGCGTCACCTACATGAAGCTGTATTTCGGAGCGTTACAGGAAAGCATACAGGAAGATGTACCGTCACAGTTCAATCTTTCCATACTCTCCGACGATGTTGTACTCGGTGGAAACATGCCAGTTTCCTACAAGTTGAAAGATTATGAGGTAGCCATTGCACATTGGTGGGTACTAATCAACTGTCCAGAAGTTCAGTTTTGGAAGGACATACATCTACGCTGTGAAGGAGTAGCAGGTGATCGCGATTACCACAACCAGACATTCGCAGAGTATTTCGGCCGCTGGGTACGTACCTTTAACACTATTCTATACGTGTTCATATATTATTGTGTATATTTATTCATATTTATAGTTGATTCTGATGGTTGCAGATGGACCTTATTGCAAATGATAATCACCCAAATTGGTCGCACGAACTCAGACTTTTAGCGAGGAGGCTGGTCTATTCAAAAGTTTATGCGACGTGCAAGGTGAATGGTGTGTTATTTCGATGTGAAGACAGAGACCTCAGGCTGAAAACACAAAATTCAGGGGTTATGGCACATGGTGGGGATGGTGGAGTTGACTATTACGGTGTTCTCCATTCAGTTGTGGAACTGCATTACGGGGAAGGCATGAAAGTGCACCTTTTCAAGTGTAGATGGTTTGACACACGGTTTCAGAGCATGAAAACCGATCAATACGGCATAAGTTCTGTGAACACTAGTACATCATGGTATGAGGACGACCCGTTCGTTTTAGCCACATGGGTGAAACAAGTGTTTTATCTTGATGATCTCGCCAAGGGTGACCCGTGGAAAGTAGTCAACATTATGTTAATTTAGGTAAATTTTAGGTATTTATGTTAATTTATGTATAATTTAGGTATTTATGTTAATTTAGGTATAATTTAGGTATTTATGTTAATTTAGGTAAATTTTAGGTATTTATGTTAATTTAGGTCAATTTTAGGTATTTATGTTAATTTAGATAAATTTTAGGTATTTATGTTAATTTAGGTAATTGTTTTCAAATTTATTGTAATTGTATAATTTATACGTATAAATTGGTTTTTTAATTATATAAATTGATAACTTAATTGTATAATTTAGCTTAATTATATATATAGCTTAATTATATTTAATTAGAATTTGTTATTTAATATAATATAATTTAATATGTTAGTATATAAATTGTTATATTAAAATATGTTAGTATTATTGGTTATTATATTAATTAGAATTTGTTATTTAATATAATTTAATTTAATATCAATTAATGTATTAATGCCTCGGGCTTTAGATGGCCGATGCATTAAGAAACCTATTCGGAGGCCGTCGTGGCGGCAGATCTAGAGGTTCTAGAAATTCCGGCGGTTCCGCAGACTCCGAGAGGACCGCTAGCCAGCCTGAGAGGACCACTAGCCAGCCGCGGAGGAGTGTAGATTCATCCCAGCCGCAGAGGACTGTGGATGCAGACCAGCCGCGACGGAGTGTGAGTGCTCGGCACCAGACCCTTCTCCAGGCGGGGCGGCCGTCGAGCACTTCACTTCCGCCTGCCGGTCCCTCTGTGGCTCCGAGGTTTAGTCGGCAGCTGTTTCACGAGGAGATAGCTGCCGACGTTCCTCAGGTTCGTATGCCTGAGGTTCATCGGGAGCCGATGCCGAGTCCGACTCAGTCTGCTGTTGACTCGACTGAGGCTCCTACTCTCCCAAACCAGCTATTCCTCCCGTACAACATTCCGGCGATACCGGAGGTCGACTATCAGGGTGTGCCCTTATGGCCGGATATGCCTCAGTACGTTAGTGCTGCGGAGGCATACCAGCAGCAGCCATTTGAGGACCCTGACCACCTTATTTCGGCGAGGAGAAAAGGGAAGTCGACAGACGAGTCATCCACTTCAGCTAACATTTGATTTTATTAATTAAATGTTTTATTAAAATTAACGCACTAATAATTAATTTTATTAACAAATCGTCGTTTTTGTGATAGGGACAGCCGCTAGCAGTTCACGGAGGAATACGAGAGGTGTCATCTGTTTTGACACGCTTAGGAAAACTGTTGAGCGCAGAGGCAGGATCCAGATCAACGAACCTCCTAATCAGGAGGTTCCGGGGAAGAAAAAACGCGACTACTCGGGTTGCGTGGGGTCACTGATTAGGGACAGAGTCCCTATGTTGTGGACCCGGTGGGCTGATGTGCCCCAGGAGATCAAGAGGGAGGTGAACAACACCGCGTCGGTGAGTAATTTAAAAAGTTTAATTTATTTATCGTAATATTTAATAATTTTCGGTATTATTACAATTGTAAAACTAATAAAATTTTATTTTTCAGACATTCTTCGAGATTGCCGACCACAGGCGGGATTGGGCGGACACCCAGCAGAACTCGAGGTACGTTTGTTTTTAATATATTATAATTATCTTATAATTATTAATATTTTATGATATTAATAATATTTCTAATGCACTTTTGTTTTTTTCGTAGGTTCAAAGAGTGGAAGAACGAGCTGCGTTCCCACTATAACGAATACGACTACCTTGGTCGTATGGGTACTCCCAGGGAGTTCATGTTCCGGGAGTACGAGTGGCGTTGGTTGAAGACAGTAGACTTCAACAACCCAGTTATGCAGGTAAATACTAAACTTCAGTAAAAATGTTTATTTTGTTAAAATTTTAATTATTAGTTTAATTATTTTATAATTATTACACTAATATTTTTTGATGCATTTTTCTAACATTTTATTATTTGTTTGAAGCAACGTTCTCGGATAAACTCTGAGAACCGCCGCCGGAACACAACCCCCCATCATGCTGGTTCACGGCCGTTTGCACAATATCAGGAGGAGGCGCTCAGAGATCATCCTGATAGCAACCCGTACGTGGAGACGTTCAAGATCGCTTATCCACAAGCGACAGAACAGCTCGTAAGTCGTTCATTACAATTTTAAAATTTTAATTATTAATTTTACTTAATTATATATTTGTTATAATATTAATTTTTTTTTCCCGTCCACTTAGGAGAGGGTCAACCGGGCCGAAGAAGAGGTGTTCCAGCAAGTAGTTCGGGAGACACAACCGAACATTTCCGAGGCAGATCTGGAAGAAGCCATGCGCCATGTCGACCGGTCCAGTAGCCTTCCCAAACCGGACAAACAACTTCTACTGCCGGGGTTTGGAAAGTTCTGGACTAGGGCTTCTGAAGACCACTAAGGGAGGTCAAAAGAAGGGAGGCGGGGAGAGCCAGCATATGAGGGGGGAAGTGCAGCGATTGGCCGCAGAATTGGCGACCTCGTCCCAGACAGTACAGGAGCTGCGCCGCAGCACACAGCAGTATCAGGAGGAGATGCGCCGCAGAACACAGCAGTATCAGGAGGAGATGCGCCGCAGATCACAGTAGTATCAGTTGGATATGGCCGGTTGGCATGCCGAATGCGAAAGAATTCAGCAACACAACTACGACGGCCAACAAACCTGGTGGTATGAGATGTTCGCGGCACAAAACCAAGGCCTTCCACCCCCGGCCCCGTTTCAGCGGTTAGCGGAACCTCCAATGCCTCAACCTCCCGAGTTCGGTCACCAGGATGACGACCCTGATGGAGAGCAGGATGCTGGGGATGACCTGGTGGACTTTAGTGACTTAGGTGATGATTAGGGTTTAGGGTTTATGTATATTAGAACGAATTTAATAAAAATGGTATTTAGACGTGTTTCTTGTTGGTGCAAATGCATGGACTGTTTTTGTGATTTGCAGGTTGCTTGGAATGGTAATTTAGAAAATAATTTAATTTTTTTTTCCCAAATATAAGAATAGCCGACGATTTTGGCATTATTTCGTCGGCTATAATAACTATAGCCGACGAATTTTACCAATTTTCGTCGGCTATAAGTTGTATAGCCGACGAAAATTACATTATTTCGTCGGCTATAACTAATTAATGCCTATTAAATATTAATATATTTCGAGACAATAGCCGACGAAAATTTACAGAATCGTCGGCTATTGTTTTCAACAAATAGTCGACGAAAATTTATTAATTCGTCGGCTATTGTCAACAACCAATAACCGACGAATTAATAAAGTTTCGTCGGCTATACTTACTGGATTTCGTCGGCCATACTCGAAAATACCCGACGAAATTCGTCGGCAATTTCTCCCAGGTTTGGCCGACGAAATATATTTTCGTCGGTACAGTCGTCGGCCATACTCTACTATAGCCGACGAATTCGTTTTTTTCGTCGGCCATTGTATTACCGACGGGGTTGTTCCGACGAAGTATAGCCGACGAAAATTTCGTCGGGAGATGCTATAGCCGACGAAATTTAGCCATAGCCGACGAAATTTTTTTCGTCGGCTATGAATTCGGATCCGGTAGTGGCAGTGGGAGTACCTCAAATGTCACTTTAAGGATGACGGTTATAAGGTAATGAAAATTAATTATCGATTTTTGTATTTCATGTAATAACTTCTTAATTCTCATATGAAATATGTTAATATATATCCGTACTTCTTTTTGCATGCGATGTGTGTCTGGAACGCCACTAACCAGAACAGGGGAAATGATAAGGGGTATGCAATCAACCATCATTCTGACACCACTCCCTACAGCTACCGGGTCGCTGCAAATGAGGAGAAATGGCATCTAGTGCCTTTACTTCAGATAATCTGTGATGTTTATCAATCATCCCAGAATGCGAAGGAGAAAGTGGTGAGTGACATTTTTTTAGATGCGAATTGGTTTTTGGCTTGTGATTTTGGTTTTTTTGAATTAAAAAGTATAATAACACTAATCTATTGGACTTTTTTTTTTCGCAGGCAGCGGTGAAGAGGAAGATGAATGATCTGTGTGCTAGTCGAGTGAGTGATGAAGCGGGTGGGAGTAACGTGACGGGCCCCGTTACTGTCGAGGAGCAGATGACTGTAATCGAGAATGAGCTGGGTGGGAAGCCGGAGACGAGGGTCCGAGGTGCTTAACCGACGACAAAATGTCGTCTCTTCGGTTCTTTGCTAGAGTAGTGGTAGGTACTGTGGAATCTCCCAATGGTTTAAATATTAGACTTATTTCGATCTTCCTCATTATTTTTTCTAGATTAGAGACTATGGTTGAAAAAGGAGAATGATATGTTCAGTCTATCTCGTTTGGGATAAGTAAATGTTCTCTACAACTCAAGTTGCATAATCTTCCACTTAACATAGATTCAAATTTAAAAAAAAATATAAAAAAATTGTTTTGAGCGTCAAACATGATCACTTTTACTTTTCTTGCTCCCTCAAGCACATCCTAGACTCTCTCACTCAATATCTGTGTGTTATATACATATATTGAAGTTCAAGTATGCTGTCTTTCTTCTCCATGAAGTTTTAATTTCTCTATATTCCCCATAAATGTTCTCCTATAACTACAACTTGGCCGGAGAATCTTCAAACATTATAGCAAGAAAACTTTAGCAGCAGAAAATGGATAAAAGCAGGCATATGTCATGGATAATGATCAGGAGAAAAAGAGAAGCTATCTAGCTAGGTATAGTCCAAAAGAAGATTTTTGTTTCATCATGTTTTATTTTTATTTTCTTAAAATGAGATGGTATTTTTGTTTTTCTTTTCAAAAGTGATTATATATGGGGGTCAAGTTCATTTTCACCTTTTTACTTTTCCCTTTACTAGTCATTGGGGCCTCTGAAAACAAAGTTGTCTCGTACCTAGAATCTGAGGATCAAAAGCAGCTTAGATCTGCCTTCAAATTTCTGGTTCCTAAATGTTGATATGGGCACATATCTTGAAGGGTATATGAGGTTATAGCCATGCATCACCGTTAGTACTCACTGCGATTTATAGCATGCATAGATTGTAAGAAGACCCATCAAAGTACTAATCTGTCCAAGATAAAATTACCAGAAAAATGACCTAACTTTGTTTCCTCTGTTATCTCCCACCGACAGTAATGTATGTTCAAACTAAAGAAATAATCAATAGAGTTCTGAGTAATTTATCAATCCATTTGCCTTAGAATAATCATGGGGTAAGAAAGGTAGTGATTCGAGCCAAGGGAGACAAAGCTGTCGCCTCTGTATTGGAATGTGAATACAAAGGCCATGAAATAAAACATAGACTGAAATAAGCAAAAGAATATACACATATATTCTCGTGTAGGGATATTGCTTGGTCTCCTTCTTGACGTCTTGGTAACAGTATCCTGGAGATAATATTAGAAGTAAATACTCGATCATAGTTTTGGGAATAGAGAAGAAAGAAAGAAAATGATCGAGTACGTCTTGGGATTTTGACAAGAGAGAGTGAGAAGGGTTTCGGGTTGAGTCGTCATCGAGTGGGAAGGGATGGGTAAAAAGGAAAACACGAGGGTATTGTATGGCTTCATCGATGATCGATAAGTACTACTTGTATTTTGCTTTCTAGTGATATTCACTTTTGCATAGTGACAAACAGTGCTCACATTGGCGGTATTCTGGCATTCTATGGATGATCGATCGCTTCGAAACAAAGACTAGTACTCGTAATCCTGACTTCCATGTTGAATAGCTCGATCATGCAGAAAAAGAGAGAGAGGGACAAGGAGGAGGAGGGGGTGGTATATAGTGCAGGTGGCCCAGAACAAAGCGAAAGGATTGGAAACTTATTAATGAGGGAAGGGGGTAGGGTTTGGGTTTAGCCAACAAGTTGGTAGGAACTTGAATGTGATGAATGACAATTAATATTCTGATCGAACCAGTTTCTCCCAACAAAAAGAGACTTCTGGTTCAAATGCAGGCTGTGTCTGTTTGAACGCATAGTTTGATCATCGAGGAGAGATCTGGTAGTAAGTAATAATATGCATTAGCGAACACCGCAGTCCCACACCACTGCTTCGACTTGTGCCAAGGTTTGGTCTATGCGCGCGGTTGGTCATTCAAGACAAAGTGATAAGCCACTCAGTCACATGTATGTGTATGTGTGTCATGGATGGGCTCTCTGCATCTATGTATTTTACAGTCCTGGGTTCATGCATGGAGGTATTTAGTATTTACCAGGCCAGCCATGCCAGTTGCAGCTGCAGCTACCAAAGCGTTGCCGGCTAAATTTTAAAGGATCCCCTGAGGAAGAGAGAGAGAGATAGACAGAGACAGAGACTCGCAGATAGAGAGAGATGTGGTCAAAGTCATATATAGGTTATTGAGAGGTCGTTTCAAGCTACAGTCGATCCACCAGAAAACAAGGTCGTGTTTTGTATCACTGTAGACGTACAGTATGAAAGAGTATCAGTATCTGTTTGCTATTTACAACAACCCGGGCTCCACCCGACTGAGCATGTTGCCTTCTCTGCCCTATACCCGACCTTTTACCCATCCCATGCACAGTTACAGTACTCTCTCTCTCCCAGCTCTCTCTCTTTCTCTCAACAAAGCTGCTAACAAGATCCATATATCCCTCAATATTTCCAGAAAACACCAATATATACGGCTATATCTTCCTCCCTACATCATTTTCGATCTCTCTCTGTGACTCTGTTATGTATTTCTCATCAATTATGATGTATACATATATATATTTCATTGTTTTGTGCTGTAGTATCTGTCTCTCTCTCTCTCTCCCTCGCTAAAAGCTAAGCTAATCATTTGCTTTGAATTTCCCAAGCAATAGTGAATCACAAAAGAGTATATGTTCCATCCATCAACAAACAATTCCACTAACAAATTAAAGCAAAGCAAAATTAATAAAGCTGGGGGCATCGTATATATGCTGATGATGATGAAAAGCCTATCTCAACTACATCTACATCTGGAATAAAATATACCCAAAAGCCCTTTTCATTGCCACGATTCAGAATTTGGCTTCGTCAGTAGCTAGGTTATACGTCCTGAAATGTAGCCATTAATACATAAATTTCTGAGATTATATATCATTTTCATCAGTGATCAATTCATTTCAAGTTTAATTTTCAAATGATTCCAATATATGCATATTCCAACGAGTTATGTGTGTAATGTTTTAGTTTGCACAACACAGGGATTGATGAATACTATTCGAGAGGATCATAAAAAGGAAGATTGAATTATTAAAGCCAAAAGCCTTACTCAACGTCCAATTATCCGTGCGCATATTATTTTCTCTAAACGTTGGAGAATAGGTGGTCATCTTATTTCAAAGATTCTTCTCCTCTCATTGACCATATCACTCTCTCTCTCTCTCTCTCTCTCTCTCTACACACACACTTAACAGATGCATCTCAAACACACTATGTGACATTGGTATCTAACAGATCAACAACCTGTTGATTATATTACTTACCCATGTGATCAATGTTACATAGAGTTGATTGATCTACGATATCAAATTACGTACTCAAGCATCAGTTTCGAGTCCAGGCCGGTATTCAGTAATAATCAGAATAAAGTTTAATATACCTAATTCTGAAGTGATGAAATGAGGTGAAAACAAAAGAATGAAAATTAAATACGTACTAATCACATCATATTCACATGCATGATGCATCATTCACCACATTATTTATCCGAGAAAAAAAAAAAGACATATAATTAATTACTTGAATTTTATCTCCTGTCCGAAACATACAAGAAGTTAATTATCGTTTGTATGAGAACATGCATGCTACACATATTCTTTGTAAAACTAAATGAAAACCTAGCCATTTGCATTAAGTAATTCATTCAGTATATTTTTCACTTTAGAAGTTCCCTGTGCAATTACATTATCACTACTGCACAAACATATTGAAGCGACGACTTTTTGTCGTCGTTTCAGAGCAAAAGTCGTCGCTTCAAGGTTGAAGAGACGACAAGTCGTCGCTTCAAAGTCGTCGCTTCATTTTCGTCGTTTCAATTTCGAAGCGACGAGTTTTGCTCCCAAAGTCGTCGCTTCAAATATTGTAGCGACGACCTCTAAATTCGTCGCGAAAAATTCAAGCGACGACTTTTGCTCGTCTCTTCAAACATTGAAGCGACGAACTTTGATTGTCTCTTCAACAATTGAAACGACGAAGTTTGCTCGTCGCTTCAAACATTGAAGCGACGAATTTTGCTTGTCTCTTCAAAAAGTGAAGCGACGACTTTTGCTCGTCTCTTCAATCTGAAGCGACGAATTTCGAAATGATGTTTTTAGAATGAGGCGACGAATATGGGCATATCTTCGTCGCTTGAATTGACAAATGAAGCGACGACTTTTGGCAATATTCATATATGTTTTGTTTTTTTTTTCTTTGGAGAAAAATAGATAAATATAGGAATATATATATATATATATATATATATATATATATATATATAGTTACCCTTTTCTTCTAAAATTTTGGTCATCATGATCAAGGTTAAACTGAACAACAAACAAATAAAGGGAGCGTAGCATAAGTAATAGCAATGATTCCATTATCCTTAAGAAAAATTAGTAGGAAACAAATTAACTTGCATGCATATAGTGTTTTGGATTCTACTTTTTGGAAAGATCGACATAATTTATAGAAAAATAAAAAGAAAGTAGTGGCTCTCCAAGTAAACGATGCTTACATAGTTTTTACTCAGAAACCCATGGCTAGCTATGTCAATTAATGTCTAGATGATTATATCCTCTTAGTAGTACTTCTTAGCTAATAATTAACATTATTGCTGCCTTGATTAGTCATTATCTTGCTCAACTTCAGATGCAGGCTCATCATCTTCTTCAAACCCATCAATTCCATAAGCTGCATGCCCATTCCCAAAGGCCTTGATATGATCTTTGAGAGACCTCTTGTGCTTAAAATCAGAGCCACAAATGCAATACCAGAGCTTCCCACAATTCTTCTCGTGGGTTCTCCAATCTCCTCTCACTGCAAATGCCTTGCCACATTTTCTGCACATGAAAGGCTTGATTCCATGCTTCCTCTTGTAATGTGTTTGGAGGGTTCTAAAGTCTTTCAGTGGCTTCGCTCTCGGGTGATCGATGTTGTTCCTGCAACCTGGTGTGCAGCAATAGCAAGGAAGCCTAAGCATGCCTGTCGGTTGAGTTCCTCTTAGAGATTCAGGCCCTTTTCTGTACTGAGATCCATGCCCCCACATATGCATCTACAAGTATCACCACTGTTAGACAACCTAAAATTTATGTGCTAACTGTGAGATTTCCCAGTATTATATCAAGCCATATTCGTATAACTTCAAAAAGAGATTGGAAAAACAAAAGTTTGGGACGGTATACTGGATTATAGTTGGAGAGTGATCGATAGTTATCTTTTCTGTTCTACGTACATATCATCCTCACTTTCAGACAATCGCACGTAGAAACTATCAACTGATTAATTGTGCAAACTAAGCCCAGATATTAAAGATTTTGTCTTTCGACCGTCAAAGTACCTTTGAGAACATGTCCTTTCCTTTTCTCTAGAAGAATTGTGAAAATGATTCTCAGCTAGAAAAACTACTTATTTTCAGGTGAACCCATATTAGTTGAAATTACTCACTTAAATATGACCCTACTTTTCTCAAAAAAAAAAATGACCTTCTTATGCCAGGTTTTCATCAAGTCTTTAATTGAAAAGATCTGCCAGAAAAGGAAGACAGAATAAGTTGTAGAATACACTACATAAAAGAGTTTCCAAGACTTTCTTGATTGAGAATTTGAGAAGTGGACTATACTATGTATAGGTTTTCATGACCAAGAACTGTTTTGTTGCAGACCGAAAATTGATACTGGATTTGAATAATGCCATGACTTGTCTCTCCTCTCCTGTGAAAAATTGTAAGATTTTTCAGCTCCTGCCAATATGTATTTGGGAGCAGCACAGACTTCGAAGTACTAAAGGCATAAGGAACATTGCCTGTGTTGTTCAATCACTAGCTACCCTCAGTTGAATCAGAAAAGATTTACTCGACCCCAATTCCCACAAACCATGCAAAAATAAAAAACAAAAGCAAAAAAATGATGATGACGATGACGATGATAGAAATACTTTTCAGGAAATATGCGAGAACGAAGAAAATAAATAAGATTCAAGAAGAACAAGGACGTACATCCAGAAACCAGAAGAACCAGATTAAAATCTCTATAAAATATAATCCAGCATAGTATGATACTTAAGGTAGGAAAATCAGAAACAGATAAAATAACGAGAAAAGATGAACCTCATATGGAGAGAGAAGAAGAACAACAACAAGAAGCTAGCGGATAAGGATACGGGTAGTGAAAAGAGATATTGGTTTCTGATCATTATTGGTCCAAATTCAAGATTGAAGATATATATATATATATATATATATATATATAATTGATAAATACCTGCATGTTATTGTATCTGTTGAAGGTCTTGTAGCAGACAGGGCAAGAGAATTGAGTAGGACCAATGAGAATCTGTGAAGGAGTTGGGATCCAATACTGACCCTTGTTGAGAGATGATCTGTTCATGGGGTACCCAGAAGAATCATCAGCATGATCTCCAGTAACATGATCTTTGTCATGACTTGTGCTGATCTCTGAGGAAGAAGAAGCTGCAGAAAGCACAGATGCCATTTCAGCTGCACTAGGGCTTGGGAGTCCTATGTGCAGTGCAACAGTCACACTAGCCTCATCCTCTTCCTCAAGGTCTTCTTTGTTGTCCAGTTTGCTGTTCTTGTCATCTACATCCATTTGATCTGTACTACAGGAGTAGTACTCATGTTGGTGATGATGCGCTTGTTCTTGGTCTTCATGATGCTTTGTTGGGCTTAAGCGGTTAAGGAGTGGGAGGGCTTCTCTGAGAGGTGGAGAAGGGGGTTGGTGATGAGTGTTTTGGGTCGAGTAAAAGGAAGAGTACTGGTTGTGGTTCTGATTGTAGTTGATATTGAAGAAGTTGTGAGCATAGGGAGGTTGAGGTTGAGGTTGCAGTTGCGGTTGCGGAAGTGGAGGAGGGTTTGAAATTAAAGGGTGTTCACGGTGATGATGATGAAGAAGAGGATTGAATTTGAAGAGACCTGTGAAGAAATTAGATGAGTAAGGGTACTCAGCCATGGTTAAAAGCTAGGTACTGTGAAAGAGGAGGGGAATAGTTTTGTTGGGTGAGGTTGCTTTTATAGAGAGAGAGAGAGAGAGAGAGAGAGAGAGAGAGTACAAGATGGCTGAAGGGAGTGGACGGAACAGAGTGAAGACTAGTAAAGGCAAGGGGAAAAGAAATAATAGAATCACCTACCGAGTGCTTTTTGTGTCTAGCTATTCCTCTCTTCTTCTTTTTTGGCCGAAGCTTATGGACTGTTTTACACATGCGATATCTCTATTAATTAAGCTAATTTAGTTTATGGAAGTGTCAATCCCCCTTCCAGAATTATCCTTTATTGATTAAAACGTTAAAACTACAAAATATAATAAATAATAGACAAAACAGTAAATTGCTAAATAAAAAGAAAATGTTAATCTGGAGTTCTGGACATGGGAGGTATTATTTCCCACTATTCGCTAACTGCTATTACTTTAACCATATCATTTACCCAAAACAAAATTATCTAAACTGAAAAATACAAATAATCTCACTGTAAATAATAATCTCAATGACTCAATTTTTATACAAGATAAAACAAAGAAGAGCAAATTAGCACGCACATAGTGCGTGTCAAGAGGCTAGGAAGTAAATACACAAATTTGTTTTCAGTTTCACATAATTGAACGGGTG
Source organism: Potentilla sterilis (assembly GCA_963682095.1). Lineage (NCBI taxonomy): Eukaryota > Viridiplantae > Streptophyta > Magnoliopsida > Rosales > Rosaceae > Potentilla > Potentilla sterilis. Next base: position 44,692,791 of record OY821754.1, read on the forward strand.
AAGCTACGAAATGAATGCATGTATATATTGGATCAACAAAGGTCAGTATTGGATCCCAACGATCCTTTACATGTTCCTGGTATCCACTCTCAACTTTTTCTTACCAGTACGTCATGTTATTTCCATCAGTTATTTTAATTAACAGTGTTCAATATTACTTCAATTAACAATTTCATGCGTTAAACGGTTTGTGCGCGGATCCAATATATTTCTGACTTTTTTAGTTAACTTGCTATTTTTCCTTTGAAAGTAGAAATTTGAATTCATTAGATCAATTGCCAAAAATATATAGGAAAAGAAATCAATCTACCAAGAATAAGAATTTGGCGGGTGAACAAGCAAATACTTACACCAGATAGTCTAACCCATTACAAACTAATCAGCTTGCATAAAGCAAGCCTTAGACAAGGTAACATAATCTCGGCCCCTAAGCTGCATCACCTATATATTCTCACTTGTCGAAAACACACAATTGTGGCACAAGTGACAAAATAGAAGCAAATAATTAAGATGGTCTTTTTTCTTCAAATAACTTATGTACATAGGTAACATGCACTACGCCAAAACGAAGCCACAGACTTTGAAAATGGCAGATAAAGTCTGTCGCTTAAGAACCACTAAAGCGACGAACAAATATCCTGTCCCTTAGAAAATAAGGCATGTCGCTTAAGAGCTTCTAATGCGACAGTACTTAGGCAACGGCATATGTTAGTCGCTTAAGAGAATCTTAAGCAACATACATTTTCTTAGTCCGTCGCTTAAATTTTTTAAGATCTGTTTTAAAGCCTTGTCTTAAACAGAACCCAGAACTTGAGCTAGAAAAAACAGAAACAGCTCTCTGCTGCGATTTTCTGAAGAAACTGGTGATTTTGTCAATTTCGGGGTCCAAAAGCTTGGGTCTTCTCTTCCAATTGCTTTGTAGGTTAGTGTAATCTCTCTTCTTCATTGTAATCACCATATTTGGTTTTGATAGGTTGAATTTACTGTTTGAAATCTTGAGTTGGATTTGAATTATAATGTATTTTGTGTTATTTTTAGTGTTGGGTTCTTGAATATATGATGGATTTAGTGTTGATTTTGGGTTTTTTGACCATATTTGTCACATGGCAGCTGTTTCTGTTGTAACCCGTAGGCCTGACAAAGACTGGTGGATATTGGTGTGATTCATTCCTGCTAGTCCTGCTAACTAAGGGGAACACCGGGCGGGCCGGTCTTCTCCTCTCCAATGCCTAAGTTAGTACCGTTGAGATAAATTGATAACTTAAGCGGGAATAATAAGTAGTTGGAGAGTTGGTTACCTATTACTGAGGGTAGTTGATGCCCTTATATAGGTTGTCGAGCGTGAGGTATGGTCTCACTCTTCTATGTGCACTACCAGATACGGCCGAATAGCCGACGAAAATTTTTTCGTCGGCCATTCCATTTTTTCGTCGGCTATACCCTCTGCCGACGAAATAAGTCGTCGGTAATACGCCGTCGGTAATACCAATGGCCGACGAAAAAAAAAATTTCGTCGGCCATTCCAACCTTGGCCGACGAATTATGGCCGACGAAAATGATTTCGTCGGCTATTTGTTCGAGTATGGCCGACGAAATTTGGTTTCGTCGGCTATTTGTTCTGAAGTATAGCCGACGAATTGGGCTATTTCGTCGGCTATTTCGTCGGAATATATTAATATTTTAAAGTTATAGCCGACGAAATAATGTCAATTTCGTCGGCTATAACTGCATTTTGGGCAAAAAAAAATACCGGATCGGAGGAGGAGAAGGAGGAGGAGGAGGAGGAGGCCGGAGGAGGAGGAGGAGGAGAAGGAGGAGGCCGGAGGAGGAGGAGGAGGGGAAGGAGGAGGAGGAGGGGAAGGAGGAGGAGGAGGCCGGAGGAGGAGGAGAAGGAGGTGGCCGGAGGAGGGGGAGGAGGAGGAGGAGGAGGAGGAGGAGGAGGCCGGAGGAGGGGGAGGAGGAGGAGGAGGAGGAGGGGAAGGAGGAGGAGGAGGAGAAGGAGGAGGGGAAGGAGGAGGAGGAGGCCGGAGGAGGGGAAGGAGGAGGAGGCCGGAGGGGGGGGAAGGATGAGAGAAAAAAGGCGGGAGGAAGATTTAAAAGATTTAGAAGGAGAATAGCCGACGAAATACAATGTTTCGTCGGCTATACTTAGAGAATAGCCGACGAAATTAATATATTTCGTCGGCTATACTTTGGAAAATCAACAGCCGTTGGATCTGAGCGATCCAACGGTGGACAATAAAAAGGCGCGGATCAAGAGAATAGCCGACGAAACATTCAAATTTCGTCGGCTATACTTAGAGAATAGCCGACGAAATACAATGTTTCGTCGGCTATACTTAGAGAATAGCCGACGAAATTTGAATGTTTCGTCGGCTATACTTAGAGAATAGCCGACGAAATTTGAATGTTTCGTCGGCTATTCTATGAAAACATACTAAACTGCGGTTTTGAGGCCTTAAACGAACTCGAAAGCCCAAAAAAGCCCACACGTCGTGGCAAAGCCACGAGTTTTGTTCCTGGCGTCGTTCCCTTTCCGGAATGGTATCACAATCATCATTCGGACGCCGGACGCCAAATCTACAGTAAACCGGGTTTTGACTGATTTCATTATTTCGGCACACGGATTTTATCGGAATCTTGTCATTTTTCAACCGTAGACGTATTTAATTATTTCGGTCATATCTTATTTGACGACATATTTGCATTTGAAGAGTGTACGTATAGTAACTATTTGAAACTATACATTCACTTAAACACTTAGTAAACAAGTTAAGGAACATTAGTACATATGTTCCGATTTTGAATCTAAAAGTTGGGAAAATCTATTCCAACCGTCAGATATCACCGTTAAGATTAAATACATGTATGAAAAAAAATCCAACTACATCTGACAACGTTAAAGGCTCGATCGGGACGGTCAACCGGGTGAGTCAAACCTCTAAACGCTTTAAAACGGAAATTGGCCCGTCTAAATGACGTTTTTTGGCCTGATCTTCAATAGAGAATAGTTTCAGATTGATGAGACGCGACTAATCGTATAAAAATTTTCCACAAAATATTTACCGACCGTAAGGCTACCCATAGGAAAACGGGAGTAAAAAACAGTTAACCGCAACATTCGGCACACAGATTTTGTCGGAATCTTCCCATTTTTCAACCGTAGCCGTATTTCAATATTTTGGTCATGTCTTATTTCACGACACATTTGCATTTGAAGGATGAAGCAATGGTTTGTCGATAGTGATAGAAAATGGAAACTGCTCTTTTTTTGTTTTGTTTTTAATCATAGCCGACGAAATCAAACCTAGTATTCGTCGGCTATTCTTTTGTCGTTTTCTGTCAAAAATAATCGTATAATTATTTTTTAAAAAACTTATGGCCGACGAAATGCTTAATTTTCGTCGGCCATTGTTCGTAAAATAATTATTTTTAAAAAACGTATGGCCGACGAAATAATTAATTTTCGTCGGCCATTGTTCGTAAAATAATTATTTTAAAAAAACTTATGGCCGACGAAATAAAAAAATTTCGTCGGCCATTCTTCCAAAAGTTTATAGCCGACGAAAACTTTAAATCGTCGGCCATTATAGGAGTATAGCCGACGATTTTTCATTTTTACCGACGAAAAAAAAAATCGTCGGCCATTCTATGGGAATGGCCGACGAAATTTTTTTTTTACCGACGACAAAAATTTTCGTCGGCCATTCTTGGGAATAGCCGACGAAAAAAGTGTTTCGTCGGCCGTTTTTTTTTTTTTCGTCGGCAAAACCCTTTTTTCTTGTAGTGGTGGGACTGATCCCCTTCTGTTCATACATTGGGGCAACTTTGGTGGTATGTTCAGCAGGCTGGCGCTCCCGGCTCTCGGGCCCCTGGCCATAAGGTAGGCTGCTGGGCCCCGAGTCTGGGTGTTAACGATCCTGCCTCGGGCCATGGACCGGGCCCGGGTGGTGCGGTTGCGGGTCTGTGGCCCTGGGTAGCCCTTCTGTGGCTACCGCCAACAAGTCCCCCAAGTTCCCGGTCAAGTGCAATCTTGAATGGGGACTTAAATATGTCTTGCTCTGCAAGCCCGCAGGGTTACCGACCCAAAAATGCCCTAGTCCCCCAAGTCCGCGTTGAAGATTGGGTTTGGCCGGGTGTTCTAGCAGAAAGCCTGTTATGATGGTGCGTGGTGATGCGAGTGCCTGTTCATGATGATGTGCAACAGTTATGAGTATGAGTTGTGATGATGGTGGTGTGGTGCTTGAGTTTCGTCGTGCCCTGTATATGGAACGGGGTGAACTCGGACGAGTGCATGAGATGATAATGTGGCATTGAAGTGGCGTTGAAATCCGCCATGCCATGCATATGGGGCGGGGTGAACCCGGATGAGTGCATGGGATGATAATGTGGCGTTGAAATCCGCCATGCCATGTTCCGCAAGGACTCGACCGGTGAACTGTCATGTCAGAACGAGTCAGGTATGAAAAGTTCCGGGAGGACCCGGCCGGTGAACTGCCATTTGGAACGAGTCCCCCAGTAAAAATCGCTACCCACGGTGGTACAAACCGGAGAATATGTCCTGTGTTAGAGGTTAATTCCCGGTGGGGGGTTGCGGCCATGTTATAGCACCGGTCAGCACCCGCTGATTCGTCCTAGCTTGTGTTGGAATAAGCGTGGGATAATGTGCAGGGTTGCTAGCCTGCTGGGAGACCTGTTGGGTGCGAGCCAACAGATCTACCGGTGGGATGTTGCGGCCGTGTTAATGCATCGGTTAACATCCGCTAGTTCATCTCAGCCGGAACGTTATAGGCGTGAGGTTATGCGCAGGGTTTCTAGCCTACGGGGAGATTTGTCCTGTGTTAGAGAAACAATTCTCCCGGTGGGGTGGCCCGGCCATTTGTCCCCCATATTTTTCACAGCTTTGTGTGATGCAGGGTTTCTAGCCTGCGGGAAGATTTGGCCTGTGTTAGAGGAACAATTCTCCCGGCCAGTGACCCGGTTGTTGTTGGGTGTACCACTGATCGTGTCACAGCCCATGTTCGTACAGGGTTGATGTATGTGCAGGGTTTCTATCCTGCGGGAAGATTTGTCCTGTGTTAGAGAAACAACTCTCCCGGGTTTATAAAGCCCGATGTTTTGAAGCCTTGAGTTGTTGCTGGCTTGTTCGTACCCGTAGGCGCGAACGAAAGTGACTAAACCGATGGAATGTCACAAAACCGATGTAATGCCAGGTGGAACTGGTGGAATGTATATTACCCGTTGGAATGCCTGTGAACCGGTGGAATGTATATTACCCGATGGGATGCCGATGGCAACGGCAGTGACCCGATGGGATGGCTTTTCTTGAATTGAGGTTGGCGCTTAGAGAAGTGGTGTGGGGCTGGACGCCTCGGTTCTCACCCCCATCTCCTTCAACTCTTGTTTGTAGGCGAGGCAAGTGGCTGACATGCATTGAAGGAGAAAGCCCATCAGTTATGATGGCGTGGGGATTTTACCTATACTGGGATACGTGTCAGTAGGGAGCGGTCTGGGATGGAAGGCCCAGATTCGCAGGCGTTTGACTTGACCCGATTGAGTATTTTGGGGGGATTACAGGGGTGCCCAGGGTGCCAGACCTGTCTATATAAAGGCCTTCCTTGTCTTCATTGTTTACTCTCTTTTTTTTTCTCTTGTTTGAGAGAGAAGAAGAAAACGCTGTAGAGGAATCCGGAGAAAGTTCTGTGAAGGTATTCTCGCGCTATCCATGCTTCAGGCGTGTTTGCTCTTACATACGATTGCTTGGTGTTTTCCCAAGACTGACTTTCCTCGGTTGTGCATAGTAATAGGTAAGTTCCGCCTCCTTTGTTTCCGTTTTTTCTTTGTTGAATTGGTTCTTGTTGGTTTTCTTTTGCCGGGGGATCCCTATCGCAACGGATATATAAGTTGTTTGGAGTGGGGAATCTGCGGCAGATTTGGGGAGCAGCCGCAGAGGGCGCTGTTTTAGGTTGTCACTGACCGGTGGTGGCACTACCAGAAAATGGGTCATAGCCGACGATATGAAAAAAAACGGCCGACGAAAGAGTACTTCGTCGGCTATAAGGGGTTATAGCTGACGAATTACTCTTTCGTCGGCCACATCATCAGCTATAATATTATAGCCGACGAGTCGTCGGCTATTACTTGACGTCGTCGGCTATAACTATAGCCGACGAAATTTTTTTTGTTATAGCCGACGAGGAGGGTCTTTGTCGGCTATAACCCTTATATCAGATCTATTCTGCACCAGCGAGCTCACTTCGTCGAAATTTTTCAAAAAAATTTCGAAAACGCTCTGAAATCGTCCAAAACCTCGGCCATAAGCTTGAAAGGTACGTATATTGCTGTGTGTGTTGATTTAGTTGGTTATATGCAGAGGTGTGTTAATTTAGAGTTTAATTAGAATAAATGTGTGATTAATTTGACATATATATGTGTTGAGATGAGATTATTAATGGGTTGATATGTTGGTTAGATAGAATTGAAGTTTTGTTGAAGATTAGTGATTGATTGTTGATTTAGAGGTGATTTTAGATGAATTTGATGAAAAAATGTATATATATATATATATATATATATATTAATTAATGTAATTGTAATTAAAAATATATTGTTGGTATATATAAAAAATATATTGTGTTTAATTAATTAGGGAGATTGACGATGTTTTAATTAATTTAGGGATGTGTACATATATATATATATATATATATATATATGTGTGTGTAATGATGAATTTTTTAATTAATTAGTACGTACGTACGTAGTACGTGCATATATACATATCTATATATAATTATATCTATTTATTGAATTTACAGGATGGACAAGAGTTGTATTACCCTTGGAAGATGGGATCAGGCGTATCATGATGGAGTTAGGAGTTTCCTGGAATTTGTGATGGCTAACTGTGGAGACACTACACTTCATTATTGCCCGTGTAAAAACTGCAAGTGTGCCAGCCCACGACAACGTTTTTCCATAGAGAAAGTGGAGCAACACCTGGCTAGATATGGATTTTGGGTCCTATACACTAATTGAATTTATCACGGTGAACCAGAGTTTACGGGTCCTCATGATCATGGAAAATTTGCCGAGAGAGGGAGTTCGTCCAATGATCCAACAACGAACTGGATCAACGATATGTTTCCTCGTGAGAGCGGTGTCTTTGATGAAGCACCAGATGTGCAACTCCCTCATCCGGAGATGGAGTGTTTCCCTGATATTTAGCCACTCGAGCCATTACCCCGATCACCGGTCAACACAAGTGGTATGGAAAAGTACAACAACCTAATCGCATTGCAACAGACTCCGTTGTACCCCGGATGCAGTAAGACTGTCCTTGAATCTGTCATGGGAGTGATGAAGATCAAAACGGAGAACAAAGGCACTGTCAAATCTGTTGATGATTGGCTGAAGATATGGGGTGGGGCGATGCCCCCCGGACATCGGCTTCCTACCAGTCATCATAAGGTGCGACATATCCTTAAAGATCTCGGCCTTTCCTACATCAAGATTCATGCATGCAGATACGATTGCGTTCTGTTTTACGGGAAATGACTTGCAGATCTTGAATACTGCCCAGTATGCAATACAGAGCGGTATAAGTTCACTCCTAAAGGGAACAAGAAAGCTGTGAAGATACTTCGGTACTTCCCGCTGATTGATAAGCTTGAGCGGTTGATCATGTGTGCTTTCACGGCCGAAGCTATGAGATGGTGGGCTGAGAGGAATGTGCCTGACGATGACACCCTTAGACATCCCGCCGACGGAGAGGCTTGGAAGAAGAATGTGTTGGAGTTTCCTGAATTTGCATCAGAGGTTCGAAATGTTTGGCTAGGGCTATCATCCGATGGTTTCAACCCTTTTGGCAAGAAAGAGCTTCAGTACAGTGTGTGGCTAGTTATTTTGATTCCATACAACCTTCCACCGTGGATGTCCATGAAGAAGGAATATAACATGCTCACATTGTTGATTCCAGGCCCAGGTTATCCGGGAAAGTGTCTCGATGTGTATTTGAGACTCGTAATTCAGGAGCTTCGGTACTTGAGTCTGAAAGGCCATCTGGTCTACGACCAGTTCAAAAATGAGATGTTCCGGATGCGTGCCATGCTTGTTGGCACGATCAGTGACTTTCCTGGGAGGGGTATGTTGTTGGGCAGCGTCACCAGGGGTTACAGGGCTTGTTCAGAGTGCATGACTGTTGATTGCTCCAGTCCTCATTGCAGCAAGATTGTCCAGATGCGTCACCGTTGTTGGCTTCTGCATGACCATCCATTTAGGGACGATGCACAGGCTTTTGATGGGACTGAAGAAAGGGGCTGGGCACCGGAGCGATGGACAGGGGAGGAAATATTGGCAGTGTTGAATGAGTATGACTTTGGTCCGCTTAGCAATCATCCCGATGTGTTGCGCACGATTCCAGAGAGGCCCGATCGGTATAGGTTCTGGTCACACAAGAGCATCTTCTGGGAACTTCCTTATTGGTCCAGGTTGGCTATCAGACACTACCTGGATGTCATGCATATAGAGAAGAACGTGTGTGAAGCCGTGGTTGGCACAATTTTGAATTGGGAGAAGAAAACAAAAGACACCCCCAAGGCACGCGTTGATCTGAGAAATATGGGACTGCGGGACCATTTGTGGTTGAGAGAGGGCAGGAGCAAAATGCCCCAAGCTCCTTACACCGTCACCAGGGACCAGAAACATGAAATCTTTGGATGGATGAGTAATGTCAGGTAACTTTTTATTAGGCATGTATTCCAGAAGCATGGGACTGCATGAAATCTAATTGTTGTTAATGGCTATGCAGGTATCCTTATGGCTATGCGGGTAACATAAGCAAGTGTGTTAACTACCGAGACAACAAGATGTACGGATTGAAGAGTCACGACTGCCATGTACTGCTTCAAAGCCTCTTCCCTATTTTTATTCGAGCGTACTTGGAGGATGAAGTGGTTGAGCCGTTGGTGGCGTTGTCAAGATTCTTCCAGAAGGTATGCGCTAGAGAAGTTAGAAAATCAGACCACATGAGAATGCATGAGGAAATCGTTTTTATCTTGTGCAAGTTCGAGAGGATATTTCCCCCAAACTTCTTTGACATCATGCCTCACCTGATGATCCATCTTCCCCAACAATTATTGCTTACCGGTCCCGTACACTACACTTGGATGTATCCCATCGAAAGGTACATGTTATTCATAAATTTGATTTATACATATTTTTAAATAAAATTTGCATGCTCTTAACATGCACTTGTTAACCTTGCAGACAACTTGGAGACTACAAGAAATATGTGCATAATAAATCTGCGCCTGAGGGGTGTATTGCTGAAGCTTACATTGCGCATGAGTGTGTAACGTACGCCAAGCTGTACTTGGGAGCGATGGAGGACCCCCCACAACATCCAAGTCGAGATGACCCCGAGTTCAACCTATCTATCGTCGCCAACGATGTTGTACCATACGGAAGCTTCAAGAAGAAGGGTGTGGACAAGTTGCCTGACCATGAGGTAGGGATTGCCCACTGGTGGGTTCTAATAAACTGTCCGGAGGTACAATATTGGAAACGAACCCATCTTAACTGCAAGGAAATTGGCGGTGATCTCGAGTACCACAACACGACGTTTGCAGACTATTTTCCACAATGGGTAAGTGTATAAATATATATATTAGATGGCTTTCTTTTACAATTCCCTATTCTTTAATCATAAACACACCAAGTGATTTGAGTTATATTTTTCAGCTGATGCACGTGGCTGCGAAGGGTGGTCATAGAAATTACTCAGAGGAATTGAGGCTGTTATCGATGAATTCGAAGCCGATATCTTCCACAGTCCGCCCAATGTGTGATGTCAACGGCGTTAAGTATATATGTGAAGCTAGAGACGGGGAACGCAAAACACAGAATTGTGGGGTGATGGTCGATGGTGCAGAGGGGGGCGAGGATTATTACTGGCGTTAAGTATATATGTGAAGCTAGAAACGGTGATATCTGACGGTTGGAATAGATTTTCCAAACTTTTAGATTCAAAATCGTAACATATGCACTAATGTTCCTTAACCATTTTACTAAGTGTTTAAGTGAATGTATAGTTTTAAATAGTTACTATACGTAGACCCTTCAAATGCAAATGTGTCGTGAAATAAGATATGACCGAAATATTGAAATACGTCTACGGTTGAAAAATGAGAAGATTCCGACAAAATCTGTGTGCCGAATGTTGCGGTTAGCTGTTTTTTACTTCCGTTTTCCTATGGGTAGCCTGACGGTCAGTAAATATTTTGAGGAAAATTTTTATACGATTAGTTGCGTCGCATCGATTTGAAACTATTCTCTGTGGAAGGTAAGGCCAAAAAACGTCATTTAGACGGGCCAATTGCCGTTTTAAAGCGTTTAGAGGTTTGACTTTGCAATTTGACCAAGGAATAGCCGACGAAATATTTAACTTCGTCGGCTAAACTCTTGCGATCCGCGCCGTTTCATTGTCCGCCGTTGGATGGGGGAGATCGGACGGCTGCTGAGCGCGTGAAGTATAGCCGACGACATTCATACTATAGGCGACGAAATGGCTAAATTCGTCGGCTATAACCGGCCCAACCCCCGCACAGCCCAAGGCCTGGCCCGTACCTCGGCTCGCAAAGCCCAACTTCGGCCCGGCCCGGATTTAGGGTCAGAGTATAGCCGACGAAATTCGTCGGCTATAGTATAGCCGACGAATTAAAATGGACATCGTCGGCTATAGTCCTTCGATTTAAAGCGAAGCAGACCGTTTTCCCTCATTTTCGGTTGAATCCCCTCAAAACCCTAATCGCCGCCCGACCCTCCCCGACGCCGACCGACCACCACCGACCCTCCCTGAGCCCTCCCGACCCTCCCCGACCCCTCCCCGTCCTTCCCGACCTTCACCCATTCCAGAACAGGTGCGAACGCAGCCGCCGCCCCTAGCCGCCGTCGCCACCGCACCGCACCACCACCGGACCTCGTCCCCGTCGCACCACCATGTCAGGTAGTCCCGGCTCTCCCTCATTGTGATTTATTGAATTATTTAGGGTTTTGAATTAGAATTTTTTTGATTGAATTAGGGTTAATTGTTTTTTAGGGTTAAATGATTTAGGTATAAGTGTTTTAGGGCTAATTGTGAATTTTGTGGAATTTTTTTTAATTTTGTGGAATTAACACTGAATTTTTAGGAGAATATATATATATATATATATATATATATATTTCAGAATATATATATATATATATAATTAGGTATAAATATATTTAGGTATATATATAATTAGGTATATATATATTTAATGAAGTTTTTTATTTTTTTGTGGAATTATACTGAATTTTTAGGAGGATATATATATATATTTCGGAATATATATATATAATTAGGTATAAATATATTTAGGTATATATATAATTAAGTATATATAAATTTAATGAATTTTTTTATTTTTTTGTGTTATATATACTGAATTTTTAGGAGGATATATATATTTCAGAATATATATATATATATATATATATATATATATAATTAGGTATAAATATATTTAGGTATATATATAATTTGGTATATATATATTTAATGAAGTTTTTTATTTTTTTGTGTTATATATACTGAATTTTTAGGAGGATATATATATATATATATCTATATATATATATATAATTAGGTATAAATATATTTAGGTATATATATATATTTAATTAAGTTTTTTATTTTTTTGTGGAATTGTTGTGAAATTTATGGATTTTATATACTAATTGTGCAGAAAACCGCCGCGCTGTAGACCGCTGGATTGCCAGACCGAGCGAGAGCGACCCCGAAGCTCAGACAGGACACAGCCGTGGGGGGGGCGGACCCAGCGGTCGTCGGGGCCTACGCCGGCCAATGAACAGGCGCGAGGAGACGTTGATAGGATTTACCCCGAGCGATACACGTGGGGGCTCATCGTATGAGTCGACGGGAGCGGGCCCAATCTCGAGCGTCAGAGGAGGACGCACAGCCGCACCCTCCAGACCCCACTGCACTTCAGCACTGTTCCAGGATCAGCAGCCGACCCCACCGCGCGACGATCAGGACCCTCCAGAGATGCTCCCTGTCCCCCCACAGCGACAGCGTCCATAGCGACAGGGCCTACCGACAGGGGGATCAGGCCCCTCAGGGTCCACGCCCCGTATGTCTCCGCCATCGGGGATGTACATGGTCCAGTTCCTCCCTGCCATCCCCGAGTACGACGCTAGGGGAGGCAGATTTGAAGGCACGACTGGCCGCACGAGATTCCCTAGGAGGAGGCCTACGTCCACAGGAATTTCGACTCAGAGGACTGCCGCGGCCTGTGGTGTGTTCGTGAGAAGGACAAACAGTACAACGACGCAGGTAATTAGTTAGTTTAATTAATTATTTAGATTGTTTAATTAATTATTTAACTACGTCGAAGCTTAGTTCATAATTAGTTAGTAAATTAAATTAGTTAGGTTGTTAGTTAGTTATTAAATTAAATTAGTTAGTTAGTTAGTAAATTAAATGTGTTAGTTAGTTAGTAATTTAAATTAGTTAGTAAATTAAAGAATTTAGCTAGTTAATCTAGTTACTAAATTAAATTATTTAGTAAATTATTTAGTTAGTTAATTACTAAATTAAATTAGTTAGTTAGTAAATTATGTACGTAGTTGGTTAGTCAATTAGTTAGTTAGTACGGAATTTTTATTAGGCATGTATTCATTTTAATTATGAAACAGGCGTCCTCGTAAATAAACCCGCGGGGACGAGAAAGACCAGAGGGCCAGCGAACATGTCGACCCTGGAGAGGGAACTCGCCGGTGGGATCAGGGAGATCCTGCCCGGTCCCGGTGAGGATGGACGCCCGATCGAGAGGAGAGAAACCACGACCAAATATATCAACGCGACGGGCATGATCGTGCGGGACAGGGTCCCAATGTTGTGGCCCGACTGGGGCTCTGTGCAAGATGACATCAAGGCGCGAGTGTACAATGCACTGTCGGTGAGTTAAATCATATTTTTATTATAGAAAATAAACATTTATGAATTGAGTCCTTATAACTATATAAAAATATTTTCTAATTAATTTATAATATTGCAGCAATGGTTTAGAGTCCATCCTACCTTGGACTGGTGGAGAGACGAGCAGCTGAAGAACAGGTTATGTGTTTCGCGTTATTTTACTATCATTCGAGTTAGATTGAAGACGATTAAAGATGTACGAATATATCTAACAGTTGTGTTCTGTTAATATAGGTACTCCGAGTGGAAGAACGAGCTGTCGACGCACCACAGGACGTACCATGTGGAGAAGGGCTTGGGGCAAGGTGCAACCCCCCACGAGTTCCGGTACAGGGAGTATGAGTGGCTATGGCTGGTAGCCTACTTCGGGAGCGACAAGGTCTCGGTAAGAAAATTTAGCCTAGTCTATAACTTTTTAATGTTATTTAGTAATTAAATTATGTAGTTACTAAATTAAATTAATTAGTTAGTTAGTTAGTTATTAAATTAAGTTAGTTAGTTAGTTACATAGTTAGTTAGTTCGTTACTAAATTAAATTAAATTAAATTAGGTAGTTAGTAAGTTAGTTAGTTACTAAATTAAATTAGTTAGTTAGTTAGTTAGTTACTAATTAAACTAAATTAGTTAGTAACTAAATTAGTTAATAATTTTTTTTTGGTTAGTTCCTAATATTTTAAGTTACTTACTAATTTATATTTGCGTTTATATGTTCGTTCTTATAATAAAGAAAATCTCGAAGACGAACAGCGACAACCGCAAGAGGAACTAGCACCCCCACCACGGCGGCGCCCGCTCCTGGAGGCAGTGGGCAGAGATTGCAAGGAGGGACCGACCGCCGAACCCGTTGTCGTGGATTCATGCGCAGATGTATCCGGACCGTCCCGACCAAGTGGTAAGTATTCGCCCATCTTCAATAAAAGTGTTTCATTAAATTAATTTATATTTTTTTTTTATTAATTCGTTTATTATATTTTCTTGTCAATTAGGCGAGAATAGATGCGGAGACCGACGCGATCACCTTGAGGATCGCGCGAGAGACGCTGGGGGAAGGGGCGTCCGACGAGGCGATCGTGCAGTTTGCCTCCACGATCGACACCCTTGAGCCGCGCTTGGCCTCTCAGATCATGCACGCGGCGGTAGGGACTGGCAACAACTACTTCTACCAGAGAGGCCTAGGCGCGGCGGGAGATGGGGTTCTGAAGTACACGCCGGCCAATCCCAGCACGCAGCGTGCGGCTTCGACGAGGAGAGACTTGCAGACAGAGCTGCAGAGGACGCAGGCGGATTTGGCGAGGGCGGTGGAGGCGCTCCAGCAGCAGGCTTCGGTGCAAATGGCCAGCAACGCGGCCGCGGCGGAGATGTACCGATGGATGCAGCAATCTTGGGAGGCCCAGCGAGCTGGAGAGGAGCCCCCGCCTCCGCCACAGATACCCGATTTCGTCGTCCCCACTCCTCCCCCGCATCGGAGTACGCCAGGCGATCAGGTAGCCATAGCCACCGGAACTCGAACGATCCCGTCGACGACGCCATCCATTTAGGGGGTGATGAGTAGTTAGTGTACGTAGATGGCTAGTTAGGGGGTTTGTACAGTAGGATATTACGGATGGATTGATGTGGATATTTGTTGGCTATTTGGATGTACATTTGTGAATTTTCTGCAGGCAAACCGAAGACGAAGTGGAATTGGGCCCAAACAAAATTTATAATTTTTTTTTAAATATTTAGGGGTTATAGCCGACGAAATGGACCATATTTCATCGGCTATAACCTCCCGGCTTCCGGCAAAAATAAGCCGTTTCAGGTGCCGGCGAAGGTTATCGTTCGTCGGCTATGCCTCGACTTATAGCTGACCATAGCGTCGTCGGCTATTATGAGAACATTGCCGACGATAAAGTCGTCGGCTATTATGAGAACATTGCCGACGATAGAGTCGTCGGCTATACTTCGGGGTTTAGGGGTTAGGGGAGAGTTATAGCCGACGACTCTATCGTCGGCAATGTTCTCATAATAGCCGACGACTCTATCGTCGGCAATGTTCTCATAATAGCCGACGACGCTTGGTTCGTCGGCTATACTTCGTGGTTTATAAGTCGACGACTTAGCCTCAGTGTCGTCGGCTATACTATAGCCGACGGGGCATTCCCGACGACGGAATAGCCGACGATACTTCGTCGGCTATGACTATAGCCGATGATTTAATGGAAACGGCCGACGAGATGGCGTCGTCGGCTATGACCCCTTTTCTGGTAGTGTGGGGTTTTGTTTTCCTCCCCCTAGGTTACATGGATTCTGGGAGCTCTGATGAAACTTCTGAATCGGCCGCCAGACGACCTGTGATGGACGATGAGGAAAGGTTGGAGGATTGGCTTGCGTCTGTTTCCTCGGAGTCAGAAGCTGTCGCCCGCTCCCGGGGCGAGGCCTCGCCGTCCGGGTCTCTGGGGCACGAGGACATCCCTTATGGGGTATCCTTTCCTGGTACCTCGCCCGCAGTTTACACGATTGGGGATGGGGAAGGGGTTGTGGTGTTTGACAAACCGGAGGGTACCATGAGTCCCGCAGAGGTTGTCGTCTTCCGAGAAACGTGGAGTATCCCGGATGAGGTGAAATTACTGCCGCTGAATCCCGGAGAATCAGCTTGTAACCCGGAGAAGGGTTGGGTTGCTGTTCATGGAGGCCAGTTCCGTCACGAGTTCTCCCTCCCGCTGCCAGACTTTGTGCAGTACATGCTCAGCGCTATGCACGTGCATCCCGCGCAGCTTCCGGGAAACCAGTGGAGGCAGCTGCTGAGCCTTGGTTGTCTGTACGAGCTGTCCGGGATGAGCATGCCGACGGTGAACGAGTTCCGAACATTGTATAGACTGTCCTTTCTCGAAAAAGAAAGGTTGTTGGGGTTGCATCACCTTTGGCGCCTAGCACTTTAAGCCTATTATCACCCACCTGGCTTTCTGGCTGGACAAGAGCTGGAGGAAGAAGGTGGTGATGGCAGGGGGGAGGTGGCAGAAGAGGAGGAGGACGTATCGGGTTCCTGGTGCTTTCCAGCCCCTTGGCGACCAATCATACGTACTGTCTGAGTTGGAGCGGGATATGATTGCCACGATATTCGACTGCTGGTCTAGGCTTGAGCGAAGCTCCTACAACTTCATACGGCGGGAAGTGTTGGAGTACTGTGGCCTGGGGCGGGATCCCGGTGCGTAGTGGGGACTTTAGCAGAGAAGTTCCTGCTGACCGAGTTTATACTACGTCTAACTCTTTGTTTGGTGTTCTGCAGGTGCATCTTCCCGGACGGTCATCAAACCCGCTAACACGCTATCGATGGATGGTGAGGATCCTGTCTCAAGGCTGAAGGAAAAAGGGGAGGTCGTTTCGCGGACCACGGTGGATCGGGAGACTGGCCGGCTTAGCATCCACGCCGAGCCGGTGGCCGTGGATGTTGCGGATGAGGACTACGTTTTAAGGCGTGTGAAGACTCATGTCGCGGGATCCTCAACGGGGCCCCGGAAGGGAAAAACCACTGGCAGGCCACCAAAGGTTCCTGGTGGAACGGATAGGATTCCACATCAAGTGGGATCGGTCCCACTTGTAACCAGGGTCTCCTTGCCTGGCGCACAATCTTTTTCACCGGTCGACCTGGGTGAGAAGAGGAGGAGGATCATGGACGTCCCGCCTTCCGCGCTGGTGACGCTGACTGGTCGGTCGTCTGGTGAGAACTTGGTGAAATGTCTTA
Source organism: Potentilla sterilis (assembly GCA_963682095.1). NCBI lineage: Eukaryota > Viridiplantae > Streptophyta > Magnoliopsida > Rosales > Rosaceae > Potentilla > Potentilla sterilis. The sequence continues at coordinate 44,709,536 of OY821754.1, forward strand.
AGTTGACCAGTGGTGGGACGAGTCCCGCTAGGGATAGAGCCGTTGCGCCTTCAAGTTCTGCCGCCCCGCAGAGTAGTCCCGCTCCGGTGGAAGAACTCAGGAGGGGAGGTCCGGAAAGCCCGTTCGTCCGGAACTTGCTGAAGGACGTGACTGGCCTGGGTCTGGATAGGCCTGGGGCCACTGAAGCCCTGTCGGGGGAGGATCGTCAGAAGAGTAAGGAGTTGGTCCTCCGGGTAAGAATAGTTTGGTGATACGGCACCGGTCGAACAACATATTTATTTTTTTCTAATCGGTGGCCTGTCATTATGCAGCTGTTGTACAATCTGTACCAGCCGGACCCGAGTGAGGAGCTGTCGGAGCTGAAGAAACAGGTGGCCGTTCTGGCCGGCGTCCGGGAGCGCTTGGAGCCTGAGAAGTCCAGGCTTGAGCGGGAGAAGGCCAGACTGGAGGAGAGGGTCAGGAGGCAGGTGGCCAAGCTAGAGGGCCAGGTCCGGAGTCTCGAGGAGGAGAAGGAGCGGGCTGAGGAGGAGAGGGCCGAGCTGGAGGCCAAGGTGGATGAGCTCCAGTTGGAAGCTGCGGCTGCGCGTGCCGCCACCGTCGCTGCTACTGGAGAAGAGGACCCGGAGCTTTTCCAGCAGGTTATCAAGAAATATCACGATAGTGAGCAGTTTCTTGTCTTTCTGGAGAAGGCTAGGGAGGCGGGTATCGCCGATGCCTACGTGGAGTGGGAAAAAAAAGGGTACCTGAATACCTCGCAAATGCCGCAGGCGCAGGCCGATGATGATATTGATGGGCAGCCGCAGGAGGAGGAGCAGCCGGAAGAGGAGGGCGGACCTCCGCAATCTGAGCTCGCCGGGGAGGATGCGGCGGTTCTGCCGAAGGAAGCCGGTGGACAGGCTGAGCCCGCTGGGGAGGAGGCCACGGCTCCTTAGGCAGATTTTTTTTTTTTTTTTTGCTCACGGGCTTTTGTGTTGCCTGGCTTTGGATTTTTATAGTACCGGTGGTTTGTCTTGGATTTCGTTCAAAACAGTTGGAATATATATCTTGTAATGTTACATCGGTTGAACCGTTGGTATGCCAAGCTAATTGTGTTGGAAAAATTAGCACTTAGCCTTGGGCTTAAAATTTCTTGTGCCGCTTGACCTATCATCGGGCCCGGGCGTGCTTACCAGCCCTGGTCCCGGTCCCGGGCGGTATCTACCTGCCTTTCTCCTAGGTACCGCTGCAGCTGACCACTGCTAACTAATCCCTCCACCGCTGTTTTGAGGGCGATGCAATTGTTTGTCCTATGGGTAACGTCATCATGGTAGGAGCAGTATTTGCCTGTTCGCGCCGGGGTGAGGTTCCCCTTTGGGTGCTTCCTCTTTAGCGGTGGGGGAATGATGTTCCCGTTCTAGTACAGAATGTCCTCGTACGAAGAGGTTAGAGTGGTGAAGACTTCTTGACGTTCCGCTGGCATGATCGCTAGGGGGCGTTCTTGTCGGTAATGCGCGGGCCTGTGCCCGCCCTGGGGCTTGTCAGGAAAGGCTTTCTGCTGCGGTTGGTTCCCCCAGTTTGTTGGGTTGGGCACCTCGGTCCTGGGCCCGCTGTCTGGTCCTGTTTTCTTGGCGGACCGGAAGGGGCTCCTCCCGCTTCCTCTTGTGCAGGTGATGCCCATAGGTTTTGTGGTCCGCCTGAACGTGCCTGATGGCCATTGCCATCAGCTCATCGTACCCCTGCGAGAGCTCTACTCGCACGGCGTAAGAAAATTTCCCTGGCCGGAGACCCTGCTTGAACGCCATCTCGGCGATCCCCTTGCCAGCGGTTAACGAACGTCCTTAGCTCCTCGCCATCTGCCTGCCTGCAGTTGAAGAGAACTGTCGATGTCCGGGCTCTTTCGACCCGTAGGATGAAGCGGCCGACAAACTGATCGGCCAGCTGCTCAAATGCCTCAACGGAGTTTGCCGGGAGCTCGTAGAACCAGCTGAGTGCCTCTCCGGACAAGGTTTCCTGGAAGATGTTGCAGCACACAGCGTCACAGTAGCCCTTAGCGCATGTTTGGGACCGGAAGCTATCCAAGTGTTGGTATGGGCAGCCGGCTCCTGAGTACATCAGTTTTAGGGACTTTTGGTTACCGGATCTCCCGGATTCCAAAACCCGGTGCGAAAAGGGTCCAGTACGTTCGCTGAATCGCGCACCTTCCAGTGGTCACGCTGCCCTTCTCTTGTTGGCCTCCATTTGGGCCTTCATATCTGACACGGAGTCGGACAGTACTTGTAGTGCCCATGCGGTCGGGGTCATGACTTCATCCTCGAATGAAGCGTGTAGTTGTCGGGGGACTCCACCTCCTTGGGGTCGGTGGACCTTCCCCCCGATGATTGTCCCTCTTCAGGGCGTAGGGGTTGCCTCGGTGTGGTTACATGTGCCCTTGCCAAAACGGCATTGCGCTGTTGTCCTCTTTCCAGGGCAGCCACCAAGGCGGCATTCACCGTCTCCATTTCCTGATACCGGGTGTTTGACTCTGCTCTATTCTGGTCGCTCTCTGCGCGCAGGCGATCGACTTCTGGTCTCATCACCTCTACCTCCCCCGCTATATCGTGCCGATCGGGGCTATATGCGGTATCCTGGTCGCTGTCGCCGGCTAGACTATCTTCCTCGTCGCTCGGGTCGTCTGAGAATGATCCTTTTAGTAACTCCTACAATTCTGGATGGAGAAACCATCCAAACTTTGGGTGGGGAGGCAATCAAAACGAGATCAAGGGTTTGTGCATCGTGAGCAAGGCCAAAGTTTTCAAAGACCTAGTGGTGGCTATCAAGGTGCAAGCTCTTCCAACTACAACAATCAATACCAAAGGGCACCTTATCAATCTCCATCTCAAGCACAACCTATTCCACCTCAAGAGCCATTAAAGAAGCCAAGTGTTGAAGACTTGTTGATGAGTTTCATTATTGAAAATAAGGGAAATCAAGCAAAACAAGATGACAAGATCAATGTCCTTCAACAGAGCATGAGCAAGCTTGAGGTACAAATGGGGCAATTAGCCAATGAGTTAAGTCAAAGGAAGCAAGGTGCATTTCCAAGCCAAGTGGAGAACAACCCAAGACATGAAACCAAGTCAATTACTACTTTGAGAAGTGGAAAACAAGTTGAGAACAATGTGTACATGCCTACCAATGAGGAAGTTGTATCACCAAGGGAGCCACCCGGTTTTGAAAAGAGTAAGAAGGGCAAAGCAAGAGGGTTATCTCATGGAGAAGTCATCTTGGGATTTAATGATGGTGAAGAAGAAGTGATGAATGAGAAGATGAAGACCTTTAACAAAAACAAGCCTAGAGGATGCCTTGAAGAACAAATTCAATACCAAAGCCGACACTCATGACAAAGAAGCCTCTACATCTACTCCAATTGAAAAGCCATTCAAAAGAGGCATCACTTTCAATCCTCCTATGAAGATAGTACAAGAGAAAGAAGTGCCCCTTCCTTATCCTCAATTTCAAAGAAAAGAGGCATTGAAGCAAAGAAATGAGAATGTGAAGAATGAGTTTCTTGACTTATTTAGGAAGGTGGAGATTAACATCCCTCTTTTGGATGCAATCAAAACTATTCCTACATATGCCAAGTTCCTCAAGGAGCTTTTTACAAACAAAAGGAAGTTTGAAAAGAATGAGAAAGTGTGCCTAAGTGAAGAAGTTAGTGCCGTTTTACAAAGAAAGCTTCCACCAAAGTTGAAAGATCCGGGTTCATTCACCGTTCCATGCAAGATAGGTAAAACTTATTTTGATAAAGCTTTGATGGATTTGGGTGCTAGTATAAACTTGATGCCTTATAGTGTTTACGAGTCTCTTGAAATTGGTGATATCCTCCCCATTGCTATTTCTTTGCAAATGGCGGATATGAGTCTTGTTTACCCAAGAGGGGTTGTGGAAGATGTTCTTGTAAAGGTAGAAGACTTGATCCTACTGGCGAATTTTATCATTGTTGATATGGAAGAGACTCCTCTTCATGAGAAAGAGTTGCCTATCATTCTTGGAAGAGCATTTATGGCAACCGCCGGTACTAAGATTGATGTGAAGGAAGCTTGATGACCATGACCGTTCATGATACTACCATTGCTTTTCAAATCTTTGATGCAATGAGTAAGCCATCACATGCCTATGATTGTTTCCGGATTGATGTTGTGGATGGTATTGACAAGATGGTAGAGAAGACTTTCATTGAAAATGCATCTCAAAATCCATTGGAGACATGTTTGCATCATAATGGTATGGAGTTCAATGAGAAGGAAACCAAAGAAGCGGAGCTTGCACTTGAGGCTTTAAGGCCATGCACTCCACATTTGCAACCAAGGTTAGAGCTACCTCTTACTAATCTTACTCCTTTACTTCCTTCAATTAAATGTCCTCCTACTCTTGAAATGAAACCACTTCCTTTCAATTTAAAGTATGCTTTTATTGGTGAAAACCGCAAGTTGCCCGTAATTATCTCTTCATGTTTGAGTGATTTGCAAGAACAAAAGCTACTTAGGGTGTTGGATGATCACAAGGAGGCCATTGGTTGGACTATTGCCGATATCAAAGGCATAAGTCCTAGTATGTGTATGCACAAGATCCTTCTTGAAGATGACATGAAGCCTAGAAGGGAACCACAAAGGAGGCTCAATCCTCTAATGCAAGAAGTGGTAAAGAAGGAAGTCATGAAATTGCTTGATGTTTGTGTCATATATCCAATTTTCGATTCTAAGTGGGTGTCGCCGGTTCATGTGGTTCCAAAGAAGGGTGGCATAACGGTTGTTGCCAATGATAAGGGCGAGCTTGTCCCTCAAAGGGTATCAAATGGGTGGAGAGTGTGTGTAGACTACCGGAAACTCAATAGTGCCACAAGAAAGGATCATTTTCCATTGCCATTCATTGATCAAATGCTAGAGAGACTTGCCGGACATGAGTATTACTGCTTTCTTGATGGGTATAGTGGCTACAACCAAATCCCCATTCATCCGGTTGACCAAGAGAAGACCACATTCACTTGCCCATATGGCACATTTGCCTATAGAAGAATGTCATTTGGTTTATGCAATGCACGGACAACTTTCCAAAGGTGCATGATTGCTCTTTTTAATGAGCTAGTAGAAAAATGCATTGAAGTGTTCATGGATGTCTTTAGTGTGTTTGGGGATTCATTTGATCAATGCCTACACCATTTGTCCATTGTGCTCCAATGATGTGAAGAGTGCAACCTAGTCTTGAATTGGGAGAAGTGTCACTTCATAGTGAAGGAGGGTATTGTTCTTGGGCATGTGGTTAGTGCAAGAGGGCTGGAAGTTGACAAGGCAAAGGTGGAGCTTATTTTTAAGTTACCACCTCTACGTAATGTTAAGGAGATTAGAAGCTTCATTGGACATGTTGGATTCTATAGAAGATTCATGAAGAATTTCTCCAAGGAGTCCAAGCCCCTTTGTGATTTGCTAGACAAGTATGTGCCTTTTGAGACAATTAAGGAGATGCTCAGTCAAGCTCCTATCATGATTGCACCGAATTGGTCTCTGCCCTTTGAGTTGATGTGTGATGCTTCGAATTATGCTATGGGGGCGGTTTTGGCTCAAAAGAAAGAAAATGTACTTCATGCTATTTACTATGCTAGTCGTACCTTGAATGATGCACAAATTAACTACACCACAACGGAGAAAGAACTTCTTGCAATTATCTTTGCTCTTGAGAAGTTTAGAAGCTATTTGCTTGGTACCAAAGTTGTTGTGCATATCGATCATAGTGCTTTAAAGTATCTTTTGTCAAAGAAGGAGGCAAAGCCAAGGTTGATAAGATGGATATTGTTGTTGCAAGAGTTTGATATTGAGATCAAAGACAAACCGGGCAAAGAAAATCAAGTGGCAGATCATTTATCAAGGTTGGTTGACGGAGGTGATGATTCATCCATTCCTTTGAAGGACACTTTCCCGGATGAGCAATTGTTCAACATCAATGTCAAGAAGCTCCCATGATTTGCTAATTTGGTGAACTATCATGCAAGTGAGGGGAAGTGCATCCCTAGTGAGCTTGATTATCAAGGAAGAAAAAGGTTTCTCAAGGAAGCACGCCATTACTTGTGGGATGACCCATATTTGTTCAAGTTTGGCAGTGATCAAATTTTGAGAAGATGCATTGCTCAAGAGGAGGTTCCTAGCATCCTTTCCCATTGTCATTCACTTGCATGTGGAGGTCATTTTGGAGGGAAGAAGACGGCATTCAAGGTACTATGTAGTGGTTGTTATTGGCCTACTCTTTTTAAAGATGCATATGCCTATGTGAGTACTTGTGATAGATGTCAAAGTAGCGGTAACATTTCTTCAAAGAACCAAATGCCCCTCACCAACAACATGGAAGTAGAGATTTTTGATTGTTGGGGCATCAACTTCATGGGACCATTCCCAAGCTCCTATGGGAACCAATATATTCTTGTGGGAGTTGATTATGTGTCAAAGTGGGTAGAAACCATTGCGAGCCCCAAGAATGATCACAACGTTGTGCTCAAGTTCCTCAAGGAGCACATCTTTCAAAGATATGGCACCCCAAGAGCTATCATAAGTGATGGAGGATCACACTTCATTAACAACCATTTTGAAGTTTTATGCAAGAAGTATGATATCAAGCACAAGGTTGCCACTCCCTACCATCCTCAAACAAGTGGTCAAGTTGAAATCTCAAACCGGGAGATTAAGAGCATTCTAGAGAAGGTTGTGGGGATTACAAGGAAATATTGGAGCACCAAACTTGGAGATGCACTATGGGCCTACCGAACTGCATACAAGACTCCAATTGGAATGTCACATTACCGGTTGGTTTACGGTAAAGCATGTCACTTACCGGTGGAATTGGAGTACAAAGCAAGTTGGGCAATCAAAAAGCTGAATTTTGATCTTGACAAAGCGGAAGAGAAGAGGAAACTTAACTTATGTGAGCTTGATGAAATACGGATGGAGGCATATGACAATGTCAAGTTATACAAGGAGAGAAGCAAGCTTTATCATGACAAGAAGTTGGTGAAAAAGGAATTCTATGAGGGACAACTTGTTCTTCTTTACAACTCAAGACTTAGATTGTTTCCCGGAAAGCTTAGATCAAGGTGGAGTGGCCCCTTTGAAGTGGTGCAAGTATTTCCCCATGGTATTATAGAAATCAAGAACACAAAAGACGGGAGCACTTTCAAGGTCAATGGCCACCGGTTGAAGCCATATTTGCTAGCAAGTGTGGGAAATGAAGAGAAGGTCATTTACTTCATGGAGGCTACTCTTGTTCCTCTTCATTGATTTGGAGAGCCGACGGACCGGCAAGATGTCCTTAAAGCAAAGCCCTACTTGGAGGTAGCCATGCTTTTGATGCAAGTTGATGGAAAATGACAACTTTGGAGCAACACCAATAGTTGCAAGCTTGAATTTCAAGGCCTTGGTCTTGTATGTTAAAGCTTGGAAGTGCTTATGGTGAAGCTCATGGGTCTTCAAGGGAGAGTTTCTCTTAATTCCTTACTTGTTTTCTTTCATTTTTCTTACTTACTTAGTTGTTGTAGTGTAAAACTTTGAAAATTGGGTGAAACTTAGGAAAAACAGACCAAACGATCGATCGTCACTTCGGAGGCGATCGATCACCGTTAGAGGTCAAAATGAGGCAGTAGCTCAGCTCCCAAACGATCGATCGTCACTTCGGAGGGGATCGATCACCGTTAGAGGTCGAAATGAGGCAGTAGCTCAGTTCCTAAACGATCGATCGTCACTACGGAGGCGATCGATCGCTTTCACCCTTTAAAAAAAATTAATTAATTAATTAAAAATTGTTTTAGTTTTGTAAATAGGTCGAAATGAGGCAGTAGCTCAGTTCCTAAACGATCAATCGTCACTTCGGAGGCGATATTTATTGAAATATGATTTAATATATATAATTTCTAGGTTGTACATAATATTTCACAAAAACAATTACATGAAGTTTTTAAAACCATACAGAAGACCGATGAGGTTCAAAATTCGCACTGCCTTATTCATCGTCTTGTGTAGAGTCATTGGTGAACTGCGAAGAATATTCGTTGAATGATTGCTCTCCTCTAAAATTCTGCATATATTGACTTACATGCCAACCATATGGGTCAAGTGGCGATCTTTGAGGATTCTGAGACTCATAGTATGTACCACGCGTTGCTCCATGATTATCAGCATCTAAGTTAGTTTGTGTCTGTGACCATGAGCTATCACTGGATAGCATACCATAAGGCAAGTAATATGAGTGGATACAGTATTGTGAAGTTCTGACCATGATTGTAGGGTTGATAATTACCGTGATCCATACCTATTGAGCCAAAATTAGCTGACAAAGAATCTTCTGCAATTCTTGATAGACTCCCATCACCCCTTTGTCTTGGATTAAAGTTACCTTTTGTGGCACCTCCACTGTATCCATGACCTGATCTTCTGTCACCATGGTCGTCATCTTGAGTTTCATGTGTATAATGTTGTTCCTCAGTAAAATACATTTGTTGCCCTCCATTAGAAATTAAAATTAGGTGTTGAAAATTAGGTGTTTTAAATTGTTGAAAATTAGCTCTTGAAGGTAGGTTAAAATTTTTGTAGAAAATATAAAAAAAATATCGGAAACTTCACGGAAATATCGGAAATATCGGCGAAATATCGGAAAATATCGGTGAAATATCGGAAAATATCGGGAAATTTCGACGAGAAATTGGAAGAATTGAATCGATATATCGATCCCACGGAAAAATGAAAATATCGCCAAAATATTGACGATATTTTCGATTTTTCACTCCTTGCGTGGAAGACTGCCAATTCGATACAACGTCGTCATGGGGAGGATGGGTGCGGGTTTGGGATTAGTTTTTTGGGTCTTTAGCGTGTAGTCTTGTTTTTTTTTTTTTTTAGGTTGGTACTTGGTTGTGTTCGGTATCTTCTTTGGTAGTGACAGTAGTTACATTTATAGACTTATTATCTCAATTTTCGTTGCTTTAGTTGAATTTAGATTTTCTTGGATTTGCCTAACATGACTCATTATTGACAAAGCCAGGACATCCAGGCGAGTCGTGTTTTGTATTGTAACTTTTTACTACATTTATGGATTTGACGCGCCTTTTGGCTTTAAAAAAATGTTAGTAAAGCATCATCAGATAAAGGAGCTTAGCACAGCCAGATTTTGAACTTATGTCCTCTCGTTGCAATATTGTACCATTAATATAATAAATGAAACCAAACGTGGGATGATCGAGCATCCCAGCTAGGCTGGTTTCCAAACAAGAGCAGATTCCACGTATTAAGGTGCACTTACACCAATAATGTGCAAGTCATGTATGCCGTTAGTTCTTCAACTCCGTTAGTATTTTTTAACGCCTCAGTGGCGGTAAGGACGCCGCTTTTCTTGACATTGTTGTTGCGATTTGTACTGTTGCTAATTATATATGCTGAGATTGTGGGTCCTCTTTAATATGTTATTTTTGTTTTTAAATATAGTATTTTACAACTTTATCTTTACTCACCCCTTGAATATTAGTGTTATTTGAATAGTTGGTTATTAAAAGAATGAATGAGATTGCATATTGATTGTCGGTTCACGTGCACCATGATGTGTAGAATAATTTTCAATTCCGAACCTCTTTTAACAAAAATGAACTATAGGATTATAACCACTTCGTGGTTGAGGTTTTTTTTTTAATTAAATTCATCCGTTTCACCAAATCGAGAAGAAAGTAAAGGGTATGAATGTAAAGCTATGGTTAGAAATTTCACTTCAGGGCACTCATCCCAAATGAGAATGAGATCGAGTTTCACAGAATGTGTGTCTTGTTGATCTTATATACATTTTTCAAAACCTACATGAATCCAAAACATCGTGTTTTGTTAATCTAGAGAGTCCAACATTTCCATTGATGCGCGAGCACAGCTGGTCGGTTGAGTTGAGCCAACTGCATGCGATATTGATACTGTCGCAAACTGCATAATTGTACGTACTCGATATATCTTACATGATGCTCTATACCTAAGCCAGCCTCTTTCTCAGTATTATATATCTGCAGGTCATCATCTACTGAACTACTGTATCAAATTTAAAAACTACTGTCAAATTAACTTCAACTTCAATCGTCAGATTTTGGATTTACTCCTTTAGTTTTACCTGGGTTCCACACACACAGCTGTATTTTGTTTTACTCGCCCAAAAGATAGTCCATGACTTCTGATATGTGCTATTATGAAGCCCTAGGTCGTCGTCGTCTCAGATTTGAGGAGGTAAAAATATTGGGGAGAAAGGTTTTCAGGTAAAAAATAGTATGTGGGTTTTCTGGGAAGAGGACAGATGGAATCTTCTATAACTTGTCGATCTGTAGTACCAAAACCATAAGATACCCATGTATGTGGGTTTCACAACTTCCCTCTTTGCCATCCATGGATTTATACAGTGCATGAGATAATTAATGATATCTCATATACATCTTATTGATCTTAATGATTAATCGTTTTCTACAGAACTTTCTTGCGGCATATATACATGCAGACTTAGGTCAAGTCCCCTTCAGTAATAGTGAGGAGGGCCTCACTCCAGTCACTTCGACAATGCAATTAATTATAAATGCTGTACATTCTTGCACAAGAAACACACCATGGTTCGTGATCAGTGAACATTGTTTTCTAAAAAATAAAACACAGACCCGAGTATATATCGTTTTAACTATGCTAGTACTATATACTCTAGCTACTAGCCAGCTAGTGTTAAATGAGGGATAGAGTGGCACCAACTTCAGGAGAGGCCCGGCTTAGCTTTCTCAGATCGATAATGGCCAAAACGACCCTACAAAACTGTACATGGAAACTGTTTCGCCACAGTAGTATTCCGAATGCTGTATGTGATCGATCAGAGTGAAATTGAAGATGAAATTCTGATTGCCGAACAGAAAAAGACTATAAATACTCACACACAAGTACATCAAGACATTAATAAATTTCCGAGTTTCTGACTCAACGTTTTGCTGATCAGAAATGATGTTCAACCAACACGTACTACTACCCACTCCACTCTCGCTCTCTTTATTACAAAGATGGATAAATAGAAAGAGCGTCATATATATGCTTTTATACTGTGTGTTCTTGTTTTATCAATTACTGGAAATTAGGTGATCGTACTAACGTTTCTTCCCATTTCTAGTGCAAATTCAGCATCTTGTCCAAGTGAGTTATCAATTTCAGTCTCAGTTATTTGGTATTGGGATTGTGTGGCTGGACACTGCAGGTAAAATTCAATCCTAGTTGAAGATGTGCTTAAACATATAATTGAGTTGCCCCAAGTTAATCAAATTTCCCAGTAACTTATGCAAGGACACTGTGACAAAGTATTCACGCTATTATGTGTGTCTGACATCCATCATGCATGTGTTGAAGAGGAGAGATCCCACATTGGAAAAGTGACAAATAAAATACAACTCATAAGTGGATAGATAATATCCAATTGTACCGAGGCCTTTTGTGATTAAAACCCAACACCTTTAAGGTGGCTAAGTTGGGACAATATCGGTACAGTTGATCCACGGGCCACGCTTGTCACCGTTTAACATGGTATCAAAGCGGGTCCCTCTCCAATTGCTTCCCCAGCACTATTGGGTTTCCCCAACCATAATGGACTCAAATTTGGGTTCATCGAATTGCCATCAGAGAAATTCTGATTGGTTTCATACCAAGTGTCCGCAGTGGGCCTTGGACCATACATACCAATTTCTGTTGTCAGAGTTGGACCAAATGAATTACACGTGCAAACCTCCAACAAAAATTAGGCTGCACGTGAGGGGGAGTGTTGAAGAGGAGAGATCCCACATTGGAAAAATGACAAATAAAATACAACTCATAAGTGGATAGATAATATCCAATTGTACCGAGGCCTTTTGTGATTAAAACCCAACACCTTTAAGGTGGCTAAGTTGGGATAATATCGGTACAGTTGATCCACGGGCCACGCTTGTCACCGTTTAACAGCATGAAGTAAGACATGCTCAAACCTAATTCTAATTATAACTCGTTTAATTGCAAAAACTTCAAGTACTAGCTCCAAAGACGTAAAACGAAGGATTTGGACAATGTCTCATACGTATGACTGCCCCAACACTTCAAATTTCCTGTCGGTCAAGAAAATTTTTTTTTAGTACTCTCATGTATATGATACCCTCATTTACAAATTCGAAGACAAATTTTGTTGTCATTGCGGTAAATAGAGTGGTTGTTTGGATAATTGTAGTTCTATTAGCTGTAATTACTTCATTTACGATATATTTACAAGTTTATGAACAAATAGTTGTAAATGTGATAAATTTGTTTAATTATAGGTAAATATATAAAACATATGTTGTAAATTTGTTGTCAATGTTGTAAATTTAGTGTAGTAAAATGGTAAATGTTGTTCAGTTAGTTGTAAATTAAGGGTGTAATATACATCAAGGTACTATAGACGACCCCCACGAAAAGACCGTTCATTTTTTTATCTCAATGGCTAGTTAAGAATAACAACTACAAATCACTCAACGCACTACCAGATCGGACAGAATAGCCGACGAAAAAAATTTCGTCTACTATTCAAAATTTTCGTCGGGTATTCCTTCTACCGACGAAACATTCTTTGGCTATTATTCGTCGATAAAACGTCGTCGGTAATAACTAAACCCGACTACAATAACGACATCGTCGGCCATTTTCACATATGCCCGACGAAATAACGAAATCGTCGGCCATTATCACCGACGAAAATACATTTCGTCGACCAAACCTTAGCATAATGCCTGACAAAATTTGTCGGATATTTTCACATATGGCCGACGATATCGTAAAATATAGCCGACGATCTCTTCTCTTTCGTCGGTTATTTGTTCTGAAATATAGCCGACGACATGAAGATTTCGTCGGAATATATTAATATTTTAAGAGGCATTAATTAGTTATAGCCGACGAAACCGTCACTATTTAACATAAACCACCGACGAAATAATGTAATTTTCGTCGGTTATAACAGTTATAGCCGACGATTTTTAACAAATTTCGTCGGCTATAGCAGTGATAGCCGATGAAATAATGTCAATATCGTCGGCTGTTCTTACATTTTGGGCGAAAAAAATTAAATAATTTCTAAATTATTATTCCAAGCAACCTGCAATTCACAATGAGAAACACGTTTTTCATTAATTATTTAATTTGTTCTATCCCTAAACCCTAAACCCTAATCATGGCCACCATCCTGCTGTCCATCATGCTCGTCATCTTGCTGAATGAACTCGGGAGCTCTCGGCATTGGAGGTTCATCTAACGGCTCAAACGGGGGCGGGGGTTCAAGGCCTTATTGTTGTGCCGCGAACGTAGCATACCACCAGTTTTGTTGGTCGGCGTAGTTCTATCGCCGAATTCTCTCGTATTCAGCATGCCAACGCTCCATTTCCATATGATACTGCTGTGTTCTCTGGAACTGGGCCGCCAATCTTGCATTTTCTTCTGCCAATCTCTGCATTTCCCCCTTCATCTGTTGGGTGTCCCCGCCTCCTCTCTTTTGAGCTCCCTTAGTGGTCTTCAGGACCCCTATTCCAGAACTTCCCAAACCCCGGCAGTAGTAGTCGTTTGACCGTTTTGGGAAGGCTGTGTCGAATATCCTCGCTGCAGTTTGGACATTCGATCGGTCGACCTGGCTCAGGGCTTCTTGCAGATCTTCCTCTGAAATATTCGGTTGTGTCTCCCGAACTACTTCCTGCAACACTTCGTCTTCGGCCCGGTTCACCCTCTCCTAATTGAACGGGAAAAAAAATAATTAATATTCTAACAAATATATAATTAAGTAAAATTAATAATTAAAATTTTTAAATCGTAATCAACGACTTACAAGCTCTTCTGTCGCTAATGGATAAGCCTTCTTGAACGTCTCTACGTACGGGTTGCTTAAAGGATGATCTCCAAGTGTCTCCTCCTGATATTATGAAAATGGCCTAGAACCACCATGATGGGGGGTTGTGTTACGGCGGCGGTTCGCAGAGTTTATCAGAGACCGTTCCTTCAAACAAATAATAAAATATTAAAAAAATGCATCAAAAAATATTAGTGTAATAATTATAAAATAATTAAACTAATAATTAAAATATTGACAAAATAAACATTTATAGTTAAGCTTAGTATTTACCTGCATAACTGGGTTGTTGAAGTCTACTGTCTTCAACCAACGCCACTCGTACTCCCTGAACATGAACTCTCTTGGAGTACCCATACGACCATATTTGTCGTATTCGGTAAAGTGGGTACGGAGCTCGTTCTTCCACTCTTTGAACCTACGGAAAAAAGAAAAGTGCATTAGAAATATTATTAATATCATAAAATATTTCAAATTATAAGATTAGGAATTCCCAACGTACCTCGAGTTCTGCATCGCGTACGCCCAGGTCTGCTTGTGTTCGGCAATCTCGAAGTATGCCTGAAAGATAATATTTTATTATTTTTAAAATTATAACAATACCGAAAATTATTAAATATTACGATAAAAAAATTAAGTTTTTTAAATTACTCACCGACGCCGCGTTGTTGACCTTCCTCTTGATCTCTTCCGGCACATCAGCCCACCGTGTCCACAACATAGGGACTCTATCCCTAATTAGTGCTCCCACGCAACCCGCTTAATCGCGGCATTTTTTCCCCTGAACATCCTGATTAGGGGGTTCGTCGATCTGGATCCTCCCGCTGGTCTCAACACTTTTCCTGGGTGTATCAAAACATATGACACCTCTCGTATTCCTGCTTGAACTGCTAGCGGCGGTCCCTATCACATAAACGACGATTGGTTAATAAAATTAAATATTAGTGCGTTAATTTTAATAAAACATTTAATTAATAAAATCAAATGTTACCTGAACTCGATGACCCTTCTGTCGACTTTCCTTTTAATCTCGCCGAAATCAGGAGCTCAGGTCTCTCAAATGGCTCATAATGGTATGCCTCCGCAACACTCACGTACTGAGGCCTAACAGGTCATATGGGCACACCACGCTCGTCGACCTCGGGTATGGCAGGAATGTTGTATGGCAGGTATAGCTGATTAGGGAGAGTAGGCCCCTCAGTAGAGTCAGCAGCAGACGGCGCAGGACTCGTCATCGGCTCCCGATGAACCTCAGGCATACGGACCTGATGAACGTCTGGAGCTATGTCGTCCTAAAATAGCTGCGTACTACATCTCGGAGGATCTGGCCGGAGAAGGGGACATGAACTGCTCGACGGCCGCCCCGCCGATAAAAGGGTCTGGTGCCGGTTGCACACTCCTCCGCGGCTGGGATGAATCGATCCTCTGAGGCTGGCTGGTGGTCCTCTCAGGCTGGCTAGGGGTCCTCTCGGAGTCTCCGGATCCGCCAGAACTTTCAGAACCCCTAGATCTGGAACGACGGCCTCCGAATAGCTGTATGCATCTGCCATCTGGAAACAAATAAATTAATACATTAATTAATATTAAATTATATTACATTAAATAACAAATTCTAATTAATATAATAACCAATAATACTAACATATTTTAAAACATACTAACAAATTAATATTTATAATTTAACTAATTTTAAATAATACTAACCATTAACATAAATATAACCATTTATATACAAATATAACTATATTTCATCATTAACATATATATACATACAAATAACCATTTATATATTAACATAAATATAACCATTTATATAATTAGGCTACCAATTTATATATATATATATATATATATATATATATTTAATTTAACAATTTATATATAACAATTAAAATATACATTAACATATATATATATATATATATATATATATATACACACACAAATATGTGTATATATTAACAAATATATAACAATTTATATAATTAATCTACAAATTTATATATATATAATTAATCTAACAATTTATATATATAACCAATATATATAACAATTTAACACACACTTAAATATCTAAATTATATACCTAAATTATACAATTAAAATAAATTGCAAAAAAAAAAAATTACCTACAATTAAAATGAATGTCGTCGGCTATACTTTGAAATATTAACAGCCGTCGGATCTGAGCCATCCAACGGCGGACAATAAAAAGGCGCGGATCGAGAGAGAATAGCCGACGATTTAAAAGATTTCGTCGGCTATTCTTTGAATGTCGTCGGCTATACTTTGGAAGATCAACAGCCGTCGGATCTGAGCCATCCAACGGGGGACAATAAAAAGGCGCGGATCGCAAGAGTTTAGCCGACGAAATATAATTTTCGTCGGCTAAACTATAGGTCAAACCACTAAGTCAAACCTCTAAACGCTTAAAAACGGAAATTAGTCTAGTTAAACGACGGTTTCTGGCCTCACCTTCAACAGATAATAGTTTCAAATCAATGAGACACAACTAATCATATAAAATTTTTACAAAATTGATTTAACGAACATCAGGCTACCCATAGGAAAACGAAAGTAAAAAACAGTTAACCACAACATTCGGCACACATATTTTATCAGAACCTTGTCATTTTTCAACCGTAGACGTATTTCATTATTTCGGTCATATCTTATTTCACAACATTTTTGCATTTGAAGAGTCTACGTATAGTAACTATTTGAAACTATGCATTCACTCAAACACTTAGTAAACAAGTTAAGGAACATTAGTGCATATGTTCTGATTTTGAATCTAAAAATTTAGAAAATCTATTCCAACCGTCAGATATCACCGTTAAGATTAAATACATGTATGGAAAAAAAATCCAACTTCAGCTGACAACGTTAAAGGCTCGATCGGAACGGTCAACCGGGTAAGTCAAACCTCTAAACGCTTAAAAACGGAAATTAGTCTAGTTAAACGACGGTTTCTGGCCTCACCTTCAACAGATAATAGTTTCAAATTAATGAGACGCAACTAATCGTATAAAAATTTTACAAAATTGATTTAACGAATGTCAGGCTACCCATAGGAGAACGAAAGTAAAAAACAGTTAACCGCAACATTCGGCATAGAGATTTTATCAGAACCTTGTCATTTTTCAATCGTAGACGTATTTCATTATTTTGGTCATATCTTATTTCACAATATTTTTGCATTTGAAGAGTCTACGTATAGTAACTATTTGAAACTATACATTCACTCAAACACTTAGTAAACAAGTTAAGAAACATTAGTGCATATGTTCTGATTTTGAATCTAAAAGTTTAGAAAATCTATTCCAACCGTCAAGATTAAATACATGTATGGAAAAAAAATCCAACTTCAGCTGACAACGTTAAAGGCTCGATCGGAACGGTAAACCGGGCAAGTCAAACCTCTAAACGCTTAGAAATGGTAATTGGACTGTCTAAATGACGTTTTTTTGCCTGACCTTCAACAGATAATAGTTTCAAATCGATGAGATGCAACTAATCTTATAAAAATTTTCCTCAAAATATTTACCGAAGGTAACGCTACCATTAGGGAAACGAAGGAATAAAACCTTTGACCGCATCTTTCGACACTCAGATTTTATCGGAATCTTGTCATTTTTCAACCGTAAACGTATTTTATCATTTTGGTCATATCTTATTTCACGACTTTTTTCTGTTTGAAGGATGAAGCAATGGTTTATCGTTAGTGATAGATCTGAAAATATATAGACTTATAGCCGACGAAAATGTCAATTTCGTCGGCCAAAATTTCAAAAGTTTTCATCTGCTATTGTTTCAGAGAAAGGCCGACGAAAATCCAAATCGTCGACTGAAATATGAATATAGCCGACGTTTTTTGTTTATACCAACGAAAAAACAGTATCGTCGGCTATGGTTAAACTATGGCCGACGATTTTGTATGTCAATTTCGTCGGCCAAAATTTCAAAAGTTTTCGTCGGCGAATGTTTCAGAGAAAGGCCGACGAAAATCCAAATCGTCGACTGAAATATGAATATAGCCGACGTTTTTTGTTTATACAGACGAAAAAACAGTATCGTCGGCTATGGTTAAACTATGGCTGACGATTTTGTTTTTCCACCGACGAAAAATAAAATCGTCGGCTATTCGTTGGAAGTACCGACGAAAATTTTAATTCGTCGGCCGTTTTTTTTTCATTTCGTCGGCAAAAATCTTTTTTCTGATAGTGACGTAACATGATATTAAATTTGATAAATCAACAATTTAATAAATTAGTAGCAATATATACATACTCAGAAACACAAAATCGTGTTCTTTCAGGACCACCAAGTTCGAAGCCTCATTGGTATGCCAGGTTCTATTAAATTGATATCATCTTTTTCGATTCTCTTCAGAGTTGAGGAAGAGGCAAGCAGCTCTTTGGTTCCAGTCCAACATTCAAGCACAATATCAGTACATTTCTATATAAATTTTCTTGAATAAAACATAATCGGAGTGGGGTGGGAAACACCATGTACGAGTGGTCCATCTCCATGTTCATCTATATATATATATATAATGTGCAACTGGATTCTAATACTAATCGATGTCTGTGTACGATTAGCTGGCTAGGTTAGAATAACATTATCAGGGGAATTTCAGATCCTGCAGCTAGTAAAAAATGAAAAGCGAAGAAGAAGAAGAGGGTGGTGTGATGTCGACCAGAGATGATCCCATACGGTGCTTTAATAAACAATCGAAACCCTAGCAGCTTTGTTAGTTTTATTTTAACGAGACAGCACGAGTAAGTTTTATTTGCATTGTAACTACAAAGAAACTTGGATTGTAGGTCGTCCACTTTGAGTTTCCATGTCCATGTCTTGTTTTTGTTTTTGTCATTTCCAAAACATCTCTGTCGTGATATTGCAAATCCCTATAACCATAAAGATGGACTTTGATGAGTACATATTAATTCACTCTAGTTTAGGACTTTGTTATTTTCTCAACTTAGTAAATGAGGTAATCTCATGGGGAAGTTTGGAATCTACATGATACTATCGGACGAAAATTTGGACCCTTGGGGAATACAACTTTCTGAGAACATAAAATAGTTACAGTCTCCCCACTTTACTATAAATAGCCTTCTACAACAAAACACAAGCTAGGTATTCAGTTGAGCCGATCCGATTCGTCTTATCGATGAATACGCAAATGACTGTCAGGTTGGAGAGAGATTTACAGTCCATATAGCATTTTTATTAATTTATTTCTATTCAGACCTCCTTATTTGCTATTTGCACCTCTCTATGTTTTTGAAACTTTTATTATCCTAATTTGCCCTTGCTAATAATTTATGAAGAAAAAAAAACCAACAATATAAGTAACTCAACAAGATCTCGCCCGCAAGTCCGCAACAACACCCAGAAAGTTATTGAATACGTCGTGGAAAAAGGATGCCTTAATAACCAATGTCATCTAAACCCAAAAAAACCCTTGGTTTATAATCAGCTGGTCTTCATTTTTTTTTTTATTCTCCTAAAGGAATTTCTATTCATACCTCCTAAATTGGCACTTAGACCTCTTTTTTTTTCAACTTTCAGTTGACTTTGTCAACTAATGTGCAATTACTAATAAAACCACATAAAATTAAATAAATTATTTTGAAATACATAAATAATTAAATATGCTCTAACACAATTTACTTTCTAAAAGTTGAGGTACATGCTATATAATCTTTACCTTATTTCATACTGGTTTGTTTCTTTCATAAATATATCTTCTATGTATATTAGCCAATTATTATCAATAAAAACAAGTGTATCAATTATATTTCTACAACAATTTACATAAGACCTGTCAAGAGGTTGTTCATAATAAACTGAGGTTTTGATAATTAATTTTTTTTTATCAAATCAAATTGAGTGTTTCGTTTTTTTATTCTTCAGAAATTGGAAGTGAAATAATTTTGGAGGTATTAGTATAATCTTCTAAATAAAAGTTTTTATTAATTTAATTGCCCAATGGGTATTTTTGGAAGATTAAGGAGGTGTAAATAGTATTTTAGCTTTTTGTAAAAATAAATTGGAGGTCTATTGAGTTGAGAGGTCTAAGTGCCAATTTAGGAGGTATGAGTAGAAGCTCCATTCTCCTAAACTTTACTCATGCCAATTGAATCATGGTACGTTTGTTCTCTTCTTCAATGTTCAATTGAATTCTAAATTAGCAGTATAAAATTTTTTTTTTTTAAAAAAGACAAATCATGAGAATATGTTTGTTCTGAATGAAGAGCCGAAGCAGATCAATCAAAAAAATTTGGGAGCATCAATCCTTCAAATTTACTCTCGCCTTAATCTGTTTCTCCATTTTGATGAGCTTGAAATTCAATTTAGTGCTAATATATTTTGAATGATTCAGTCATGAATTCATCTAGTAATTGAAACTAAACGAGTTTTTCAAGAATTAGCATAATTTTCAAAACATACAAATAAAGAGAAAGTATCGGAGTGTGAATTAGAGAAGATGAAGTGAGGTACAAAAAGTAAATATGGAGCCCAAAATTTGCAAAGCCCGACACCCTTGGTCCGAGCCGAGACGAGCTTTTTCGAAAATGAGGACCGACCCAAGCCCGAACAAGTCGGGCCGAGCCAGGCTTTCGAACTTTTTCGGGCCCAAAAATACCTGGAGGGGGAGATCGACGAGATCTGAGGAGGAGAGAAGATGATAGGAGCACAATGTGCGACGATATTACATGCTTATGCCCTCGTTTATGCTTTGTTTAACCCTTATTTGTCTAAGATAGAGTCATAATGTAGTTAGTGTCGTTTTGGTAGAGTTTTGATGAAAAAATGGTTAAGAATCCGAAAAATGACTAAGTATGAGAAATCTGGAAAATAGTGTAAAACATGTCTTTTTCGTGATTTTGAGATGAGTAAAAATGCGATCTACCCTTATCCGAATTTGGCGAAATTTGGCGTGCTTAATATTCATATGTTGAGGAATGCTGTGTTAAAATTTCAGATCAATCGGAGTTCGGGAAGTCACCCAAATATTGGCTGCAAAAGGGCAGTCCGAACATTCCAATCCAGGGGCTTACAGGATTTTCCTGGGACTGTGTCCCAACTTCGAAAAATCATTCCCGACGACTCAAAAGGAGTTTGATCGAACTGTTTTATGGGGAGATGGCCCTATGTGTCTAGTTTACGTGAGACTTGGAATCGCATCAATCGGAGCTCCACGGAGGGAGATATGCCGGAATTACTGCAACAAGGTCAAATCTGCCGATTCCAGGAACCTACTGCCCCCTTTTTGTGTTTTCTGTTTTTGATGGACCAAATGGTGTACAAATGCATATGTGATGATGGTCCAAGCTTAAGGAAGGTTAGAGGATGACACCAAGCCCATGCTATGAAGAAAATTCAGAAAAAGAAGTCCAAGAATGCAATGTTTATCCCACAAGGAAACATAAGCCAACTAGGACAAGGAAACTCCTTTCCTTGTGTGGCCGGCAAACCCTAGGCTTTTCCCTATATAAAGGCCAACGAATTTCAGAATAAAATCATCTCATCTCAAGCTAAACACAAGGCCGAAACTCTACCAAAATTCCCCAAACTTCCTAGACAAAAACCTAAACCCGAAACCACCATCCACCACCAACCAAGTTTCTGCCGAAACTTGGAAAATTCCCTGCCGAGCCACCTTAGCCGTGCAGCCTCATCCCTTCACCTACACAGCACCGGATCCACACCAAAAGAAGCTCTCAAGGTGTCTCAAAGTGTGATCCACTCCCTTCTTCGGTTTAGTAATTTTTGTTTAGTTATGTTTAGTTTTGTCTATGAAACATTCATGTATGTTTGGTGTTGGTTTATATGTCTATGTATGAATCGATTTTGGTTTTATAAATTGTATGTTAGAGACTTGTTTGAATCGATGCTTAGATTTAAGTTTAGGTTTCGACAAGAACAATGATTTTGCATGCTAATTTGTAATATGTAACTTGTGGATTTCGTATGTATGGATAATTAGGGCAGTGGTATAGAAGCATGTTTAGGATTTAAATTGGTTAGTAATCTAAGGGTGTGACTTAAAAACCGAAGCATTAGTATTGGCTGGAAGCATGTAAATCTAGATGTTAGGTTTCATCTAACCCGAGTTATAACGAATAAAACTATAGGCCTGACGGTTGTTTTGATTTGTTGTGCTCACTTAGGGTATAACCTTAGCTAAAACTTGCATGTTAAATAAGATGATTGACAACCTTGCTTATTTGCATGTTTTCGATTTTAGACTCTTGTGCTTAAATGTTAAAACGTGTAAAACCGGATTAGCATAAACTTTAGGATCGAAGGCGAATAGCATGATCTTAAAACATTAGATGTCTAACAATTGGTTAAAAGGCTAATCGCTCTAATTGTGGTCGAAACTAAGTTGAGTCTTGAACATGCTGAATACTTGTCTCTTACCTTCTTGCATGTAAATCTACATGTTAAAGAGTCTTTGGTGTTAAATGTTTTGTGAGAGATGATGATCACTTGTATATAGTAGTTTAGGTTTATTTTCGTGTCTTAGATATAGAGGCAGCCTTTGCTGCCGATCCTATCTCAATCCCCCTTGATTTCGTGTGAATATGTATATATGTATATAAGTGTGACAATTGTCTGCATATATGTTTGTGAATATTTGTGTTAACATTCTCATGTTTCAGGTACCCTTAATCCCCGGCTAGAACGATCCCTACTTATTCTATACTACTAACGATTGTAGGGTTATTATTGCTTGATGCTCGCTTCGGCGACTCGTTAATTTTTGGCGCCGTTGCCGGGGATTATAAAATCTTGATTTGTTTGAATGTTAGCTTTGTAAAATTTTTGAAAATCTTTTTGAGTCTTTAAAGTTTTGAGGTATATCGGATAAAGCATGACCTTACCATGGGCTGCACAAGTCCATTGCACAATTTGCTCCTCTGCTCCACGTACCTTGAATCTTTGATGTCGTGTATAGTTTGAAAAAAATTCTTGAAAATTTCGTGTAATGCCTTGAAAAATTTGTTGAAGTATAGCTTTGTATATTCTTGCATTTATCTTTGTGTTTTGTTCGCTTTGATGTGTTTTGTGTGTGTGCAGTCGAACTTAAAAGAAAAGTGTAGGAAATTCCAGACTTCTGCCTAAAACAGAAATCGGGCAGTGCAGTCCGCCGACTTTGGAAGGCTGCCGTTTTCAGCTCAAAAAACGTGGGAAAGTGAGCCATACACCGTTGGAAAGGTCTCTGAGTCTACTTTCTGTAGGATTTTACAGAAGTGAATTTGGAATCTCGAGCCGTTCCCAGTTTCAATTTGAGTGCACCAAGGTCAGTCTGGCAGAACAGAGAACTGGGCAGCACAATAGGTCCGATAAAAAAGCCAAACAAAGAGTACTTCTGCTGGTCCGATTGAGGCAAATTTTATACCGTTGGAAAGCTCTATGTGTCCCCTACAACATTTATTCAGAACACGTTTGCATTAGGATAGTGGAGCACACCCAAATTTGAGCCTAAAGGGGAAGTGTACCATCTGCCAAAGCTGCTGCCAAGCTGTCTGCAGCCTACCCTGCTGCTGCCCTGCGCACTGCTGAGCACCTGTCGAGCGTCCTTGCCGAGAAACCTGCTGAACGACCCTGACGAGAGAAACTTGTTCTGCCGAGGTCCCGCTGTGGTGGTCTGCCTAGAGCAGCCTACCTACGCTGCTGCCAACAGGCAGCCTGCTGTGTGGAACTGCCGGGACGAACCTGCCACTGCACCTACTTGTGTGGAACTGCCGGGAGGAACCTGCTGCTGCCCTGCACGCCATTGCTGCCCCTGCCCTTGTATGCTAACAATGCTGCTACTGAGAGCAGCGAGATACATGCGCAGCATGCGCGCCATGACAACAAAGCTGCCAATGCAGCAGTGCAGCCTGCCGATGCTGCTACCCCTGCAGCCAGCCCTGCTGCTGCCGAGAAGACCCTGCCAAGACACTGCCTAAAGCGATGCTGCTGCCCTTTCGCTGCATGCTGCCCCTGCACATTACACTGCTGCAGCCACGCAGCCCACCTACGCTGCTGCCCCTGCATGCTTACGCTGCTGCCAAGCAGCCCACTGCCGAGAGAAAGGAGGCTGCCACACCACAAACCGAGCACATGGCACAATGAATACACAACACACACGGTGAAAAGTCTAGGCTATGGACTATAAACACAAAGCGCTACTTGGGAGGCAACCCAAGTCGATCAAAGAAAAGTGAAGGAGCCATCACCGAGAGTTTGAAATTTCTTAACCCTTCTCTTTTTCTTTGATTTGTGATGATATGTTGGTATATGTTAGACTATTGCATGCTTAGGAAATTCGTTGATATAGATTTGTGCTTACATTGAGGACAATGTAATTTTCTAAGTGTGGGGTGGGATAACGTATTCCGTTTATGTTTTCGTGTGCTTAATTTAGAAGTAGGAAATCCAGAAAATTATAATGCAAAAATAGAGTGTTTAAATTGTTTGTTTCGAGTCTTAGGATGCCCCTAATATGTCAATGATGTTTTTCTCCTCTTTGCATACATAGATGATGGTTATGCATACAATTAAAATTGTGAGTTTCATGGATTTTGTGCATTGGTAGGAGCATGTAGGACTTGTTGATTAACGAAGCATGCATGTTTTAGCTAGTTTGTTTCCATAATAACCTATGTGAGCTTTAGAGCCAATTTGCTTTCTTCTTGAGCGATAAAAAGATAAAATTCAATAGATTCGTAGGAAGCATGAAACCTCATAATTCTATTCGATGACTATGTGCCATAGCTTTTTAATGAACTCTAGTATGCTAGAACTTACTCTTGTTGATTTTCAAAACATTTTTAATCATAAACTACCTTGATTTTGAATATGATTGAATAAAGATCTTTTAGGTTTACCACCAAAGCCAAATAAAGCATGAGCCCTATTGGAGCCCGTCGTGGGACACCTTAGTAAATCCCTTTGAGCCTACTTTGAGCCTTTTCTTTCATCACCCTTAAACACTTTCCATGAGCTTAGTATAGTTGTGTCTTTACCCTTGATCAAAGTATTGGCAAAGCTTGAATTTTTGAAAGCGTTTTCGCGTGTGTGATGAAGAAAAACAAGTGTGGGGTAGACTTAGCCATGAATCTATATGAGAAGTATGTATGCGGTGCCTTAGAAAATTGAAAAAGAAAAAAAAAATATATATGCTCGGACCAAAAGAAAAAGAGAGAAAAATACCGAGAGCAAGAAAAAGAAAAAAAAGTGTAAGGCACGGCATAGAAAAGAAAAATTTTGTGCATGGCTATTGTCTTAAGTATTGTTGTAATGTTATGGGAATAAAAGAATGAAGTATGGGTCCAACAAGATGAAATTTGACCCTTTCGGCGAGAAGACATAAGGAGATTTGAGCTTTGCCAAGGCCATGGTGACGTCTTTGAGCCTCCTTATCCAAATATCGAATACCTCTTAGCCTAGCCCCATTACAACCCTTTTGATTGATCTTTTTCATGATTCTTAAGATGGTTAAAGTTGATTGTGGAGATTATCTCAAGAGTAAGCATATGGTTTTGGTTCATTGGTGCATATAGTTATCATATGAGGTTTTTCCATCAAAATTCACAAAGTGCTTTCGTTTCTTTGATATATGCAAGTCACTCTTTGTAATTCATTATCTTTCGCTTGCATATACTTATGAGTGAATTACCATGCTTCGAGAGAAAAGAAGAGAGTATGCCTAGTGAGGAGGATTGGATTAGCTTTGACATGTTTACATGCTTACCTTTTGCTCTTATATGTTCATATTGATGTCGCATGTTCATGAAGCTTGGAATTTTCGTGCTTAGCATTCTCATGTATTAACTTGAAAGCTATGTGTACATACGAGCCTGAGACAAATTGTTAGGGGCAATAGTTGTTTTGAGTCTTAGTTTAATTTACTTTGCTAAGGGACTAGCAAAGGATAAGTGTGGGGTAGTTGATAGGAGCACAATGTGCGACGATATTACATGCTTATGCCCTCGTTTATGCTTTGTTTAACCCTTATTTGTCTAAGATAGAGTCATAATGTAGTTAGTGTCGTTTTGGTAGAGTTTTGATGAAAAAATGGTTAAGAATCCGAAAAATGACTAAGTATGAGAAATCTGGAAAATAGTGTAAAACATGTCTTTTTCGTGATTTTGAGATGAGTAAAAATGCGATCTACCCTTATCCGAATTTGGCGAAATTTGGCGTGCTTAATATTCATATGTTGAGGAATGCTGTGTTAAAATTTCAGATCAATCGGAGTTCGGGAAGTCACCCAAATATTGGCTGCAAAAGGGCAGTCCGAACATTCCAATCCAGGGGCTTACAGGATTTTCCTGGGACTGTGTCCCAACTTCGAAAAATCATTCCCGACGACTCAAAAGGAGTTTGATCGAACTGTTTTATGGGGAGATGGCCCTATGTGTCTAGTTTACGTGAGACTTGGAATCGCATCAATCGGAGCTCCACGGAGGGAGATATGCCGGAATTACTGCAACAAGGTCAAATCTGCCGATTCCAGGAACCTACTGCCCCCTTTTTGTGTTTTCTGTTTTTGATGGACCAAATGGTGTACAAATGCATATGTGATGATGGTCCAAGCTTAAGGAAGGTTAGAGGATGACACCAAGCCCATGCTATGAAGAAAATTCAGAAAAAGAAGTCCAAGAATGCAATGTTTATCCCACAAGGAAACATAAGCCAACTAGGACAAGGAAACTCCTTTCCTTGTGTGGCCGGCAAACCCTAGGCTTTTCCCTATATAAAGGCCAACGAATTTCAGAATAAAATCATCTCATCTCAAGCTAAACACAAGGCCGAAACTCTACCAAAATTCCCCAAACTTCCTAGACAAAAACCTAAACCCGAAACCACCATCCACCACCAACCAAGTTTCTGCCGAAACTTGGAAAATTCCCTGCCGAGCCACCTTAGCCGTGCAGCCTCATCCCTTCACCTACACAGCACCGGATCCACACCAAAAGAAGCTCTCAAGGTGTCTCAAAGTGTGATCCACTCCCTTCTTCGGTTTAGTAATTTTTGTTTAGTTATGTTTAGTTTTGTCTATGAAACATTCATGTATGTTTGGTGTTGGTTTATATGTCTATGTATGAATCGATTTTGGTTTTATAAATTGTATGTTAGAGACTTGTTTGAATCGATGCTTAGATTTAAGTTTAGGTTTCGACAAGAACAATGATTTTGCATGCTAATTTGTAATATGTAACTTGTGGATTTCGTATGTATGGATAATTAGGGCAGTGGTATAGAAGCATGTTTAGGATTTAAATTGGTTAGTAATCTAAGGGTGTGACTTAAAAACCGAAGCATTAGTATTGGCTGGAAGCATGTAAATCTAGATGTTAGGTTTCATCTAACCCGAGTTATAACGAATAAAACTATAGGCCTGACGGTTGTTTTGATTTGTTGTGCTCACTTAGGGTATAACCTTAGCTAAAACTTGCATGTTAAATAAGATGATTGACAACCTTGCTTATTTGCATGTTTTCGATTTTAGACTCTTGTGCTTAAATGTTAAAACGTGTAAAACCGGATTAGCATAAACTTTAGGATCGAAGGCGAATAGCATGATCTTAAAACATTAGATGTCTAACAATTGGTTAAAAGGCTAATCGCTCTAATTGTGGTCGAAACTAAGTTGAGTCTTGAACATGCTGAATACTTGTCTCTTACCTTCTTGCATGTAAATCTACATGTTAAAGAGTCTTTGGTGTTAAATGTTTTGTGAGAGATGATGATCACTTGTATATAGTAGTTTAGGTTTATTTTCGTGTCTTAGATATAGAGGCAGCCTTTGCTGCCGATCCTATCTCAATCCCCCTTGATTTCGTGTGAATATGTATATATGTATATAAGTGTGACAATTGTCTGCATATATGTTTGTGAATATTTGTGTTAACATTCTCATGTTTCAGGTACCCTTAATCCCCGGCTAGAACGATCCCTACTTATTCTATACTACTAACGATTGTAGGGTTATTATTGCTTGATGCTCGCTTCGGCGACTCATCAGAAGAGCACCAGCTCAGGAGAGTGGCTCGGTGGCTGGAGGGGGTGGGGGGGGGGGGGGGGGGGGGGGGGGTTGGCGACGAGATCAACGACTGAGGAGGAGAGGAGAGCAGCAGTTGTGGCTAGAGCAATGAAGACCGGCGTATCAGAGTGTTTTTACGGGGGAGTCTGTTGGTGTGTGTCTGTGTTGGGGTGGGGTGGGGGAAGAAGGGGGGTGGGGCGTGGAGTGGCTTTGGGGGGTGGGGGTGGGGAAGAAGTGCTCTTGCAGGTAGGGTAAGTGGGTGGGTAAGCTGGACTTAGTTTGGGATGGGCCAGGCTCTCGGTCCCAAAGAAAATAGGGACCGAGCTCGGACCAAAAATCATATTTTCGGACCAGTCCTTTGTCGGGCCGGTCTTTAAAAAAATTGAACTCGGCTCGGACTGAGATTTTTTTAAGATTTTCAGGCTGGACTTTCGGTCATTTTGGCCCAAACGCCCAACCCTATATGAAGGTGCAACTAGAACTCCCCTGTTAATTTATTTTAAATATAGCACAAACATAACCATAAATGAATTCGCAAACAGAAGCGTACTACTTGGGTCAATTGGCATCAGAACGACCATATGCATCATTTTGTTGCATCTTTCATGATAGACAAATAATAGAGACATATGGGTCTCAGTTTGGAGCCCATACCATATGGCTAAGCGAAGGATTAAAGTTTGCTTTAACTAGTTAAGCCGTAATGTTTTAGAAATAAAACCCCAAAGATAGAAAGTTGTAGTAACACCTGAGAAATTAACTAGGAGGGTGAAATTGTGCTTCCGGCAACCGGAAAAATAAGACCTCTAGCAACCGGCAAATGTAGTTCCTCTTCACCAACCGGAAAACCGCTCATTTATATGGCTAATAATTGAGTCTCGGTTACTAAATCACTGCTAGGTCTTTTTGATCATCTATCGATCGAAATCCAGTCCCAGAAAAATCAATTAGGAGGGTGAGGCTATAAATGGCCACTATTCAATAATTCGATCTTAACATAACATGCATGACCATCGTGGTACAATGCGTTTTGTCATCCAATCCCAGTAAACTATTCGTCAAATTCCAACACTTATGTTTGTCGCTATGAAAGTACGGATTTTGTAAAGAGTGCCAAAATCAAGTTGCTGCAATTCGTATGATCATATATATGTAGGATTGTGATTGACAACTCTAGATGTTTCTTTCCTTTTTTGTAATATGTAGATTAGGCAAGGCAATCAAGACAATTATATGCTCTAGTGTAGGATCTTGTCTTTTGACCTCCTCGTATATAATTCTGTACCATTCATTGTTGAATCAAATCAACACCAGATCAGCAGCGCCATTTAGTTTCTAATATACAAACACAGAACCCTTGTCTTTGTTCCAATGGAGGACGAGCTATAGAAAACTAAGTCTTCTGCAGCAAACGTACGCATCTGAAGGCCCCAACATTACGACGTAGCAGCTCAGGAGGAGTACCGTCGGTAGTTGCCACTACTGCAGGAAAGGACTGAAGCGATGAAAAATGAAAAGGGCAAAAAAAATTTCGTCACTTCAACACATCCAAGCTACGAATATTGGAGTAGTCGCTTGGAATTTCAAGAGCGACGCATTTTGCTTAATATTCGTCGCTCACAAATTATTGAAGCGACGAATATTGGTTGTTTGTCGCCTCCGTTTATAAAAGAACTAGGTTTTGGAAAATTTACCGACGAACATTCAATCTTCGTCGCTCGCTAATTATTGAAGCGACAAAGTGCATAAACTTCGTCGCTGTAGTATAAACGAAGCGACGAATTTTTGTCAATCTTCGTCGCTTCGTTTTTTTTTATCTGGCTATGTACTTCGTCCTACGTGGACACTCTATATATAGGTAAAAAAATGGGTACTGTTTCAGATCGGGAAACTGGATCTGTTCTTGGAGGAGAAGAGGGAGAAGAGGGAGAAATTAGAAGAAAGTGAGCTTGGAAGGCTTTTGTTGCCAATTCTTTGATTCTTAAGTAAGGTTAGTGCAATTTCCTTCTATTTATCCCTCTTTGTGAGCATATTATGTATTATATCATGAGAAATAGTTGTTTATGTTGGTTAACGGAAGTTGGATTTAGAGTGTTGAATTTTGTGATTTGTTGTTGTTTTAGTATTAGAATATGGAAATTGTGATAAACCATGGAATGGGTTCATTGAAAATGTTAGAATTTTGGTGAAATTTAGTGAAATTGACATTAGGTTAGTTTGTGAAATTTAGTGAAATTGAATTTTAGTGTAATTTAGTGAAATTGTAATTTAGTGAAATTGTGAAATTTAGTTAAATCCAAATTTAGTGAAAATGAAATTTTGTGAAATAGTGAAATTAGAATTTATAGTAGATTAGGTTAAAATTATTTATTAATGATGTAATTGGTTTGTGTTGTGTGTGGATTGTGGTAGTTAGGGTTTCTGAAACATGCAAGTGGCTTAGTGAGGGAGTGTGGTGCCGTGTGTAAATTTATGGTTTCATATTATATATAATTGTGGTGTTTATCAGCTTAGAACTCCCGTTTGAGAATCAAGAACTCATCTACTTGATCGAGATGAGTTGTTGATTCTCGAATTGTCCCATTTTTGGACACTTTAGGGGAACACGACTTTGTTGATTCTTTTGCTATTCATGTGGTTTCTGCTACAGTTTTGGGATATAGTTTCGACAATGTTTCTCTACAATGTTCCTCGAGTAAAAATTAGGTTGTTTAGATTTTTGTGCACTTGAGGAACTATAGGGAGATGCTGCCGAAATTTCCCAAAACTGTAGCAAAAACTACATGAATAGCAAAAGGATCAACAAAGTCGTGCTCTCCTAAAGGGGATAGGACCCAACCTGGAGACTTAAGGAGAAGAAGTGTTGGGACAGGTTTTGGGCGTAGCCGCGTAACGATGCATGACCCTGGGCTTTTCTGTGGTACGTACTAGAAGCTCTTTTTTTTTTCATTTTTTTTTTCATGGTAAATAGAAGAATGTATTAATACACTTGGAACAAAAGCCTCCATCTTCAATAATTAAGATTTTTTTTTTTTTTTAATGAGTAAAAAGTACAAGAAAACTACAAAATAAATCCCTTAGAGCTAGGTACCCGCTCTCAGTTTATCCAAATAGAACGCTGGGAATATAGAAAAGGAGAGAGAGTGGAACCAAACAGAGAGTTCTGGAATTTGAGGAGCCCTAGCTAGAAGGTAGTTTATATGCAACAAAGTTAGCCTCCCTATAGACATGTCTGAAAATTATAGCATTAAACTGCGAGGCTACAAACTGAATATCCTGACAAAGAGATTTAATTCTCCATGGAATTGGAGCTCGACCAGAAAAAAAAATTAATAAGTTGCTTGAAGTCACCTTTTATGATTAAATGCGAGCACTGATTTAGTAGGGCTGTATGAATACCTTTCACAAAAGGCAGAAGCTTCTACAACTAGAACATCCGATAAGCCAATATATTTTAAAGCAGCAACCAAACAATATGTCCATGATGATCTCTAATAAGGAAACCAATGGAGGCATGTCCTTGCCTAACTGAACCATTAAAGTTTAATTTAGACTGATTCTGATCTAGAGGATGCCATTTGATCAAACAAGATTTTGCTAACAGCGACTGTGAAGGATGTTCATTAACTCTTTTGTATTGGAGTTCCAAGGTATGAGCAGTACAGAATGTTTGTGATGGATCTGCTTGAATATTATGAAAAACAGCTTTGTTTCTACTATATGCCAAATAGACCAACATATAAGCAAAGCTTGCTGAATGACTTCCTTTCCAAAAGAGTTGTACATATGCGCGCAAGAGCCAATCAAAAGTAGTTCCTTGTGTAGCAAAAGGACAATGAAGAAGGAAAAAAAAGAGATTCAGTTTCTAGATAATCTGTACATAGAGGACGAAAGTTTCTAGATAATCTATACATAATAGTCAAAATGCACCCTAAACTTGGCTCAAATTGTCAATTTGCACCCTGAACTTGTAATTGCAAAATTTTGCCTCCTCAACTTGTTAAAAACTGCCGATTGGCACCCCATCCGTCAAATCTAACGGTTTCCATCCAATTAAGAGTCACATGACTTGCACATGAGGGGTATTTTCTTTTTTTTTTATATATTTATTTCATTTTATTAATAAAAATACCCAAGAAATTTATTTTTATACAATATTTTCTACAATTATATTATTGTATTTGTGACCGAAAGACTACTTTTGTTGAGATATTTGAGTTCTTTATTCTTAGACAAATATATATCATGTTTCTTATTAATTAAAATAGTGGTTCGAAAATTCAATTTTAGTTATCCACATAATTTTTCTTATTGACAAATTATATCACGTACAACATGCGTTATTTTGAAGAAGAAAAAAAAAGAAAAAAAAAGAAGAAAAGAATATTATGAGTAAGTAAGTAGACATAATTGTACATAAAATAAATTTCTTGTGTAATTTATTTAAAAAACGAAATAAATATAAAATAACGAAAATACCCCTCATGTGCTAAGCATGTGACTCTTAATTGGATGGAAACCGTTAGATTTGACGGAGGTGGTGCAAATCGGCAGTTTTCGACAAGTTGAGGAGGTAAAATTTCGCAATTACAAGTTCGGGGTGCAAATTGACAATTTGAGCCAAATTCAATTTGCACCCCGAATTCAATTTGAGCCAAATACAAGTTCGGAGTGTATTTTGGCTATTATGCCTTTGGAATAACATTATATAACAAAAAGGGAAGTACCCAATTGTGAGCCCAAAATAAAATAGATCGACCATCACCCACAATCCACCTCATTCCTTTCATGATAAAATATCTCTTGAATCAAGAATCACTTTCTGTTTCTGTCTGAATTCGTAGACTCACAGAGACCGGTGGATCTTGGTGTGATTCATTCCTGCAAATCCTGCTAACAAGGGGAATACCGGGAGGGTCGGTCTATTCATCTCCGATTCTTAAGTCAGTATAGATGGGATAAACTGATAACTTAGGCGGGAATGAGTATTTAAAGTATTGATTACCTATTAATGAGGGTAGTTGAGACTCATATATAGGCTGTTGGGCATGAAGACTGGCATCACTCTTCGATGTGGGACTGACCCCCTTTTGGACATATCGCTGAACTGTTCCGGCCCCTACTTGGGGAGCTGCCATCCCCGGTTCCCGGGCCCTGATCACAAGTAAGATATGCCCGGGCGCGGGACCAGGTGTCCATGCCTTGTTCCCGGGCCCTGAGCCGGGTCCGGAGGTGCTGGGTGTAGGTCTGGAGGCCTGGGTAGCCTCTCTATGCCTACTATGAACACTTTCCAAGCCAGTGAGGCATTATTCTTTTTATGAACAGAAAGAAAATGATCATGATGCAAGTATTTTCTCATAACATTAAATAATCATGAGTTGTATTAGGATGAGTACGAGACTAGTTTTCCACCAACTAGCTGTAGCAATATAGTATACACAACAACTTGACGACTCAACTCAAACTTGTTTACATCAACTAAGGGCAAGTTTGGTATTGATGTGACTTTTAAAAAAGAACCAATGTTGTTGTGCTGTGAATTGAATCAACTGTGAATCAAAAAAGTTTTGTATCGTGTTTGGTAAATATTTACTTTTAAAAACTGTTGTCATATACCATAAAATATTATTTGAACAAATTACTGGTCACTCTTCAAACTTTGAGAAACTCGACAGTTTAGTCCTCGTAGTTTCAATTTCAACAGAACACTCCTCCAACTTTCCAATTTCTTGCAATTTGGTCATTCCGTTAACTCCCCATCCAATTGAGCTGTGAACTTGCTGAGTTGGCATTTTTTTTCTATTCCGAATCAACTGATGAAAGGAAAAATGTCTTTAACACCCCTTGACTCATTTTCCCTCTTCTCCACCAAAATAAAGTTCTAGGCAGTGTGCCCCCGCTAAGCTGCGGGTTTACCTAGTTTTTTTTTTTTTTGCAAATATTTAATGTGATAACGTCTCGTTTTGCAAAATTTGTTTGTGTTGCAGTAAGTCATAAGCTGAGACTTCTTTGATTTAAAATGTAATATCTATAAATGAGATAACCATATATAAATGATAATCAGCAAATAACCAACCATAAATTTTGTGTTGTATTTATAATGATATGCATACAGAAGGTAAAAAAGGTGCAATTGTACAACTCAATCACTAAAGTGATAACACAATATAGAGATGAACATGTATAACTGTGATAATGATCATGTGTAGATGAGTTTTGGATATCATCCATACATATGATAATCATATGTGGATGATAATGATCAAGGAAAGAAGCTTCTGGAAATAGTGGTAGACTGGAGAGATATGCCAAAGCTATACAGGCCTAAACCTATATCCTGGAAGCTCGCAGGCTTAATTTGGTTCTTCGTTCCTGTCATAAGCATTATTTTCATTATGAAACTATATTGACAATGGAGTAGCTAGGTGTTTGCAGCCAAGTTAATAAAACTCTTATAACGAATGTAAGCTTGAATTTTAAAATTGGCATCAATCAGATTTACAAACATAGCAATTTTCGCGTAGAAATATGGATATCACGCATTCTACTAATCAGCAGATGTTGCAGAAATATGAATATCGCGTAGTCTACTAACTTGCAGATGTAGCCGTACAAAATGTTCTCAACTATACAGTGCACTTGAACAAATCAAGGCATTATCAGTGCAAGCCTACAAATCTTGAATAACCAAGAAATCTGAGCAAGAGATGACAGAAAACCAAGTAAAACGATATAACACAGCACATGGCAAAATAAGAAGGGAAATAAACTTTTTGGTTCTCAAAACATATAGTTTCTTGACAAAGCATTCTTCTATTTCAATTTACTTTCCCTTATCTATTAAAAATCATCATAGTGTTAGTAAACTGTGGATTCCACTTTCCTCAACTCGTTCCCATTGTTTTAAACATATTGACCGAACAGGATTGTAAACAAATGATTCAAGTAACAGAACTTAAAGGATATGGTAAATTGGTAATCCTTTGGAACTTTATTAATTCCAACATCTAGAGAGTACAACTGAAACCTTGTGGTATAAATGTTGCTGAATATAAAATTTTGGGGGTTAATCTGTGCGTACTCAAAAAATAGGGAGACTGGAGATGTAACAACAAAAGTCTGCATCCACTTGATCAATTAGCAAAAGAAACTATCTCAATTATGCCTAAACACCATTTCAATGAATTAACAGTGAGAGACTATCTTTCAATCAAGCATCTATACAGGAATAGTTGTTGAATACACATTTGAATTTCTACAACTACATGCACCAATTAAATGATTACATTCAAATGCTCCAATATTTCTCTACACTGTGCTCCAGTAGAATGTATAGTGTTGACTTCTCCAAACAGGCTGACATCAATTTCTCAAAGAACTTTATCAAGTTATACTAAGACACCCGTCTGTAACCAAATAAACCAAAATCAGAACAATTATGGACCGTGTGCCATTCTAGGAAATCTTGGAAATTAATGGGGGAAAACAAAGCATGAAAAAAAAAAACCATGTCTTTTACCTTACATCTCACATATTAGAAATTCTTGTAGCAAACCTGTAACTTTGAAAAATCATAACTAATTCTAAAAAATAATTTTTAGGAGATTCCAGTTCTGAAATGACCTTTGAGATGTTTAATGCAACTTTTATGAAGACAACAATTTCAAATTCCCAAAAGAAAAGTACAGTTTTCAGTTAGAAGCCAACTGAGCCAGAAACACAATTGCAGAATTGCAGACATCTATTCTGCCTTAATTATAATGAATGAATCCTAAACAGAAAAGTCGGGAAATAATAGAAGCGAAACAAAGAACTTAGAATCAGTTGAAAGATAATAAAGGAACGTAGGATGAGTTTGAAAAAGAATGAACTTATCGCTATAAACATACTTCACATATAATTATACCTTTTCTCTGTCAACAAATTCCTTCAGATTCTTTTGTTGTTGCATTATCTTCATTATAATCAGTGTCATTGGCTATTCCACCCTCATCCTCAATTCTCAAGCCAAAACACAAATATAGTTCCCCGATATTGAATTCGATAATCCCCAAGTTTTTTTTTCCAAAATCCAAAACCCAATAAACCTACGATTTACAACTATTTCAGATGATCACTTTGCCCCTAATACAGTTTAAAATCAACGCCGAAACCTTGAATTCGAAAAGCCCCAATATTTTCCCCAAAAATCCGAAAACAAAGAAACATGCGACTCTTAATCAATTTCGGAGACCAAATCAAAACCCTCGAGCTTACTGTAGTCAGAGATACCATCGTTCAGTGCCTCTCGAACTCTAGGAACCCACAAGTCGACGTTTTTCACCACCATGTCACTGCCTTTAGATTACGACGTAAGAGAAAGCCACTCCTTCGAACAGAACGAGAGGCGTTAGGTAAATGTTTGATTTCGAATCAGAACTAAGGTTTTCCAAGGATTATATTTTGATGGTTTCTGTTGGATTACGGAGGAAAGAGCTCCGTCAATGTCTCAAGGGTTGGATTTTGATGGGTGGTGCTGTTGGGGAGTTTAGGCGCTGTAAATATGGGACAGTGCATTGAGAGCATCAGCGGTGCGGACTTATATTTAGGTCCTTATTTGAAATTTGGGTCTAAAAAAGTGGATTAGGCCTTGTAGGGAGTCAGAAAAAAAAAGACCCAAATTAGTCGCAAATTAGTCGAAGAGCCAAATATTAGATCAAATTTGACTCAAAGTGTGAGCAAATTTACTTTGGACTCAAAACTGGGACCCACCAAATGAAGCTGTTTTGCTGATCCTTATTGAGACAACGGCTGTATTTCTGATTATGCCTAATAATCTTTTGCATGTTCAATTTGTTATTATTGAAATTAGATAATATCATTATATATTTAAATTATATATTGAGTTGATATTTAAGTTTACTAACACATGTAATTCACGTTGATATTTGTTATATTGTAATGAATAAAATTTTTTGATTTTATGTTTCATGTCTGATGAATAAATTCTATTATCTTAAACTAAGTTTATTAATCTTTTTTTAAACTTAATTTGAGTGAATGTATAGATGCATAAAAATTAAATCAAACATAAATAAAAGACTCAAGTATCAATATGAGTAAAAAAAAAATTGTGTTCTGAACCTACATATGAGTCTAAAAAATTGAATTAAAAATATAGTTTCAAAAATAAGTCATGTACCACTACAGCACCCAAAAAAATAAGTCTAGTTATACACTATTCAGATGGACTCAAATCACTATTCATGCTAATTTGTACCCAAATTTAAGTCTAAAAAATAAGTCTCTACTACTGATGCTCTAAGGACATTTTACCTATATAATGTGGCTCCACATGACATATCAGGTGGCCACGTCACCTAGATTATTGCCAATTTGGATGGAGAGTTCACAAAATGGCCGAATTACACGAAATTGGAAAGTTGGAAGAGTGTTCTGTTGAAATTGAAACCACGAGGACTAAACTGTCTAGTCTCTCAAAGTTGGAGGAGTGACCAGTATTTTATCCATATTATTTTTCACTGTTTCCTATGATAGCAACTTCTAGAAGTAACAATTAGACTGCTTCTAAAATTTGCTGCCAATGATCTATAATTTTGGAAAAAAAATTATTTTTATTTGATTTACTAAACACAATAGAATTAAAAAAATTATTTATAAGCTCATTTTTTTTAATTTTTTTTTTAAAGTAAACCTACACCAAACTAGGTCTAAGAGATTAATAAGGTGTAACCGAATAGAGCCATTGAGGAACAGTGAACGATCATCCAAACACACATGTAGGAATTAGCAATTTGCTACCTCATATTTTTTCAAAATTACGGATGAATGGACGACTTTTTTTTCAATAGACATTGATTGCATTTCATTAGCTGACAAATTACCAATAGCTAGAGTCAACCACTTACAACAAGATAGCTGACAAACAAGAAGGAATCTGCCCCCATATTCTAAGAAAGACAAAACACCTTAAAAATTAGTGATAAGCTTCGCTTTAAGAAGAGACTTATAAATATAGAAAACTCGGGTCTTCTCGAGTATAGTCATTTTCTAACATCACGCAATTGTGACACTAATGGAAAGCCACTTCCTATCATATACGTACATATACATGAGAGATTTCTTACGTATTATACGCTTGGAATCCAATCTTATATTAAGGCCCCGTGTGGTTCACGGAATGGAAATGAACGGAAATGAATTCTTTGCTATTTCCATGGGCATGAGAAATTTCAATTCCCAAAAATTTCATTTCTTTGTGTTTAGAAAGACCAAAGAATGCAAACAAAATTCCTATTAATTTTTCCCATAATACCCTCATAAAACTAATAATTACAAGGCTAGTTTGGTCCAAAAATTTGTAATCATTGTAGGAAAATGGAAGGGAAAGTGATTCAATGGGGTGTGTGGATGGAACCACTTTCCCACCAATTTCCCAATACTATGGAAACTATTTTCCTTTCCATCTTTTTTACTTTGGCTCCCAAACAATTCCTATTAATTTTTCCCATTACACCCTCATAAAACTAATAATTGCAAGGCTAGTTTGGTCCAAAAGTTTGTAATCATTGTAGGAAAATGGAAGGGAAAGTAATTCCATGGGGTGTGTGGATGGAACCACTTTCCCACTA
This sequence comes from Potentilla sterilis, assembly GCA_963682095.1. Lineage (NCBI taxonomy): Eukaryota > Viridiplantae > Streptophyta > Magnoliopsida > Rosales > Rosaceae > Potentilla > Potentilla sterilis. The sequence goes on from OY821754.1 coordinate 44,748,107, forward strand.
ATTTTCCAATGTTATGGGAACCACTTTCTTTTCATTTCCTAATGATTCCATGAAACAAACATGGCTTAAGTACTTACCAACTCTAGTAGAAGTCATGATCTGTACCGACTGGACATAGACCATGAAAATACTTTTTTTTTTTTCGATACAAACCATAAAAGTACTTGAATACCCTAAAAAGGTCGAACTCTTTGGCCACGCTCACCTTCACCAATAAGCGATAACTGATAAAGGAGAGTGGTAAAGCTCTCAGCTCTCGCCCATAAAGTACGCCCAATCCAAGAGCAGCCCAATCCTAGGAACTTAAAAGAGAAACCCTCAGTTTTCCGACCGCCTTTGCACAGTCAAATCTAGCGGCCGGCTTTCCACCCACCGCAACACCACCATCCTCCCAATCTAAAGTCCACCAATCGCTAAAATCAAGAGACATGCCTCAAGACCCAATATGGAGCCCAACCCAAATCAGTTAAATCGTAATTGGAAATTTATAACCATCAAGGTCGTCGATTGTCTTAGAACCACGTCTTGCGCCACCACCAAAAATCCCGGAAGGAAGTCTTCGCTACTACACACACTGTTAATCCGAACCCGACTCGACTCTAACAAAGATTACTTGGCGTATCAAATTGGCTGAAATAATTAGGGTAGCACATAAACACTAAAGTGAATATGCTAAACTCCTCGAACGCTTGATTTTTTTTTTTTTTTTGAGAATGTAAATTCCTCAGACGCTTTATGACTCTTTAAAACAAATTTTGTTTCGGAAAAAAAAAAGAAAAAAAAAAGACAAACAGAAGGAAATTTGTATAATAGCGAAGCCCGCAAGATTCCAGCGCAGTTGTTAGCTTTGGAGCTCTCTGCTCTGTCCAAAACCCCCCTCAAAAACCCTGATTCAAGTATCAATTTCTCATCAATACTAACCCAAAATAACTCCTTTCCTTCATTAATTTTATGAACAGGTCAATCAATCTCAACCCCAGTTCGCTTTTCTCGCTTTCAAGTTTCAATGATGTTGGCTATTTCACTTATTTGTTTCATTAGTTGATTTTGATCGGTATCAGGTAGAAGCTACGATGAGCCAACAACCGTCGGTGATACTTGCGACGGCGAGCTATGATCACACTATTCGCTTCTGGGAGGCCAAAAGTGGCCGCTGCTACCGTACCATCCAATACCCTGATTCAGTTTGTCCCCCACTTTATAAACCAACTTGTTGTTCTACTTATGTTGAATGTCTTGTTTTATTCTCGAATGGTATGATCCGATAGTTATAAGTCGAATGTGACAGTTTTCGTGTTGTCGGTGTTCGAGTTTAGTACTTGTTTGATCATTTGATTATGTTTCTGTCTGTGGAGAGTTTAGAACATTTCTGATGGATATATATGATGTTCAGTTAATTTATGCTGGATCTGATTGGGCCTGTTTCTAATGTGTAGCAAGTAAATAGGCTCGAGATAACCCCGGATAAACGATTCCTAGCTGCAGCGGGCAATCCTCATATTCGATTGTTTGATGTTAATTCAAACAGTCCTCAGCCGGTTTGTTTCTATTATTGTATTTTGTTGGGTTTTATTGTATTATAGAGGACAAGTTTGTGTCTTTTACCTTTGTCCTTCCCTCACTTTATGAGTGTTTGGTTTCGTGTGATTGTATGCCAGGTGATGAGCTATGATTCACATACTAATAACGTAATGGCAGTGGGGTTTCAATGTGATGGGAACTGGATGTATTCAGGTTCCGAGGATGGTACAGTAAAAATTTGGGATTTGAGGTAATATCTGCTAGTCTTGGTTCCTACGTTTCTACTATCATAAGATTTTTCCCTGTAGTTGCCGTCTAATATTGACTTATATGTTGATGTGATTATAGAGCTCCAGGTTGCCAAAGGGAATATGAAAGCCGTGCAGCTGTTAACACTGTTGTGCTGCACCCAAATCAGGTTAAGCATTGTATCCGCCTTGATATATGTTAGATAAATATATAATTGGGTCTTCGTGTATTACATACATGCTGATGTCAAGATGGATAAGTAGGAATTGAAGTGGCACGGGTTATGTTTGTGCATACAACTTTTTCATGACAGCATTTATAGTGTTTCCTTCTTTTGAAAAAGATCTACAAGACATTGTAAATTATGTGGGGATTTTATTTGGCTTACTTGGAGAGTACCAAATGGAAGATCCTAGACACTGGCTAGGTTTAACAATGACATGCTAGCATATTGCAGCTCCTACATGGGCCGAGTAATTCTATAGGACTTTGAACGTGTGGAACATTTATTAACTTCTTCAAAACATCCTGCTAGCATAGCCAGGAGACTGCCTTGTTAGTCTAGCGTTGCCTATTTTTACCTAGGATTAGCTTTAAGCAGATATTTCAACTGTCATTCTGACCTATCTTGAGATAGGATTAAGAATTAACTAAAGGTCTGAAAGTATTCTGTTACCATTGTGCTTTTTTCTCGTCTTCTTTTTTTTTTGGCCAAACTGATTTTGCTTTTTCAGACCTGGTGCAACATGTTTATCTGAATGTATAACTGAATAAGTATGCACCATATTCATTTTTGAGTGACCAAGGAACTTTAATTGACACTTTGTTTCCTTAGCTTGCTTATCGTGTGCTTTTGTTTGTTTGTTTATATGTTAAAGATAATATATCTTGATGAGTGGTTTTGCAGACCGAACTAATATCTGGGGACCAAAATGGCAACATCCGTGTTTGGGACTTGACAGCGAATTCTTGCAGTTGTGAATTGGTATGCTTCACTTTCTTGGATTTTTATATTCCCTGTACAATTGTATATAGTCCCTATGATGATTTAGTGAAAACGTTGATCGGCTTTATCTTTTCATCATACTTCTGAATGTTATAATGTTATTCCAAGAGGTTTTGTCAGGCTTTCGCCTGCATTTGTGTGGTCACCAATTCTTTTAAGTGTTGGTAAAATAAGGAAGTGAATGCGGAAAAAGAGAAAAGTGTACTATCACGTACTTGTGTTGTAACGTTTTACTTACTGATAATATATATTTGTGTGTATATATATATATTAGTATTCTATATATATATATATATTAGTATTCTGTTGGTATGGATGGTAAGTGGGAAAGAGATTGATTATAGTAGTTACATTGGATAAAAACAGGAAGCTGCAGAGCTAAGCATGTTTACTTCTCTACCCTTCTATAAGTTAAAAAATTGATATGCAAGTATTTAAAAGTTTTTGGCAAGAAAAGTTTGACATTTCAAGGTCCCACCAAAAAATGTTATTTGCTCAATTGATAGGTACGGAATATCTTAAGATGTAGAGACTCAATGATCAAATCCTTAAAACACATAACAAGTGCCAGAATCCAGTCCTTTTACTTGTGTGTGCAATGCACACTTTCTCCCCCATATGACGAAGGTTTAATTTGACAGTGATCTTTGGATCCTAGGTTCCAGAGGTGGATACTGCTGTAAGGTCATTAACAGTTATGTGGGATGGAAGCTTGGTTGTTGCAGCAAATAATCATGGGACGTGCTATGTTTGGCGCTTGCTACGAGGGACACAGGTAGTACTCACAGCAAATAGTCATGCACTCTGTTATTCATTAATACCTTAATTCATTTTGATGTCAAGCTCATTTTTCCCTCAGACTATGACAAATTTTGAGCCTCTTCATAAGCTTCAAGCACACAAGGGGTACATCCTCAAATGTCTACTTTCACCTGAGTTCTGTGAACCCCACAGGTTTGATTCCTAAACTAAACAGCCAATATATGGAATGTTGATGGTTTATAACTTTTTCGTCTTTATACCTTTGTCCCTCGGTTCAATTTCAAATAATACCTACTGGTTTATTTTGCTTTACTTTCCATCTCTCTCAAGGTCAGTAAGCCTAATTTCTATATCTAAGCTAAACCTTTCTTTCTTGGCCAAATAGATTTCTTATGCTTGTAACGTCATTGTGGTAATCTTGTAATGATTTATACTTTCAGATATCTGGCCACTGCCTCTTCTGACAACACTGTCAAGATATGGAATGTTGATGGTTTCACATTAGAAAAAACTCTAGAAGGTATTATCTTATAAACTCTACCAAAATTCTAATATTTACCTGTAAAAACCTGATGTTTGGTAAAAATTAAGCTATATAATAAATTGTTTCTTTACTTCCTAGGGCATCAACGGTGGGTTTGGGACTGTGTTTTCTCCGTCGATGGTGCCTACCTTATAACAGGTACTGTTATTATTATTATTATTATTATTATTTTAATATTATTCTTAAGAAGTTCAGAAACGTATAGATGAACTCCTATTGCTTGTTTCAGCTTCAGAATTCATTCAAAAAAATTTGGTTGCAGACTTTGTTTTTGTCAAGTTGCAATTGTAATGCCAGCTGAATCTGATCTGTGCGATAAATGTATTTCTCAATTCTGAAATGATAAATGATAATACAATGCTCGTCCTTGCAGCTTCTTCTGATACAACAGCAAGGCTTTGGAACCTGTCCACCGGAGAAGATATCAGGGTGTATCAGGGGCATCACAAAGCAACCATTTGTTGTGCACTGCATGATGGAGCTGAACCTGGTCCATCTTGAACCTGGATGCTATCGTTTGCCACCTGATGCAGTTATGACTTGTGTATTAGAAATAACAAAATTGTTTATTCTGAAATTGTATGAAAATGTTTATGGTTCAAAAATCAAGAATCTTCCTCCAGAATTACCACATGATCTGTTTTACTTTCTTCAAATTACCGTCTCAACACACACTGTTCAATTCGAATTCTAATTTGAACCCGCATCCTTTTTTCTTTTTCTTTGTCAGAACCTGCAACCTGCATCCCTTGATAACTTTTTAATTTGAGATCATCTGGTGTAAAATTGGCGCTTTGATTGGGCAGCTAGCGACATCAAGAACACCTTTCAGCTCCGAAACACCAAAACATGCGGACTCAATTTTATTTACCGACTCAAAACATGCTCAACAGTGACAATTCATTTTCAAAATCGATTTCGATATGTGCAAGTGTTGATAAATTTAGAGAATGTTATCTAAATGTTATCTAATTTATGGAAAGTGTTGATAAACTTAGAGAATGTTATATAATTTATAAGTAATTTCTTAGGGTGAAAGTGTTAACATACATATGTTAGTAAATCTTTTGGAAATCCAAGAAACTATTGAAATTTTAATGAGTTGAATATAGACAAAAAAATAACTACATGAATGTTCAATTTTGGTGAGTTGAATATAGACAAAGAAATATGTATATGTATTTAATGGCTAAAAACACAATTTTAATCATTTTGGAGCAAAAAAAATGTAAACTCCTCTTATGTGATAACCTCTCTAAAATAATATTTGAACCTGGATCCCAAGAATATCACTTTAGAGGGATTTTACTGTATTGATCTTTAAAGAACGGCAGATACAAACAACAGCTTTGGCCCATCTTTGCATACATCAAACTACCTGTAAATCTCCATCCTTTGCATACATCAAACTACATCTAAGTCTCCATCTTCTGCATCAAATCAAAACTACCAGTCCCCACTTTCACTGCCAGCCCAAGACAGATCCTAGCAGATGGGGTTTCTAAGTCATCCGTCTCCCCATGATATGCTGCTTCACGAATGAATTTGGAAGCCATCTCAAATGACATTTTATTGAGTGGCGATATAGATTCTGCTATACCCCCATATCTGTTCATCGGACGATAACCACCACTATGAGTCATGTAGTCAGCTATCAGTGAAAGGTGTCTGATATTGACAGATATCCCATAAACCTTGAAAACATTACTTATTTCTTTGATGATAGTTTCTCTGGCGGCTTCTACTCCGTAGGTGTTCAGCATAGCATGAATGTTGTTGGAATATATATAGTTGACATCAAGAACATCTTGCAGTTTCCAAAATGTAACGAAATCCACACCTGCTGTCTGCAAGGCTCGCATGTTCTTTTCTTCTTCTGTGGGATTTTTTTCACCCGGTAATTTATTTCTGGGATCATTCCAGGAGCAGAAAACTTGATCTTCATTACCAGAAATATCAATATCTTGACAATCCAAAATTTTGCCAGAGCTTTTGACATAAACATTTTGGGCTGTCTTCCGAGCAATCTACGCACAAAATAAGATAAATATCAATGAAAGAGTAACAAAAGAAAGGACGTGGCAGAACTACACATGAATTGACAGCAATTTTTTAAGTTTCTTTATGTGCTATTATCATTCTTCTATAATTTCTGGGCCTGATAGATGCTGGAGAGTTGGACAAATTTAAGCTGTCGGTATATTTTGATGCTGGGTAATAACATTTAGTGGATCTGGTTGGCTAGGTGAAGGGGTTAATGTGCCCAAGCTTGCTAGATAATAAGTGAGGGGAAGTTAGTATGAGAAAGGGGTTAATGTGCCCAAGCTTGCTAGATAATAAGTGAGGGGAAGTTAGTATGAGAAAGGGGGACATACCTGATCCAAAAGAATATGAGGTTCATTGGTAAATTTAAAATGGATCTCGAAGTGAAACCCCTTGGCTGAAACAAAAGTTGCCCTGTCATACTCCTTTCTTACTAGCTTTGCTCTGGTTTTCTTTTTTATTTTATCCCTTGATTTGGTCTTTTCTCCCTTTGAGTGTGGCTCAGATGTGTCTCCAGTTTCATGCATTCCATCCTTAGCATCTGAGATACCCATCACACCATCGTTATCAGCTTCAACATCACTTTCCCCCTTATCAATTTCACTTTCAAATCCATCGGAATGATGACCTTTGTTCGCTTCATCCTCACAGTCATCTTCATAATCCATCTCATCTGTTCCCTGCCGCTTTTGTTTATGTGCATCCAACCCAAAATCCTCACCAACTTCACCACTGTTATCTACATCACCATCATCATCATTTTCTCCCTCATGCTGAAATATGTTACAAGAAATGTCTTCATCTGTCTCATTTGATGCCTTTGGCAGTGAATCGGCCTTTAAATCTTTTATACCACTAATTTTAGAAAGCAAAACCAGATGACTTTGTATGGCATCCTCCAAAGCCCTGACTAATTTAACCTCTAGGAGTTCCTCCAAGTCTTCAGAAACTTTTGAAAGATGTCCTGGTATAAAAAGCGTCATCTCAAGCTTATAAATACGGCAAGTCTGATGGCCCTGATTTGTAAATGGTGTAATATTTACTTTCATGCTCTCTATTATGTCTGCCACAGTGATCCTCTTCAACCTATCAGCTAGAATTTTAGCATCCTCCCTGCACAAAGCAAAATAGGTTGCAAATATCAAATTGAGATAGAGAACAGTACAGAATATACTGCAATGGACAACAACAAAAAAAAAGGATTGGAGATACTACCACAATATCGAAAAGTTGAATATAAAACTCCCACTTAAAAAGAGAACTGGAAGTAGTTGACAACAACAAATTAAAAGGACTCACGCTTTCTCCTTTATCAATGGACATGTCATAACTGGAGTCTTGATATCATTTGAAGCAGTCATCAAGATCTCTTGGAGCCGTGGAATTCCAAGAGTCACATTCATTTCACTTCGCCCAGCATTATGGAAGGTATTCAGACTGGGAAAAATGAAAACAGTAAGCCTAAGGGAACAGATACTAGATTCTTATAAACAAATACAACTATCACCGGAACAGAGAAAATGACCAGTTTCATTTTGCAGAACAGTAAACCAAAACAAATAATTGAAAGTGATGTGTAGCTCTCAGTGTGCATACCAAACACATAATACTCACTTTCGTAAACTATCATATACAGATATACTAACTTTTACTTGCACTGTATTAATACAAGTACATCCAGTGGTTGAGCAATCCACATCCAAAAAGACAAGGATGCAATAAAACCAAAAGTTAATCATACAACAATCACACCACCGACAGCAGTTAAAAAGAAGGAAAAAAGTGCCCCCTAAACCAGTAGAAACTGAGTTGCACAAAGGAGACAAAGATTTAACTCGATCGATAAGTTCTTCCAATGCGTAAGCCATATATATTTTTAATTTTACTCCATCCAAAATATCCAAAACACTTTTTGAACAGACAAATTCATTGAAATTTGGCTTTTAAAATTTCTAACAGCTAACAACTCAAAACACCCCTTTCGATTAGCGTTTATTAACTTCCTACACAGCTCCACCACAACTATAGTATGGATAATGCAGCGACACACTTCTCACATATTTTCAATGAATGCACCAGTGTGGAGAGCAATAGACACTAGGACATCTCATGGGCACCTTTAAATAGTAGAGCAAAGGAACAGAAAAAGAAAGAAAAATTTACGTCATCTGTGTTGATGGTTCTCCTACGGACTGAGCAGCAAGAACACCAACTGGTTCTCCTGGTTGTGCAAGACTGCTGAGATATTTGTGCTCCATTAACTTCAGGTTGGCATTTTTCTCCTTCACAGACATACTAGGAACTGACATCTCTGCTTTTCTTTTGAGAGCGGGAGGCAACTCATCAATATAGGGATTGAACTTATCAATTTGACGACCAAATCTCTTGTCAAACATTTCTTTATTCTGAGATAAGTAAAAAAACATAATAAATGAATAACTTAAAAATGAATAACTTGAAACTGCGTATCCGGATTAGGGAACAATTACTTACATTTGCCAGTTTTTCAAATTTTTTAATAAAGCTTGTCAAATGGACATCAACACCATCCTCCCCGTAACGGAATTGAATAATCGAACCATCCGCATCACGGACAGTATAATCATAAGAAACCTTAAGGCATTCGAGATTTTTTATTAGGCATCTTTGCAAGTATCCACTACGAGATGTTTTGACAGCTGTATCAACCAGCCTACACAGAACAAGATTAGATAAGATAAATCAATCAAACAATATGAAAAAAATGCACCAGCTAAATAAAAGATCATGGCCATCAACTTATGTACTTCTGGTCATTACAGAAAACAAAAAACAAAAGCACCAACCTTTCTTTTCTACAAAGCAATCTCATCATACATTAATATAAGGTGCACAACACAAAAGCGCGCAGACACCAGCTCATGTAAAATATAAGGTATAGTGATCCTCTGATGAAACCATATTAAAAGTTTCATTTGGATGGGTATTCAGATTTAGGGTTATACTACCGAAATTCCCTGAAAGGGCACATCATGGTTGGGAAAAGCAGAAAATACCAAATATGCTCTATGTAACTTGTCCAAACAAACTAATACAACCTTAGCCGTTTTAATAATAAGAAAAGCACTCATCTCTTCAAAGATAACTTACTCCAATCCTCAGCCTACTGATGGACTTAATAACAAACGACAAATTAACTTAAAAGAAGCTACTAGTTAACCCTTTATGCAGTAAATAGTGAAGGAAAATATAACAAAGAGATCATGCTTTGAACTCTAAATGGAAAACCCCCACTTGATTTCATTTTTCATATTTTATGCATCATCAAAAGGACGCATAAAATATGAAATATGCAACTTTATTTGCATTGAAATAAACACAAACTTCAGCGGATACAGAATACAGCAGAAGAAAGCCACAAACAGAACAGATGGAGTGGGCTGTCTACGCTTTAAAACTCAGAAAAGGTTGAGAAAGAAATTACCCTTCACGGCCAGCCATGCAGTGAAAATAATACTCTTGAGGATGAAGACCGGTAAGAAAGCGATCAATTATAAAACCTCCAGCTCGAGGTGACCAATCCCATGGAGGGAAGCATGGTAAGGTCTTTCCAGAAACCATTTGAGGAACTCGTTTTCCTTCTAGCTCTTGCTGACCCAAGTATGCTGCAATTTGTTGGAGATTTGCCTATAAAATGGAAGAAATCCTTGCTTGAATGCTATTTAAAGAGTTAATGAGGATAAATAACTCTTAGCTTACATATCAAAACTAAGGTTAAGATACTCCTTTGGTTAATACGAGTCCAACTTTGCTCAAAAACAGATTTTATCACAAAAAAGGTTAAGAGTCTAATGGCATAGTATATCATCAGGTTTTTTATTTTTGTGAAAAACATTTATGTTTTAACTTTTTCATATTTAAGAAATACTATTTGAGGGGAGACACGCCCCTTGGCAATATATAAAGTCAGGTTGCATACAACTGGTAAGAAAGAACAAGGATGGAAACGCTGAAAACTTACCACACCACCTTTAGCCCCAGAGCTTGTCATAAGATACATATAATTCTTAACAGATGGTTTTGATAAGCCTTTCTTAAACAATTGTTTGAAGACATCGGATTTGGAGATTTTCTTATTAAGTTCACTCGTCATTTTCCTGTCCAACATTTCCGACACAGAATCTCCATTATTGCGTAAAAATTCTTCAATATCCGATTGTAATATCACTGGATCTGCAATTTCAATCAAGATGTGATGCACTTTTTTTCAGAACAGACAGCTTTCAAAGTAAAACAAGAACAATAAATTTTAGCCAGCTTTTTGGAAAGATCAAAGCTCTTTGTTGAAGAGAAAAATAGCTTCATATACCTTTCCTTTCAGTTTGTCTGACCCCAATAAACTCACGGAAAACTTTTTCACCAAGCTCTTCACAACTTTCAAGTTGTTCCTTCATTTTTTTGTCTTTGCTTTGTATTAGCAAAAGATCGTCAACTCCACAAGTGAACCCATGCATCTGAAATGCAAGTTTACAAACAATAATGAAAAAAGGCTAAACAAGAGATAAACTTGAGAATAACAATTTCAATATCGAACTCAACTAACCTGCAAATAAACAGTATATAAACGACTAAAAACAGAAAGCAATTTTCCAGCAGCTTCAGAACCATAGAGCTCCTGCACATTATGGACCAAACCATAATCACCAAACTGGTTTTTGTCGATCACGCCACGCACCAAGTTGTTTCTATAGATCAACAACTTGCTTTCATCTGGCTCCTCCTTTTCCTTTGGATCATTTTTACCCACTTCTTCTTTTCTTGATTTCTTCTCTTTTGCTCGTCGACCTTTCTCAGATTTCTCTTCTTCTTCAAGAGTCTTACAGTTGAAAAACCCAGATGGAAGTTTTGCTTCCTTTTCAACAGTAAGTGGTGCAGAACCACTTGTAATATGATTTAGCACGGTACTGATGACCTGGAGAGATGAAAGAACTTGCGTTTTATATATAAAAGATCAGGAAGATAATATTACTTTTATCAACCTTTTAATTGGATAAATAAAGACAAAAAAAAAATAATAACAAATACAAAAAAAAAACGAAATAGGCCCTTGATGATATTACTGACAGTGGCCATTCTAAGGTTCAAGCTCTATGTAGTTAGCTTCCCTCATCTTTGGCCCTTTTGGGCTTCCTTGTAATAAATAAATAAATAAAAGGATGGATCAAGATTCGGTCCTGTTTGCCAACTTAATTGATTTCTTTCTCAGTTGTGATCAACTGCAATTGTATTTAAATCTAACCGGAGGAGAATTTTAAGGCAGGTGGAATTATTTTACTTACTTCACCATTCTCCAACATTAGATTTGAGTACAATTGTAGTTGAGCCCAACTGTGTTGGAATCAACTGAGTGGGTGAAAAGGACTCAATCAGGTATATGTATAAAACCCATAATTTTTTATTGGACACAACTATGCTTTCAAAGAATCAGAAAATTGTGCAGATTTTCAGTAGCAAAAAACAGCTCTACGCCAAGTGTGCATTCAATTTTCTGAACCAGATCATACTAACCTGCTTTCCAGTCCACAGACGCACTGGTTTCCAAATTGCCGGAAGAAGGGGCTGCATTGCATCTTCAGAGTTGGATGTTAGAATCTTTTGACCTGGTTTGCCAGAGAAAGTGTCTGAACCACATGCTGAAACAGAAGAACTATAAAGAAGCTGATTGAATTCATCTGAGCGGAGAAAAGTGTCCTTTTTTGTAAGGAGGACAGCACTAATAACATGGTCCTGAAATTTACAAAACTCGATGTAGTTAGAAGCAGCAGATGCAGAATATCTTAAGGACTCCAAATATCCTGAGCGCAACATATAAACTAGTCCAATAACTGCCAGTAACCTGAATTAAGGCTCGGATGGGATCACCGCTTGTGGGCTTTACGTATTGATTATTTGCGTTCACCAAATTGTAAGCTTCAGCGCGAGAAATTTCATCTTGTGGAAAATGAACGTTCATTTCATCACCATCGAAATCAGCATTGTATGTGCTGAAATCACAGGCGTTGATTAAATCAAAGTGTCATGTGCTTGCGAGATGAATCTCAATTAATCATTAATTAAACTTATGTTCGAATTTAAACGTATTTAGTGTGAAATTAAACCTGCAATTTGCATAGTGCATACGTAATGTTTTCTCGCCCTTCAATACACGAACTACATGAGCCATTATACTGGGTTTGTGAAGTGTAGGCTGTGAAATGAAAGCATCAAACGAATTAGCACTCTAGCACAGACGTAACAATCCAAAATTCACAAAAAAAACAATATTAATGGAGCAAATTATTTGTAGCAGAACATCGAAGCTATTTAGACAATGTGCTGCTGTAAGGGGTTTGTGAAGTGTATGCTGTGAAATTAAAACAACAATATATTTAGGCCCAGTTTGGGATTGCTTCCCAAGCTGCTTTTGGGGTCAAAAGTGATTCTGGGCCTAATCTTAAGTGTTTGGTAACAACCCATAAAACTGATTTTAGAAGAATTGATTCTCTTAAAAGTGGATTTTGGAGAAACAGGGTAAGAGATGCTTTTGCAGGAATCAGTTATATTTATAACAAATTGTAATATTTGTTTTTTCTTAGATTGTGATATACTAATCTAATTAGATCATAATCAATCATTTACTATGGTGTTAAGAAATCTTATGTAATATTGTGGATTAACTTTATAATTACATACAAAATAAACAATTATTTATTTTAATATCAATTTATAACAATGCCTATTTTTGTCACTATACCCATCCAAAATAATTTTTACTTATAACTCACCAAACACACGAAATTGTTTTTTAGTTCTCACAGCACTTTTAAAACAGTTTACCAAACACCTCAGCTGATTCTACTCACAGCAGATTCAAAAGCAATTCTGCTCACAACACAGCAATCCCAAACTGGGCCTTAATCAGTGAAGCAGATAATGAATAGTCGAAATAAAGAATTTTAAAATTTTTGAAATGAAAAAACATTTAATAGCTATTCAAAGTTAAAGTTCAGCAAGTTTACCACATCATACTTATAGAGAGTGTTGAGCCTACGTAAGTATTGGAACAATATTCACACACACGCACACATATAGAACAACTTATTAAGAAAGAACCAAACATCCACTATTTTATCATGGTTTTTAGATCAACTCTTTGGCAATTTCAATATCTTACATACAAATAAATCAACCAACAAATGTATGACTTCCTATCTTACTATTACGTGGAAGGAAAACTCCCAGATCTATTATCTAATAGTATGGTAAACACAGCACTAACTTTAAGAAGACCAATTTTCCATAACTATGGTTAAACAGAACACTAACTTTGCAAAATATGAATACGAAATTATAGGCATAAAGTAGATCATGTCATACCTGGCGATTAACAAGCACAATGTCCCCATCTTGCAAGTGACGGAGTACAATTTTGTTTTCATAGTCAGATCCCTTCCCATGTTGTGTCCCTGCCCCTTTTGTAGAAGGTAACTTTCTTGCCAATAAAATGCGTTCCCTTTGCTTTTGTGGCAACTTGATAGAGTTTTTATCAATATAGTGTGTAGCTCCAGGGTGGACTCCAGAACCATTGACAATAGCATTCTTCAACTTCAAAACATTCCATGGAGTAACTCTCTGCATTATGATACAGAGAACAAAAATAGAAGGATATTAACTCTCTGTATCATGAGAAAGAAGTATACAAAAGAGGGAATATATGATTACCAAACCCACACACATTTCACCCTTCAATTGGATAAAAAAGAAAGGATTATTCAATATACTATATATGTTTGTCTCACCATACATTTGTGGTTAGAGACAATTAGAAACCATGTACACACACAAAACATACAACCTTAAGGCACAAAGATATGGCTGCAGAAATGGAAAGATAGTCTGGGAACGGATTAAGCATAAGAGTTTGTTGTTGGATGGTGAAGAGAAAAAGTGGGGCCATTGGATAAATTCTTTAGTGATACTAAACATAAATGGAAGAAAATTCGAGAAGGTAACAGCAGAGGAGGGAAATGGAGACTAAAAAGTTTAACACCATACAGCAGAAGGAAACAAATTAGGAAATAAAGTGAAAGATTTACAATTTTCGATATTATTTAAGTGAAGACAAATAAAGTAACTGCCAACATTGATTCTAGTTTGAAGCGACCAAGCCAAATAATCAACCATACCTCAGGATATGTTAATCTCAATGCAAAGACTGGAGGAATTCCAATCTCATTAACAGCTAAATAGGGGTCTGGGGATATAACAGATCGGCATGCATGATTAACCCTCTTTCCCATCATTTTCTGGCGGAACATGCCTTCCTTCTTCTCCAGCAACTGACATATTCCAGAATTATCTGTTTTACCTTGACCTGGAATCAAGTACACAAAATTACTGCTTAACTACAACATATAGGAGATAAAGATAATCGAGCATTAATTGTATTTCCGAGGATAAAAAAGTTATGAAAAAGTCAACTTTAACAAAATCCACCGGCGATGGATAATGCTCGTATCCCAATTAATTAGGACACCCATTTATAAGCTTTTATCTTTTTCCTCACATAACTACTGTCATAATCAGAATTTCATTTTCAAGACCACCATTTACAGATATTCTGCAAAAATCAATAAGTTGGAATTTAGTTACCCAACCGTGTCATACAAATGGATGGTTTACAATGAGATTGTTAAGTGTTAGAGTTCGCCTGGTTAATAATTTTTTGGGTGATTTAGAAAATGGACATAGTTGTATGGACCTGTCCACATCTACTTGGTCAAAGAGTATTTAACTCTCACCAGATACTTTGAATATGGACAACACAACCTCTGAAGCACTGATACTTCAGATTGGTTAAGTGTTGCATGTTTGACTAGCTCTAACATTCCAACATAGCCCCTGGACTGGTATTTAAATTGGCTCATCAACTAGAGGATCTGATTGTCTCTTTTGAACCTCCACAGTCAGGGCTGCGTCAATTGCATAGACTTTCCAACACTTCTGAGACTGACACATTTTAGGCTGTTTATAAGTTGTTTAAACCAATCAGTTTTCATCTTCAAGAAAATCTGGGAAAAATACAATTTTGAAAGCCCAAACCTAACCTATCAGACCTTGATGGCTAGACATGTAGCAAAATTTTAAATAAAAAATAAAAACATTGGTTTTGGAATTTATGTGTTATTTTGTGGCATGATTGAGGCCTCAGTTTAGAGATATGCCCTATAAGCAGGTCATGTCGTTGCTTCCTAGGACACAGAAATACACAATAAACCCAAGACCCCTCGAACATTGACAGCAAGACAATCAAAAAACTTAACTATCAGTGTGAATTATTGAGGATAAAATATCAGGTCCCATGAGTTAATCGTGCCTTATTCATCAATCAAACAAACTGTAGGAATTGAATTTACAAGGACAAAAGTGCACTCAGGTGAAACTAGAGGGACAGAAAAGTGTACTTTAGACTCCATATAGTGCAATTGAATGTCCGGGCAGGGTATATTAAAGATCCAATGGTATGGATACATTAACAAGCTAAGACTGCTGCTCCTAATCATGCAAACAGAATTTTCAATGTTTTCCCATTAGGAAGAGAGTTTTGTTTTTCTCTGGGATTCATGGTAGAGTGTTGATTACAAAAGGTCCCAAAGGCATGAAAATTAGGGGTGACATATAAACTCAGAGAGCCATGTCAGCACGTGGCAGTTACTATCATGAGTTGGCCATTTATTTTTA
Organism: Potentilla sterilis; assembly: GCA_963682095.1. Classification (NCBI taxonomy): domain Eukaryota; kingdom Viridiplantae; phylum Streptophyta; class Magnoliopsida; order Rosales; family Rosaceae; genus Potentilla; species Potentilla sterilis. Next base: position 44,763,991 of record OY821754.1, read on the forward strand.
TTTTCTCCCATCTTAGTATTAGTCACCTTGTTGGTATTTGTTGTCATTTTCTTATCTTCATTTTTGCTTATTGAATGATAGTAGGTGCATAAAGTTTTCCTTGATTTCTCCTTTTTCTAGTTATTCTACTCCTCATTTCTCTTTCTTCTAGCTATTTCCCAGTGCTACACCAACTAGTATCATAGCCATCATTGTATCACTGTCAAGTCCTCAATCACATGGGTGCAGTTGCAGCTTTTCTTCCTCTAAATCTTAACCTTAGAGGGAAAAAAAATAACGGCAACAGGAAACAAAAATGATGGGGCCGGAGTAGAAAAAGGTAACTATAAGTCATATAAGAAATATATGAAATAAATATTTACCTACCTGCAACAGTTTTGCTATCGTACATTAGATTTATACCATCTTGAAGTTGTCTCCAACGCAGAATTGTCTGTGACCGGTTGTTCTTACCAAGAGCGTCCTTCAAGTATGTATTTGTCTGAACCACCTTACCTAATGATACAGTTTGAGGATGCTCCATCACCTAAGGATAACATCAAATGGAAAAGGCATTACTCAAGGGATAGAATTAGAGAAGGTGGGATAAAAGATTATACCACACCCTATTTACTTCTTTAGGTATGAAATATATAAATTTTCAGAACAAGTCAAACAAGATGGAAACCCCATAAAATAAACTCGATTAACATCAAGTAAATGGCCATTTATACACTTTGTATTATTAGCTTACTAGTAGCCTACTAGGAGCTTAACATGTGGCAACTTCATAAGAGAAACATCATTTAAAACTCCTCCACTAGAAATCATACAAATACATTATAAACCTAACTCCCACTCAACATGAAGTTCCAAATCCCAGCTGAATTAACAATTTAGTATTCAAGGGTTCCTCTGTGATTCAGACATCCCTCCCGAATCCTCACATTATTCCATCCTTCTCATATTTTATAGTTCCATTATATTTGAATACAACTGCTACATGGGTTTGAGACACAAATCAACAGGTTAAACAGATGCAAATGTTTACTTGAAGAACTATGAGATAAGGAATTGTCTCAGAAGGGTTCCATAATCCTATTTTATATTTCAATATGACGTCCTCAGCTTACAAGATTCCATAGAAATAAACAAGGAAAATATACATTGGTATCGGAAACAAAAAACACAGTTACGAACAGACTTGAGAATAAGGTCAGCATTTGAGAAAAGGGGCTCTTAGGAGCAAATAAGTGTTGAACTTGAGATTAGTAAGTCTATATATGAACACTAACCACAGGACTACAAATTCAGATATATATAACAAACAGAGAGACAGGGGTCTAGATTTCTCCCTCGACTGTCCCCGCTACCAAAGGACCTTACTATCACAAGGGTCCGCAAACATAATAGATGTTTGTATATGGAAGAGAGAGAGAGAGAGAGAGAGAGAGAGAAGGGAGTAAATTATACATACAGAATCACCAGTATGGGCTGCAGGACGAAAGTTGGTTGGTGGCACAAGAACAATCGCTAAGAAAAACATAGAGTAACCTTCTTTTCTTTCAACACCTTGACATTGGATATCACTGAGAAAAGAGCACAGTGGAGCCTCATTTGTCCACAGAAGCCTCATTATTTCTTTAACCTGGAAGAAAAGAGAACATTATAAAGCACCTCCCAACAGTAAAAAGGGCAAATTTTTGAAGGTCCTCAACATGCATAGACAGAAAACAACATTAATATCACTCACTTGTCACAGTAACATGCCCAAACAGTCAAAGAGCATACCTGGGTTGGTAAAAGATCTCCCGATAAGGCTTCTTTCATCTTAAAGAACTCACTGGGCACTTTGCTCTCATGTCCTTTACTCTTCTTTGTTGCAGTATCTTGAGTCACAAGAGAGGATGCATAGGATATATCAGATATGCCTGCATCAACATCATCAGCAAAAGATTCACCTTCTTCTTGAACAGTTAAGGGTCCTACGAGCTTGGAACCTCTGATAACATTTTCCCTAGCAGTGCTGGCACCAGTCTACAAACATCAACCACAAAAAAAAAAAAAACTAATAATGATCAGTACTTAACAAGGCTGAACCCAGTAGTGCAAACGTAAATACAGAATATAGACTAGTCTGCGGGGTTGAAAGATCAAAACCAATACATATATATTTATAAACAATAGATATCTTCCTAGCGAGTGCAACTAATTAAAATCTCTTTTTTGAAGAAAAAAGAAAAGCTTTTTATTAATGAAACACAGAAAGAAAAAAAAACTAAGAACATCAGATTCACTTGTGCCAAATAAAAAATATAAAGAGAATGTTTCCTAAGTGCCTAAAAATATAGGAAGGAAAAACAGAGATAGAAAGGTAAGAGGAATATTAACAAAGTAATCTAAGACCTTTAAGTAGAGAACAGTGAAAAAGTACAATCTTTATTAATGTCCTTGTCTCTTATCTTTAAATTACTACCTTCTTCTTTTTCTATTTCATGAAGATTTAAACCTATGACCTTTATTCTCAGCCCACCCCATCTGTGCCAAACAAGCGAAGGCTAATGAGCCAAGAAACTAGTTGCATGAATAGTAGTACATCTGTAAGTGGCTGGTAGGTGTTTAACAACCTTCCAAATCATGTCAAAAGGCTCAAAAACCAAGTCAACAAGATTTGCTATTTTTAAGTGACAAATAATTTACTAAAGTGGAATCGCAAGAACATTAAGCACTGATCAAGGTTGTTGCCCCCCACTAGATTCAACCAGATATTACCAATCCAACTATCGGAAACAAGATATTCACAAAATCTCAAATCATTCCGAGAAACCCCACCCCTAACACACACACAACGTATGAAAGCACTTAGACAAATACTGATAGCAACATGACACATTTAAACTCTTTTTTTAAATGGCAAGGATGAAAGATCATACCATCTGAAACCAACCAAAAGTCGGTTTAGTGATTTTAGGATTCTTTCCTTTGCAATTCTTGCACTTTTGTTTTGTCTCCAGAGAATCTTCCAAAATAGACATTGCCTCTGTGAACTGAAGAGATGTCCATCTTTCCGACTTCGAATGCCTGTCTCTCTCAATATTAGTTCCTTCCCCATCATCCTCAAGATATGAGTATTCATTAGGTGTGTCAGAGTCTAATCTTTTTGCGCCAACAACATCACCTTTCATCACGAGTTCCAATTTGGAAACACATTTTTCAACCTTAAAAAACAAAGAGAGCACGGAAATTAGAGTGTGCAAGAAGGGTCAAGGCACAAATTTCTTAAAGAAACAACTTAAGCCAAAGAACAAATTTCACTTACCATCTCTTTGCTTGTTCGAAAATGGAAACAGAAGAAGCAGGTCCTTTGTAGAAGTTTGTAAAGAACATTGAACAACAAGGGATTATAGATGGGCAAAACAACCTCAATGTGACCAAAATGACCCCGGCAAATAAACGAACTCTCACCACATGTTTTGCACCTGCATAAATAACACAGAACAAACTCCATGAACAATAATGGGGGGAAACTTCTAACCAACCTAATTGGATAAACTTAATTCCAAGTCACATCACGAACCCTCCAAACCCACATTCGCCACAATTCAGGAACCAAATGGGGGATCAATTCAGCCAAATAAATCTTTAATGCACATGCCATCCAATGTATATAATCGAATCAACAAAACACAACATCACAACTTCCTCCACAGTTCAGACAGCCACACTACTCATTTTCGACTACCATAATTCCGATAAGCCTACCGTCTTACATTCAAAGAAAATGCCGATTCAAGTTATGCACTTCCAGCTAAAAAATGAAACCAAAAAAACGAAACGAACTTCTCGAAAGCTTTAGAATGCAAAAATTAGGTAAAGAGTGAGCGGTGACGTCACCGTTCGTTGCCTCTGTCGTCGAGAGGGCCCATTGACGGATCGTAAAGGCCGCCTAGCACCGGTGTCCCTAACTCGTTAACCAAATCCGGTTTGGTAATCTTGACAACGCTCAGCCTCCGCGCCTCTTCGTTGGTGTAGATGCCGAACGTGACTGCCGTCACCGCGTCAGTAGCAACCTGCCAATCATCAAACAACAACACAATCAATTAAAACCTCTCCGATTAAGCTCAAGCTCAGACATGGAGAAACCGGAGAGAGAGAGAGAGGTACCTCAAAGGTTTGAACCGAGGCCATGGCGGCGGCGGGAGGAAGAGATAGGCTGGCGGCGAAGAAAGGTAAGACGTAGAAGAGGGGGAGAGAGTGGGCGAAGGGTTTAAGTGAGGGTTTGGTTCTCTGTAGGCCTCGTCATGGGCCGGGCCGGGCTAGGCCCTACCCTAAAATTTAAGGCTTAGGGTAGGGCCGGGTACTTCTTCTTCTTCTTTTTTCCAGCAGAAGTCCTTGTTTAGAAAATGTTTATCCGTATTTTCTAAAAAATGAGAATGAAAATTGACGTTTTCACATTTACTTGTAAAATAGAAAATCATTTTTGAAAATTATTTTCTGCATTTTTAAAAATAAGCTAACGAACACATTTTCTTACCATTTTCATTTTATAAAATAAAAAAGTTGACTTGAAAACGTTACCAAATGTCACCTTATTTTTACATGAAGTGTAGAACTAGAAGCGGTGTGCTAATCAACTTGTTGACAGTAGCCGCAGAAGGGCTACAGCAGGCCCACAGACCCGCGGCAAGGCCACCGGGGCCCGGCCCAGGACCCAGAATCGGATCACCAGCACCAGGCCTCGGGGCCCAGCACTCTATCCTGCCTCCAGGGGTCCTGGGACCGGGAACGCCTGCCTGCCAAAGAGGGCACCAGAATGTCCAAACAGAAGGGAACCAGTCCCACATCGAAGGGTGAGGCTAGCCCTCACCCTCAACCGCCTATATATGAGCCTCAACCACCACCATAAATGGGTAACTGATCTCACTCACCGCTTACATACGTGCTTAAGTTATATACATTCCAACTATACTGACTTAGGCATCGGAGAGGAGAAAACCGGCCCGCCCGGTATTCCCCTTAGTGAGCAGGTTTGCAGGAGATCACTTGGAGGATTCACCTGTATCTACTAGACCCCCGAGTTTAGGCAGAAACAATTGGCGCCGTCTGTGGGAAGTCTGAACAAGAAGCCGTGCAAGCAACACCGCTGGCTAAGATTGTGGGAATGAGTCAAGAGAGAGGAACCACTGAGGAGGGGCGTGTTGCAACTGTGCAAACGCTCGCCTCCACCCCTGTCATCACGCGGGAGCCGCGTGGCGAGCAGGGCAGCGATTTGGGAAGGAGCCGTGGAGGACCCTCCGGTGATCCGGAGCCCCGCCACGAGAGCTCGCGCGGGAAAGACCCGATAGAGGACGAAGGCAGTCCGGTGCTTCGTGGCCTATCCCTGACGTTCTCGGATGATCTAAGTGATCAGTCTGAGAGCCAGGACCAAGACCCCACGTACAGCCCCGACCATGACGGCATGGCGGGAGAGGTACGGGCAATGGCCGCAGAGGTTAGTCGTCTCAGAGAGGAGAACGACCGGGACCGAGCCAAGTCCCAGGCCCGATACGAAGAGATGGAGGCAGTGAACGCCGCCCTGGTAGCCGCCCTAGAGAGGGGGCAGCAGCGCAATGCCGCCATGGCCGAGGCGCAAGCCGCACCCCTGCCAGTTCAACCCCGGCAGCTAGAGGCAGGGCAATCTTCGGGCGCCCGGCCCGGTGAGCCTATGCAAGAGAAGTCACAAGCCAGCGAGGACCTGCCGAAGAGCACGCCCGCCTCCCACCAGCCACACGCTTCGTCCGTGGATGAAGTGGATACTCCAACCGCCCGGGCGCTGCAACTGCTAGCCAACACCGTGTCGGATCTGAAGGCCCAGATGGAGGCAAACGAGAGGAGAGCAGCCCGGCCATTGGAAGGCGCCCGGTTCAACGAGCGTATGGGCCCCTTTTCACACCGAGTCATAGAGTCAGGGAGATCTGGCAACCAGAAGTCCCTCAAGCTCACCTATTCCGGGTCCGGTTGTCAGTATCAGCATCTGGACAGCTTCCGATCCCAGACCTGCGCCAAGGGCTACTCCGATGCAGTCTGCTGCAACATCTTCCAGGAGACCCTGTCCGGAGAAGCGCTCAGTTGGTTCTACGAGCTTCCTGCGAATTCAATCGAGGCATTCGAGCAGCTGGCTGACCGGTTCGTAGGCCGCTTCATCCTCCGAGTCGAGGGAGCACGGACGTCCACCATCCTCTTCAACTGCATCCAAGCCCCCGGGGAAGAGTTGAGAACCTTTGTCAACCGGTGGCAGACGGCCACGGCCGGGGTTCGGAACTTGGACAAGGGCATCGCCGAGATGGCATTCAAGCAGGGGATTCGGGCAGGGAAGTTTTCCTACGCCGTCAGGGTAGAACTCCCGCAGGGCTACGACGAGTTGATGGCTATGGCCATCCGGCATGCCCAGGCTGATCATGAGACCTACGGGAACCACCTGCTGAAGAGGAAGCGGGATGAGCAGTCTTTGGACCATCCCCGGGAGGAGAATCCCCCGCGCAGTCAAGAGAGCAAACCCGGCCAGCGAGCCGAGCACGGGAGTCGCCGACCCAGCCGGAACAACAACAACAACAACAACGGCAAGACCTGGCCGCAGCGGCAGCAGAGGCCCTTCTCTGACAGGCCCCAGCCTCGGGCCGAGAACAAGCCTGCACCGTACCGCCAAGAGCGCCCCCTGGCAATTATGCCAGCACCCCCAGCTAATCAAGAAGTCTTCTCCACTCTCACCGCATCCTATGAGGACATCCTGCTGGAGAATGCGAACGTCATTGCCCCACCGCCCCAGAGAAAGTACCCCAAGGGGAAGCTTACGACGGCACAGACGGGCAAGTACTGCTCGTACCACGATGAGGCAACTCATCGGACGAACCAGTGCTTCGCCCTCAAGACTGCAGTGCAGGGCTTGATTGATAGCGGCCAGCTCCAGAGATATGTAGGGGAGAGAAGAGCAGACCCCGACCGGGAGAGTGACCCGGCTTGGTAAACCCGCTGGGTCCAGGCGGTTAGTTTGGCATATCGCCGGTTCAACCGATTGTAAAGATCAAATATATGCAAACTACTTTTGAAAACTCTGGCCCCGCAAGCTCAGATATATATTCATAATCAATTGAAGTGTACAAGCAGTAACCGCTCCGGAGAGTTTTTTTTTACAAGAAAGAGCAAGAAAAACATCCTAAGGAGCCGCATCTCCAGCGATAGCCTCGTCGTCGACCTGGGATCCGGCTGTGGCTCCGGTAGGCTCGGCACCGTTGGTAAAAGAATCCAAGTGCGAGCGAAGCTCTGCTCCTGGTTGTTCCTCCACCGCCAGCTGCTGGACGACCGGCTCCACAGGAGCATTTCCTTCGGCAGAGGTACCCGGCATCAGGGAAGTATTCAACCACCCCTTCGCCGCCCATTCCGTGTACGCATCCGAGATGCCTTCTTCCCGGGCCTTGTCCAGGCAGTCCAGGAACCGATCGCTCTCCTCGTATTGAAGAACGAACCGGTTGAACTGTCCCGGGTCATCTCCCCCAGCAGCAGCAGCGGTGGCACGTGCCTGGAGCTCGTCTATCTTGGCCTCCAGCTCGGCCCTCTCAGCGTCAGCCCGCTCCCGCTCCCTCTCCATGCTCCGGTTCTGCTCCTCCAGTTCCCGGGCCTTCTCCTCCATCTTCCTGGCCTTCTCCTCCATCTTCTTGGCCCTCTCCTCCGCCCTGGCCTTCTCCCGATCCGAGCGGGACTTCTCCACCTCCAGAAGCTTCTGAGACTTGGATAACGCAGTTATCTGTCTCTTCAGCTCCGGGAGCTCCTCGCTCGCATCCGGCTGGTACAGGCTGTAGAGCAGCTGCAGGGCAACAAAGGCAGTCAAGTGGCAAAGAAAGAAGGCAGGATATAAGCAGTACGGTGGTACCATGCGGTACTTACCCGGAAGATGGATTCCTTGCATTTTGGCCGGTTGCCACCCGCCAGCACGCCATCAACCCCGGGCTTGTCCAGGCCGAAGCTGGCCAGGTCCGACATCATCTGCCGGACGAGAGCATTGTCTGGGCTTCCCCTCGCCGCCTCCGCAGGCGCAGGACTGCTCTGCAGGTCAGCTCCGGCTCCCTCCCCAGCATTGGATGGTACGCTGCTGGTTGTCCTGACCCGCTTCGCCAGGACCTCCCGGGATGACCCGCCGGTTAGCGTCACCAACTTGGGGGACGGACCGTCCGGTCCTTTCCGCTTCTCTCCCCGCCCTTCGGGAGAAGCGGCACGTGCGTTTGCACGAGGAACAAAAGCAGCGATGGGCAGGCTCGCCGCACGGTTGGGAATCCTGTTTGCTCCCCCAGGAACCCGCACCGGTCCCCCGGTGCTCTTGCCCTTCCCAGGCACTGCTGCTACCGCAGAGTGATGGGTCTTCACCCGCTCCGGAAGGTAGGACGACTCGTCCATATCCCGAGCCCGGGGCTCCGCATGCAACGTAACCCTCCCGTCCTCTTCCACCGAGGACCGGGCGACGTTCGCACCCTTCTCCGTAAGCTGCCTCAGGAGGCCTTCCCCGTCCATCGAAAGAGTGTTTTCGGGCTTGATCACCGCCCGGGTTGACGCACCTGCAGGACAAGGAAAATGTTAAATTGTTGAGCAAAAACTAGCACAAGTCCCACCGCTAGGGTTTGTTACACACCGGGATCCCGCCCAAGCCCACAGTGTTCCAGCACTTCTCGCCGGATGAAATTGTACGAACTTCGCTCCAGGTGGTCCCAGCAGTCGAGAATAGTCAAGACCCTCTCCTGCTCCAACTCGGACGGCTGGAACGACTGGTCGCTTATGGGCTGGAAGGCGCCAGGCACCCGGTACATCCTCCTCTTCACCTGCCAAGCCCCGCCAGCCATCACCACCTTCTTTCTCCAGCTGTTGTCTACCCATGAAGGCATAGTGGTGATAACCGCTTGATTGTTGCGGGAGTTGAAGGATAAGCAGCCTTTGGACCCCGCCTTCCTCGAGTAGGACAACCTATACAGCGCCCGGAATTCATTGATCGTAGGCATGCTCATTCCGGACAGGTCGTATAGGCAGCCTAGACTTAGCAGCCGCCTCCACTGGAGACTGGGCAGCTGCGCGGGCGACGCTGGCAATGCACTCAATATATACTGCACGAAGTCGGGCAGCGGTAGCGACATCCCGTGCCGGAACTGGTCCGGATGCACGGCAACCCAACCCTCCTCCGGGTTGCAGGCTGACTCTCCAGGGTTCAATGGACGCAGAAAAATATCGTCCGGTATACCCCACGTTTCCCGGAACGCGGCAATCTCCGCAGGAGTCATGCTCTCCTCCGGTTCGTCACACACCACGGCAGTTCTTCCCCTACCAAGAGTGTAGCTTTCAACGGGAGCACCGGCCATGCGCACCCCGTGCGGTATCTCAGCTTCCGAGGAATCTGACCCGGAATCTGAGGACGTGGACGAAGCCCCGCTCCCGGAGCCGTCCGCGGCTTCATGCTCCGGAGCTTCAGAATCAAGCCAGTCCTGCATCCTCTCCACATCATCCACGACAGGACTTCTTGCGGCAGATTCAGAAGCCCCCTCCGAGCTCGAAGTATACATCTTAAACCTAGGGGCAGAAAGCAAGACCCTAGCGCTCGTCAGCAACAAACTACAACACCACCTTCAGCGGCCTCTCCCCAAAAGTTTGCCGCTGAGCAACCCAGTCAGCGACACAGATCCCTCCCCCCCCCCCCCCCCCCCCCCCCCGCCGCAAAACAACAAATCAAAAAACAAGAAAACATCGGGGCAAATAACACAACTTACCGATTAGTATGCTCAGCCGAGGACAATCCGCCCTACGAAAGCAACGAGCAATGGTAAGAGGAGGCTTGGGAGCGCTTGAAACACCGGATCTCTTGGGGGCAAATAAACTTAGGGTTTTTTTTTTCGCCGGACCACCTCTTTTTCTCAGTCTCTCTTAAAGTGCAAGAAGCAAAAGTGGAAAGAAGAGCAGAAGAGACCTATTTATAGAGGGGACCGGTGCCCTAGGCATTTTGAAATCCCTCCAAAAACGCAATCAGAGTAACTCAAACGCCTGCGAATCCAGGCCCTCCATCTCAAAACCGTTCCCTGATGGCACGTGTCCCAGCATTGGTAAACTGCCCACGGGATCATAACTGACGGGACTGATGGACTTCCTCCTTAAATGCATGTCAGCCACCTGTCCCACACGCTGGCGACAGGAAGGTAGGAGCAGGAACCAAGGAGTCAGGCTCCCCCACGCTTCCCCAGATTCCACGGTTGCACGCCATCATTATTGCAAATTCAACCGCTTGAAGACCTCTCACCGGTTATGATTATCCAACCGCTTCGAGAGCATCTATCCGGGTATGAGCAGGACCTCGTTTCGTAACTAAAGGGACATTAGTAACTACTAAGCGTCTCAATAGCTCACTTAAGAGTTGAGACAACACAATGGCATAAACTGATGCTTTTTTGTCATGGTACAACACGATTTTTAACTAATTTGACTCTTTGACAACGTATATTATTTAGTAATTAAATTAGACAAACTCAACGTTCAACGTAGGAGTTGGGGTTACCTCATCTTGAATGTTTATATGAGGGACCCAGTTCATCCACTAAACCACTATTGATGGTTTGTGCGCTATTCTCCTTATCTCTACTATTAGAAAGCCAAGCGCTTAAAAGCTTCACCAAATTGTGTTTTGCCTAATTTACCTTTTATATTATAAGAAATAATATAAAAAGATTAGCACATCAGAAAAGACCTAATCTAAAAAAAATAAAGATTTCATTGATCAACAACACAGAACACATGTGCATCGCACGAGTATGAGACTAGTTCAATATAAAAGGCACTATAAATTTTAGGGAAAAAAAAAAAGATATTCTCATATTCATTAGGTGATGATTTTGCTTTTCCCACTATGTCAAATTGTTAAGTTGTCAAGATATACTTGCTAATTTGTTTCAAGTGACTTAAAAAGAAAATTGAAAAAGTGGGCACACAAGAATTCCTCCTAACCCGTTGGTGTATGATTATATATACACACTTTAATGTTTTCTTTTTTAATAGATTTTTAAATTGACATGGACCAAAATATAATTATTAGATAATTGTATCCCAAATATGGTACTAATTATAGCACCCAACGCAGAATTACCAAATAATTGTTCCTTGGTCAGATTTGTTTTTAATATAAACAAGATTAAATTCTTGCTGGACTAGGATGCATTACTAAAGAGTTCTCTAATTCTAAGATGAGCAAGACCATAATCAAGGTTTTTGGTTGGTGGTGCCTAGTAGTTGTGGTGAAGGTAAATACACTCTCATCTTACCTTATCTTTTCTCTAATTTTCTACTCCCTCAACGTAGTAGTATGTGTACCTGAATTTTGTTCATGAAATTCAATATGATCTTAAAATCTTATAAACCAAATTTTGGTTTTATGTTGGTAAGAAGGCCAATTGACTCTCTAATTTTGGATCTATCTTTTTTCATATATTTAATTAATTGTTTACTTTTTTGTGATAAAACATAAATAAATCACTGTTTGAGGGAAAAATATAATTTATGCAATCCCAACATAAACTTAACAACAAGTTTTTTGTTATTGTCTGAAAACTTATGGATGGCTTTTCCCAACATTGAATTTATCTTTTGTTGTGAAGAACTAAAATTGGGCAAAAGAAAACCTAGAAGAATATTTTTCATACCTAAATGGAAAAATTTCATATAAAACATATTCCAATTGGCTGGTTTATCAATGATTATCATTGAGTTGTTTTTGTCTTTAAATTCCTACTAAGTTCATTGCTCCGAAAAAGAAATTGTTACAGAATTCTTTGCATACTAGGAATTTGATATATTCCTAACGGTGCGTTTGGATGAGAATGAAATCCATAAGAATTTATAAATGATGGCATATTGAATTTCATTAATTTGAAATCTATCAATAATTGTAAATTCTATTGTTTGGTTATATTTATATGGAATTTGAAGTGTACGTGTAATAGATTAAGAAAGTTTTTAAAAAGTTAATAAAACATAAAATATAATAAGTCTTATTTTAGAAAGATAATTGAACACTGCAATAGAATTTATAAATGACACTTATTTTGTAAGGAATTCAAGTGAGGTATTTAAACAACGAATTTCATCGTCTTCTTTTCCACAAACATTTAAAATTTCTTATTTGATAATGTCAAACGACGGAATTAGCTTTTAGGAATTATGAAATCTTCACTTTTAATTAAATTCCTCATGATTTTTTCTCATCCAAATACACTCTAAAAGTTAAAGGAGTTATTGACCCAGAAGGATATTTTTTTTTATAAAAGTAAAAGGAGTCATTGAACCATAAGTAATGTTAATAAATTACTATCTTCATCTTTTATCAAAATTGTAGATACATAATGTTCAATACCCGTGGTGGTCGTGGTCGTGGTCGAGGTAAAAACAACAACGGCGACGATAACAAGAATAACAATGAAGACGTACAGTGTCTAGTCGATTATTTACCCCAAAATGTAATTCGAAAGCGAAGGACTACTACCCCGAAGAAAAACCTTGGTTTAGGGCATAAAAGAGCAGTTATTCATGACATCACCGAAGTGGAAGCAAATTTCTTCAAAGACATCGAAGAGGCAAATGATTTGCCTGAGAATTTTGAAGCTCTTGGGCCAATTCCTAACTCGGTGAGCTCGTATACATTCCCACTAGACGTGGCTTGTCGTCGGTTTAACAAGAAAAGAAGATCAAAAGATGATTCAAAGAGGAGAACTAGTAGAAAAGAAAACTAAGTGATATCTGCAGAAAAGGAGAAAGAGATCACCTCCAACTTCAACTCTGAAATGGCTACAATAGTGAGTGATCCATCAACAATGGGTTTTACTCATGTTCAGGACTATGGTACTGGTACTTCTTCAAGCAAAAGACAAGAATCCAACTCCATACCCAACCCTAGGGTTCTGTATGACATTCCAGAACCAATCCCATATAATCTTGGTGAAATAATGATCGACCAAAGTCTTGGTGTGAACTTCTGGGCAACTATTGACAGTTGTAGCGATTCAGATAGTGAATAATAGTTCAAAAGATTGTGACAATTCTAGATTGTGTAGTTTGGTAGGACGACCATGTCTGTTCTAACTAAGGCCATGAAGTTTTTAAAAGCTTGTGAGAAGTGTTGTAGCTGAATCTCTTTCCTCAACTTGCTGCTTTTGAATAAGAGAGTGATTCATGGACACTTCTATGTAATTTACTTCAAAGAAATATGATATATATCTAGAAACATGCATATTAGTGTTGGTAAGAAAAATAGACAAATAAAAATGATTACTAGCTAGGAGGTTATAAAATCACTATTGCCTTAAAGAATAGTTGAGGCTACATAAACATCAAACTGTCTCATGAACTACTAGTTGCTAGCTTGATCCTCTCTACCATATCCACCATTAGTTTGAAGCCGAAGCAACCAGCCAACCAAGTCTGATTTACGAACCCAAGCTATCTAACGAACTTCTTTACAATTGACACCGCGTGTGCCGCCGCCAAGGTCAAAACCCAAGACGTGCACCACCTTTGTACACCTTGAAACAAAACTCAAGAACGTTGCGAACTATGTGATGCGTCGACTAGATCAAACCATTGTCACTCCTAGCAAAGCCGCCTCCATAGATCAATGACGACCAAAGAGTATCCATCTCTCGTCCGGTAGCAACCCCGAGCCAACACAAGCTCTGGAATAGGAGCGCCACTTGACGAGATGAAGCTCGTTGAGGTTAAGACTAGAGTGACAATTAGAGATATGAGCGATGCTTAGGGTTTTCAGTGTAAAAATATATTGGTATGATATTGCATATATAAAATGAGATAAATAATAACTTGAATTTAGAAATAAAAATTCCAGAAAATAAACAAGAAGGTATGAAGAAATATTCAATCAATACCGAATGAGTTTCGAGATGGATTACGAAAAGTCAAGTCGTGTGTGTCACACACTCTCCTTAAGACAACTATGCCACCTCTACGGGTGCAAAAGGTCTGTTGGCGCTCGTCTCCTAGGATACAATGACTAACAAATTCTTGGAGCTGCACTGTTGCAAGAAAATCTGCGAACCGGCAAGTACCTCTTTCTATCACCAGAAAGTGAACAAGAACACAAGACCAGAAGAGAGAGTTTGAGAGGAGAAGAGCTGATGCTTTTTGTTGGTGTGTCAAACTAAGTAATAGGAGGCCCTTTTATAGTGTGAGGAATGGCTTTGACTTTTAAAGTCAGCAATGAATACAGGGAACTCAATGGCCAAGAAACAACACAAAATTAATCACCATGAATGGCTGAATAATTATGTGTTATAATACTGGAAGTTCAACAGGTTTTCCAGCAACTGAAGAATCCAAAAAGAATTCGGGCTGGGTGCAAAAAGAAGCCTGCGTTCTGGAGCCCAAATTGGTGTTGCATTCGTGTCCGCAGGTCGCACGGGCCCACACAAGTTTTTGGTGCTCCAGCCCGATATTTGCACCCCCCCTGCGCGTGAGAGAGTATAGTTTGTGTTAACACAACTATCCCTCAAAGGAATATGATTCCATATAAAGACTCTTGTCTTTCTTAGTTTGTCAAATGGTTGCAACCTCTTTGTGGCAAGATCCAAATATGATTCCATGCGGCAATACAGTAGGAAAACTGCACTATTTGTTCTGACCTCTTAGTGGCAAAATGAAATGTGTTCTAATTTGGCCCTAGCCTCTCTCTCTCTCTCTCTCTCACAGAGCAGCTAGGGTTTCTTCAAAATAACCGATCTTGTCCGGTTGCTCCCTGAGAATGTTGGGCTCGCCTCGACATTATGCGGGGAATGCGCGCAGCTAGATGGTTTTTTTTCATGTCTAGGTGCTTGTTGCTTTTAATTTCTTTGTGGCTGTGGCGTTGGGAAGAGTTAGGATTAGAGAAAACACAAACCTTTGCCGGATTGGAACAACATCTTGGGTTGATTGGCAATCCACCATCAGGTTTCGATGGTTGGTCGTCTCATTTGGGTAGGCTGGTGGTGTTTCTTAAATGATTGTTCAAGATCTTGGGGTAAAAGTTAGGTACTCCGTTTGGGGTTGAGTGGAGGTTAAGACACTGGTTGGTGACGGCGTGTTGGCAACTCGATACCAGCGACAGGGAGGCGTACTCGGTGGTGGTGCGATGCAACTACTTCAGCACACTACTCTGGGTCACAATCGAAGCGACGACAAAAAGAGGTGCTTCGTCTCCGAAGTCGTCGCTTCAACACCATCCCGACAAAAGTTTGTCGCTTCGAGGTCATCGCTTCAGACTCGTCGCTTAGATTCTACGCGACGAATAATGAGTCAAAAGTCGTCGCTTAGATATTTCCTGCGACGACAACAAAAGTTGTCGCTCATCAGAGAGCGACGACCTTTGAGTCGTCCTAAGAGATCTCTAGCGACCAATTTCTACGCATCGCTTGCATTCTGTTGAGATGACTTTGGGGTCGTCTCTTCAAACGCGATGCGACGAATTTTGGGTTGTCGCCTCGTACTTCTGGCGACAAACTTTGGTTCAAAAGTCGTCTCTTCATTTCATGTTTAATAGGAGAATGTATGATATGATGAAACGATGAGCGACGAATGTTTATGAATATTCGTCGCGTCATTAAAATCTAAGCGACGAACAATGATCAATGTTCGTCACTTCATTGTTTGTTACAGAGACAAAAAAACAGAATTTTGGTCTGGTTTCATTCACTTCTAAAACCTGCATTTTATTCAAATCACATATCCAACATACATTTCATTCAAATCACCTATCTAACATAACACAAACACTATAAATACATAGATTTCATTCAAAACTACAATATGTTCTAACAATAATGCACATATGTTCCAATTACAAACTAACGAAAGGTCCTAATCAAAGTCTTCGTCGGGTATACCTATACCTTCAGCACATGATGATTTATCGGCGATTGTCGGAGGGTTTGCGGCGGAGGCATTGGCATCCGGATTGGCCGACATGCCGAGGGTAGTCTCCATCCTTGCAATAAGTTGCATCATCTCTTCTTCCTTGATTCTGCTACGTTCATTTGCGGCTGCTAGTTCGCTCCTCAACTTCTCAACCTCCGAATCATCGTGGGACACGCGTGCACCGCCTCTTGGTTTTGCCGGGCGTCTTAATGCACCTCCTAGCCCTGCAAAAATGGTAAAACACAAAAAATTATTCAAATTAAATTCTCTTTCGTATCTAAAATACAAACTGTTATTTTATGATTTGTACATATCTCGGACTCTCGTCCCCGGCTTCCCACCCAGACACGCATCCACTACCGCTATCTGCTCTTCGACGGTAACAGGGCCCGTCACTTGACTGCCGCTCTCCACATCACTGGCTCGGCTAGCACAGAGCTGATCCATCTTCCTCTTCACCGCTGCCTGCAAAAAATATTATCCAATAAGTTTGTGTTTGTATTGTTTTTAATTGTAAAAAATTAAAATCAGAAGCTAAAAACTAGGAACTCTTGCATCTAACACTACCAGGAAAAATACCTTAGGCGACGAAATATAAATAGTTTCCTCGCTTAAGAGTTCTTAGGAGACGAAAAAAATTTCGTCCTCTAAGCTAGAAATTTCATCGCCTAAGACTATTCTTAGGCGACGAATAATTATTTTCGTCGTCTAAGAGAACACTTTAACGACGAAAGTTAATTTCGTCGTCTATGCATTTTCTTAGGTGACGAAAAAAAATTTCGTCGCCTAAGGTTTTTACTTAGGTGACGAAAAAAACTTTCGTCACCTAAGCTCTTTACTTAGGTGAAGAAAAAATTATTTTTCGTCGCCTAAGTATTTAACTTAGGCGAGGAAAGTGAATTTTCGTCGCCTAAGATTTGCACTTAGACGAGAAAACCATTTTTTCGTCGCCTAAGTGTGCATCTTAGGCGAGGAAAGTACCATTTCGTCGCCTAAGTAAATATTAGGTCAACATTATTTAAACTTATCTCTCTCAATGGGGAGCCATAGTATCGGGAGGTAAAAGTTTCCAAATTTTTACATGGATAATTAGGTTTCATCTATATGAGAGTTTAATATTTAGAAGAGTCGACCAAACAAAGTCATCTAAAAGTGCGTAATAGCGTTTTCGTGTGATAAGTTTTATGAAAATCTGGTTGACCATTTGGAGATTTCGCTGGTTATGTTGGATTAGAGTTTCCTCAAGATAATAAAACTGGGCTTATTAATTTTTTTTTTGTATTAATTAATAAATATATATATATATATGTATATTTGGGGTCCGAGTCGACCAAATGCACCTATGAACTCGTCGCAAAATTTTAAATACATTAAAATTAAGCCGTCAATAGATTTTTAAAAAAATTACTTTTACTTAGACCACGAAATAATCAGTTTCGTCACCTAAGTTCCTACTTAGACGACGAAATAAAAAGTTTCACCGTATTTCGGATTTAAGTGATTTTTTTACCATCACCGTATTTCATCATAACGATCAAATGCTATTTCACAGCGTTTTTCAAAATTTGACTTCTTTTATATAGTTGTTTCGAAAAGTTGTACACTTCAGTATAATCTACTAATCAAGTTATACCGCATTAGTAAACATGTTGTCATTATAATTGCTAAATTCACAAAATGAAAATTTTGACCGTCTGATGTGATCGTTATAGTTAAATCTGAGTAGAGTATAAAAATCAACTCGTTTCGTGAACGTTCGATGCTCGATCGAAACGGTCAACCACATTTTCATAAAACTTATCACACGAAAACGCTATTAGATGTCCTTGTTTCGTCGACACTTCTAAACATTGAACTCTCATATAGATGAGACGTAATTATCCATGCCCAATTGATCGGGGCTCTAACTTTGTCGAATTTACCATCACCGTATTTCATCATAATGATCAAATGCTATTTGATGTAGAACAGATGGCAGCAAGGATAGAAGAGCAGATGGACCGTCGAAAGAATGGAAGGATCGGTACTGTTCATGTCTGGGCTGCGAGCTCAGAATAGGGCGTGTGATACCTTTTCGGAAAGGGAACGACGCCAGAAACAATACTCGTCGCTTTGCCACGACGTGTGGGCTTTTTCGGCCATCCGACGTCGTTTAGGCCCTTAAAATCAGCTTTTAGATTTTCAGAAAATTCTTTTTACTTAGGCGACGAAAAATATAAATTCGTGGCCTAATTTTTTACTTAGACGACGAAAACAACATATTCATGGCCTAAGTTATCACTTAGACGACGACACTTATATGTTTCGTGGCCTAAGTGATAACTTAGGCCACAAATATGTATTTTTTCGTCGTTTAAGTAAATTTCATTTAAAAAAAAAAATTTCTATTGGCGGTTATTTTTCCGCCTAAAAATTTTGTTAAAATTCAAAATTAACTTAGGAGACGAAACTATTTATTTCGTCGCCTAAGAACTTTTCTTAGGAGACGAAGAGAAAAGTTTCGTCGCCTAAGTTAGTTAAATATACTCGATCAGTTAGTTCTGCAATCCCTAAATCTCATTCTCTCGATCTCCAATCCAAAATTCTTTAGTCCTCCGCCTCAGTCGCCGGTCCCGCCTCTGCCTAGTGGCCCCCGCTCCCGCCTCCGCCTCGGTCGCCGGTCGCTCCTCCGCCTCTGCCAGCTAGCCCCAGCCTCCGCCTCTGCCAGCTATCCCCACCCTCCGCTTCAGTCCCCGCTCCCGCCTCCGCCTTGTGGCCCCCGCCCCAGCCTCCGCCTCGGTCGCTGGAGTTTGTAAACTTTCAGGTATTTGACGCTCAGAGTTTCTATTCTTTAATTTATTAGGTTGCCTCATGAACTAGGTTTCCTCATAACCATTTGAAAACTTGGTACTGACTTGGAAATGGAATGAACACTTATCCTTGGTCATCTCTATAAACCTTAAACCAGTACCACTTGTTTTATATGCTCTCATTGTTGTGGATGTCCTTTGTCGTGATATAGTGGCAGTCACTTACTTTTTTCACTCGTTTGCAGATTGGTAACTTGTTTTTTATGCTCTCATTGTTCTGCATGTCTTTTGTCGAGATGTAGTGGCAGTAACTTTTTTTACTCGCTTGCATCTTGATTATTTATATGCTCTCATTGTTCTGCATCGATCATATGGGTTAAAATATGAAATCTACCGATCTGCTTGATTTGAATCAAACAACCTCGTATTAGATTCATCTTTGGTTGCCTCTATCACTGCTCGTCACCTGGCCGGCACAAAGGCAGCCAAGCAATAGGGAGCACAACTCCATTCTTTGTTGGGATGCAGATCAAAGCACTGCACATGTATGCTTGCCTAAGGGTTAGAAGCTCGAGTCCCTTTGCATATTAATTGTTGTTCGATTTAATATTAAGTATTAAATATTTTAATTTGTATGTACAAATTTATAAATATTAAGTATTTGATTTGTATTAATAAATTTTTTAATATATTAATTAATATTTTGTCTCAATTTCGGTTATTTTTTTTTAAATATAAATTCTTACTTAGGCGACGAAACTATCATTTTCCTCGCCTAAGTGATTTACTTAGACGACGAATATATTATTTTCGTCGACTAAGTGATTTACTTAGGCGACGAAAATAATTTTTTTCGTCGACTAAGTAAATAACTTAGTCGACGAAAAATTATAGTTTCGTCGGCTAAGTAAATCACTTAGGCGAGGAAACTATAATTTTTCGTCGTCTAAGTAAGTCCATAGCCGACGAAAAATATCGTCCTCTAAGAATTTTTTTCGTCACCAATCCTTCTTAGACGACGAATTTTATTCGTCGTCTAAGTACTTTCTTAGGCGATGAAATTTATAATTTTCGTCGTCTACTTGCTTAGGCCACAAACTTTAGAAGACGAAACTTAGGTGACGAAAATTTCGTCACCTAAGTGGTTAGGAGACGAAAATTACTCTTAGGTGACGAAAATTTTTCGTCTCCTAAGATTTCCATTGTTGTAGTGTAACTCGTCAGGAAACTCACCACTTTCTCCCGCGCATTCTGCGATGGTGCATAAACATCGCAGATTGTCTAAAGTATAGGCGCCAAACTGCCTTTCGCCTCATTCGCAGCGACCCGGTAGCTATAGGGAATGGTGCCAGAGTGGTGGTTGATTGCACAGCCCTTGTCCTTTGCTTTGTTCCGGTTAGCGGCGTTCCGGGCACACATCCTCTGCAAAAATATGCACGAACTATTAGAATAAGTGACACATCCCGAACCCAATTTAACTGAATTATGAGTATTTGAAATTTCGTACGCTCTATTTTAATTGCCACGCAAGGTCGGTAGTATTTTCGGAGGATAAATTTGAAAAATATTTTAAGTTTTAATGGGGGAAAAGTTGACTTTGTGATCTTTCGAAATTTTGGAAAAGTTTTCTTCACGAAAGTTGTAGAGCGCGACGATACGAGTTCGTGGACACGCGACACGCGTGGAACGGACGTCGTATGAGGAAGTTATGACCTGAGGAAGTCATTTTACTGTTTCAGAAAGTTACTATAAATAGGGGGGGTATTTTCAGAAAATGGTAACTTCCCATTTCGGGATTTTAGTATTTACTGTAGCGTTTTTACTGTAGCTATTCGAGCTACTGTTCATCCCTACTCCCCCGATTTACTGTTCATTCGATCTTAGCTCCGATCTCCGCCGTCCGGCCAAGGCGGCACGCGAGCCACCCCGCATCGGACTCAGCTCACTCTGCTCTTCCTTTCGAGCCATGGATCGGCACGGGTAGAGCACGGAGGAGGGAGCGGCGGCGATTCGAAGTCCGGCCACCGTGGGAGGCGGCGTTGCAGGCGACGTCCGGAGGTGCGCCACCCACCGATCGGTAGGGTTTCTCTTGGCGATCCTTCCTGGTGGGGTGGCGATAGCCAGTTCCGGCCGAGGAGGGTGGATCGATGCCGAGAAATTTCGATCCAGATCGGGTCGATTCGACCCGTTTCCAGCAGTTTCGACCCGGCCCAGCGAGATCCGACCCGGCCCGGCCCAGAATCAGTCCGGCCCAGTCAACGTTGACCGTCGTTGACCAGTCAACGTTGACCGTTGACCGGCATTGACCAAAAACCGGCGTTGACCGGCCGAAGACCGGTGTTGACCGGCGACGACCGGCGTTGACCGGCGTCGACCGGACTCCAGAACTGCGGCGATTTGCTCCGATGCGATCCTCCGGCTGTCTGACTCGATCTCGACTGGATATTTACCATTTCTGGTAAATTAAGGTGAGTAAATCTCCTGATTTTATTACAAATTACGAGTATAAATGTGAGTATATTTATAGTTATATTTAGAATGCGTTATATGGAAAAAAAATTGAGTATTTTGCAAGTAGAATTTATTAACAAAATTTGCGATTAAAGAATTTATCGAACTTTGTTTCCCAGTGGGTGGGTGTTGGCGGTTTGGGAACAAAGTAAAATTTTATTTGGTTTTTGATTAATTTCAGACCTGTTTCGAATTTTCCGAGGAAATTTTCGGGACGGGTCCTTTCAAATGGTATCAGAGCATGATACTTTGACCTGTGTGTTTTACTATGTATGTCCTTGGGGGAGATTTTATATACTTTAAATATGTGATTGAGTTGTGAATGGAATTTATGTCTATTGGAAATATTGAGGGAAGCATGAACTTGGATATACTGTGAGTGGACTTTTATTTTAAATTGAGGCATGCATGAATATGTTAAGTACTTTAGGGAGTTTATATTCCATATTTTATTTTGAAAGTAATATGACGTATCGAAAGTCGAGAATCTGTTTTTAAATGATGATTTCTTGTTGGTCTTTTGATTGGGTATTGAAATTTTCTACGCTTTGGAAATGTGATTTTTGATACGGAAAATAAGGTTTATTAAATCCTGGTATCAATATGGATTTTCAGATATTTTATGATTTCTTGATTATCGAATTATGTTTATGATTTTTTGTCATTTAATATTTGAAGAGAAATATGGTTTTGAGGTTATATATTTTACTACTATTTAGTAGTACGTATTTTAACCGAAAATGAGATTTTCGACGATTTTGTTATTTCATTCTTTATGATTTCCCGACATGTGGGACATGTCGATGTTATATATTATTTTCACTATTATTTTATGTCATGTGGGACATGTCGGTATATATGTATATAATTGGAGGCTATTATTATATTTGCGATATTTATAAGCCTCGGATGTACGGTCGGGGACCGTACTGATTTATTTCATATAAAGGGGAAACGTGCTTTCAGTTTTATTTTCGGATTTTCGACACATCAGGACCGCTGTGTGCTAGCTAGGTTATGGCAGACCGGGGAAGGTCCGACCTACCGCCTGTATGGCTAGGTTGCTGTATGGTTGGCCGGCGTGGAATGGTGTGTTGCTTTGTTTTATGGATTTGTTTCCACCATACGAGGGTCTGGATATTGATATATTGATGCTAGCTAGCATAGTCGCCTGATCCCATGCGTGGTGACGACTTGACCATATAGGTCAGATTCATGCTCGATGGTCGACGTGAACAGGCAGCGTGGGACGCTACAGAGTCTTAGAGTCTTGACTCTAAGACTGGATATTGATATATTGAGGCTAGCTAGCATAGTCGCCTGATCCCATGCGAGGTGACTACTTGACCACATAGGTCAGATTCACGCTCGGTGGTCGACGTGTACAGGCAGCGTGGGACGCTCTAGAGTCTTGGAGAAGTGAGACTCTGACCCTTAGCCTGAGAGGCTTAATATTAAATGGTGGTAATGACGTTTTCCCCTATTTTATTATATGACCAAAGGGATTGGTCATGATTTTATATTATTTCAGTTTCGGGAATGATTTTTTTTTCTCTTATGAGACTTTCTATTATTTTATAAATTCCCGAAACAGTGAGGTTTGGTTTTGAATGACCAATGGGATTGGTCGTGAAACATTATTATGTGATTTTAAAAGTATATTGTTTTTAAAAGAAAACAAAATATTATTTGTTCCATTATACATATTAGCAAAGCTTGATATTTGGTTATGAATATATTATTTGGGCAAAATCGAGAATTTTGTTAGTAATGGCTCCCTGTGGGTGGGAGGCTGTGGTATGGGAGCATATGAATTTATTTTGGGTTGTTTATTAATTATATTTTCTTTTATATTGTATCCCCACTTCGTTATTGGATTGCTTTGTTGGATCGAGAATCGAACTCCTTTTTGTTAAATTTTTGATGGAATTGTTTCTCAATGCTTTTACAATAGTTGTGGGGAAGGAATCAGGGTTTTAATCAGGATATGGATATTGATTTTCGTGGATTATCTTTCACCGAAATTTTGTTTTGGTATGAATTAATTGCTTTGAATTATTGGCACAAACGTAATGCTTGCGAGTGGTGTCGTATATGGAATTGATCAGGAAATTTCCATGCATTTGGTAAGGTTACTTATTTACCGACATTTTCTGAAATTAAAAGTGCAGTTCTAAAATCTTTTGGGATATTTTACTCGTGCGACGAGTAGGATTATTTTAAATTGAACTCAATCGAGGGGTACGAGAATGCAATTTAATTTGAACTCGTAAAACGTGTACGAGTGATTATTATAATATTATATTTTTGTCACGCGGTGACCCAGTGATATTATATTATTATTGATTTAGCGATTCTATCGCTATCAGTTAGTCTCGAGATTTCTTCGAGATATAGCATTTGTTTATTATGGATTCAGGGTAGAGTATTATTGTGTATGGATTGTTCCGTAATGATTTATTTTCAGAATATGAGTTCCTGAATTTGTTTATATCGAGTATTTCATTGATATGTGTTGGTAAATAAATCCGGACGAGCAGTGGTGGCTCGCGGTATAGGTTGGAAATTCTATTGTGGTTATAGAAGTATATTTTGAATATTTGCAGTGTTTGGGTTTCCTGATTATAGAGGAAACTCTGTCCGATTTTTTTTCTGCGATTTTTGGTTATGTAAATTTCGAGGACGAAATTTTATAAGGGGGGAAGAATTGACACATCCCGAACCCAATTTAACTGAATTATGAGTATTTGAAATTTCGTACGCTCTATTTTAATTGCCACGCAAGGTCGGTAGTATTTTCGGAGGATAAATTTGAAAAATATTTTAAGTTTTAATGGGGGAAAAGTTGACTTTGTGATCTTTCGAAATTTTGGAAAAGTTTTCTTCACGAAAGTTGTAGAGCGCGACGATACGAGTTCGTGGACACGCGACACGCGTGGAACAGACGTCGTATGAGGAAGTTATGACCTGAGGAAGTCATTTTACTGTTTCAGAAAGTTACTATAAATAGGGGGGGTATTTTCAGAAAATGGTAACTTCCCATTTCGGGATTTTAGTATTTACTGTAGCGTTTCGAGTTACTGTTCATCCCTACTCCCCCGATTTACTGTTCATTCGATCTTAGCTCCGATCTCCGCCGTCCGGCCAAGGCGGCACGCGAGCCACCCCGCATCGGACTCAGCTCACTCTGCTCTTCCTTTCGAGCCATGGATCGGCACGGGTAGAGCACGGAGGAGGGAGCGGCGGCGATTCGAAGTCCGGCCACCGTGGGAGGCGGCGTTGCAGGCGACGTCCGGAGGTGCGCCACCCACCGATCGGTAGGGTTTCTCTTGGCGATCCTTCCTGGTGGGGTGGCGATAGCCAGTTCCGGCCGAGGAGGGTGGATCGACGCCGAGAAATTTCGATCCAGATCGGGTCGATTCGACCCGTTTCCAGCAGTTTCGACCCGGCCCAGCGAGATCCGACCCGGCCCGGCCCAGAATCAGTCCGGCCCAGTCAATGTTGGCAGTCAACGTTGACCAGTCAACGTTGACCGTCGTTGACCAGTCAACGTTGACCGTTGACCGGCATTGACCAAAAACCAGCGTTGACCGGCCGAAGACCGGCGTTGACCGGCGACGACCGGCGTTGACCGGCGTCGACCGGACTCCAGAACTGCGGCGATTTGCTCCGATGCGATCCTCTGGCGGTCTGACTCGATCTCGACTGGATATTTACCATTTCTGGTAAATTAAGGTGAGTAAATCTCCTGATTTTATTATAAATTACGAGTATAAATGTGAGTATATTTATAGTTATATTTAGAATGCGTTATATGGAAAAAAAAATTGAGTATTTTGCAAGTAGAATTTATTAACAAAATTTGCGATTAAAGAATTTATCGAACTTTGTTTCCCAGTGGGTGGGTGTTGGCGGTTTGGGAACAAAGTAAAATTTTATTTGGTTTTTGATTAATTTCAGACCTGTTTCGAATTTTCCGAGGGAATTTTCGGGACGGGTCCTTTCAATAAGAATCTATTATATGAAATTCAAAAACCTCTAATTACTTTCCATTACCTTATAATCGTCGTCCTCAAAGTGAACTTTGAGGTACTCCCACTGCTCGGGTCGGTGGATGAACTCTGCAGGCGTCGCCTTTGACACTTCGACGTAGTGGGTGTGGCAGTCGTACTTCCAGTCCTTGTAGATCTTGGCAGCGGTCTCGTTGATGTATGTCCACATGCCTATCTCGGTGGGAGGGAGGTCGTAGAACATCTAGTAAAAAACAATTTAAAGAAATCATTAGAAATAACATATTTCAATATATATGACTGAAAGATAGTTTTTTGAAATTATTATGAAATTGTGTTTTACCTCCATATAAGTTCTCAGTGCATCTCGGTGCTCCTCAGCCAGCTCAGCATATGAAGGCGCAAGCATGGACACTTTACTCCGGATGGCGCTCCCGATGTCTCGGGACATCAAAGTCCTCCACTTCAAGAGGCTCGGACCCCTGTGCTCTTCCGAGTACACAACCTTCAGAGGTTTCCCGCCATTCAGCGACACCAAATATTGGGTCTTCGTACCGGTTACGATGCCAAGCTTGTTCGGGTTCCGTCCATTCAGCTTCTCACCCGTTCTCATATCAACAAGCTCTGCCATATTCATTACAAACCATATTAAGAGTATTCATTACAAATCATATATATACCACCTGAAGGTAACATCTAATAAACATATATGTAATTAGCTAACTAGGTTCACTAAGAGAGAATAAACAATTAATCAAGCTTAATAATTAGTTTGCATAATCGGATTCATGCTAAGTATTAAGACCTATTGGATGTATTTTCATGTTAAAGAACTTCTCCGTTTTCAAACTTTAGGTTTAAAGCCAATGTGCATGCATATTCATCTAACCACAAACAACCCAACTCTCTGTATTGGCATTTACCTCATAACATCCATACCCACTTATCACCTTAACGAGTCTCGCACAAATGACAGAACATAAGCCAAGATGATTGATTAGCATTCTGATAGACGAAAAGACCTACTAATCTACTAGTTCTTTCATTCCAATTGTACAACCAGCTATATATCCAACTACATAATCCAAATACGTACTCTTTTGTTGGATTTCTAGCTATATCAAACATGTTCGATCGGAGATTCCAACAAAGTGATCATGATCAGTTTGTTTATTGTAATTAAGTTTCTTTAGTTAGTGGAATTTCTTATATATATGCTTCTCTATATATCTTCGATCTCACATTCATACAGCTTTGCATTACTTCATTTATATAACCATGCGTGGAAAGTTAGTCCTATTAGTATATAAGTAATGCAAAGCATAACTAGTTAAATTATGTAATAGCTAGCTAGCTATACCCACTTAGTTTTTGTAAACAAGAATCTAGGAAAGATTCTCAGCCAACTATGCTATAAGGTATCATATACAACAGTTTGCATTTTATTATGAGTAATTCTCTTTTTATGTATCCTAACTTCTAGTGAAAATGAGTCTTTTTCTCTTGCTCTTTCCCTTTGTGGTAACTTAGAAAGTAATCAGTTGCTTGTTATTATTTTACAAGGACTTTCTGTCCCATCTTCATTTGGCTTCTAATTCTAATTTCTTTTCTATTTGGAATTTGAAATCTGTATATATCCAAATGTCTTCTTGGAATTTTCTAGTTGTAGTTCAACAAGTTGTTGACGTTTCCAATTATGCTGATGCAAGTAAAAGAGCATATGGTGATCTAATTCTGATTTCATTAGATGCTTCAGGAATGTATCTTGTTTGGATTTCTCATATTCCAGACATCTATGGTAAATCTTTTTCTCTCCTTTTTCCTTCTTTTCTCAAGTATTTTGTAGTTGTATGCCTCTATTCGTTTTCAATAAGAATCGAAAAAAAAAACCGAAATTTATCGGATAACTCACCCGGCTCCTGAGGACCCCTCTTGATCCTAATGCTGATTGGAGCAGCATCCTCGCCTTCAACAACGGCTGCTCCTCCAGCGGCACCGCCACTGCCACCGCTACCGCCATCGCGGCCGCCACTCCCGAGGTCAGCGCCACCTCCAGCAGCCCCCAAACCCGCCAAAGGCGCAGTTTCTTCCAGAGACGGGATGGGAACCATCGTCCCCGCCTCTGGCGCCGTCCTCGCCGATTCCGCTGCCGCCGCGGCGACAGCCATTTGAGCTGCAACTTCCGCCGCCTTCCTCTATCTTCTCGCCTCCAGCTCCTTCTTCCTCTTCTGGGAACTAGAACCGGGTGCCATTGATGAATCGAAGGGTTAGGGTTTGGAATTTCAGGTTTGGGGAAAAACAAATTTAGGGGTGAATTTAGGGTTTAGGGGTTTGAGAGAGATCAGGGGTTTTCGATTAGGGAGTTTTTGGTGAGAAGGGGTTTGGGTTTCGGGTTGTAAGAGAAGGGGGTTTGGGTTTCGGGCTGGAAGAGAAAGATAATTTGGGGGTTTGGGGAAATTATGGGAAGAAGAAGCAACTGAGGTAGAAGACGTTCGAATCTGCTAATATCAGAATGAAGTGAAGCGATGAACTTCGTCAAGATTCGTCGGTTCATATAATATTAAGTTAGCGACGCGTTTTGTACAGGGGTCTCCAAAACTCGTCGCTTCATTTAAAATGAAGTGACGAATTTGCAACTCACTAGGTAACCTAGGGGGCTCCAAAACTCGTTGCTTCAGTCTATATGAAGCGACGAATTTGAAACATACAAGATAACCAAGGAAGGTTAAACTTCGTCGCGTCATTACGTTCAAGTGACGAATATTCGTCGCTTCCATTGAATTTAACATATTAGTTATTTTTACAATTATATGTTTTTATTTAATTAGAATATTGTAAATATTGTTCAAAATTACAACAATAAATATATGTCATCATCATCTGCTTACAACATGTACCATATTTAACTAGTAGTCTTCTTGTTCGTCGTCTCCGCCATCATCGTCTTCATCTTCATCGTCCTCATCGAATTCATCGTCTTCATCTTCCTCTTGCTCACCGTTTGATTCTTCATTCTGTTCGTGTACTTCTAATTCGAGTTAGAGATTAGATGCATCAATATGGTAAAATTGTATTGAACTTAGTGTGTCCTCTTGGTAAGGCTCTGTGATTTGATTCCCTGAAGGAGGCCTGTTATCTTCTGTTGCAAGTACTTCGGCACTGTATACATTTTGGTTCGACATTTCTTGCACCACCTTCCAAGTACCACTCGCCGCAGGATCGTCCAAGTAGAACACCTGTTTTGTCTTCATAGCAAGACAAAATGGTGAACTCTCATAGTAACTAGTGTTTGTATCCACTGATATCGGACCATGATCTACCTTGACGGTGTAAATTTCTTCGTCATCCTGATCGTCAGTGGTGTTGTGCCATATAACTTTGAACAACACGACCGACAAATTTTCTGGATAACATACCTCGACTACATAGTCAAGATGGCCATAGATGTGTTGGGACAGGTTTCCAAGTTTCGTGCTTAACATCACCCCGCTATTTTGAGTCACGAGCCTTTGATCTCTATCGAATGAGACATACTTGATACCGTTCATGTAGCACGCCTTATAAATCCGAGTGAATTGCGGACCTCGAGCCAATGACCATATTTCCCTGTTAAAATTAGGGTCCTGAGCATCATATCTTCTCTTGGCCTGAAAAATAGATGGTGTTACTTTTATACTATTTAGGGTTTAGGATCTTTGTACAAGAAAAAAAAATTCAATTTTCGTACAAAATTGAAGAACCATGGATGGAAACTCCTCTTTCTGTGGCGCTGGTCGTAATCGTCACCATATTTCGCTATGTACAGCTGCAAATGAGTGTCCATGTAATATTGAGCTTCTTCTGTATCTGTCAAAATTTGCCAATGAGCCTCAACCGTTTGCTCCTCTGTTAACCTGATATTTCCGGTGGTATCCATAATACACGGCTGAACTAACTGAGAAACAGAAATAATATTCCATATTGGGGGATTGGGCTCTTCGTGTTCTTCCAATTGTAGATACGACTTACAGTATGTCACCGACTCCCATGATATGTACCTTTCTGCAATATTCCCCTCCGTGTAACGTGCATTACTCATTGACTGTTTATAATCACCTAATTGCCTATAAAAATGATGAATATGATTAGTGCATATATAAAGTTAGTGTAAATTTAGTTTTAACAAAAAGAAACATATGTAAAATGTACTGGGCCTGTAAGTATAACTTGTTCGGGAAGGTGAATCATGAGATGAACCATAGAGGTGAAGAAATGTGGAGGAAAAATCAACTCCAAATTGCAGAGAATGATCACAATCTAATCTTTCATCTGTTGGACATCTGTCTTCTTCAACTCCCTAGCACATAATTTCCTAAACCAATTTGACAATGCTATCAATGGCTTTACGACGTTATTTGGCAAAAATCCTCGGATAACCACTGGAAGAAGACGTTGAAGCAGGACATGGCAATCACGCGTCTTCAATCTATAGAACTTTTTCTCGGATAGTTTCACCTTATTTCTCAAACTTCCCATATAGTCAAGTGGATACCTAACACCGTGAAACCATTCGAATATTTCTTCACGACGATCCTCTTGAACTAAAAAGGGTGCATGAGGAACCTTTTCCGTCCTCTTTTCAGCTTCCGAACACCACTGACTTTTGCGTATTCCTTGGACCATTCTTGGTCTTCCTTTCAATTGCAAGAATGGTGGCCAGGATATTGTCACCCACGTACTTTTCAATGTGTATGACATCTAAACATTACCTGTGTAACAACCACGACCAATAGGGAAGCATCCAGAATATGCTCTCGTGGGTCCAACATTGTCTGTTGTGTGCTGAGTAAGGGACACGAAAATCCGGATGCTGGCTAAGAGTGGCGTAACTGTGTGACCTAATTTCCTCTAAAATCTCCGTTCTTATGAGCTGGTCTTTTTCCCCACTCTGGCTTCCCGTTAAATGCCAAACTGGATCGCATTGGTGAATTCTTGTCGAGCCATTTCCAATGCCCTTTATAAACAATTCTGCCACAAATATGCTTCGCCGTCAGCTCATCTAGACAAATTGGACATGCCTTGTACCCTTTCACCGTTGAGCCTGCAAGCATCCCTAAACCAGGAAAGTCACTTATAGTACACATCACCACTGCCTTCATCGTGAATACATCATTGTCGACTCTGTCAAAAGTATAGACTCCATTTTCCCACAAATCTATGAGTTCGTCGATCAATGGACGAATGAGTACACTAAAGCACTTTCCTGGAGATTTAGGGCCAGGAATCAACACGGCCAATATATTATATTCTTTCCTCATATACATATTAGGGGGTAGATTATATGGCATCACGACCACGGGCCACGTACTATCACTACAACAACAAAAATCTTTGGTGACGAAAAATTTTCGTCACCTAAGAGAGATTTTCGTCGCCTAAGGACTTAGGTGACGAAAATTTTGTCGCCTAAGTTTCGTCGTCTAAAGTTTGTGGTCTAAGTAAGTAGGAGACGAAAATTTATGAATTTCGTCGCCTAATATACTTCTTAGACGACGAAAAAGTTTCATCGTCTAAGAACAATGGTGACGAAAAAAATACTCTTAGAGGACGATGTTTTTCGTTGCTGTCGATTTACTTAGCCGACGAAAAAGAGCAGTTCGTGGCCTAAGAGTATTACTGAGGCCACGAAAAAATTAAATTTCGTGGCCTAAGTAATACTCTTAGGCCACGAACTTCGTTTTTTCGTCTCCTAAGTATGGATCTTAGTCCACGAAATCAGCTTGAATCGTCGCCTAAGTATATCACTTAGGAGAGGAAAATTTATTCTTCGTCGCCTAAGTATTAATTTTTAAAATAAAAAAATTCAAAAATTTAATACTGAATACTGAAAACTTAATACTGAATATTAATATTGAATATTCATATAAATTAAAAAATTTATTCATATAAATTAAAAAATTTATTCATACAAATTAAATACTGAATATTAATAAATTTGTTTATACAAATTAAATAAAAATATTTAATAGTTATTATTAAAACGAACAACAATATCGTGGGGGGGGGGCTGCGACGAACTCCTTTCAGAGATAGAAGCGGTCAAATGCCTCCTGCCTCTTCTTTAGCTTCCCATGAGTCGGCGGCATATTTTTTCTTTCAACAAACACAAATTATATCACAAACACAGCATATTGAAATTCATATATCAACTACATGTTTAATTACCCTTCCTCTTAATTAGCAGAGATTCTGTGCAAATATTTTGATAAGACAATACAATATACCTTAAGTAAATCTACAAGAATAACAACACTCATCTAAAAAAAACTTATACATTATTAATATAAAAACTTATAGAAGTAAAGAAAATTTTAACACTAATATGAACAGATGATTGGAATAGGAGATGACATAGCAAAAACGCTGAGGCTAGTGTTGTGGAAGAGGAAAGATATCAGGTGAGAATTAATGCAACAAAAGTTGCTGTTGTTTTTGGGTTATCATCATAGACTTGTTAAGATTTTTGTAATATTAAGTGTAGGCCTGGGCATTTATTCACAAGTTCTAAATGACCATACATACATATTGATATTTTTGTTCTTCATGTGTCAAGATGGCTAGACGCAATTGAATTTAGCCTTTCTACAGAGCAAAAATATGGATGAGTAATGATGTAGCCAACCAGATCAATGCTATTAACTAATCTTTCCTAGTCATGGGTGGGATATCCATACCACACTGTCACAACTGAAGGATTGAATATAAATGCAAAATGTCAGTTAACGCACATAATGCTATCTCTAATAAACATACTAACATGCATATTAGAAAGTGTAATGCAAGTGAACCCAGTACTATAATAATGAAATATTCATCTGCAAAATCTATAATTTGTAGTTCAAAATAAAATGAAGCACATCTGCAAAATGACATACAGATTGAGAGAATTCGTTGCCAACCAAATGAAGCACATGTTCTAAGTCCTGCGCATGAAAGTCTTTCTGGCAAACTGGACAGGTACCCATACTCTCTTCCCCAGCTCCTCGTGCATCTAACAACAACAAACAACTCACTTAAAATCTAAAATAATAGCACAAAACTCAAACAGCAATTCCTTTCAGAAATATACAAATCCCACATGAATGGCATCACACCAAATGTTTAGCTCGGCCATAACCCTAGGACACATGGCAAGTTGTTCTATCCCATCTTGCAATTATTTACCTTTTTGTTTTAAATGAAAAATGCAAGAAGCCTATGATACATGGCAAAAAATACGAGAAAAAATGACCATCACAAGCAATTGCAGCAGCTAATAGAAATCTATGCAGTGAACAAGCAATGCAAATGGGATCATGACTAACCACCAGCAATTCACAAGGTACCAATGTGGATATTATCAATATATTAGAGTTATTTATTCTGTTAATCTCACCGGTGTTTGGTTTTCAAACAGCCGCATTTAAATCGTATGGTTTTACCTCTACTGGTAATCAATTACTACGTGACTTTTTCACTCAACTATTACTAACTTAATGATCATGGAAGAGACTCTCATACATGCCAGCACAAGTATAGACTAAACTCATACAAAGTAGTTAGCAGTTAGTAGTAAACTAATCCCCAGTGATGATGATAGTCTTGCACACAAGACCCTATAGATTTTAGTGTTCATTAGTTATATGTCTCCTTTCCAATTAGCTAATAATCAGGATTTGCACTTAATGTAATTAACTAGTTAACCACTAGTCCTTTTCCAATAATGTAAGAAAGATCGGCCATTCTGGCCTGGGCATGTATCGTGAAAGTAAGTAGTACACACTACAAAGTAGCTTAAATTTCATTTTCACTTATGAAAAATGGACCAATGTCCCTGATGTGCTAGGTTTACTATCAACTACAATATAATATACACAGGAATGTTAGGGACTGAGACACACAACTCCAGTTAAATTCAACTCTAAAATGGCTTCGATCACCCTTAACGACAAGTCTAGTAATTGCAAGAAACTGAAGAAGAAAAAAATTAAGACTACTGTAGGTTGCCTAATTAAATTGAAAATACATGGGATCTTTTAATTTAATTGGCATTAATTTTTAGAAATCAATAATGTAAATAGAAGTTGACGGTGGATCACTCTTGGAATTTAAGCAATGTTAATATGAGATAATATACTCTAACAGAGAAATAACAGAGAAGAAGAAAGTAGAGAGAAATAAGAGAACATTGGGGCGGAGGCTAACCTGCTAAAGAGAGAAGAGAATCGCACCACAAGGCAGAGAAACGGGGGGAAAGGGGCGGTCACTGAGCGGGGGCGAGGGCGGAGGCTGGCTGAGGAGGAGGTTGTGGCGGGGACGAAGGAGGAGGCTGGGGCTAGCTGGCAGAGGCGAAGGCGGGAGACGGTGGGTGGGCGGAAGAGGGAGGAAGAAATTAAGTTGAGGTTTTGTAAATTAGGGATTGCAGAAAGAAAGAGATCGAGATTGTGAATATATATGTCTCTCACTTAGGCGACGAAAAACAACATTTCGTCTCCTAAGTTATCCACCTAGACGACGAAAATGAAAATTACGACTCCTAAGTTATTAACTTAGACGACGAAAATAAAAATTCGTCACCTAAGTATTAATACTTAGGCGACGAAAGATTTATTCGTCTCCTAAGATTATTTCGAATTTTTTGAAATTCTATTGGCGGCTTAATTTTAGTGTGTAAAAATTTATTCGTCTCCCAAATATACATATATATATATATATATATAATATACTTGTTATTAAATCGAAGGTACGGTCGAAGTAAGTACATACATACACACCATTTTATAATTGTAATTATACATCACAAACAAATTTGTTGAATTTACAAACACATAATTTAAATCATCATGGCTCTCCATCATATTCGCCGCCAATAAATATATACAAATTCGTCGCCTAAGTAAACACTTAGGAAACGAAAAGTATATTTTCGTCGCCTAGGCGACGAATTTGTTTATTTTGTCGCCTAAGTTAATTACGTTTTTTTTACATGGTTGATTACGCCTCATCTATATGGGAGTTTAATGTTTGGAAGTGTCGACGAAAAAAGGGACATCTAAAGGTACGTAATAGTGTTTTCGCGTGATAAGTTTTATGAAAATATGGTTGATCGTTTCGATCGAGTATCGAACGTTCACGAAACGAGTTGAATTTTATACTCTACTCATATTTAACTATAACGATCACATCATACGGTCAAAATTTTTATTTTGTGAATTTAGCCATTATAATGACAACATGTTTACTAATGCGGTATAACTTGATTAGTAGATTATACTCAAGTGTACAACTTTTCAAAACAACTATATAAAATAAGTCAAATTTTGAAAAACGCTGTGAGATAGCATTTGATCGTTATGATGAAATATGGTGATGGTAAAAAAATCACTTAAATCCGACAAAGTTAGAGCCCCGATCGATGCGGTCAACCTTATTTATACTTGTGTCTCTCTATGGGGAGCCATAGTATCAGGTGGTAAAAGTTTCCAGATTTTTACATGGATAATTACGTCACATCTATATGAGAGTTTAATGTTTGAAAGTGTAGACGAAACAAAGACATCTAAAGGTACGTAATAACGTTTTCGTGTGATAAGTTTTATGGAAATATGGTTGACCATTTCGATCGAGTATCGAACGTTCACGAAACGAGTTAATTTTTATACTCTACTCATAATTAACTATAACGATCACATTAGACGGTCAAAAATTTCATTTTGTGAATTTAGCCATTATAATGACAACATGTTTACTAATACGATATAACTTGATTAGTATATTATACTCAAGTGTACAACTTTTCGAAATAACTATATAAAAAAAGTCAAATTTTGAAAAATGCTGTGAGATAGCATTTGATCGTTATGACGAAATACGGTGATGTTAAAAAAATCACTTAAATCCGACAAAGTTAGAGCCCCGATCGATGCGGTCAACCTTATTTAAACGTATCTCTCTCTTTGGGGAGCCATAGTATCATGTGGTAAAAGTTCCCAGATTTTTACATGAATAATTGCGTCTCATCTATATGAGAGTTTAATGTTTGGAAGTGTAGACGAAACAAGGACATCTAAAGGTACGTAATAGCGTTTTCGTGTGATAAGTTTTATGAAAATATGGTTGACCGTTTCGATTTCGATCGAGTATCGAACGTTCACGAAACGAGTTGATTTTTATACTCTACTCATATATAACTATAACGATCACATTAGACGGTCAAAATTTTCATTTTCTGAATTTCGCTATTATATTGACAACATGCTAATGCGGTATAACTTGATTAGTAGATTATACTCAAGTGTACAACTTTTCGAAACAACTATATAAAAGAAATCAAATTTTGAAAAACGCTGTGAGATAGCATTTGATCGTTATGATGAAATACGGTGTTGGTAAAAAAATCACTTAAATCCGATAAAGTTAGAGCCCCGATCGTTGCGGTCAAGCTTATTTAAACTTATCTCTCTCTATGGGGAGCCATAGTATCAGGTGGTAAAAGTTCCCAGATTTTTACATGGATAATTACGTCTCATCTATATGAGAGTTTAATGTTTGGAAGTGTAGACGAAACAAGGACATCTAAAGGTACGTAATAGCGTTTTCGTGTGATAAGTTTTATGAAAATATGGTTGACCGTTTCGATTTCGATCGAGTATCGAACGTTCACGAAACAAGTTGATTTTATACTCTACTCATATTTAACTATAACGATCACATTAGACGGTCAAAATTTTCATTTTCTGAATTTAGCTATTATAATGACAACATGTTTACTAATGCGGTATAACTTGATTAGTAGATTATACTCAAGTGTACAACTTTTCGAAACAACTATATAAAAGACATCAAATTTTGAAAAACGCTGTGAGATAGCATTTGATCGTTATGATGAAATACGGTGTTGGTAAAAAAATCACTTAAATCCGACAAAGTTAGAGCCCCGATCGATGTGGTCAACCTTATTTAAACTTATCTCTCTCTATGGGGAGCCATAGTATCAGGTGGTAAAAGTTTCCAGATTTTTACATGGATAATTACGTCTCATCTATATGAGAGTTTAATGTTTGGAAGTATCAACGAAATAAGGACATCTAAAGGTGCGTAATAGCGTTGTCTTAGAAAATATCTCTAATGAAAAATTGCCGTTAGCGTCTTTCTTTCTTCTTAGGTGACCAAAAAAATGAATGTTCGTCTCCTAAGTACGGAACTTAGGCGACGAAATTTTTTTTCGTCACCTAAGAGTAAAGTATGATGACGAATTTTTTTTCGTCGTCAGGATCTTCTCTTAGACGACGAAAAATGTTTTTCGTCGCCTAAGAATTTACTTAGGCCACGAAACTTGTAGCTTAGAGGAGGAAATTTTTTTCGTCGCCTAAGAGTTCTTAGGTGACGAAAATTTAAATTTTTCGTCGCCTAAGGTATTTTTTCTTGTAGTGTATGATGGGTTGTCATTGTTCCAAATGGACTGAAACCATCAGTTGCCACTTCAAGCCGCACATTTCTTCCCTTAATGTCGTCGAAACCTGGAAATGTCCTGTTAAAATGCTGCCATGATTCTCCATCAGATGGGTGCCGGAGGGTACTTTCATCTTGTCGCCTCTCCTTATGCCATCGCATATGCTTTACTGTGTGTGGGGACATAAATAGGCGTTTCAACCTTGGAATGATAGGGAAATACCAGATTACCTTTTTTGGAATGTCATCCGTATCTGGCTTATATCTTTCAACACCACATATGGGACAAGTCCTACATCTTTTATTTTCAGCCCCCCTGAACAGGTAACAGTTGAACTGACAAACATGGATTTTTTCATATCCAAGGGAAAGATCCTTGAGGATTTTTTTAATTCTCGAATAACTCACAGGGAAGTTATGCCCTTTATAAAACTTATGCGCCAATTTACATAATTTATCAATACTCGTATCCGACCATCCATTTTCAATTTTAATTTCTATTGCATGTAATATGACACTTAATACAGTTTCTTTACTCCCTTCATACAATGGGGTTTGTGACTCCCTTAGAAGCCTTTCATACTTAGCATAATCATCATCTACCGTGTTATTGAAGTGAACTTCAACATTTTCTTCAACGACATTATGCGGTGCATCTCCGTGGTATCCAGGATAGTATGGAAATATATCTTGTATAATCTCCACGGCGGGATCACTGAAGGACCGGTAACACTGGAAGCCTCGACTCTCTCTTGAAGCCACTGTCTCCGTCGACTGATCATTGCGGGTTGACTAGAAACTTCACCGTGTAGGTGCCAAAATGTGTTAGTCGGATCCAAACCATGGTGCAAGCAGTGATGATAAATCTCGATGAGTTTCATATAATAAGGACCATTTCTGCAAACTGCGCACGGACAAGGGAGAAATTCGATTCCAGCAGTGCGAGCGGAAACAAAATTGATGAAGTTAACTAAGCCTGTGTTGTAATCAGGGTGTGTAAAATGAAGATTCATCCAAGATTTGTCGGGGACATCATCCATGTTTCCTGTCATAACATAAACAGACAATATGCATAAGATTAGCACACAACATTTATGATACAATCAAACCTTGTCCCAACACTTATTCTCCTTATGCCTCCAGGTTGGGTCCTATCTCCTTCAGAAGAACACGAGTTTGTTGATCCTTTTGGTATTCATATGGTTTCTGCTACAATTTTGAGAAATTTCGGCAGCATCTCCTTACAGTTCCTCAAGTGCACAAAAATCTAAACAACCTAATTTGCACTCGAGGAACATTGTAGAGAGACACTGTCGAAACTCTATCCCAAAACTGCAACGGAAACCACATGAATAGCAAAAGGATCAACAAACTCGTGTTCGCCTAAAGTGTCTAAAAATGGGACAATTTGAGAATCAACAACTCATCTCGATCAACTAGATGAGTTGTTGATTCTCAAACGGGAGTTCTAAGCTGATAAACACCACAATTATATATAATACGAAATAATAAATTTACACATGGCACCACACTCCCTCACTAAGCCACTCGCATATTTCAGAAACCCTAACTACCATTATCCACACACAACACAAACCAATTATATCATTAACTAATAATTTCAACCTAAACTACCATAAAATTCACAAAATTTCACTAAATTGCACTATTTCAAGCCATTTTAGTTTTACTAAATTTAGATTTAACTAAATTTCACAATTTCACTAAATTACACTAAAATTCAATTTCACTAAAATTTCACTAAAATTTCACAAACTAACCTAAATAATCTCAATTTCACCAAAATCAACACCAACTCTATCATATATTCAAACACGTAACACTAAAAACAACACAAAAACACATTATAAACCAAATCCAACTCAAGATATCAAGCACTAAATTCAACCAATCAAACCCAAATATGGTGATTACAATGAAGAGGAGAGATTATACTAACCTACAAAGCAATTGGAAGAGAAGACCCAAGCAATTAGACCCCGAAATTGATAAAATCAGCCGATCTGCCCCCTTTTTCGCAGCTCCGGAACAGTTCTTTTTCTAAAATTTCAACTTCTGCAATCTGTTGAAGTCGAGGGCTTTATAACAGATTTTAAAACATGAAGCGACGACTATTGTTCAAAAATCGTCACTTTGTTTCATATGTCAGTGACGAATATTGACAAAGGTTATTAACTTCGTCGCCTGAATTTTATGTCAGCGACAAAAATTGAATATTCGTCGCTGTAGTTTACAAAACATTGTCCGGAGGCGACAACATACCACTATTCGTCGCTTCAATAATTTGTGAGCGACGACTATTGATCAATAGTGGTCGCTCTCGGTTTTTGAAGCGACAAATCCTATATTGGTCGCTTCGATGTGTTGAGGCGACAAAGTTTGTTTTTCCCGTTTCAATCTTCGTCGCTTCAGTCCTTGTTTCCAATAGTGGCAGGCCGGGTGTCTTTGAGCTTAATCACTGTTTTGTGTTTTATCAAAATTGTTTTAGATTTAGTTTTTGAGTGTTGTAGATAAGACAGATAAGTCCAAGGGTATTTTGATACCTTTTTTTAAGGGGTTGTGCATAATGTCAAAAAGCACATTTTAGAAAAAAGGGCTATCCACCTTTGAAAATTAGAAAAAAAGCCTCTTCTTTTTCACTTTATAAATAAGGGCATTGTTTTAATATATTTATCATAAAAACCTCCATTCAATTTCATTAAATTATAAAAAAGGGCTATTTTTAATTGTATTTGTGACCATAATACCCTTTTCTTTTTTTCTTTTTCTTTTTTTAACATGATCCGATCATAATCTTCTCACCAACTCCACCCAACGCCCTTACCAGCCAGTACGTCGGTCTCTTCACCAACGCCACCGTCCTCGTCATCGCGCTGCTCCTCGCTGGCCGGGATAGCTACGCCAATTCTCCACCGTCCGATTCATCCTCTCCACCTCATCTTCCCTTGCGCCTCTCCCCACCCAAATCTCTCTCCCCCGCCGCCTCTCCCATTTCAAATTGCAGCTCCGCTCTTCTCTTCGTCGCCGAGACCGCCAAGCACTACAGAGAGCTAGAAGCTGCCATTGACGTCGTCGAAGCCGCTTCCAAGCTCTGCGTTGAGGTCCAGACGACGTTGCCGAGCTCCGGTGGTGTTCTCGAGAAGAACGACCAGACTCCGTTCACCATTGCTGATTTCAGCGTCCAGGCGCTCACCATTTTAGGTTAGATTTTTGCTAATTAGTTCTTTATTTTGAATATAATTACGATTTTGAGGCATTGATTTCAAAATCGGTGGAAAACGAGCAGAGCTAGGGTGGCGGTTCCCATCGATTCTGTTGGTGGTGGAGGAGGACTCGGCGTCGGTGCGGGCGAACAATCTGGTGGATCCGGTGGTGAGTACGGTGGTTGATAAGGCCAGCGCCGGAGAGTGTTTGTGCTTGTTCATGTGTTTATGATTTGTTTCTGTGAGTTTCATGGAGGATTAGGTTAGATGTTTATGCATTTGATTGATGAAAATGCAGGGTGTTTTGAGCAGCCATATCATTCCAATGCATCCAAAATTCAGCAGTCGAAATCGGTGCCAGACGGGGCGGTCCTGGTGGGCGGGATCTTGTGTATCCGGCTCTTTTGGCTGGTTTGATATGACTCGGAGGTTTGGAAGTGGCTTATGCAGATGCTGATGAGGTACATTTGCATTGTTTTGTAAAATTCCAATGTGTGGTAAGTTACGCCTGCATTGTAGAACTTAGTTTGCTTGTTGATTTTAGTGTTGTGCAGGCTGCTTCCAAGCAGGGTTTGATCAAGATGAGATATTTGAGATGGCGTTTCGACATGCCAGGGGAAGCAGGGAGCTTTTGG
Organism: Potentilla sterilis; assembly: GCA_963682095.1. Taxonomy (NCBI): domain Eukaryota; kingdom Viridiplantae; phylum Streptophyta; class Magnoliopsida; order Rosales; family Rosaceae; genus Potentilla; species Potentilla sterilis. Next base: position 44,804,562 of record OY821754.1, read on the forward strand.
TTCGTGTTTAAATTTGGTACACTATGACAGTAAGTTCTTCTGTGATTTTGCTTGCTTCTATTACAAGTTTCTCCGACCGCTATGGTGTTGATATCTTTGCACTAAATGTTATACAATTTGAAAATGTAGGTGATGAGAGTAGTTCCTTGAAATGCGAAGGGAAGCAGCCGGATCGTCCAAATTATGGTCAATTATTCTTGTTTGAAGACGTACTAGTTTGCTGATATTTGGTCTTGCTATAGCGTAGTACATATATTCAATCATATTCCTCAATTGATAGTTTCTGTGTAATGATCTTGTTGCTGCTAGGATCAGCTCTGGTGATGTTAAAAATCCATAGGATAAAGCTAGAAAGAGTTCCGACCCGTTATCTGATCTTTCTCAAATCGAGGTATGGTAATGTAGTTGCTTTTGAGTTTAGTTGCTTTGCTAGTTTACTGAAACTGTTAGCTCATAGCCTCGTATTGATTAAAACATGGAATTTGAACTTAGGGTCAGTGACTATAGTGAATCGTGCAACAATTTCAGGTGTTTACACGTGCATTTAGATCTTAGTATTTGTGTACTTTAGTGAGAAAAATTAGATACTTGTAATGTTTGGCATGGAATTATTAAAGAGATAGAGTTGGAAATGCATCCCAATTCCTCCAGTCATTGTTTGATTAATTATTTTTGTTTCTTTTGATGAAGGATTTCTCTGTGCCATCTTTTAATAATTTGATCCAATTGAAGCTGGTTCATTTTGGCTGCTGTCAGAGAGATCACCTAATCTACATTGTCTCTTCATAGACAACGGAAACTATCCAATCCGAAAACAGTTGGAAGTGGAGGAGATTGATGAAGAAGAAGATGAGGTGATTGATGAAGAAGAAGATGAGGTGATTGAGCATACTGGAAATGAAGTGCCGATGAGTGATATTACAAACCTTACAAATGTGCAGAACTGGTGTCCAACAAACACTGTTCCTAACTATCTCTTGTCTCACCTGAAGACCATAGCCATAAGGGGATTTATTGGAAAAGGTTGCATTGTATATCTGGACGAGATGGAAGTGACCAAGTATAAGCGGAAAAATGGTCGAGTTCCGGATAAGATGACTATTTATACTCCTGGTTTATTTCGAGAGATAAAAAAGGATATCTGAAAAGAAACTAGTTTACAGTAGTTTACAGTGATTAATTACTTGAGCAGCTATGTAGCTAGTTGGAATTGTATTTGTGTTTGTCTGTTTAGTTGGATAGTTACTCCGATAGTTACTTATATAGGTCTCAATTTTGAAGAAACAAGATCTGTTACTCAGATAGTTACTCCGATAGTTACTTATATATGTCTTAGTTTTGAAGAAACAAGAACTGTAACTTGGATAGTTACTTGTTACTTGGATAATTAGTTAGTAAGATAGTTACTAAGATGATAGTTACTAAAGTAGTTACAAAATGTATAGTTACTTAGATAGTTAGTACGATAGTTGCTTAGATAGTTAGTATGATAGTTAGTAAGATAGTTACTAAGATTATCATTATTTAGATAGTTAGTAAAATGATAGTTACCGGAATAGTAACTATTAAATAACTATAAAGTTACCGGAATAGTTACTTATTGCTTGGATAGTTACTCAGATAGTTACTTCGATAGTTACTCAGTTAAATAACTATTATTTGTAACTATGTTAGTAACTATCAATTTTTGTAACTATCTGTATAATTATGTTAGTAACTATCTTAGTAACTATAAATTTTGTAACTATCTTAGTAACTAATAATTTTATAACTATCTGTGTAACTTTTCTGTGTAACTATGTTAGTAACTATCTTAGTAATTATCAATTTTGTAATTATTATGTGTAACTATCATAGTAACTATCATCTGAGTAAATTATTATGTGTAACTACCTTAGTAACTATCAATTTTGTAACTATCTGTATAGCTACCTTAGTAACTATCATTTGAGTAGTAACTATCAATTTTGTAACTATATGTGTAACTATTCTACTAACTATTCTACTTTAGTAACTATCATCCTTGTACCTATTCTGTGTAACTACCTTAGTAACTATCATATGAATAAATTATTCTTTGTAACTATCTTTGTATAATCAATTTTGTAATTATTTGTGAACTACCTTAGTAACTATCAATTTTGTAACTAGTATCCTTTTAACTATCTATGTAACTACTTTAGTAACTATATGTGTAACTATCTTGGTAACTATCATCTGAGTAAACTATTCTTTGTGACTATGTTAGTAACTATCAATTTTTGTAACTAGCTTATTAACTAGCTTATTAACTATCTTAGTAACTATCAATTTTGTAACTATCTGTGTAACTATTCTGTGTAACTATCTTAGTAACTATTAATTTTGTAACTATCTGTGTAACTATGTTAGTAACTGTCTTAGTAACTATCAACTTTATAACTATATGTGTAACCACCGTAGTAACTATCATCCTTGTACCTATTCTTTGTAACTATCTTAGTAACTATCAATTTTGTAACTATTTGTGTAACTAAATTAGTGACTATCTTAGTAAAGTTACACATAGTAACTATCATCCTTGAACCTATTCTGTATAACTACCTTAGTAACTATCTTAGTAACTATCAATTTTATAACTATCTTAATAACTATCATTTGAGTAAACTATTCTATGTAACTATCTTAGTAACTATCAACTTTACAATATGGATCAATGTAATAAGATCCAGATAAATTCAACTTAAAAACTCCATCACAAAAAGCACACAGTAGGGTATTCAAAAGAGAAAAATCTTCAGTAGAATCACTCAGTACCAAAAATATCACAAAATTACTTCACCCAGAATATCTATAATATTATTAAGCCATTGAGCTTCTTATTGAGTGAAGCAATAGGCACAAGGTCTCACAAATTATACATGTTCTCTTTAATACTCAAACTTGCCGCGTCAGCAACCAAAGTTCATTTCCATGCAGCCACAAAGCATCAGATTAAACATACTACAAGCACAACACAATGAACACATCAGATCATGCCCATCCTTAAAGCATCCAACGCGGCCTTAGAGCTGGCCGAAAACCCATCCTTAAACTCCTCCCGTATCGCCACGACCCTCATCTTCATCTTCTCTTGATCTCTTTGACTCACACAACCATGCCCAGATTTACTTCTGCGAACGACAATGAAAAGTCACTGTACTCTGATGTCTTTGCATTAATTATTACGTCTCCCACAACAGCATTGTAGTTCTGCATTATAAACTCTGTCATCTCAGCTTAAAATCTTCATGTGATGGGATTCAATTTATTTGCTAAACAGGCCTCATTTCATTCATGCTTTTGTAGGATAAACAAAAAATTGACCCGTACATGCATATCGATTAGCCTTGTACAATCATGATCAATTACCATACTTTGATTAATTTCTGCTACCAAAAAAAAAAAAAGTAATTAAGAATTTTACCCCCAGATTTACTTGCTGGCACAATTCATCTTCAGTGCCATCAAGTTTTGCAAAAGGAATGAGACCATAAGGGAGAGCATAAGGTAGTCCTTCCAGGGGTGGCAGGAGGCAATGTGGCAGTCGGAGAAAGAGTAGCCCTTCACCGTCTTGGTATCGTCGATGGTTCCGCCCAGCTTCTTCACGATCTTGATGTCCCTCAGGTCGGGGGGACCCCTAGGACTTGGAGATCTCGACGAGCACCTTGGCGGCGGGCTGGAGGACCACTATCTTGTTGAGGATGGTGGCGCCGTCGTAGGTGATGATGACGTCACCGTTGGCGGTGGAGATCTCCATCTTATCCATGCTTTTGGGGCAGAGGGAGGTGCGGACGGCGTCGTCAACGACGACGGAGGTGGTGCCATCGCCGTCGGAATCGACCTCCAGAATCGTCGACCGGAGCTCGTCTTCTGTCGCCGGATGGCCGAGGCTCCCCATGATCGCGCCAATTTGGTTGCCGCATTTGGCCGGCCTGAATGTGGAGGATCTCTCTCATGGCTGCCGGAGAGAGAGAGAGAGAGAGAGAGAGAGAGAGAGAGAGAGAGAGAGAGAGAGAGAGAGAGAGAGAGAGAGAGAGAGAGAGAGAGAGAGAGAGAGAGAGAATTTTGGGTTTCGTTTTTTTTTTAAATTACAGTTACAGTGGCATATTTTGTAATTATGTGATGTTTATTGGTTATTTGTTAAATAGTGTCTTTTTTTTATAAACAGTTTAAAGTTAAAGGCTTTTTTTTTTTATAATTTTGGGCATTCAAATGTCTTTTTTTTTATAAATAACCCTGTCAAAAAAAGTGTGCAAATTTCAGCACCTTTTTTTAATTAGATTGTGCTCATCTGTTTTCTATTTGGGTTTTTAGTTTAAGTATGGGTATCTGACTCTTGCCGGTATCTATGTAAACTACTGTAACCATGACTTATTGGCTCGTTAATGGACTTTAACATCAGTTTCAAAAACCTCTCGAAATCTCTCGGATGTTCTTTCCCTTCTTAATTTGATCGGAATCATCATTGCTACCTCTCGAAACCTCTCAATTTATTATGAAAGTGGAACGACGTTAATTTCCATCGGAGTGGTGATGTCGACCTTTCTCCTATATTATTGTTTTGGGAAATTATTGAATTGAAAACGAATGAAGCTAGACAGTTATAACTTGACTCTGCAACAACACAAAATGATTCATCAAGAGTTTGATTAAGCATAAGATTACCGTACTGTCTTATCTAACCTAACCAGATAACAAGGACAGAATCATTTGTCCTCTTATGCAACCCAGCAAGTCTGACTTTGCATTAGCTAGCCATCGGTGAGGTCCTATGTTGCATGGACACGGAGAAGGCGACTCGACACGGTGCGACATGGCGACACGGCAAATCCCAAAAATCGATCATTCGACACGGTTTGGACACGGCAAATAAATAATAATTTATATATTTTTAATACATAAAATAAATTGATAATATTACTATAAGTTGTAAATTCAATCCATAATTTATAAGAAATAACATCAAAGAGTCAAATGCAAGTGAGAGAAGTGCATAGTTAACAACTTAACATCATATAAAGTTCTCAAAATCTAGTAGAATTAAACTTCTCATAATAAGTCACCAAAAGCTTAGTTAATCTAGCTTTTAAATGGCTTCCACCGCACAACTTCGAGAAAATTTCATGATCTCCAACACCTATACATATAAATAACCACAATTATAAAGCTAGCCAATTATCAAACATAACAAAAAGTACAAATAAAGCTACCTAAACAAGTAAACATTCTAATATAAAAATATGCAACTTACCATCACATAGCTAGGCCTCAAGACTCAATTGCATCATCAAAAATCCCCACATCCTATTCAACAATCAAATTTTATTCATTAATCATCCTATTCAACAATCCTATTGAACTCATTACTATTCATTTAACAATCAAATACTCACAATAAGACATTAGTCTTTAAAGTTTAAACTCACAGTAACTCTGAGGAGGAGGGCCGAGCAGCGGAGCAGGAGCAGGAGGAGGAGGAGGAGGAGGAGGAGGAGGAGGGCAGGGCTTGGGTCTAGGGAGGGAGGCCGAGTAGCAGAGCAGCGGAGGAGGGCCGAGCAGTGGAGCAGGAGGAGGAGGAGGGCAGGGCTTGTGTCTAGGGAGGGAGAAGAAGAAGAAGAAGAAGAAGTATCTGCAAATTGTGTAAGAAGAAGAAGAAGAAGAAGAAGCGGCTGAGGAGGAGAAAAAAGGTGAGTTAGGGTTTTTTTTTTCCCCTGACGTGGCGTGTCCGAAAATGAGGTGGCGTATCGGTCAAAGTGTCTAAAAAGTCAATATTGGCCGATACGCCAGATGGCGTGTCCGACACCGTATTTTCCCGTGTCGTGTCATGTCGCCGTGTCCGGCCGTGTCGGACACTCCGATTCGGCGGGTTTTACCGTGTCCATGCAACATAGGTGAGGTCATATTTGATGTTTAATTCAATATGCATCGATTTCCAGTTTATATTTATACGATTACACTGTCAATAATGCAGTTTCGTCTTCAATTTTTATAGAGAACTGACGGTGAAGATTCATTCATGCACATGCTTATAGGATTAAAGAAATTGTCAAGCATTGACCTCAGAGAAAGAAAACCCTAATTGTCAACTATCATGATGCATGAAAAATAAGTTCAAACATATCAAAAACATGGGATTTCTCATCCGTACGTACTTGTCCCCAATTAGTTGTAACTTGGTTATCAGATGAAGTTGCCAGCTGATATCCCATCCGTACCTTACCACGTACGTACCAAAATCAAACTTATTATCAAACTTGGTTATAAATAGATGCATTGACATGCTAATTTTGATACAGTATATTCTAAACTGGAGAGAGAGAGAGAGAGAGAGAGAGAGAGAGAGAGAGATGGCAGACCGGAGGGTAGGTCTTGAAGATACACCAACATGGGCTGTAGCGGTGTTTGCTTTGTTTATCTTCCTGCTGTCCTTTATAATCGACGATGGTATTCATCGTCTAACGAAGGTTTGTATATGTTCTATATACATTTATGAGTTTGTAGATATATAGTGTATATATATGTATGGTCGTTTACATGCTCTGTCATTGGCTTTCGTCAACAGTTTCTGAAAGGAAGGAGAAGAAAATCCCTGAATAGGGCGTTGAAGAAGTTCAAAACAGGTAATCACAAAGTCATTCTTTAATTCTCAATTTTTTTGCAATGATTTGTTACTTGGTAATTAATCTCTCTACTCTGTAGTACTCTAAACTTGGAAGTGGAGAAATCCAAAATCGATTAATTAAGTCATAGTTCACAAACCTGAGGCCACCGATTGTTGTACTGTGACAAGGCCGCAGCAAAAAAAAAAAAAAAGAGAAGAAGAAGAAGAAGTTTAGTCTTCATCCCTCAAATATTTACGTAATGTGTGTGTGTGTTCATAGTCGATCTCGTTGTAAACAGACATGCATGATGAAAATATGCAGACTTACAGAGTACAGAACTTCGACTGGTAAAGCTTATTGTTTACCGATTAATCAAACGTTGCTGCAATTTATGCGAAATAGAATGAACCGAAAGTTTACAAGCTTGCTTCAGAACCAGTCAATTTATACGTACACAAATGTAAATATTGTCCCCATCCCTTTCAAAAAATATTGTCCCTGTTGTTCGGAACAACGATATATATGTACAGACAGGGACACTTGTGTGCCACTTTACATAAATAAAATCACAGAGAGTTTAATATGTTCAATTGACAAATTCTTATATCCCTGTTATACGATTGGTGATTTGTTTTTTCTTTGAACAATGTTTAATTTATTCTAACAGTAATGATGCAACTGGGGGTTATATCACTGCTTCTTACTCTGTCGGAAGTGCCAATATCGAATATCTGTGTCTCTCAAGTTTTGGCAAACTCTTCTCTTCCCTGCAAATATTCACCGGACTCACCTAATGTCTCATCAGCAACACAACTTCCAGCTCCAAATACCAACTATTCTAAGGAAGCCACCACAAAAGATTATTGTGAGGCAAAGGTACGTACAACGTTGTCATTTCATAATTATTTACCTAATTTGTTGGACTATAACGTGATGGTTTCAAATACAAAATATAAACATTGGATTGAAAAGTGTGATGGAATTTTTTTTTGGCTTAAAACCTAAACTTACATCATCGTTAGCAAGTTGTATAAATTGTATCATATAATATATCAGTAAGGCCTACGTCAATACCAGAAAAAAGGGCATTACCGACGAAAAAAAAAAAAAACGGCCGACGACATACTTTTTTCGTCGGTTATTCCTAAGAATGGCCGACGATTTTTTATTTCCTCGCTAAAAATAAAAAATCGTCGGCTATTCCACCAGAATGGCCGACGATTTTATCTTTCGTCCCTAAAAAATATTTTTCGTCAGCTATACCCCTAGAATGACCGACGATTTGGATTTTCGTCGGCCTTTCTCTAAAACATTAGCCGACGAAAACTTTTGAAAGTTTGGCTGACGAAATTGTAATTTTCGTCGGCTAAAAGTCTTTATATTTTCAGATCTGGACAGAAACTGCTCATTTAAAAAAAAAAAAAAAAAAAGGGAGAAAGAGTGAAAAATCTGTGGGTATTGTTGAAATCCGTCCTCTCTTACATTGTGGAGCTATATATAGGTACGTATATGTGTATATATGTTGATTTTGAGTTTTAGTTGAGTTGATTTTGAGTTTTAGTGATTTTGATATAGTAAGTGATTTTTTGTTTTGTTGTTGTTTTAGTGTTAGAATGTATGTATATATGTTGATTTTGAGTTGTAGTTGAGTTGATTTTCAGTTAGAGTTTAATTATGTGTTTTAATTTGATGTTATTTTAATTAGTGTTAAAATATATATAATTATGTTAATTAATGATTGTTGATAGTGTAATGAACTTAAATAATGGTGGTTAATTAATGGTATATATATATATGAGTTAATGTTGATAATAATATATATTGTAATATATATGTGTTAATTAATTTATTATTAATTAAAGTTATACATATATATTATTATCAGGCTATATATGGATCAAGATAAGAGTTGGATTTCGCTTCCAAGGCATGACCGACGATACACTACAGGAGTTGTGGATTTTTTGCAGTTCGTCGAGGAAAATGCAAACGGGAGTGAATACCATTATTGCCCGTGCAAGAAATGTAAGTGTCGCAGTGATATGTGTCGATTTCCGATTAGAACAGTATGGGAGCACCTAAAGAGTAATGAGTTTTGGCCGAAGTACAAACGTTGGATATATCACGGTGAGCCATCATTAGATGGATCGCATGATCATGGGTAGTTTTTTGAGGCGGGCAGTAGTAGTACATCCAACGATCCAACAATGGCATTCGTCAACGACGTGTTTCCTTTTGAAAGCGGTGTACGTGGGGAACAATATATGCATGACCCGGTGCAGCCATTCCCACAAGTTGTCAACACTGCTGCCTTTGACAAGTACAACAAACTGATTGCATTGCAACAGACCCCTGTGTCTTCAAGTTCTGAGAAGACAGTTCTTCAAAGTGTGATGGAGGTAATGAGGATTAAAGTCGAGACAAAATCGAACATCAGACAAGTGGATGAATATCTACAGTACACTTCTTCGTTGTTGGAGGAGGGTCATCGTAATCCTACCAATCACCGTAAGGTCCGAAGTATCCTCAAAGATCTAGGGCTTTCCTACATTAAGATCCATGCATGCGCATTTGACTGCGTTCTCTTCTGGGGTAAAGATGCAGAAGGGAATGACCTTGCTAGCCTTGACGCATGTCTGATATGTCAGTCTGACCGATATAAGTTGACGGGAGCAGGCAATAGGAAACCTGTGAAAGTGTTTCGGTATTTTCCGTTGAGAGATAGGCTTGAGCGGTTGTACATGTCAGAAACCACCGCTGACGTGAACCGAAGCCCGCATGCAATAATAAACCCTACAATCGTTAGTAGTATAGACATAAGTAGGGATCGTTCTAAGCCGGGGATTAAGGGTACCTGAAATATGAAATTGTTAGACAAAAACATATACAAATATACACAAAATCGTCACAATGGGGGGAGTGTATGATTTGGCAGCAAGCTGCCCTAGAACTAGGTGACATGAAATACAATGCTGAAAAAAAAAAAATCCTAAGTCTAATATTTACAAGTTTGGTCGACATTCTTCCACAAAGCACCAACACGAAAGCAATCAAAACATATAACAAGCAAGCAAACAGGACTCTCAGCAAGATGTTAAAATGTTCTAGACTCAACTTAACTCCAACCCAATTAGCTCCTAACCGGCTACTAATTGATTAAGACTCCTCATGTATTTCAAGTGACTAACCGCCTAACCTTAAAATTATACTAGTCATCTTTGAATATTCTAACCGACGTAAACAAACATGACAAGTAATTAAGCACAAAGTCTTTTTCTTTAGTTGGAAACAAGTTAGATAAGCAAGGTTGCCAATCATCTTATTAACAAGCATGTTCATTTAAATTACTCTAGCCCTTGTGAAAACAACACAAATTAAAACAACCCTAAAGATTGCTTAATCTATCTTACTTTCGGCTAATGAGATTAACAATCTACATATTGCAATTACATAGACTACTAATCTTTTAAGCACACGAATTTAAAGAACAAGTCAAGAAAACCCTAAAACCAAGTTAACATGTGTTCTTGCCGATTATCCTATTAACTAGTTCATTACATATTTCCCTTACTCTTTAGCATGCAATCCATATTCTTACATCCAAAACATCACTTAAAGATAAAGAAAATAAATTGACATGCAAATCATAAAACCAAATTTCAATCCAATTCGTACATAGACATAAAAATTGAAACCAAGAATTCATGCTAACTTCATAGACAAAGTTTAACATAACTACACAAAAGTTTACAAAGCCAAGAGTAGGGAGTGGATCACACATTAGAAACCTTGAAGACTTCGTCTTGCATGGATCCGGTGATTGGTGGTGTCGGATGGGGCTGCTGCTCGGCAGTGATGATATCGGCAGCAAGGTACCAAAGTTTCGGCAGAAACTTTGGGTGTGGTGGAGGTGGTTTTGGCTAGGGTTTTTGTGTAGGATTCTTGGGGAAATTTAGGTAGAGCTTTGGCTAGATTTTTACTTTGGAATGTGACCAGTTTTTCTGTGTAAAAGTTGGCTATATATAGGGAGAAACTAGGGTATTGCCGGCAGCCCTTGATGCACAAGGATTTCAGAAAACCTAATGGGATAAGGTTTTGCAACCTTCCTTTCATGGTTCAATTAGGTTTTCTTTTTCTGAATTTTTCTTCAAGGCTTGAGCTTCACATCTTCATGGACTTCTTGTATGATCTTGGACTTCATTTGATATGTCTTGGTCCATCGAAAATATCCCAATTGCTGGCAGCAACACTTTGGCACGAATCTGTCCCAATCAGCAGCTTCTCCTAGTTTGACTAGGAGAACTTCTTTCTTCATATTTTTCTTCAATGCCATGGCCTAGTGTCTTCCTCTTCCCTTCTTAAAGCTTGAACCATCTTCATAAATGCATTTGCGCACCATTTGGTCCATTAAAAACAGAAAACACAAAAAGGGGGCAGTAGGTTCCTGGAATCGGCAGATTTGACCTTGTTGCAGTAATTCCAGCATATCTCCACGCTCGGAGCTCCGATTGATGCGATTCCAAGTCTCAGATAAACTAGACACATATGGCCATCTACCCATAAAACAGTTCGATCAAATTCCTTGTGAGTCGACGGGAATGATTTTTCGAAGTTGGGACAAAGTCCCAGGAAAATCCTGGAAGCCCCTGGATTGGAATGCTCGGACTGCCGTTTTGCAGCCAACTTTTGGGTGACTTCCCTAACTCCGATTGATCTGAAATTTTAACACAAAATTCCTCAGTATATGAATATTAAGCACACCAAATTTCATAGAATTCGGACAAGGATAGATCATATTTGTACTCGTCACAAAATCGCGAAAAAGACATATTTTGCACTATTTTCCAGATTTCTCATACTTAGTCATTTTTCGGACAATTAAACACATTTCACCAAAACTCTACCAAAATTGACACTAACTATATTATGACTCTATCTTAGACAAATAAAGGTTAAACAAAGCATAAACGAGGGCATAAGCATATAATATCGTCGCACATTGTGCTCCTATCAACCGAAAAAGCTATGAGATGGCACGGTGAGCGGGACGCGGGAGACGCAGATATCATGACACACATCTCTGACGGAGCGGCTTGGAAGCATATAAACAATGAGTTTCCTCATTTTGCGTCAGATGTCAGAAACGTCAGGCTCGGGCTCTCAACCGACGGGTTCAACCCTTTCGGCACCATGAGTCTTTCATACAGTATATGGCCGGTGGTTTTGGTACCTTACAACCTTCCTCCGTGGATGTGCATGAAGAAGGAATATAATATGTTGACGTTGTTGATTCCGGGGCCTGGTTACCCAGGGAAATGTCTCGATGTGTATATGAGACCATTGATTGAAGAGCTTAAGGTATTGTGGGACGTTGGTCATCCCACTTTTGACAAGTACAAGCAGGAGACGTTCCACATGCATGCCATGGTTATTGGTACCATCAGTGATTTTCCTGCTTATGGGATGTTGTCGGGCAGCGTTGTTAGGGGATACAAGGCTTGTCCAGAGTGCCTCAGCGATTATGGGAGCACCCCTCATTGCAACAAGATATGCCGAATGGGTCATCGTGTGTTCCTTCCGGCGGATCACCACTGGCGTTACGAGTCCGCCGCATTTGATGGAACCGAAGAACACGGTGGTCCTCCCAGAAGATGGACGGGAAGAGAAATTTTAGCAGTGCTTAATGAGTACGATTTTGGGCCCCTCAGCAATCATCCCGATATTGTAGCGGAAATACCTGAAAGACCTGAGGAGTACAAATTCTGGACACATAAGAGCATATTGTGGGAACTCCCGTACTGGTGTGAATTGCTGATCCGTCACTTCCTAGACGTTATGCACATAGAAAAAAATGTTTCTGAAAGTGTGGTGGGCACAACGCTGAACTTGGAGGGGAAGACGAAAGACGGTCCTAAGGCTCGCACTGATCTGCAAAACATGAATATCAGAAAACAACTATGGTTGAAACAAGGGAAGAGAAAAATGCCTCAAGCTCCTTACACCGTCAAGCCTGAGCATAAACCAGAAATTTTCCATTGGATAAGTCGGGCCAAGTATCCTTCAGGCTTTGCTAGAAATATAGCCAAGTGTGTGAACAGACAATTCAACAATCTGTACGGGTTGAAAAGTCATGACAATCATATCCTGCTACAACGTCTCTTCCCTGTTTTCATTCGACCGTTCCTTCCCCGTCACGTTGTGGAGCCGTTAGTAGCGTTGGCAAGATTTTTCCAGAAGGTATGCACACGGGAAGTGAGAAAATCTGACCTCCGGGAAATGCAACAAGACATCGTTCATATCATGTGTAAATTTGAGATGATATTTCCTCCAAATTTTTTCGACATCATGCCTCACCTCATGATCTATCTTCCTCGGCAGTTGTTGCTTACCGGTCCTGTGCACTTCACTTGGATGTATCCGATGGAAAGGTACGTATTTTACACCTTATGTTAATTTCCTCATCAATATATGTGATATAGTGTTAATGTATTATCATAACACTTTAAAAACTTGATTTATAGGCAACTTGAACAATACGGTGGTTTTGTCCAAAACAGATCCGCACCTGAAGGATGTATAGCTGAAGCATATATTGCGCACGAGTGCGTCACCTACATGAAGTTGTATTTAGGAGCGTTACAGGAAAGCATACAGGAAGATGTACCTTCACAGTTCAATCTTTCCATACTCTCCGACGATGTTGTACTCGGTGGAAACATGCCAGTTTCCTACAAGTTGAAAGATTATGAGGTAGCCATTGCACATTGGTGGGTACTAATCAACTGTCCAGAAGTTCAGTTTTGGAAGAACATGCATCTAAACTGTGAACAAGTAGGAGGTGATCTCGATTACCACAACCGGACATTCGCAGAGTATTTCGGCCGCTGGGTACGTAACTTTAACACTATTCTATACGTGTTTATATATTATTGTGTATAATTATTCATATTTATAGTTGATTCTGATGGTTGCAGATGGACCTTATTAAAAATGATAATCACCCAAATTGGTCGCACGAACTCAGACTTTTAGCGATGAGGCCGGTCTATTCAAAAGTTTATGCGACGTGCAAAGTGAATGGTGTGTTATTTCGATGTGAAGAGAGAGACCTCAGACTGAAAACACAAAATTCAGGGGTTATGGCACATGGTGGGGATGATGGAGTTGACTATTACGGTGTTCTCCATTCAGTTGTGGAACTACATTATGGGGAAGGCATGAAAGTGCACCTTTTCAAGTGTAGATGGTTTGACACACGGCCGCAGAGCATGAAAACCGATCAATACGGCATAACTTCTGTGAACACTAGTACATCATGGTATGAGGACGACCCGTTCGTTTTAGCCACATGGGTGAAACAAGTGTTTTATCTTGATGATCTCGCCAAGGGTGACCCGTGGAAAGTAGTCAACACTATCCACCATCGCAACATTTACCGGGCGTCTACACTTGGAGTGGCTGAAGAGAACGAGGAAGGGGGCACCGCGTATCAAGAGCCCAACTCAAACGGTATTCCTGACTCCTCTTTTATTCGCCTAGACACGCCGGTGCGAATTCGACGTGAAGAACCACTGCTTGTTGATGTTGATCCAAATGAAGAAACTAACGAGGACTCTAGTGGTGAGGAATGACATAGATTACCCCTATCGAGCAATTCAGAAACCGAAGAAGACTCATCCGATGATTCCGATTACAATCTGACGGATTAAGTAATTTAGATGATGTAATCCTTTCATTTGTAATCCACTCGATCATTTCTAATGAACGGGCGTGGGGATGAGCCTCCCAGCTAGGCTGGGTTCCAAACCCCTTAAAAAAAAATTTGAAATATGTTGACTGCTGGGTTTCTGTTTTTTTTATGTTAAATTTTGGTTGTATATGAACAGGACATATGGGTACGAGAGGTGTAACACAACTGATTTTTTTATTTTTTTCAAAGAATAACTGACGAAAAATGCATTATTTCGTCGGCTATACTAATTATAGCCGACGAAATATGCGTGATTTCGTCGGTCAAAACTATATTGAAAAATACATATTTTATTTTAGATACAAAACGACAAAAGAATAGCCGACGAGTACTAGGTTTGATTTCGTCGGCTATTCTTAAAAGAAAAAAAAAAAAACAGACCACCTTCCATTTTCTATCACTATCGACAACCCATTGCTTCATCCTTCAAATGCAAATGTGTTGTGAAATAAGATATGACCGAAATAATGAAATACGTCTACGGTTGAAAAATGACACGATTCCGACAAATTCTGTGTGCCGAATGTTGCGGTTAACTGTTTTTTACTTCCGTTTTCCTATGGGTAGGCTCACGGTCGGTAAATATTTTGAGGAAAATTTTTATACGATTAGTTGCGCCTCATCGATTTGAAACTATTATCTGTTGAAGGTCATGCCAAAAAACGTCATTTACATAGGCCAATTTCCATTTCTAAGCGTTTAAAGGGTTGACTCCCCCGGTTGACCATCCCGATCGAGCCTTTAACGTTGTCAGATGTAGTTGGATTTTTTTTTCATACATGTATTTAATCTTAACGGTGATATCTGACGGTTGGAATAGATTTTCCAAAGTTTTAGATTCAAAATCGGAACATATGCACTAATGTTCCTTAACTTGTTTACTAAGTGTTTAAGTGAATGTATAGTTTCAAATAGTTACTATACGTACACTCTTCAAATGCAAATGTGTCGTGAAATAAGATATGACCGAAATAATGAAATACGTCTACGGTTGAAAAATGACAAGATTCCGATAAAATCTTTGTGCCGAATGTTGCGGTTAACTGTTTTTTACTTTCGTTTTCCTATGGGTAGCCTGACGTTCGTTAAATCAATTTTATAAAATTTTTATATGATTAGTTGCGTCTCATTGATTTGAAACTATTATCTGTTAAAGGTCAGGCCAAAAAACGTCATTTAGACAGTCAAATTACCATTTCTAAGCGTTTAAAGGGTTGACTCACCCGGTTGACCGTCCCGATCGAGCCTTTAACGTTGTCAGATGTAGTTGGATTTTTTTTTCATACATGTATTTAATCTTAACGGTGATATCTGACGGTTGGAATAGATTTTCAAAAGTTTTAGATTCAAAATCGGAACATATGCACTAATGTTCCTTAACTTGTTTACTAAGTGTTTAAGTGAATGTATAGTTTCAAATAGTTACTATACATACACTCTTCAAATGTAAATGTGTCGTGAAATAAGATATGACCGAAATAATGAAATACGTCTACGGTTGAAAAATGACACGATTCCGACAAAATCTGCATGCCGAATGTTGCGGTTAACTGTTTTTTACTTCCGTTTTCCTATGGGTAGGCTCACGGTCGGTAAATATTTTGAGGAAAATTTTTATACGATTAGTTGCGCCTCATCGATTTGAAACTATTATCTGTTGAAGGTCAGGCAAAAAAACGTCATTTACACAGGCCAATTTCCGTTTTAAAGCGTTTAGAGGTTTGACTTCGCAATTTGACCAAAGGTTTAGCCGACGAATTCAAATATTTCGTCGGCTAAACTCTTGTGATCCGCTTATTGTCCGCCGTTGGATGGCTCAGATCCAACGGCTGCTGATTTTCCAAAGTATAGCCGACGAAACCTTTGAATTCGTCGGCTAAACTCTTGCGATCCGCGCCTTTTCATTGTCCGCCGTTGGATGGGGGAGATCGGACGGCTGCTGAGCGCCTAAAGTATAGCCGACGACATTCAAAGAATAGCCGACGACATTCAAAATATAGCTGACGATATTAAAGATTTCGTCGGCTATAGTAAAGAATAGCCGACGAAATCTTTTTTAATCGTCGGCTATTCTATCGGGTATAAGTCTGAAACTGCCGAACCCTAGCCTCCGTTTTGCTCATTTCCTCCTTCGCTGTTAGCAGCTGCTGCCGAACTGTCCTCCTCCTCCGATTCCGCCGCCGCTGCTCCTCCTCCTCCTCCTCCTCCTCAAGCCGTCGGCCTCCTCCTCCTCCTCCGATCCGAACCGGTAATTTTTTTTTTTCAATTTAATTTAATTTAATAAATTATTATATATTTAATTGTAATTATATAAATGGTTTTATATTTGTTAATAAATTTAATTTTAACAAATTGTTATATATTTGTTATATATTTAATTTAAATTATATAAATTGTTATATAATAAATTGTTATATGTTTTTTATATATTTAATTGTAATTATATAAATGGTTATATATTTGTTAATAAATTTAATTTTAACAAATTGTTATATATTTGTTATATATTTAATTTTAATTATATAAATTGTTATATAATAAATTGTTATATATTTGTTATATATTTAATTTTAATTATATAAATTGTTATATATTTGTTCTATATTTGTTAATAAATTTAATTGTTATATATTTGTTATAATTTAGGTATATAAATTGTTATATATTTAATTTTAATTATATAAATTGTTATATAAATTGTTAAATTAATTATATATATAAATTGGTAGTCTAATTATATATATATATATATATATATGTTAATAAAGAAATATAGTTATATTTGTATATAAATAGTTCTATTTAGGTTAATGGTTAGTATTATTTAAAATGCCCGCGGCTGCAGATGGCCGATGCATTCAGACAGTTCTTCGGAGGCCGTCGTTCCAGATCGAGAGGTTCTGGAAGTTCCGCCGGTTCCGCAGACTCCGACAGGACCGTTAGCCAGCCTGAGAGGACCACCAGCCAGCCGCGGAGGAGTGTGGATTCCTCCCAGCCGCGGAGGAGTGTGGATTCATCCCAGCCGCGGAGGAGTATAAGTTCTCGGCACCAGACCCTTCTCCAGGCGGGGCGGCAGTCGAGCAGTTCACTTCCGCCTGTCGGGCCAGATGCTCTGAGGTTCAGTCGGCAGGTATTTCAGGACGAGATAGCTGCAGACGTTCCTCAGGTTCGTATGCCTGAGGTTCATCGGGAGCCGATGAAGAGTCCGACGACGTCTGCTGCCGACTCGACTGAGGGTCCTACTCTCCCAAACCAGCTCTACCTCCCGTACAACATTCCGGCGATACCGGAGGTCGACTATCGTGGTGTGCCCATATGGCCTGATATGTCTCAGTACGTGAGTGCTGCGGAGGCATACCAGCAGCAGCCATTTGAGAACCCTGACCACCTTATTTCAGCGAGGAGAAAAGGAAAGTCGACAGACGAGTCATCCAGTTCAGGTAACATTTGATTTTATTAATTAAATGTTTTATTAAAATTAACGCACTAATATTTAATTTTATTAACCAATCGTCGTTTTTGTGATAGGGACAGCCGCTAGCAGTTCACGGAGGAATACGAGAGGTGTCATATGTTTTGACACGCTCAGGAGAATTGTTGAGCGCAACAGCAGGATTCAGATCAACGAACCTCCTAATCAGGAGGTTCAGGGGAAGAAAAAACGCGACTACTCGGGTTGCGTGGGGGCACTGATTAGGGACAGAGTCCCTATGTTGTAGACCCGATGGGCTGATGTGCCCGAAGAGATAAAGAGGGAGGTGAACAACGCCGCGTCGGTGAGTAATTTAAAAAATTTAATTTATTTATCGTAATATTTAATAATTTTCGGTATTATTACAATTGTAAAACTAATAAAATATTATTTTTCAGACATTCTTCGAGATTGCCGAACACAAGCGGGATTGGGCAGACACCGTGCAGAACTCGAGGTACGTTTGTTTTTATGATATTATAATTATCTTATAATTATTAATATTTTATGATATTAATAATATTTCTAATGCACTTTTGTTTTTTTCGTAGGTTCAAAGAGTGGAAGAACGAGCTGTGTTCCCACTATAACGAATACGACAACCTTGGTCGTATGGGTACTCCCAGGGAGTTCATGTTCAGGGAGTACGAGTGGCGTTGGTTGAAGACAGTAGACTTCAACAACCCAGTTATGCAGGTAAATACTAAACTTCAGTACAAATGTTTATTTTGTTAAAATTTTAATTATTAGTTTAATTATTTTATAATTATTACACTAATATTTTTTGATGCATTTTTCTAACATTTTATTATTTGTTTGAAGCAACGTTCTCGGATAAACTCTGAGAACCGCCGCCGGAACACAATCCCCCGTCATGCTGGTTCTAGGCCGTTTGCACAATATCAGGAGGAGGCGCTTAGAGATCATCCTGATAGCAACCCGTACGTAGAGACGTTCAAGATCGCTTATCCACAAGCGACAGAACAGCTCGTAAGTCGTTCATTACAATTTTAAAATTTTAATTATTAATTTTACTTAATTATATATTTGTTATAATATTAATTTTTTTTTTCCCGTCCAATTAGGAGAGGGTCATCCGGGCCGAAGAAGAGGTGTTCCAGCAAGTAGTTCGGGAGACACAACCGAACATTTCAGAGGCAGATCTGGAAGAAGCCCTGCGCCAGGTCGACCGGTCCAATGTCCAAATGGCAGCGAGGATGTTCGACGCAGCCTTCCCAAACCGGTCAAACAACTACTACTGCCGGGGTTTGGGAAGTTCTGGACTAGGACTTCTGAAGACCACTAAGGGAGGTCAAAAGAAGGGAGGCGGGGAGAGCCAACAGATGAGGGGGGAAGTGCAGCGATTGGCAGAAGAAAATGCAAGGTTGGCGGCCGAGTTCCAGAGATCACAGGAGCAACAACGCAGATCACAGGAGCAACACCGCAGAACACAGCAGTATTATTTCGATCTGTCCAGTTGGTATGCTGAATGTGAGAGAATTCGGCAACACAACTACGCCGGCCAACAAAACTGGTGGATGGATATGTTCGCGGCACAACAACAAAACCTTGAATCCCCGCCCCCGTTTCAGCCGTTAGTTGAACCTCCAATGCCTCAACCTCCCGTGGATGCCGAGCATGATGGAGAGCAGGATGCTGGAGATGACGTGGTGGACTTTAGTGGTTTAGGTGATGATTAGTAGGGTTACGTTATATGTTATGTACATTGGAACAAATTAAATAATAAGTCATTTAGACGTGTTTCTTGTTGGTGCAAATGTATGGACTGTCTTTGTGATTTGCAGGTTGCTTGGAATGGTAATTTAGAAAATAATTTAATTTTTTTTCCACCAAATGTAAGAATAGCCGACGATTTTGGCATTATTTCGTCGGCTATAAGAACTATAGCTGACGATTTTTACCCATATTCGTCGGCTATAAGTCTTATAGCCGACGAAAATTACCTTATTTCGTCTGCTATAACTAATTAATGCCAATTAAAATATTAATATATTTCGACGAAATACATGAAATCGTCGGCTATAGTTCAGAACATATAGCCGACGAATTTCGTCGGCTATATTTTACGATATCGTCGGCCATACTCGAAAATACCCGACGAATTTCGTCGGATATTTTGCCAAGGTTTGGTCGACGAAATGATGTTTCGTCGGTAAAGTCGTTGGCCATTCTCGCATATAGCTGACGATTTTCTTTTTTTCGTCAGCCATTGGTATAGCCGACGGCGTTTTTCCGACGAATATTTCGTCGGCAGAAGGTATAGCCGACGAAATTTCGGCATAGTCGACGAAATTTTTTTCATCGGCTATGCCCTCGGATCTGGTAGTGCGTTACAAAATTCCTAACAAAGAGTGTAATTATAGTATAACAAATATAAAAAAACTAATGAAGGTAACCTAAAGGCTAAAAGTCATAAAAAGAACAAAAAACACTACAATACTAAACAGTACGTAGTAGAGATGCTGGCCTGCAGATTCATAATCACTACTAGCTTTTGAGGCAAAGGGCACAGACCTTATTCCGTGTCCATTGATAGTATTAGGCACGGATAATGTCTCAAATGGTGCTTGGGCACAGAAAATCTGTCCGGCTCTAATTGTTGGGTCCATGTGAGGTTTTTGATAGGAGCACAATGTGCGACGATATTAATGTGCTTATGCCCTCGTTTATGCTTTGTTTAACCTTTATTTATCTAAGATTGAGTCATAATATAGTTAGTGTCAATTTTGGTAGAGTTTTGGTGAAATGTGCTTAATTGTCCGAAAAATGACTAAGTATGAGAAATCTGGAAAATAGTGCAAAACATGTATTTTTCGCGATTTTGTGACGAGTATAAATATGATCTATCCTTGTCCGAATTCTACGAAATTTGGTGTGCTTAATATTTATATACTGAGGAATGTTGTGTTAAAATTTCAGATCAATCGGAGTTCGGGAAGCCACCCAAAAGTTGGCTGCAAAACGGCAGTCCGAGCATTTCAATCCAGGGGCTTCCAGGATTTTCCTGGGACTTTGACCTAACTTCGAAAAATCATTCCCGTCAACTCACAAGGAATTTGATCGAACTTTTTTATGGGGAGATGACCATATGTGTCTAGTTTATTTGAGACTTGGAATCGCATCAATCGGAGCTCCACGGATGGAGATATGCCGGAATTACTGCAACAAGGTCAAATCTGCCGATTCCAGGAACCTACTGCCCCCTTTTTGTGTTTTCTGTTTTTAATGGACCAAATGGTGCACAAATGCATTTTTGAAGATGGTTCAAGCTTTATGAAGGGAAGAGGAAGACACTAGGCCATGGCATTGAAGAAAAATTGAAGAAAGAAGTTCTCCTAGTCACACTAGGAGAAGCTGCCGATTATGGCAGATTTGGTGCCTTTGTGTGCTGCCGGTTTGGAGCATTTTTTGATGGACCAAGACACATCAAGTGAAGTCCAAGATCATACAAGAAGTCCATGAAGATGTGAAGCCCAAGCCTTGAAGAAAAATTCAGAAAAAGAAAACCTAATTGAACTATGAAAAGGAAGGTTTCAAACCTTATCCCACTAGGTTTTCTTTTTCCTTGTACATAAGGGGCTGCCGGCAGTACCTAGTTCTCTCCCTATATATACCCAACTTTTACACAGAAAAAGGTGTCACAT
Organism: Potentilla sterilis; assembly: GCA_963682095.1. NCBI lineage: Eukaryota > Viridiplantae > Streptophyta > Magnoliopsida > Rosales > Rosaceae > Potentilla > Potentilla sterilis. The sequence continues at coordinate 44,826,072 of OY821754.1, forward strand.
TCTAAAGCAAAAACCCTAGCCAACCCTAGCCAAAGCTCTACCAATTTTCAGCCAAAGATCCTACATAAAAACACAAACCAAAAGCCACCACCACCACCATAAAATCCTGCCGATTGTCTTCACCATTCATCCAGCCACCACCGAACCGCACCCCATTGGATCCATACACGACGAAGTCTTCAAGGTTTCTAATGTGTGATCTACTCCCTACTCTTGGTTTGTAATAGTTTTTATGTAGTTATGTGTAGTTTTGTCTATGAAACTCATATGTATGTTTGATTATTGTGTTTTCATGTCTATGTGAAAAACGATTGCGAATTTGGTTTTATGATGACGCATGTTAATTTAATTCTTATGGTTTTAATAAAGAATTTCAAAGATAAGTTTCGAATTGCATGCTAACTTGTAATGAAAATATGAAGTAAAGAGATAGGATTAGATAGGCAAGCATGTTCACTCTGATTCTAGTAGTTCGTTCTTGGTTTAGTCTTTAAATCCGTGTGCCGCAAAGATTGGTACTTAGCATATTCGCGATGTGTTTTGAGTATTGGTCTTGTATCTGTCAACATAAATAGGACTAGAGTGGTTTAAACGACTATGCATGTTAACAAGAAGTGGTGACGCCTTGCTTGATTGATATGTTTCCAATTAAGAGACTTTTGTGCTCAATTACTCTTTGTGTTTGTCTTCGACGTTGAGTGTTTTCAAACATGATTAGTATAATTTTAGGATTCGACGTTGAGTGTTTTCTAAAATACCTGAGAAGTCTAGGATGATTAGATGACCGTTGAGGCTCTAATTAGAATTGGAACTAAGTCGGATCTAGGATATTGTGTGCTCTTGCCGTGTCTTGTCTTATCAATTTTCTATGTGTTTTGAGTGCTTTTGTGTTAGTAATTTGTGGAAGAATGTCGACCAAACTTGTATATAGTAATTTAGGATTTTTAATTTCTGTTTTTATGCATGATTTAGAGGCAGCCCTTTTGTTGCCGAGCCTAGGATTTTCCTGTTTCGTCTTTCTTTTCTTTTAATGTTTGTGCCGAGCCTAGCTTAGGGCAGCTTGCTGCCGTACCACCTAATTCCCCCATATGTGACGTTTCATGTGTATATATATGTATATATTAGTCTAACAATTTCATATCTCAGGTACCCTTAATCCCCGGCTAGAACGATCCCTACTTGCTCATACTACTAACGATATTTTGTAGGGTTATTATTGCATGCGAGCTTCGGCTCACGTCAATTTTTGGCGCCGCTGCCGGGGATTATAAAAGCTTGTTTTATGTTATTGTTGTGTATATAATGTTGCTGGAAATTTTTGTTGTGAAGTTGTAAAGTTGTAATTTTAATCTTATTTTGGGATTTTGTAAAGTAGAAATATGCTTCGGCATGTAGAGTTTAAATTTCGGAAGTTGCATGATGTATATTGATGTATGTTGGTAATCACTTAGTTTAATTTCTAGGGAGTTGATAGTGTTGTGTATGTTTGAGTTTATTGTAGTTTCTAAAGTGTAACATGTAGGTGAAGCCACTTTTGTTTATTATAACCAAAACCCTTCATGTGAATGGTGCTATGTCGGAGGCCGTTTCTATGTAGATTGGGAAACGCGGGATACTTCCCCCCCACGCATATAAGCGTTTCTTCGGTAATAGTATTACTTCCATGAGGTTGAGGGCGGTTTTAATCAACACTTGTAGACTGCTAGGGATCCGTGTTTGTTTTACAAAGTATGGGGAAGTTATTTTCATAGATATGGTTCTCAGGTTTGTTTAACTGGATCTCAAGGCCCATAGACTGATGTTCATTCTCGGTGAGTGAGTCGATAGGGGGTTCGCCCTCCGTGGTGTCCAACAACGAGTCCTGCCTGGTTCCTGTAGGGGGTTCGCCCTCCGTGATTTTAATGACCTTTGAAACGTAAAATACGCACGACCTAGTCGACAGCTTGTGCCGAAGCATCACCTCACTTTAAACGCTAGAACATAACTTGACGCCTATTTTCTTCGAAGATAAAACATGTTGTGTGGTTCAAACTCTTGAGGTATATCGGGTTAAGCATGATACTACCGGGGGCTGTATCAGTCCATTGCACCGTTATCTCCTCTGCTCCACGTACTTCGAGAGTTAGAACAAATTTAAAAGAAATTAGACTTAGCGATTACATGATCATGGACGTTTCGATTTTTGCTCTTTATTGCCGAATGTATGTATGCTTTGCCGAAATCTTTGTGTTTGCCGAATGTTTATTGTTTGAAATATGTTTTGTAATCGCCAATGCTGTGGCTTGTAATGATGTATATTCTTGCTTTCTATTTCTTTACGATGTTCTAACTTGTTTAAATGTTGCAAATTTCAGAAAATAATGCATGTCCGAAACTAGTATTTGGACAAGAGATCTTAAAGGCCGTTTGCAACGTTTAGATCAAGAACTCGCTATTGCTCGTTTTGTGCCATTACCGCCATCGTCACCAACCAGCTCATCAGTGACATCATCATTGCCATCCTCACCAATCGTGCCGTCCGTTTCAGATAGTCTGCCGAGCTCCCCATCTGTAGTTTCATCGTCTTGTGATCTTCAGAATCCAGAATTTGAGGCCTTTGCCGAATCAGAGGAAGAAGAAGAGATAATGGCATCAATCAGATCACAGAATGGTCATGTTGCTGGAGCTGGTATTGCTCCATCAAATATCACTTATCCTCCCTTGGAGGCTGACAAGACTGGAGAGATTGAATTGAGGAGTGGATTCCTCCATAAGCTGAAATCGTTTTATGGGATGCCAAGTGAGGACCCTAACAAGCATCTACAGTGGTTTAACTTCACCACGGAGTCTATGTGTCCAAGAGGGACCGATTTGCAACACTTCAAGATGAAGGCATTTCCATTTTCTTTAGAAGATCAAGCGAAGGAGTGGTTGTTTGAGGTGCCTAGTGGTCGCATTGTTTCGTGGAGTACTATGATGGATGAGTTTTTGCTCAAGTACTTTCCTGCTTCACGTATCACTGATCTGAGGAAGCAAATAACTAGTGTGAAGCAAGCCGGAGATGAGACTTTCTTCGACTACTACAAGAGGTATAAGTCCCTAGTTTCTTTGTGTCCATCGCATGGCATTAGCGATGGACTCTTGTTGCAATATTTTTATGAGGGATTGCATGTCATGGAGAGAGAGTTTCTTGACTCGGCCGCGGGAGGTAGCTTTTTGGAGTTAAATGCTGGTGCGGCAAGAAGTTTGTTGGAAGTTCGTGCCTTGAACAGCCAATAATTTGGCATGGCACGAGGCAATGTGCAAAGGAATGAGAAAGTGCATGAGACGTCTTCGAGCTCAAAGTTAGAGGAGAAAGTGGACAAGCTTACCGATTTGGTGAGTAATTTGATGAAGAAGTGTGCGAGTGTATGTGGAATTTGCACCGAGGGCCATGAGACCGACCAATGCCCTCAATTTGGAGTTAGTGAGGGAGTAGAGGAGTGCAATGCTATTGGCTTTCAAGGAGGCCAACGTTTTGGAAATTTCAACCCAAGGTTCAATGATCATCCAAACTTTCGATGGGCGAACAATGACAATGTGCTTAGGGCACCTACGCAACCGAGAGAGGGAGGAGCACCGTTTGCACCGAGGCCACCATTTGTGCCTCGGCAGCCATATATGCCGAACCAAGGAGCTTATGGGGCCTTGCCGAACCAAACTCAAGGAGGGCCGAGCCAAGGCCAAGCCGCGCCGAGCAATCCGAACTATGATGCTTTGATTCAATCTTTGTCAAGTGCTACTCAAGCATTACTCGCGGGGCAACAAAATCATCGAAAGGACATTGGTGAGCTCAAGACTCAAATGGGCCAAGATGTAGACTTTATGGGAAGATTTAATGAGCAAGGGAAGTTGCCAAGCAATACGATTCCTAATCCGAGGAACGAGTAAGCCAAAGTGATTCAAACTCGTAGTGGAAGAGAGTTGTTTCCTCCAACAAGTCCAAAGAAGAAGCGAGTAACTTTCAAAGTCTTTGAGGATGAAGAGAGGGCTGCCGGACCTGCAATTGCCGGCAGCCATGATGGAAAGTATGAGAATGCTGCCGAGAAGGGAGAGATTGCCGAGCATGATGCAACCGGCCATGCAACCGGCAGGGCTGCAGCCGGCAAGGAGAATTCTGCCGAGCAAGGAAGAGACGCCGGCCACAATGTAAAAGACAAGGGGCTGCGCAACGAACTTGAGTATGATCCCGCAACATCAAAGAATGAGTTAGTGCCAAACCAAGCAAGCAAGAGAGGGGTGCCAACATCCAACACTCCATTCCCTTCTCGCTTTGCTAGAACAAAGAAGGATAAGTCCGATGAGGAGGTGTTGGAGATTTTCCGGAAAGTGCAAGTCAACATCCCTTTGTTGGAGTGCATTAAGCAAGTACCGAAGTATGCTAAGTTTTTGAAGGAGCTTTGCACGGCTAGAAGGCATACTAGGGAGACTCGTGTGGTGACTATGAGCGAGACGGTATCGGCCGTTATTCAAAGGAAGTTGCCACCAAAGATGAAGGATCCGGGAAGCTTCAATGTGCCTTGTGTCATAGGCAATACTCGTTTTGAGGATGTGATGTTGGATTTGGGAGCATCGATCAATGTCATGCCACTCAATGTGTATCAAATGTTGAGTATAGGGCCTCTCAAGAAGGACAATGTCATTATTCAACTTGCGGATCGCTCAAGTAAGTATCCGGAGGGTTATGTGGAGGATGTGTTGGTGCAAGTCAACCAATTGATTTTTCCCGCCGATTTTTATGTGGTTGAGATGGAAGATTCGCCGGTCAATAGCACTCAATTGCTACTAGGGCGACCATTCATGAGGACGGCGCGCACAAAGATAGATGTGGCCGAGGGCAACCTAACTATGGAGTTTGATGGTGAGGTGATCAAGTTTAATGTGTTTGATGCCATGAAATTCCCCAATGTTGATTTGAAGGAGGGTTGTGCCATTGATGTTTTGGAGGAGGTCGAGCAAGTTATGTCGACCTCGCTCGACGCATAGCAATTAGCGATTGAGCAAGGGGTCGGATTTGACAAGAAGGGAGAACGAATCATGCATGAAGCCGAGCAAGGGAGCATAGCCGAGCCAAGCATTGGCGAAACAAGCCTTGCCGAGCCTTTCATGATAATGCCGAGTCTAGTAGAGGTTTGTGGAGAGATAGAGGCTCGGCCATACAACAAGGTATTTGATTCGTTCTTGTCAATTCCAAGTGCCACAACCAAATTTCGACCAAGTGTGGAAGAGGCCCCAAAGTTAGAACTTAAAGAACTCCCTAGTCACTTGAAGTATGTTTATCTTGGAGAGGAAGATACACTACCAGTTATTGTGTCTTCAATGCTTAGTGAGAAGCAAGAGGTTGATTTGATAAGAGTGCTTAAGAAGTACAAGACCGCCATAGGTTGGACCTTAGCGGACATCAAGGGAATAAGCCCTACTACTTGTGTTCATCGCATCTTATTAGAAGAAGGAGCTAAGCTGACTAAGAAAGCTCAACGTCGACTTCACCCTCCCATGATGAAAGTTGTGAAAGCAGAAATTATCAAGTTGCTTGATTGTGGGGTGATCTACCCAATTTCGGATAGTAAGTGGATATCTCCCGTGCAAGTAGTGCCGAAGAAGAGTGGTGTAACGGTTGTCAAGAATGAGAAGAATGAGCTTGTGCCACAAAGACTTGTAACCGGTCATCGGATGTGCATCGACTATAGGAAGCTCAACGCTACAACAAGGAAGGATCACATGCCTTTGCCGTTTATGGATCAAATGCTAGAGAGGCTAGCCGGCCATTCTTTCTATTGTTTTCTTGATGGTTATAGTGGCTACAATCAAATCATGATACACCCGGATGATCAAGAGAAGACCACTTTTACTTGTCCATTTGGCACGTTTGCTTATCGGCGGATGCCATTCGGACTATGCAACGCACCCGGCACTTTTCAAAGATGTATGTATGCTATCTTCTCGGATTTTATTGAAGACATTATCGAAGTGTTTATGGATGACTTTAGTGTGTATGGGAGCACCTTCGATGCATGTTTGGGGAACTTGGAGAAGATACTTGAGAGGTGTGTAGAGACAAATCTTGTGCTCAATTGGGAGAAGTGTCACTTCATGGTCACGCAAGGCATTGTTCTAGGGCACATAATTTCGGCAAGAGGCTTAGAGGTTGACAAAGCCAAGGTGGAGCTAATACAAGCATTGCCGAGCCCTAGGTGTGTGAAAGATGTGAGAAGTTTTCTTGGCCATGCGGGGTTCTATCGACGATTTATCAAAGACTTCTCTTCAATTGCCAAGCCATTAAGCAACTTGTTACAAAAGGAGGTGACGTTTGAGTGGTCGGATGCTTGTGAGGATGCTTTTTGCCGATTGAAGAAACTCTTGTGTACGGCACCGGTTTTGATGCCACCAAATTGGGATGAGCCATTTGAGTTGATGTGTGATGCTAGTGATTATGCACTTGGAGCAGTACTTGGACAACGAATTGAGAAGAAGCCATGCACCATTTACTATGCTTCAAGGACTCTCAACGATGCTCAACTCAATTACATGACAACGGAGAAGGAACTCTTGGCGGTAATTTTTGCTTTGGAAAAGTTTCGATCATATCTTTTGAATTCCAAAGTTATTGTTTATAGTGATCATGCCGCTTTGAGATATCTTATGACAAAGAAGGATGCTAAGCCGAGGCTTATTCGATGGATTCTTTTGCTTCAAGAGTTCGACATTGAGATTAAAGACAAGAAAGGAGTTGAGAATGTTGTAGCCGATCATTTGAGTAGACTTGTCAAGGATAAGGATCGGCTGCCCCTATGTGAAACCTTTCCGGATGAGCAACTCTTTTGACTTGAAGTACATGAGCCTTGGTATGCCGACATTGCCAACTATCTAGCCACACGCCGATTTCCCAAGGAGTTGCCGAACCACCAACAACAAAGAATAAGGAAGCAAGCTCGACACTTCTTGTGGGATGATCCGTACTTATGGAAGCAATGTGGTGATCAAGTTATTCGAAGATGTGTGCCGGAGAATGAGCATCGCTCCATCCTTGCTTTTTGTCATAGCGAAGCTTGTGGTGGGCATTTTGGAGCTAAGAAAACGGCATTGAAGGTACTTAATTGTGGTTTCTTTTGGCCTACGATTTTCAAAGATGCATTCATGTTTTGCAAAGCATGTGATAGATGCCAAAGAATGGGGAACATTGGAACTAGAGACCAAATGCCGCTCACGCCTATCATTGAGGTGGAAATTTTTGATCTTTGGGGGATTGATTTCATGGGACCGTTTCCTTCAAGTAAGGGTTTTCTCTACATATTGCTTGCGGTTGATTATGTGTCAAAGTGGATCGAAGCAAGGGCTACACGCACCAACGATGCCAAGGTGGTAGCCAAGTTTCTCAAGACCAACATCTTTTCACGTTTTGGAGTTCCAAGAGTCTTGATTAGCGATGGAGAATCCCATTTTTGTAACCGCACCATTGAAGCCTTATTGAGGAAGTATGGAGTCACACATAAAATTTCTACACCGTATCATCCCCAAACGAGTGGTATGGCCGAGGTGAGTAATCGAGAGATCAAGCACATTTTGGAGAAATCGGTTGGACCTTCAAGGAAGGATTGGAGTGATCGTCTCGATGATGCTTTGTGGGCTTATAGGACCGCGTACAAGACACCGATAGGTATGTCTCCTTTTCGGTTAGTTTATGGCAAAGCATGTCACTTACCGGTTGAGCTAGAGCACAAGGAATGGTGGGCAATTAAGGCCTTCAACATGAACATTGATGATGCCGGTCTTCATAGAAAGCTTCAACTCAACGAACTTGAAGAAATCCGTAATGAAGCCTATGATGCCGCATGGATTTACAAGCAAAAGACTAAGGTTGCTCATGACAAGATGCTTCGATTGAAGAAGTTTGAAGTTGGACAAAAAGTTCTCTTGTATCATTCACGACTCAAACTTTTTCCGGGGAAGTTACGCTCTCGTTGGATTGGCCCTTTTGCCATTACTCGTGTGTTCCCTCATGGCGCCATGGAAATTCAAGATTTGCAAACCCACAAGACTTTCAAGGTTAATGGCCATCGACTCAAGCATTATCATACACCCTTTGATGCATTTGAGGATACAAGTGTTCTTGAAGACACCCCACAAGAGCCGCATCACCACCCCCTGCCGGACCTGCCATTGCCGGCAGGATTGACACACTCATGCAAGAGGTCGGACACAAGGTTGACACGCCAGAGGATACGCCAGATACACAAGATGCCGAGCCGGACACGCAGCTTCTGCTGCCGGATACGCTGCCCTCTCCAATTGCCGGATCGGATACAACATGCAACAATCTTCTCATTGACCTTCTTCTTGCCGATTTGGGATACTTTGGAACAAGATGAACATATGCAATATAAACGGTGAAAAGTCTAGGCTATGGACTATAAACACAAAACGCTACTTGGGAGGCAACCCAATTCGATTAAAGAAAAGTGAAGGAGCCATCACCGAGAGTTTGCAATTTTCTTAACCCTTCTCTTCTTCTTTGGTTTGTGATGATTTGTTGGTTTATGTTACATAATTGCATGCTTAGGAAATTCGTTGATATAGTTATGTGTTTACATTGAGGGCAATGTAATTTTCTAAGTGTGGGGTGGGATAACGTATTCCGTTTATGTTTTCATGTACTTAGTTTAGAAAAGAAAAATTCAGAAAATTGTTCCACAAAAATAGAGTGTTTTATTTGTTTGTTTTGAGTCTTAGGATGCCCCTAATATGTCAATGATGTTTTTCTCCTCTTTGCATACATAGATGATGGTTGTGCATACAATTAAAATTGTGAGTTTCATGGATTATGTGCATTGGTAGGAGCATGTAGGACTTGTTGATTAACGAAGCATGCATGTTTTAGCTAGTTTATTTCGAAAATAACCTATGTGAGTTTTAGTGCCAAATTGCTTTCTTCTTGAGCGATAAAAGATAAAATTCGATAGATTCGTAGGAAGCATGAAACCTCATAATTCTTTGCATATTCGATGACTATGTGCCATAGCTTTTAATGAACTCTAGTATGCTAGAACTTACTCTTGTTGATTTTCGAAACGTTTATATCATAAAATACCTTGATTTTGAATGTGATTGAATAAAGATCATTTAGGTTTACCACCAAAGCCAAATAAAGCATGAGCCCTATTGGAGCCCGTCGTGGGACACCTTAGTAAACCCCTTTGAGCCTACGTTAAGCCTTTTCTTTCATCACCCTTAAACACTTTCCATGAGCTTAGTATAGTGATGCCTTTACCTTATGTGTTGGCAAAGCTTGACTTTTGAAAGCGTTTTCGCGTGTGTGATGAAGAAGAACAAGTGTGGGGTAGACTTAGCCATAAAATTATATGAAAAATGTATGTATGCCGTGCCTTAGAAAAGAAAAGAGAAAAATTTTGCTCGGACCAAAAGAAAAAGAAAAAGATACCGAGAGAAAGAAAGAAAATATGAGAAATAAGGTACGGCATAGGCTTGAAAAATTTAAATTTTGTGCATGGCTATTGTCTTGAATGTTGTTGTAATGTTATGGGAAGAAAAGAATGAAGTATGGGTCCAACAAGATGAAATTTGACCCTTTCGGCGAGAAGACATAAGGAGATTTGAGCTTTGCCAAGGCCATGGTGACGTTTTTGAGCCTCCTTATCCAAATATCGAATACCTCTTAGCCTAGCCCCATTACAACCCTTTTGATTGATCTTTTTCATGATTCTTAAGATGGTTAAAGTTGATTGTGGAGATTATCTCAAGAGTAAGCATATGGTTTTGGTTCATTGGTGCATATAGTTGTCATATGAGGTTTTTCCATCAAAATTCACAAAGTCACTCTTTGTAATTCATGGTCTTTCGCTTGCATATAGTTATGTGTGAATAACCATGCTTCGAGAGAAAAGAAGAGAGTATGCCTAGTGAGGAGGATTGAATTAGCTTAACATGTTTACATGCTTACCTTTTGCTCTTATATGTTCTTATTGATGCCACATGTTCATGAAGCTTGGAATTTTCGTGCTTAGCATTCTCGTGCATTAACTTGAAAGCTATGTGTACATACGAGCCTGAGACAAAATTGTTAGGGGCAATAGTTTGTTTTGAGTCTTAGTTTCATTTAGTTTGCTAAGGGACTAGCAAAGGATAAGTGTGGGGTAGTTGATAGGAGCACAATGTGCGACGATATTAATGTGCTTATGCTCTCGTTTATGCTTTGTTTAACCTTTATTTATCTAAGATTGAGTCATAATATAGTTAGTGTCAATTTTGGTAGAGTTTTTGTGAAATGTGCTTAATTGTCCGAAAAATGACTAAGTATGAGAAATCTGGAAAATAGTGCAAAACATGTCTTTTTCGCGATTTTGTGACGAGTACAAATATGATCTATCCTTGTCTGAATTCTACGAAATTTGGTGTGCTTAATATTCATATACTGAGGAATGTTGTGTTAAAATTTCAGATCAATCGGAGTTCGGGAAGCCACCCAAAAGTTGGCTGCAAAACGGCAGTCCGAGCATTTCAATCCAGGGGCTTCCAGGATTTTCCTGGGACTTTGACCTAACTTCGAAAAATCATTCCCGTCAACTCACAAGGAATTTGATCGAACTTTTTTATGGGGAGATGACCATATGTGTCTAGTTTATTTGAGACTTGGAATCGCATCAATCGGAGCTCCACAGATGGAGATATGCCGGAATTACTGCAACAAGGTCAAATCTGCCGATTCCAGGAACCTACTGCCCCCTTTTTGTGTTTTCTGTTTTTAATGGACCAAATGGTGCACAAATGCATTTTTGAAGATGGTTCAAGCTTTATGAAGGGAAGAGGAAGACACTAGGCCATGGCATTGAAGAAAAATTGAAGAAAGAAGTTCTCCTAGTCACACTAGGAGAAGCTGCCGATTATGGCAGATTTGGTGCCTTTGTGTGCTGCCGGTTTGGAGCATTTTTTGATGGACCAAGACACATCAAGTGAAGTCCAAGATCATACAAGAAGTCCATGAAGATGTGAAGCCCAAGCCTTGAAGAAAAATTCAGAAAAAGAAAACCTAATTGAACTATGAAAAGGAAGGTTTCAAACCTTATCCCACTAGGTTTTCTTTTTCCTTGTACATAAGGGGCTGCCGGCAGTACCTAGTTCTCTCCCTATATATACCCAACTTTTACACAGAAAAAGGTGTCACATTCTAAAGCAAAAACCCTAGCCAACCCTAGCCAAAGCTCTACCAATTTTCAGCCAAAGATCCTACATAAAAACACAAACCAAAAGCCACCACCACCACCATAAAATCCTGCCGATTGTCTTCACCATTCATCCAGCCACCACCGAACCGCACCCCATTGGATCCATACACGACGAAGTCTTCAAGGTTTCTAATGTGTGATCTACTCCCTACTCTTGGTTTGTAATAGTTTTTATGTAGTTATGTGTAGTTTTGTCTATGAAACTCATATGTATGTTTGATTATTGTGTTTTCATGTCTATGTGAAAAACGATTGCGAATTTGGTTTTATGATGACGCATGTTAATTTAATTCTTATGGTTTTAATAAAGAATTTCAAAGATAAGTTTCGAATTGCATGCTAACTTGTAATGAAAATATGAAGTAAAGAGATAGGATTAGATAGGCAAGCATGTTCACTCTGATTCTAGTAGTTCGTTCTTGGTTTAGTCTTTAAATCCGTGTGCCGCAAAGATTGGTACTTAGCATATTCGCGATGTGTTTTGAGTATTGGTCTTGTATCTGTCAACATAAATAGGACTAGAGTGGTTTAAACGACTATGCATGTTAACAAGAAGTGGTGACGCCTTGCTTGATTGATATGTTTCCAATTAAGAGACTTTTGTGCTCAATTACTCTTTGTGTTTGTCTTCGACGTTGAGTGTTTTCAAACATGATTAGTATAATTTTAGGATTCGACGTTGAGTGTTTTCTAAAATACCTGAGAAGTCTAGGATGATTAGATGACCGTTGAGGCTCTAATTAGAATTGGAACTAAGTCGGATCTAGGATATTGTGTGCTCTTGCCGTGTCTTGTCTTATCAATTTTCTATGTGTTTTGAGTGCTTTTGTGTTAGTAATTTGTGGAAGAATGTCGACCAAACTTGTATATAGTAATTTAGGATTTTTAATTTCTGTTTTTATGCATGATTTAGAGGCAGCCCTTTTGTTGCCGAGCCTAGGATTTTCCTGTTTCGTCTTTCTTTTCTTTTAATGTTTGTGCCGAGCCTAGCTTAGGGCAGCTTGCTGCCGTACCACCTAATTCCCCCATATGTGACGTTTCATGTGTATATATATGTATATATTAGTCTAACAATTTCATATCTCAGGTACCCTTAATCCCCGGCTAGAACGATCCCTACTTGCTCATACTACTAACGATATTTTGTAGGGTTATTATTGCATGCGAGCTTCGGCTCACGTCAGTTTTTACCACTTGGGCACTGTTAAAGCTGTCCGTGCCCATTTTGGCACCACCCTTAAGAAAATATTCACGCGCTGCCCTCTGACATGTACAGTTCTCGTCTACTTTTACTTATTTTTTATTGCTTTATATTTGCCACAGTTTCCTATATGTCCGTGGCAAATGTTCAATATTTCAACAAAAAAAAATAAAAACAATATCAGCCTAGCACATGCGGCTCGGCTTATGGCTTGGCTTCAGATTCTGGTATTGGATAAAAGATCAAAACCACTTCTGGTATTTGCATAATCAAATGGTATTTGCATATTTGTTCCAACCAACAAAACTAGGATGGTGAATCACTATGGAATTACATCTCAGGCTTTACTCTCAAAAGATCATTCAGTAGAGTCTCAACAAATAACTAATTGAGGTGTAATTACATAACCAACAGAAACAACACAGTATCCCTATAATATGGATCTTGACAGTATCCCTAGATAGGGTTGAAAACCAACCAGCTAGTAAAGCTAAACCAGAAGAAGTATGATTGAAATACCTTCTCAATTTTTAACTTATTGAACACCTCCTGTAAAATCTTATAGTCCTGGATCATATCATATTCTGTCTTTGCATCAAAATTGACCTACAATAAGCAAAACAGAAGACGGGCAAACCAATCCGTTAGAAGAAATAGGGACACACAAGCCAGTCTAGCTATAAAGATGTTAATCCAAATGTATAGTGCAGATTGAAGATGGTGATACCTTGTGCATTGGAACAACTCCCGGATAGATCATATCCATCATTTGGCATTGCACAGCACCAGATGCAGCCTAGCCACATTTGGTCACATAATTAGAAATTGATGCTTCATAGTTAATGTATACGAAACAAAAACATCATTATTGTGACAAATCCCAACTACAATTACTTATGCAAAATCTACCAGACATCCAACTTCCAAACACTACTCTTGCATTCTTCAAATCTTTCAAAACCGACCAGATAACTAATGTTCATCATGCCATACAAGCCTAACGAGGAAATAGACCATAGCTACCTCACGATTTGTGATCAACAATTAAGGATTTTACCATCTCCATAACATAGAATTAGCATACCTGAATTTCTTTACTGTGTGTTCAACATCTCTCAACTTCTCTGTATCCCCACTGATCCATTGTACCTTCAGCATTCTACAGTAAGGTCCACTCAATTCTTTTGATCCTTCAAAGTGGCTCAGCTTGTCAAACGGTGAATTGAAAAACAGAATTTTTGTACGCCGGGAACTCCACTTTTCACTTTCATTCTGTGAAGGAAAGCCTTGCAGGGGTGCTGAAAATGCGATCGGAGAGCAAGAGTAACCATCATTGATAATAGACGGGTCTGCAAGTTCATAGTATATTGCTGAAATAAACTTGATCATTTCTTCATAAAGGCAGTTTGGTCCTGCCTTGTGAAATATATGAACCTTGACTGGTTTAGAACCACATTTTTCAAATGACAAACACAATCAGCTTAAGGTTGGAATCTAAACTCTCATCAGAAAAAAGAAAGGTTCTCACCTTCCACAATAAGTTGATATATCCTTTGAATATGCTTTTGCTTCTTGTTTATCTGAAATATACCACCAAGAACAATGAGGAATATCAATCTGTAAATCTTACAGCTTTCATAACATTACAAGTATATATATGCAATAGATATGAAACTGCAAAGAATAACTTCAAATTTTCAGCCAAATTACAAGTGGAGATGAATTGCAGTCACCAGCTGAGAGCATTTTGTTTCAAGAAACATTCTCTACCCCACTATCACTGAACCAAAAAAAAATCAAACACAATCACTTCGACACTCCTCAGACACAAAGCAGCTCGAAACAAAATTACACTCCCCCAAAGTCTCCATTTCTACTCACAATCAGTTATCACCAACATTTTCTAGAAACTATATTCCAAACAAAGAAAGTTCCAAACTTTACTTACAGAGTTCATTATCAAGAGGTCTCAGAACTTCCCCTATAATCTGGCCAACAGAAATCATCTTCAGTTTTCCCAAACTCCTTCTTTGCTCCTCGCAAGTTTTCTCGCACTGCAAAACCCAAAACAAGTAAATTCAGACCCAAAAGAAACTACATCAACCAAAATTAAAATCTAGGGCACCAAATTCAGGACCCAATCGGAAATTGAAATTGAAATCGAAACCCTAGAAGAGCAAAAAGGACCTAAAATTAAACTAATCGAAAAAATTCTAGTGCGATAAAGAAGAGGGACTAGGGTTTGGGGGGTACGAATCTGACCTGCGCGGACTCGGGAGTCGAACTCCTTGTGCTGGAGTAGCCTCTTGCGGTAGTCGGTGATGGCGGTGCGACGTCGTACGACGTCCTCCGTCTCGGTTGACGTCATCGCGGTGGTGCTGGGCTGTTGGAGAAATGAGTCAAAAAGGCTCTCGAGGTTTTTGAGAGAAGAAAGAAGAAATCTGAGACAGGGAGAGGGTTTGGGATTCAGGGTTTTCTGAGAGAGGTTTGGGAGAGGGTTTGGGATTTAGGTTTTTCTGAGAGGTTTGGGAGAGGGTTTGATGGATTCGAGAGAGAGAGAGAGAGAGAGTTATTTTGTCGAAATGTTGGGTGGGATTAAGTATTTGGGTATAATATGGAGACGGAAGAAGAATACAGGGAAGTGGTTTATACGAAAAGAGGAAGAAGAGGCACGGACAACGTGTATTCCCAAACTGTACGTAAAGTATTATCTTATTAAAAATTGGGGACGGAAGTTGAGAATATCCGTGTCCAGTCTTAATATTTTTTCAATTGGAGACGGACTCTGAAAACATCCGTGCAAAAACTCAACATTATGAAATATATAGGGATGGAAACTCAAAAAATCCGTGTTAAAATTATTATTTTCTCTTAAATGGGGACAGTATTAATACCGATGCACATACTGTAATAGATATTTTATTTAATATATAATTTAACTGTCATTTTTCTTTTCTTTTTCTTTTCAAATATGGTATTCAGGGGTTGGTTTCGCTTGTGTCAAGGGAAGGAATCCTGCAGCTAAACATCTTTATAGCCGTCTTGGCAGTGTTTCATGTTCTCTACTGCATCTTAACTATGTTTCTTGGGATGGCCAAGGTACCAGACTAATTAAACTCCTTATACTAAATGCAATCATAGATATGATTTTACTATATCTGATCGGAGTAGCATTCACAGTCACTAGTTGATGCAGCGGAACTATCCCGTTGGAATCCACCAACGGCAGCCTTGAATCCACAAGACTAGAATTCTCGAATCCACGAGAAAATCTGGAATCCACCAGAGAAATTGAGTAAACTAAAAGTTTATTAATATCAAAGATCACCTAATACAAAGAAAGATGATGTTTATATAGGCATCAATGACCTAAACAAAATTAAAGTCATAGTCTAACATTGAAACCTAAAAGAATCCAAATTAAAAAGAAAACAAATAACCTAAATAAAAGAGTTTTAGAAAGAAAATAAAACTAGCCTAAAAATACTAAATGCCGAATCGGATCATTAAGGAGATATTTTCTGGCTTAAATCTGATCGGGCTCACTTTAGTGAGTCTTGTAGATACCGTCGTTCCCATTCCAGAAAGGTATTATGTGCCTCAAACGGATGTTTTGGCCAAAATCTGCTCCAAACTGATTCACAAATCAGAATCTGCATTTTCGTGACCCGAAAAGTCTAAAAGATCATCTTCTTAAATATTTCAGCTGCTAACAACCTCATTGTACGAGAATTACCTATCTTCACATCAATCTTTTTGATTATTCGCCGCTTCCTTACCTTTACAGTTTTCTGTCTAAATTTGCCCCATTCTTGTCCTACATCACTAGTACAATAGTTCACAGTCACTACTGGGGGAACTTGTTCGTAGAAAACTGATACTCAAGTATATTATGATTGCAAATGAAAACTACTAATATATATATATATATATATATATATATATATATATCTGATTATAAGAAATCAAATTAAAATATAACTTCTCCTGATCGACTTTCATGTGATGTACGTGTACAGATGAGAAAATGGAATGAATGGGAGGAAGACACTCGGACCTTAAATTATCAGATTCTTAATGGTAAGTCACGCTTCCTTTTGTACATCTAAATTACGGTCACAATAGCATTAATCCATGTAATTATACATATGAGGTTTGTTTCTGCCTAAACCCGGAGGTCTAGTAGATACTTGATGAATCCAACTCGATCTCCTGCAATCCTGCTCACTAAGGGGAATACCGGGCGGGCCGGCCTTCTCCTCTCCGATGCCTAAGTTAGTATAGTTGGAATATATATGACCAAGACACGTATGTAAGCAGGGAGAGAGATAAGTTACCTAATAAAGAGGGTAGTTGGGGCCCTTATATAGGTGGTTGGGGGTAAGGGCTGGCCTTTCCCCGGTGTTGCAGGCTGTTTGAAGCACCGGTGAACACTTGCTAGTTCTTCTCAGCTTGTGTTGAATAAGCGTTGAGGTAAGGGGGTGGCATTGAGGTGACAAGGCTCGCCGTGTAGCCCCATGTTTGATCGCCTTTCAATGCGATGCAGGGTTTTTATCCTGCTGGACAAGCGTGCATGGGTTAGATGCAAACTCGCCCGGGTGTATAAGCCTGCCGGTCGAATGTTCTCGACCGGAGTCAGCCATGGTACTGGGCGGAACTCGACCGGGCGTCCTGCCATATCGAAACGAGTCCCCTAGTGAAATGCCATGGGGCCAGGTGCATTATGTTCCCGGTAGGGGGGTGGCGTTGAGGTGACAAAGCTCGCCGTGCAGCCCCCTTTTGCCGCAGCTGGTGCGATGCAGGGTTTTTATCCTGCTGGACAAGTGTACATGGGTTAGATGTAAACTCACCCGGGTGTATAAAGCCCAAGCCGGTCGAATGTTCTCATGACCGGGGTCAGCCATGGTACTGGGCGGAACTCGACCGGGCGTCCTGCCATATCGAAATGAGTCCCCCAGTGAAATGCCATGGTACCGGGTGGATCCTATTCCCGGAATATGCTCTCGATCCGGTTGGATGCGTCGTAACCGGTGGGCGGAACTCGACCGGGCGTTCTGCCATATCGAAACGAGTCCCCCAAGAGAGATGCAACTGGATGGACCTCGACCGGGCGTTCTGCCATATCGAGACGAGGCCTCCAGCAGGGTGGCGTGCAACAAGTTGAATGATACCTAACCGCAAACTGCTACGGACCGGGCGGAACTCGACCGGGCAACATGCCATATCGAGACGAGTCCTCCGGTGATATGCGACGAAGAAGCCATGCAGCCGGTTGAATGATCATAACCGGGAACTGCCATGGCGCCGGGCGAGATATCGAGACGGGTCTTCATACTCGGATGGACACCCTCCAAGCGGTTGGCTCGTACCCGGATGGGTGCTCTCGAAGCGGTTGGATGATTATAACCTCGAAAGAGGTCTTCGAGCCGGTTGAGAAATCATGACCGGTTAATCTTGCAGCACAGGTGGCGTGCAACCGTGGAATCTGGGGAAATGGGAGGGCCTGACTCCTTGGTTCCCGCTCCTACCTTCCTGTCGCCAGCGTGTGGGACAAGTGACTGACATGCATTTAAGGAGGAAGTCCATCAGTCCCGTCAGTTATGATGGCAAGGGCAGTTTTACCAATGCTGGGACACGTGCCAGCGGGGGGCGGTCTTGAGATGAAGGGCCTGGATTCGCAGGCGTTTGAGTTGCCCTGTTTGTGTGTTTAGTGGGATTTCCATTGCCTAGGGCATCAGTTCCCTCTATAAAAAGGCCTCTTCTGCTCTTCTTTCTGTTGTTGCTTCTTGCTTTGGAGAAACTAAGAGAAAGAGAGGAACTCGGCGACCACTCTGAGCCCTTCTTGCCCCACTAGATCCGTTTTCTTGAACGCTCCCTACCATTGCGCGCTGCTTTCCCAGGGCCAATTGTCCTCGGTTGAGCATACTAATCGGTAAGTTTGTTTGATTTCTTTGCCCCGGTGTTGTTCTTGTTTTTGGCTTTGTTGTTTTGCGGCGGGGGGGAGGGATCTCTGCCGCTGACGGAACTGCTTTGCGGCGAACTTGGGGAGAGGCCGTAGAAGGCGTTGTTGTAGCCTGTTGCTGACGAGCGCTAGGGTTTTGTGTTCTTCCCCTAGGTTAAGATGTCATCTTCAGGTTCTGACCGGGCTTCCGAATCAGCTGCCAGGGGTCCCCTCTTGGATGATGCGGAGAGGCTGGATAACTGGCTCAGTTCGGAATCCCCGGAGACCGAAGCCACTGATTGCTCCGGGAGCAGGGTATCGACTCCATCCTCGTCTTCGTCTTCCGGGGCTGAATCCTCGGAGACTGAAATACCGCACGGGGTGCGCCTTGCGGATGCTCCGGCCGTGAGCTACACCATTGGCAGAGGGAAGTATGCTGTGGTGTGTGATGAACCGGAGGAGAGCATGACCCCTGGAGAGATTGCAGCGCTCCGGGAGACATGGAGCATCCAAGATAACGTTCTGCTGCGGCCCCTGAATCCTGGAGAGTCGGCTTGCAACCCGGAAGCAGGTTGGGTTGCCGCGCACCAGGATCAGTTCCGTCATGGACTCTCGCTCCCGCTGCCAAACTTCGTGTAGTACATGCTCAGTGCGCTGCAAGTGTCGCCCGCGCAGCTTCCTGGGCTCCAGTGGAGACGACTACTGAGCCTCGGCTGCTTGTACGAGTTTTCTGGGATGAATATACCCACGGTAAACGAGTTCCGGGCCTTGTATAGGTTGTCGTACTCCAGGAAGCAGGGGTCCCGGGGTTGCCTGTCCTTCAACACCCGGAAACCTCCACCGATCGTTACCAATATGCCTTCATGGGTAGACAACAGCTGGAGGAAGAAGGTGGTGATGGTGGGCGGGAGGTGGCAGGCGAGGAGTAAAATGTACTCGGTTCCTGGCGCCTTCCAACCCATTGGCGACCAGTCGTACGAGCTATCCGATCTGGAGCGTGAGAGGATCTTGACCATAACCGGATGTTGAGACGATCTGGAACGGAGTTCTTACAACTTCATCCGACGAGAAGTGCTGGAACACTGCCAACTTGGGCGGGGTCCCGGTGCGTAGGAAGCCCTTGAGCGGTGATACTTTGTGCTAGTTTTTGCAAAATACTAACTGTTTGCCTTTTCTTGCAGGTGCATCTTCGCGGGCGACTATCAAGCCCGAAACCACTCTCTCTATGGACGGGGAAGACCTCCTTAACAAGCTTAAGGAGAAGGCCGAGATCGTCTCGCGGACGTCGGTGGACGACGTGTCCGGCCGGCTTACGACTCATGTAGAGCCGAGGGCTATGGACGTCGATGACGACGCGTATGTCCTAAAGCGAGTGAAGACCCATCATGCTGCAGGCCTCCTGGCGCCTGGAAAGGGCAAGAGTACCGGGGGGGCAGTGAGGATTCCCGGTGGGATGAACAGGATCCCCAACCGGCCGGTGTCTGTGCCGCACGTGGCTCGCGTCGCCCCGCTAAACGCACGATCTTCTTCTCCGGAAGGCCGGGGAGAGAAACGGAAGGCCGGGGACGTTCCTTCCGCCGCACTGGTGACGCTTACCCGTGGGTCGGCACGGGAGAACCTGGCCAAACGGTTCAGGATAACCAGCGGTGCACAAACCAACGCTGCTGGGGAGAAGGCCACTGCTGTTGCTCGGCAGAGTAGTCCAGCGCCTGCGGAGGCACCGAGGGGAAGCCCGGATAGTGCAATCGCCCGGCAAGTGGCGGCGGACTTGGCCAGCCTTGGCCTGGATAGACCCGGGGTTGCTGGAGCCCTGGCGGGCGGAAATCGTCCAAAATGCAAGGAATCCGTCCTTCGGGTGAGTACTGCATGGCACCACTATACTGCCTGTGGTTTGTTTCTTTTGCTGCTTGACTAACTTGTCTTTGTTGCTGCGCAGCTGCTGTATAGTTTGTACGAACCGGACGCGAGCGAGGAGCTGTCGGAGCTGAAGAGACAGATAACTGCTTTATCTGAGATCCGGCAGCGCCTGGAGGTGGAGAAGTCTCGCTCGGACCGGGAGAAGGCAAGATCGGAGGAGAGGGCCAAGAAGCTGGAGGAGCAGAACCGGAGCCTGGAGAGGGAGAGGGCCGACCTGGAGGCCAAGATGGACGAGCTCCAAGTGGGAGCTGCTGCTCTGCGCGCCGCCTCTGCTGCTCCGGCCGGGGAAGATGACCCGGAACTCTACGAGCTGGTTGTTCTCAAATACCGCAAGAGCGATCAGTTCCTGGAGTTTCTGGTGAAGGCCAGGGAAGAGGGCATCTCGGATGCGTACACGGAATGGGCGGGGAAGGGATGGTTAGACACTTCCCTGATGTCGACTGCTGCTGAAGGAGATATCCATGAGCAGTCGGACATCCATCAGGAGGCGGTGGAGGGGCAGCCGGGTGAAGCGATTCGCTCGGACTTGGATTCTTTTACCAACGGTGCCGAGTCTGCCTAAGCCGGAGTCAACACCGGAACTGATCCTGATGTCGACGACGAGGGTACCGCAGGAGAGGCTGGCGGATTGCCTGCTGAAGGCGGAGTCGTAGCTCCTTAGGATTTTCTTGCCCTTTTCCTTATAATCTCTCCGGATCGGTTACTGCTTGTATACTTGCTTGAATATGAATATACTGGAACTGGCAGAGCCGGTGGAATTTTCTCAAAAGTAGTTTGCATATATATTTGTTTTTACAACGGTTGAACCGCGAACTATGCCAAACTAACCGCTCGGCGCTAGTGGGTTTTACCAGGCCTGGTCACGTTCCTGGTCGGGGTCTATTCTTCTTTCCCCCACGTACCGCTGGACCTGGCCGTTATCAATTAAAACCTGCACCGCTGTCTTGAGAGCGCAGCACTGGTTCGTTCGATGAGTAGCCTCATCATGGTAAGAGCAGTACTTGCCCGTCTGCGCCGTTGTAAGTTTCCCCTTTGGGAACCTTCTCTTGGGTGGTGGGGGAATGACGCTCCCGTTCTCAAGTAGGATATCCTCGTAGGAAGTGGTGAGAGCGGTGAAGACTTCCTGAACGGCCGGTGGCGGTGCTGGCATGATTGCTAGGGGGCGCTCTTGGCGGTATGGCGCCGGCTTGTGCTCATTCTGGGGTCTATCGGAATAGGACCTCTGCTGCCGCTGTTGCCAGTTCCTGTTGTTGGCGTTCCAGATGGGTCGAGCGGTGCGGTTATCGGTCCGCTGACTGGGTTAGGCTTCCTGGCCGGGCGGAGGGTTCTCTTCCCGGGGATGGTCTTCCTGCTGCTCATCCCGCTTCCTCTTCAGTAGGTGGTGCTCGTAGGTCTCATGATCGGCCTGAGCATGCCGGATGGCCATAGCCATCAACTCGTCGTACCCCTGCGGGAGTTCTACCCGGACGGCGTAGGAAAACTTGCCCGCTCGGAGCCCTTGCTTAAACGCCATCTCGGCGATACCCTTGTCCAGGTTTCGAACTCCGGCCGTAGCCGTCTGCCAGCGGTTGACGAAGGTTCTCAGCTCCTCTCCGGGTGCTTGTCTGCAATTGAAGAGGATGGTCGACGTCCGGGCTCCCTCGACTCGGAGGATGAAGTGGCCTACGAACCGGTCGGCTAACTGCTCGAATGCCTCGATCGAGTTTGCTGGAAGCTCGTAGAACCAGCTGAGCGCCTCTCCAGACAAAGTCTCCTGGAAGATGTTGCAGCAGACTGCATCGGAGTAGCCCTTGGCGCAGGTTTGGGACCGGAAGCTGTCCAGATGCTGGTACGGGCAGCCAGACCCTGAGTAGGTGAGCTTGAGGGACTTCTGGTTGCCAGATCTTCCCGACTCTATGACCCGGTGCGAAAAGGGACCCATGCGCTCATTAAACCGGGCGCCCTCCATCGGCCGCGCGGTTCTTCTCTCGTTGGCCTCCATTTGGGCTTTTAAGTCCGACACGGTGTTGGCTAGCATCTGCAGCGCTCGTGCGGTCGGAGTCTCAGCTTCATCCACTGACGAAGCGCCGGGCTGGCGGGAGGTTGTCGCACTCTTTGGCGGGCCTGCGCCTGCTGGCGGCCTTTCTCGCACAGGGTCACCGGGTCGACCGCCCGAAGATTGCCCTGCTTCGGTGTGTTGAGGCGGAATCGGCGGGAGTGTCGCCTGCGCCTCGGCCATGGCATCATTGCGCTGCTGTCCCCTTTCCAGGGCGGCTACCAGGGCAGTATTCACCGCCTCCATCTCTTCGTACCGAGCGTTGGACTTAGCTCTGTCCCTGTCGCTCTCCTCTCTCAGACGACTGACCTCTGCGGCCATTGCCCGTAGTTCTCCCGTCATACCGCTATGACCGGGGCTGTACGTGGGGTCCCGGTCCGGGCTCTCAGATCGATCGCTTGAATCATCTGAGAACGTTAAGGAGAAGCCCCATCACTCTGGACTGTCTTCCTCCTCTGTCGGACCTTTCCCGCGCGAGCTGTCATGGTGGGGATCCGGTATACCGGATGGTCCCCCACAGCTCCCTACTTCCTGACCGTTGCCCCGGTCGCCGCGCGGCTCCCGCGTGACGGCTGGGGTGGAGGTGAGCGTCTGCACTACTGCAAGGCGTCCCTCCTCGGCGGTACCTTTCTCTTGTCTCATTTCCGAGTTCCCTCCCAACGGTGTTGCTTACACGGCTTTTCGTTCAAAGTTCCCACAGACGGCGCCAATTGTTTCTGCCTAAACCCGGGGGTCTAGTAGATACTTGATGAATCCAACTCGATCTCCTGCAATCCTGCTCACTAAGGGGAATACCGGGCGGGCCGGCCTTCTCCTCTCCGATGCCTAAGTTAGTATAGTTGGAATATATATGACCAAGGCACGTATGTAAGCAGGGAGAGAGATAAGTTACCTAATAAAGAGGGTAGTTGGGGCCCTTATATAGGTGGTTGGGGGTAAGGGCTGGCCTTACCCTTCGATGTGGGACTGGTTCCCTTCTGTTTGTACCTTCTGGTGCCCTCTTAGGCAGGCTGGCGCCCCTGGCCCCAGGGTCCCTGGAGGCAGGATAGAGTGCTAGGCCCTGAGGCCGGGTGCTGGTGATCCGGTCCCGACCCTTGGGCCGGGCCCTGGTGCACTTGCTGCGGGTCTGTGGGCCTGCTGTAGCCTCTCTGCGGGATCCCTCATTTTGTTCATTTTAAGGGATCGATTATTATGCCAACTTTTTTATTGAATTTTTCATCTCCACCGTTCAATTCCTAGGTTTATATGTGTTGATCATTCATGTAATTTTTTTTAGCCAAAATGGTGATCATTAAGGCATCTTACTAGATGAAATTAATGGATGTATGAAATCTGTCAAACCTGAACCATACATATTTTTATTTGTAAATTACAATTTTCAATGCCCTAACGATTATCAAATGGAATGAAAATATCCAGATATGATATACTCATATAAACATGAAAGTTGAATGGTGAAGATGTTAATATGTAATAAAAAAGTAGGTTAAATGATCGATCTCTCAAAATGATCAAAATGAGGGATCCCTCATTGAAAGGGGGACTATATATATATATATATATATATATATATATATATATATATATATATACACTATGGCAACTATGTGTCACACCCCGAATTTGGATAGATAAAATTCAAATTCGAAAACGTGATAATTCAATAATCACAACTACTAAAAACAAATAGAATAAAATTTACTAAATATTATTGAGTCCAAAGAATTGCGACTTCGGCGAACACAATTATTACATCATCAATCTTTACACAAGTTGTAAAATATCAGACAATGTAAATGTTCACTATTAACTCACTATACACTGACATAGTAGAACTAAAAAGTAGGATCACTTCCACTCGCAGCAGCTATCAACCGCCGTCTCAACTCTGCCAATCCTTACCTGCACGACTAACCCCTAAACCATAGATTGGAGCACCGGGTTGTAAACAACAAACCCGGTAAGCTTTTTAAAGCTCGTATGAGTAAACCGATTAGCAATTACTCAATCGACACATGCTATAATTTTCCAAATAAACGCAACAACACTTAAATCATAATACCACTCGCACACAAAAATACAAGGTAAGATTCAGACTTTCCTGCATAGAAGAATAGTTCAGGAAGGTACAAATCTTACATAATTAAAATCGTGACTCCTGCATATATCTTAGTTTAGGGAGTCACACACAAACAATTAAAATTGTGACTCCTGCATATAGCTTAGTTCAGGAAGTCACGCACAATTAACACAAATATATAACAAATGAAAGTAAATAAAAAATCCGACAACCCAAAAATGAAGCCAAGATACTGCCATCTTAAACTCAAGAAAAACAACGCAACCTTGTTTTCTTTTAAAACTCAACTCCTTTTACTCATCAGAAATACAAGTCAACTAGTGACAAAATCACATATTTTCACGACAACACTTGTAAATAAGGAAACGTATCCCTCTTAGACAACAAAGGAAAACACAAATAAATTCCTTTAAAAACACGCACTGCACAATAAACCAATAAAGAAGTAATTCAATAATTACTCTTTCAATACATGTGCGCATGAGACCCAGATAACCCCACTTGGTTACCCCTCATGCCGTGCAACGGCAGACAGAGTAGAGCTCTAATTGATAGTAACCAATCACCCGACCAAAGGCTTGGTTCCGATCCCGATATATTTGCCATAGCGATCCCCCATCTCACACAGGGTGGACCCTAATCGCCACACATGAGAAATCCTCATCACACACAAGAAATATCTCTCATTGGTCGTTGGTCAAAACCAACCCATTCACACGTCACACAACTCACATATACTCAATTATGACAATCTCATAACAAAATAAATTCACCCAAATGCACACCCTCAATATACATATTTCACGTAAATATAAATATACGTAAACATTCGCTCAGGAATAGTCCACTAATACCAACTATAGTCATTGATCGTAAAACACTTTTAAAATCATTTTACTTACCAATGAACCGTAGTCGATCAAGTTCATTCAATTTAAAACAAATATTTATTTTCATAAAATAATTTCACATTTAATGATCCATTTACTATAAATTAACCTGTATTATATACGAACACTATGAGGTTTACTCACCTTAATTACTCTCGCTGCGTCTTCAACCTCACAAAGGTAAGATACCCACGCATGGTCAATCACCTAAGCGACATTATCGAAACTTAGCATCCAATTTAAATAATATATATATATATATATATATATATATATTATAATTCGCTCTGATCACATAAACCTTAACCCCGGGCCCGAGGTTTGCCAACACGCGACAAACCTCCTTCGGAGCCTCTCAAGGCTCCTAGAATGTCTAGTCGACCATAGGATCAAACATCGATCACCAAATTCTAGGTCGATATGCTCGAAAATTAATAATCGCCTAACATCGAATTCAAAAATACATAACTTGGTCATACGACGACCAAATCATGCAAATAATATATTCCCGCGTTCGTATCGACGAGCACGTTATAACAGAATACTCTACTGCCCCAAAAACCCACAAACGCGCCGTCACACACCGCCCTAAGCGACTGCGCGTGGGCCCCACGCACTGCCACCCAAATCTCATCCAAACCTGCATGCAACCAACACCACCAACATGAAGATCATGGTTCGAGGAGTCGAGATATACCTGCAACGCCCGAGGATTCGGCCGAAAAGTGGCCGGAAACGCCGTCGCAAGGTTTCTCCTCAAATAGGCCGCTGTAGCCTTGGTTGCAGCCTCCAATACCCTCCATAATTGACAAGACCTCGTCCAGAGGAAGGAGAATGACTGGAAAGTGGGAGCCTCGAGCTCCAACTTTGCCCGGAGAAGCGACTGCTCCGCCGTCGATGGTGGCAGAAGCTATCGGGCTTCGCAGCGCCGCACACAGTCGACATTGGGGCTCCCCACGGGTACTGGCTTGTAGAGGAGAGAGAGACGAAGCTTTTTAGTGGTGGCTCGTGACCTGGCGTCGCCGGACGAAAGAGAACTGGGGAGAAGAAGATCCGGTGTTGAAAATGGGGAAGATGAACAGTCGGGCTGCTAAGTTTGATATTTTTGGAAACTTACGGTTTCCTTTTTTTTTCTTTCTATTTATACTTCTTTCTAATTTAGAAAATTACTTTAACAGGTCGTAACTTCTTCATACGTCGTCCGTTTCACCCGTGCCGCGTGTCTACAAACTCGTATCGCTGAGCTCTACAACTTTTGTGAAGGAAACTTTTCGAAATTCTCGACGGATCAAAAAGGTCAACATTTAACCCTTCGGAATTTAAACGTTTTCTAGATTTTAATTATCGGAATCAATTCCGACGTCGGGCAAAAATTAATTAAAAGTGTATGAAAATAAATTTTTATAAATCATCCTCCCATCAATTACGAGAAATTTACAAGAAATTTAATAATAAAATCGGGTTATTACACTATGTATGATTAACTTCCGTGAATTGCTTGTGTACAGATCCAAGGAGGTTCCAGCATACCCAGCAAACTCCTTTTGGGAAACGACATATACAGATCTGGAGTAAACACCCTCTCCTGCTGTGGCCTGTAAGTCAAGAATATTGCATATATCTAACTCACAGGAATTATTCCATGAGTGAGATTTGGATAATTGAATTTGATATATTGAAGATAGACCAGAAAACTTAACGTTAATTTTTTTATTAACTTCCATTAATTTTCACTTTTCATGATTCATGTTAGGTTTGTTTTGCTCGGCAGTTCAGTGGCTCAATCTCAAAAGTAGATTACATGACCCTGCGAAATGGGTTTATTGTGGTAAGCAAAATATACAAAAGTCGATTAGTCGTTAGAGGTAGTATATTTTCATCAACGTATCTCCATTCTCCACATTAATTTCTCAGTTGGTGATAAACTAGCTAGTTTAATTAGTAGAAAACTACTTGTGGGAAGTAAGGGCTAGCTAGCAAAAATTTGTTTAGAAACACAAGCTATCTACAACAATCGATCTATTATTAATCAATGTAACGAGAATGTATTGAATCTTGTGGGTGCGTATGAGTTTGATCAAGATGTGATCTTTCTTGTTTATATGGTTAATTGATTTCGCAGGCTAACATCAAAGAAGGTAGCAGTTTCAATTTCCTGAGCTTCCTTGCTAGAGCTTTCGATGACGATTTTGAGCAAGTGGTTGGAATCAAGTAAGCCATGGATGTATAAATGATATTTGCAAACCACACTTTATTGATACAAATTTTTTTAACAAGTAAAAATAATAATTACATGCACCACTGTCTTGTAGGTTTTGGATTTGGATTTTCTCAATTCTTTTCATTTTTTTCAATGCGCATGGTAAGTCGCTTACTCTATGGATCATATATCGATCATTATGATTTTCAGTAATTTTGAAAATATAACGTACGTGTCAGTGGTTTGTTTGCAGTGTTCTACAACTATTATTGGCTACCTTTCATTCCCTTACTGGTACAGTCTCATGTCCACAATGTTTCTTTAAATTACGTAGACCTTATTTTGATTAATTATTTTAGTGGTGTCATTTCTGTAATGCAGATTGTTCTACTCGTGGGAGCAAAGCTGCAAGTTGTGATAACTAAAATGTGTGCGGAGAGTTGTAAGGAGAATCCTGTGATTCGAGGAAGTTTTGTGGTGAAACTCAACGATGATTTATTCTGGTTCGGTAAACCTCATTGGCTTCTTCATCTGCTACAATTTGTCCTAATATATATAGACAACTGTGAGTTTTTACCACATGCCTTCTGGATATCAGATATCTAATTTTGTTAAAATGGTATGCAGAACTCGTTTCAGCTGGCATTCTTGACCTGGAGTTGGGTAGGTATCAACTCATATCAGTTCATATATTTGAACTTACATCCTATGTTAACTTGCTGACCGATGTCATCAATTGACAACTACTTACAGATTGAATATGGCAAAAGTTCATGCTTTAATCGAAGAACGAAAGATGTCATCATAACGAGTATTATGGGAATTGTTGTGCAGTTCGTTTGTGGTTATGTAACCCTTCCTCTTTACGCATTGGTTACCCAGGTACGTAGTGACTTTGTGCCTCCTAACTCCTTCAAAAAGATAATAACAATTAACAATTTATACACATTATTGTTTATGTTTTGTTTCGATCTTAATTCCTCATATATGTATAGATGGGGTCTGGAATGAAAAAAGCAGTGTTTACTGGGCTTGTAGTTGTTGGCCTCAAAAACTGGCAAAAGAATGCAAGACACAGACTATCGAAGAATGGATCCACTACTTCAAGGAAATCATCAAATTGGGCACATTTTTATTCAACTGATGATGCCTCAATTACAGACAATGAATGTAGCTACGAAACTCCTAATCCTACCATTGTGAGAAGCTCTTCTTCTACCTCCGAAATAATTCAAGATCAAGTTCCACCTGGTTTAACTCCCTACAATGACTGTAGCTACAAAACTCCTCATCCCACTATAGCAAGAAGTTCTTCTTCTACCTCCGAAATAATTGAAGAGCAAGCTCCACCCGGTTTAACTCAGATCCCGGTTACTACAAGTTTACCAACTCAAGATTTCCCCAGAGAGGAAGAGAGTCCCAATATCATGAACAAAATACTCTATGACGGTGAGATCTCTTTTGGGAGCAGTTGGAGATTAAAGATGGAGAGCATGAGCAAGAGAAGTGGGGACATCACTTCAATAATTGAAGAAGAAGTTAACCTCGATCAGTGATAAATCGAAAAGAACTTCACTTCTTGTAAATTATAATGCACTAATTAAAAGAGAACAGAACATACTCATTGATACGTACATTTGTCAACGTAGACGGAAGGTGTTTGGCAAATTCCTCTTATTCGATCTTCGGCATTAGTGCTTATTGTAATTCATTGGTGAAATATATATTATGAAACTACGGACACGTTGAACCCACGGACTAGTTCTTGTATATATTATCAGTTTATGGATTCTACTACAAAAAGATCGAAGAAACTAGTCTTATTCGTTAGAAAGTGCACATACCAACCAATAGATTTGCATCAGTTGCATGTAACATGATTGATGGATCTTGGAAAAGATGTGTTTATGTCTCTGACTCTCTTCTTTCGCTAGCGGCGGCGCCAAGCTTATGATTAGGAAATATTGGGCTTCTCTGGTCATTTTTGGACACTTTAGGCGAACACGAGTTTGTTGATCCTTTTGCTATTCATGTGGTTTCCGTTGCAGTTTTGGGATAAAGTTTCAACAGTATCTCTCTAGAATGTTCATCGAGTGCAAATTAGGTTGTTTAGATTTTTGTGCACTTGAGGAACTGTAGGGAGATGCTGCCGAAATTTCCCAAAACTGTAGCAGAAACCACATGAATAGAAAAATGATCAACAAAGTCGTGTTCTCCTGAAGGGGATAGGACCCAACCTGGAGGCATAAAGAGAAGAAGTGTTGGGACAGGTTTTGATTGTTTTATAAATGTTGTGTGCTAACCTTATGCATAATGTCTCTTTATGTTCTGACAGGAAACATGGATTATGTCCCCGACAAATCTTGGATGAATCTTCATTTTACACACCCTGACTACATAACAGGCGTATGGCAGTTCATCAATTTTGTGAAGACTCACACTATTGGAACCCAGTATCTCCCTTGCCCGTGCGCAATTTGCAGAAATGGTCCTTATTATAAGGATATCGTAGAGATTTATCATCATTGCATGCACCATGGTTTGGATCCGACTTACACAGTTTGGCACCTACTCGGGGAAGTTTCTGGTCAACCGGCAATGATCAATCGACGGAGACAGTGGCTTCAAGACAAAGTCCAGGCTTCTAGTGTTGCCAGTCCTTCAGTAATCCCGCCTGTGGAGATTATACAAGATGTATTTCCATACTATCCTGGATACCATGGAGATGCATCGCATAATGTCGTTGAAGAAAATGCTGAAGTTCACTTCAATGACATGGTAGATGATGATTATGCTAAGTATGAAAGGCTTCTAAGGGAGTCTCAAACCCCATTGTATGAAGGGAATGAAAAAACTGTATTAAGTGCCATATTACATGCAATGGAAATTAAAGTTGAAAATGGATGGTCAGATACGAGTATTGATAAATTGTGTGGATGGTTGCATAAGTTTTTTAAAATGCATAATTTCCCTGTGAGTTATTCGAGAATTAAAAAAATCCTGAAGGAACTTTCCCTTGGATATGAAAAAATTCATGTTTGTGAGTTCAACTGTTACCTATTCAAGGGGGCTGCAAATAAAACTCGTAGGACTTGTCCAGTATGTGGTGCTCAAAGATATAAGCCAGATACAAATGACATTCCAAAAAAGGTAATCTGGTATTTCCCTTTCACTCCAAGGTTGAAACGCTTATTTATGTCTCCACACACAGCAAAGCATATGCGATGGCATGAGGAGAGACGACTAGATGAAAGTACCCTCCGACACCCATCTGATGGAGAATCATGGCAACATTTTAACAGGACATTTCCAGGTTTCGACGACATTAAGGGAAGAAATGTGCGGCTTGGAGTGGCAACTGATGGTTTCAGTCCATTTGGAACAATGACAGCCCAGCGTAGTACATGGCCCGTGGTTGTGATGCCATTTAATCTACCCCCTAATATGTGTATGAGGAAGGAATATAATATGCTGGCCGTACGTGTTGATTCCTGGCCCTAAATCTCCAGGAAAGTGCTTTAGTGTACTCATTCGTCCATTAATCGACGAGCTCAAAGATTTGTGGGAAAATGGAGTCTCTACTTTTGACAGAGTGGATAATGATGTATTCACGTTGAAGGCAGCGGTGATGTGTACTATATGTGACTTTTTTGGCTTAGGGATGCTTGCGGGATCAACGGTGAAAGGGTACAAGGCATGTCCAATTTGTCTAGATGAGTTGATAGCGGAGCATATTTGTGGGAGAATTATTTATGAAGGGCATCAGAAATGGCTCGACGAGAATTCACCAATGTGATCCAGTTTGGCATTTAACGGGAAGTCAGAGTGGGGAAAAAGACCAGCTCATAAGAACGAAGATGAAATTTTGGAGGAAATTAGGTCACACAGTTACGCCAGTCTTAGCCAGCATCCGGATTTTCATGTCCCTTACTCAGCACACAACAGACAATGTTGGACCCACGAGAGCGTATTCTGGATACTTCCCTATTGTTCATCGTTGTTACACAGGTACTGTTTAGATGTCATGCACATTGAAAAAAACGTGGGTGACAATATCCTGGGCACCATTCTTGCAATTGAAGGGAAAACTAAGGATGGTCCAAGGGCTCGTGAAGCTTTGGAGAAGAGGAAAATCCGTAAAAGTCAGCGGTGTTCGGAAGCTGAAAAAAGGACGGGAAAGGTTCCTCATGCACCCTTTTTTGTTCAAGAGAATCGTCGTGAAGAAGTATTCGAATGGTTTCGCGGTGTTAGGTATCCACTTGGCTATGCGGGAAGTTTGAGAAATAAGGTGAAACTAACCGAGAAAAAGTTCTATGGATTGAAGACGCATGATTGCCATGTTCTGCTTCAACGTCTTCTTCCAGTGGTTATCCGAGGAGTTTTGCCAAATAACGTTGTGAAGCCATTGATAGCATTGTCAAATTTGTTTCGGAAATTATGTGCTAGGGAGTTGAAGAAGGCAGATGTCCAATAGATGAAAAATGAGATAGTGATCATTCTCTGCAATTTCGAGTTGATTTTCCCTCCACATTTCTTCATCTCTGGTTCATCTCATGGTTCACCTTCCCGAACAAATTATGCTTACAGGCCCAGTACATTTTACATGGATGTATCCGACGGAAAGGTATATGCACTAACCAAATATGTTTTTTTTTGTTAAAAATATAGGATACTTACATGTTGCTTGCAGGCCCACCATGGGTTCCATATGCAGTATACTACAAGTTATGCTTACAGGCCCACCATGGGTTCCATATGCAGTATACTACATGTTCAGTTGCACGTACACAGAATCCAGACATGTTAAGTAGCAACTACCTATAGGATACTTACATGTTGCTTGCATAATATTATATGCTATATGATACACTACCAGATCGGAGTGAATAGCCGACGAAAAAAATTTCGTCGACTATGCCAAATTTTCGTCGGCTATTCCTTCTGCCGACGAAATTTTCGTCGGCTATAATTCGTCGGAAAAACGCCGTCGGTAATACCAATGGCCGACGAAAATAACGAAATCGTCGGCTATAGTAGAGTATGGCCGACGAATTTACTGACGAAAATTTATTTTGTCAGCCAAACGTGGGCGAAATATCCGACGAATTTCGTTAGGTATTTTCGAGTATGGCCGACGATATCGTAAACTATAGCCTACGAAATTCGTCGGCTATTTGTTCAGAATATATTAATATTTTAAGAGGCATAGCCGACGAAATAATGTGATTTTCGTCGGTAATAAAAGTTATAGCCGACGAAATTTGGTAAAAATCGTCGGCTATAACAGTTATAGCCGACGAAATAAGGTCAATTTCGTCGGCTATTCTTAAATTTTGGGGAAAAAAAATTAAATTATGCTTTAGTTCAACTGAATATGCAATCTTCCATAGTCATGCCGGAGGAGGAGGGCAAGGAGGAGGAGGAGGCCGGAGGAGGAGGAGAAGGAGGAGGAGGAGGCCGGAGGAGGAGGGGGAGGAGGAGGGTGCCGGAGGAGGAGGCCGGAGGAGGACGCCGGCGCCGATTTGAGGAGGAGGAGGAGGAGTTTTTTCGGAGGAGGAGAGAAAAAAGGCGGGCTGAAAGATTTAAAACATAGAGTATAGCCGACGATTTAAAAGATTTCGTCGGCTATACTTTGGAAGATCAAAAGCCGTTGGATCTGAGCCATCCAATGGCGGACAATAAAAAGGCGCGGATCGCAAGAGTTTAGCCGACGAAATATAATTTTCGTCGGCTAAACTTAGAGAATAGCCGACGATTTACAATATTTCGTCGGCTATACTTTGGAAGGCCGGAGGAGGAGGAGAAGGAGGAGGAGGAGGCCAGAGGAGGAGGACGGAGGAGGAGGGTGCCGGAGGAGGACGCCGGCGCCGATTTGAGGAGGAGTTTTTCCGGAGGAGGAGAGAAAAAAAGCGGGCTGAAAGATTTAAAACAGAGAGTATAGCCGACGATTTAAAAGATTTCGTCGGCTATACTTTGGAAGATCAAAAGCCGTTGGATCTGAGCCATCCAACGGCGGATAATAAAAAGGCGCGGATCGCAAGAGTTTAGCCGACGAAATATAATTTTCGTCGGCTAAACTTAGAGAATAGCCGACGATTTACAATATTTCGTCGGCTATACTTTGGAAGATCAACAGCCGTCGGATCTGAGCCATCCAACGGCGGACAATGAAAAGGCGCGGATCGCAAATAGTTTAGCCGACGAAATATAATTTTCGTCAGCTAAACTATAGGTCAAACCACTAAGTCAAACCTCTAAACGCTTAAAAACGGAAATTAGTCTAGTTAAACGACGGTTTCTGACACAGTAGAAGTATGGAAGGGTTGATCAACGTCGAACCCTCAATGAATGGAGAGTACAATCAACGTCGTACTCTAAAGAACAGGTCTGGAATCCACCAGGAATCAAGAGAAAACTCTTAGGGTTTTGATAAAATATGATTAATTAATTGTATGTGATCCCAAAGGGATGCTTAAATACTGAAAAGAAACCCTAGGGCAACTAACAAGGAAACCTAAAAGCCCAAGGAATTAAAACAAAACGAATCCAAAACAAATTAGAAAACTTAAATCTTGAAAACATATTAAACTGCCGTTTTGAGGCCCTAAACAAACTCGAAAGCCTGAAAAGGCCCACACATCGTAGCAAAGCTACGAGTTTGATTTCCGGCATCGTTCTCTTTCCGGAATGGTATCACAATCGTCATTCGGACGCCGGACGCCAAATCTGAAGTAAACCGGATTTTGACTTGCAACGGTCAATCTGCTCTTCAATGTTTGCTGCCATCCTTCCTACATCAGTTTCTGGCCTCACCTTCAACAGATAATAGTTTCAAATCAATGAGACGCAACTAATCATATAAAAATTTTACAAAATTGAATTAACGAACGTCAGGTTACCCATAGAAAAACGAAAGTAAAAAACAGTTAATCGCAACATTCGGCACACAGATTTTGTCGGAATCTTGTCATTTTTCAACCGTAGCCGTATTTCATTATTTCGGTCATATCTTATTTGACAACATATTTGCATTTGAAGAGTCTACGTATAGTAACTATTTGAAACTATACATTCACTTAAACACTTAGTAAACAAGTTAAGAACATTAGTGCATATGTTCCGATTTTGAATCTAAAAGTTTGGAAAATCTATTCCAATCGTCAGATATCACCGTTAAGATTAAATACATGTATGAAAAAAAATCCAACTACATCTGACAACGTTAAAGGCTCGATCGGGACGGTCAACCGGGTGAGTCAACCCTTTAAACGCTTAGAAATGGTAATTGACCTGTCTGAATGACGTTTTTTTGCCTGACCTTCTACAGATAATAGTTTCAAATCGATGAGACGCAACTAATCGTATAAAATACCCACAGATTTTTCACTTTTTCTCCCGTTTTTTTTCGTTTTTTTTTTAAATAAGCAGCTGCTGTCTAGATCTGAAAATATATAGACTTATAGCCGACGAAAATGCCAATTTCGTCGGCCAAACTTTCAAAAGTTTTCGTCGGCTAAAGTTTCAGAGAAAGGCCGACGAATATTCAAATCGTCGACTAAAATATGAATATAGCCGACGATTTTTTTTTTTACCAACGAAAAAAAAAATCGTCGGCCATTCTTGGGAATAGCTGACGAAAATTTTATGTTGTCGGCCGTTTTTTTTTTATTTCGTTGGGAAAAGCCTTTTTTCTGGTAGTGATACTTACATGTTTATTCATTTCTTGTGCTGACAAGCATGACTTTATTTTGGTTGACACTGCAGAGGTGGTTGATATGGCAACGGGGGAGAAGGTGAAGGGGCGGAACCCTGACAAGCTCGGCATCATCACGGGCACAAAGACCCAGTACTTGAGGTCCCTAAACAACAACCAGCCTCTGAAGGTTGAGTACGCCGAAGAGCACAAGGGTCCGCGCCTCTTGAAGTGGAGGACTTTGATGTCCCGAGACATCGGGAGCGCCGTCCGGAGTAAGGTGCCGATGCTTGCGCCATCCTTTGCTGAGCTGGATGAGGAGCACCAGGATGCATTGACGCATTATATGGAGGTAATCTGTTATTTTACAATAATTTCGTAAAACAAATTAACATACCACATTATATTGAAATATGTTATTTCTGATGCCATTTTTTTGAATTGTTTTTTACTAGACGCTCTATGACCTCCCTCCCACCAAGACATGCATGTGGAAATACATCGACCAGACCGCTGCCAAGATTTACAAGGATTGGAAGTACGACCGCCATACTCACTACGTTGAGGTATCAAAGGCGACGCCGGCAAAGTTCATCCACCGACCTGAGCAGTTGGAGTACCTCAAAGTTCACTTTGAGGACGGCGATTTCAAGGTAATGGAAATTAATTACAGGTTTTAACTTCATATAATTTCATAATTCTCATATGAAATATTTTAATATATATTCGTACGGTTCTTTGCAGAGGATGTGTGCCCGGAACACCGCTAACCGGAACAAGGGAAAAGAAATGGGGTATGCAATCAACCACCACTCCGGCACCACTCCTTACAGCTACCGTGTCGCTGCGAATGAGGCCAAAGGGCATGTAGCCCCTATACTGCAGACAGCCTGCGATGTTTATGAACCATCGCAGAATGCGCAGGAGAAAGTGGTGAGCTCCTTTCCAATTCACCAATGTGATTTCGGTTTTTTTGAATTAAAATGTATAATAACCCTAATATATTGGCCTTATTTTTATTTGCAGGCAGTGGTGAAGAGGAAGATTGTTGAGCTGTGTGCTAGCCGAGCGAGTGATGAAGCCGATAGTCACGTGACGGGCCCCATTACCGTCGAGGAGCAGATGGCTGTAGTCGAGAAGGAGCTGGGTGGGAAGCCGGAGACGAGGGTCCGAGGTAAATTTTTTTTGCACCTAAATCGCTTACAAGTTTTTGTTTTTAGATTTTAATTTGACTAATGTTTTTCTTTTACCAATTTTGCAGGGCTAGGGGGTGCATTAAGATGCCCCCCAAAACCAAGAGGCGGTGCACGCGTGTCCCGGGGTGATGAGGATTTGAGGAGCCAGCTAGCAGCCGTCAGCGAACAGTGTAGAGTCGCGTAAATCGAGAAAGAAGAGATGAGGCAGCGCGCGTGTGGCAGCGCTGGAGGCTACCGTCCAAGCTTTCATGGCGGGCCAAGGCAATTTGGGTGACAATGCCGCCGCAACAGCTCCAGTCGCCGATAAATTCTCATGTGCTTCATTACGTACCCCTGGTGATAATGATGCCCTTCATTAGGACTTTATTTTTTCTTTGTACATATTATTGTAGGAAGTTGGATATTGTAGTACATTCTCCGATTATTGTACATTGTAATTATTGTACCTTTGAATGAAATTTACGTATTTATAAAATGAACTGTGTTTGTGTTATGTTGTGACTCAAAATGCAGGTTTTGCGACGATTTGATCGATATTGAAATTGGGTCAAAACTCACCAGAAACCTGCTTTTCTAATCTGTAACTCTGAACAAAGCGACGAACATTGCCCAATATTCGTCGCATCACAACCCTAGCGACGATCAAACTTCGTCGCTTAGATTACGTCCGACGACGAATTTTGACCCAAAAGCCGTCGCTTAGTTTTTAAAAGCGACGACTCAAAGTTGGTCGCTTTGATTTTCCAAGCGACCACTCAAAAGTGGTCGCTTCGTTTGTGAAACGACGAACTTAGAAGTCGTCGCTTGGAAAGTTGAAGCGACGACTTTTGGTTTAAAATTCGTCTCTTCGGTGCTGAAACCACGAAAATGAAGCGACGACCTCCAAGCGACGACTTTTTGTCTCTTTGGTGTCGAAGCGGCGAAAAAAATTCTGAACCGACCACATTTTTTCGTCGCTTCGAATCTGTTCTGGAGTAGTGGTATCGTACCCGTGTTTGATATAAATTTATTTCATGCGCACAAATCCAAGGAGGTTTCAACACACTGATCAAACTCTTTTTGGGAAACGACATCTAAAGTTCTGGAGTAAATACCCTCTCCTGATGTGGCTTGTGAGTCAAGATTGCATATATCTAACTCACAGGAATTACTATGAGTGAGATTTGGATAATTACCTCACAGGAATTACTCCATGAGTGAGATTTGCATATATCTAACTCACAGGAATTACTCCATGAGCGCCATGATTCTGAAGTTCTGGAGTAAACACCGTCTCCTGCTATGGCCTGTAAGTCTAATTCAGTTGAAAACTCTTGTGGTAAGATTACATAACTCTGCGAAATGGGTTCATTGTGGTAAGATAGCAAAAGTTACGAAACAGACATCGTTTATTTGCATGCATACATGGCCTCAATTCTCATATTCATCAAAGTCTCTTTACAGTAACTCTAATACACTAGTTCTCTAAGGATCCGGCTCCTCTAAAGTGAGGAGCCTGTAAATTTAGTTAAAGTTTATTAAATCTAAACTCTTCATCTAATCTAATGGTTCTAGACTTAAACACATCACTCTTAGGTTAATTTAGGGTAAACCATGGTTTACCCAAGTTAAAAGACTAAACTGCCGTCAACTTCGTCTAAACTACCGTCAACTACAGCAAAGAAGAAAGAAAAAAACCCTACTTCAACGCCAAGGGACTCTGCTCTTTCTCTTTCTCCTACGCGCGCCTGACTCGCTGCATACAGAAGTTCATCCATTTTCATGGAAACTCGTCCATGGTTGCGAGAAGAGACAAATACAAACAGGTTTCTGCTTTAAACTTTTGTTCAATATTTGATCTACAAGTTTCATTACTCTTTGTTGGTTCGATTCTCTCTAGTCACAAATCATAGCAGCCTCCATTGTACGACTAATATTTCTATAATTGTGAGTTGTTGTATGTTATAGTTAATTTTTGTCTTGTCTTATTACATGTGAAGTGGGACGGGTGACAGTACAACAAATATTTCAGATGAGGGCATTAGCAAGTCTCTTGATTGGATTCCTCAGATAGGTATGCAATTTGATACAGTCGATGCTGCATTTGAATTCTTTCGTATCTACAGAGGCCGAACTGGTTTTGGGATTCTAAAATCTTATACAAACAAGAGTCGAATAGATGGAAAGACTACTATAGTTAGATTTGTGTGCTCAAAAGAGGGTCATCGAGTACCAGATAAACGTGATCATCTAACAAAGACCCCTAGAGCAGAAACAAGAACAAAGTGTCCTGTACGATTGGGACTGCAATTCAACAAAGATATTAGCAAGTTTGACGTTCATGATTTTGTACATGAGCATAATCATGTTTTGCATACTCTGGAAACGTGTCACATGATCACATCTCAACGGAATCTAACAGTTGGCCAATCTGTGCAACTTGATTTCGCCACTGACTCAGGGCTTAAACCAAAGGAAGCACACTAATTTTTTAGTCAACAAGTTGTTGGGAAGGAAAATCTGGGATACATTGAAAGGGATCAAAAAAATTACTTGAGAACCAAGCGCCAAAAGGCTATGGCCTATGGAGAAGCAAGTTCCCTCCTGAGATATCTACACAACTTCGCACGTTAATTTCTTAGCGAATGTTCGCTCTGGATAGGAACTGTATATATATATATATATATATATATATATATATATATATATATATATATATATATATATATATATATATATATATATATATACACACACACACACAACCCCCTTCCAATGAGGGATCCCTCATTTTGATCATTTTGAGGGATCCCTCATTAGACATACTTTTTGATAACATATTAATATCTCCACCGTTCAGCATTCATGTTTATATGGGTAGAATATATCTGGAAATTTTCATTCTATTTGATACTCGTTAAAGCATTGAAAAATGTAATTTATAAATAAAAACATGAACGGTTCAGGTTTGACAGATTTCATAAGTCCATTGATTTCATCTAGTTAGATGCCTTAACGATCACCATTTTGGCTAAAAATTTACATGAATGATCTACACATATAAACCTAGTAATTGAACAGTGGATATGTAAAAATTCAATCAAAATTTTTTCCTAATAATCAATTCCTTAAAATGAACAAAATGAGGGATCTCTCTCTCTCTCTCTCTCTCTCTCTCTCTCTCTCTCTCTCTCTCTCTCTCTCTATATATATATATATATATATATAGATAGATAGGCTTTCTTAGCTAAGGACCTTAGCACCAATCTTTATGGTGCGAATTTTATATTTTGACTAACTTTTCGATTGAATTTTTACATCTCCACTGTCTATTCTTTAGGTACTCATATATAGATCATGTCTGCAAAATTTCAGCCAATTTGATAATCGTTAAGGCATTCAAAAGTTTGATTTCCTATCATAAACATGAACGATTCAGTTTTGACAAAATGCAGTCTGTCCATTTGTTTTAATCTAGTTTGATATGGTAATTGTTGTCAAATTAGCTGAAAATTTACAGAGATAATCTATACATGAGTACCTAAAGACTAGACGGTGAAAATGTAAAAATTCAATCGAAAACTTAGTCAAAATATAAAATCCGCACCATAAGGATTGGTGCGGAGGTCCTTAGGCAAGAAGGCTTGTATATATACAGGCCGGATCTAGAGAGGACATCCTCAAAATGTCCAATAGTGCGGATTTTCATTTTTGACCCACTTTTCGATATAATTTTCTCATCTTCACCATCTAGTATGTAGATAATATTGTGTAGATCATCTCTGCAAATTTTTAGCCAATTTGGTAATCGTTAAGGCCCTCAAACTCGAAAAACAAATGAACGAACTGAATTCTGTCAAACTTGAACAGTTCATGTTTATAACAGAAAAACATCATTTTGAGGGTCTTAACGATTACCAAATTAGCTGAAATTTTGCAGAGATGATCTACACAATATTATCTAGATACTAGACGGTGGAGATGAGAAAATTCGATCGAAAAGTTGGTCAAAAATGAAAATCCTCACTATAAGGACATTTTGAGGACATCCTCTCTAGATCCTGCCTATATATATATGGCACTTCCATTAAGGGATCCCTCATTTAACCTACTTTTCGATCATTTTGTTCATTTTGAGAGATCCCTCATTTAACCTACTGTTCGATAACATATTAACATCTGCACTGTTCAACATTCATGTTTATTAAAAAGGCATTTGAGTGCATCAATCAAGAGCTACTGATCCATATGAGGAGTAGGAGAATCGACCAAGCCAAAAAGAGGTGAAGAATATAGAAAGAACAAGTCTCCTAGCTCAGACAGGAAAAGGGCAAGCTTATTGCCGGTTTCAAAAGAAGTGTTCCTAATTGAGCTAGGGAGGCTAACAGCCGATCCATTGGACTTTAATCCATGTTGCTGATTCATTAAGGAGTCCAAGAAGGTGTTGATCCATGAAGAATTCAGACAAGAAGATCTAGAAGTTTGAAAGAGTGGCCGGCAAGAAACCTAATCCAACTCGGGATAGGTTTAGTATTCCTTGTTGATGCCGGCCTTTCTCAAGCTTTTCCCCTATATATAGAGGACGAATTTCTTTAGAAAAAATTGGTCACATCTTAAACCAAAGCAGAAATTCAAAGCTCTACCAAATACTCTACCTTAACTCTTAGAAAGAAAAACAAGCCGAAACCCTTTTCACCACCATCCAGAAAATCCCTGTCGTATCACCTTCAACCTTCATCCGATCAACATACTTCGAAGCCTCTAAGGTGTTTAAAAGTGTGGTCCATTCCCTACTCATGGCTTGTAATTCTTTTGTTTATATGTCAATGTATGGATAA
The DNA here is from genome assembly GCA_963682095.1 of Potentilla sterilis. Taxonomy (NCBI): domain Eukaryota; kingdom Viridiplantae; phylum Streptophyta; class Magnoliopsida; order Rosales; family Rosaceae; genus Potentilla; species Potentilla sterilis. The sequence goes on from OY821754.1 coordinate 44,867,300, forward strand.
TTTGTTTATTTGGTTTTGTATGTTTAATTCAGTGTATGATTTCGATTCTTTGTGTTTAGCTAACTCTAAAGTTTCAGTTTCTTGGTTTTATAAAAGATAATATGCAAACATAAAATGTAAATAAGCAATCGGTTAGGTCTTAGGGATGCTTGCCTTGTTTTGATTCTTGATTTCGTACTTGGTTAATTTTAAGAATTCGTGTGCAACCGAGATTGCTGTCCTATACAATTGCAATGTATTGTGGGTATCGGTTTCATATGTCGTAGCAACATAGGTTGAATTAGAACAATAAGTCGGTTCGGTTTGTGTTGTTGCCTAGGGTTAGAGTAATTCTAAGAACTTGCTTGTCTAATATGAAGAGTGACGTCTTGCATGTTAACTTGTTTCCAACTATAAGATTTCATGCTTTATATGCTACTTGTTTAATTTCTACAATAAGTGTCTTTAAACCGGTTAGCTAAAGATTAGAATTATGCAATAAGCTAATTCTAAGTATTTTCGTGAAATCTAAAATCGATTAGTAAACCAATAAGGAGCTAGTTAGGTTGGAACTAAGTTGAGTCTAAGATATTTTAAGCATGTGTTCGTGAGTCCTTACATGTTACTCGTTTCGTTTTATGATAATATGTGATATGTGCTTTGTGTGAAAGATGTCGACCAATATGTATATAGTAATTTAGGTTTTATTTCGTATCTTAGTTTATAGGGCAGCTTGCTGCCGATTCTCATCCACCCAAACGTGACATTGTGTGTTTATAAATGTGAATATGTGTTTCTAACTTTTTACATGTCAGGTACCCTTAATCTCCGGATTGAACGATCTCTATTTATTATATGCTACTAACGGTTTATAGGGTTTATTATTGCCTGTGTTGTTACCCCGGTTATGGCACTTGTCATCAAACCTCTATCTCTTCCTGAGAATTGAGGAAGGAGGACATCAGCAGCAAACCCGAAGAAGGAAGGCCATCCCGTGCCTTATAGGATTGTGTAAGGTGATTTCAATTCAATGGGTTTATAGCATGCATTTTAATAGGATTTAGCCGAGTTAAGGTGAATGTTTATTGGCTAGAATTTGAGCTTATAAACAAGCGGTCGTTGATTGCGGTTAGTTTCACATTATACATTAGTGTGGTTGGTTTTATAGTAATTAATGTAACAAAATAGGGTTAAAAATATATGGTTGCATGTGTGGTTGCCAAGCGTTATTCACTTACATATAATATAGATACAAGCGTCTAATCAGAACTTCTCTCATTCGAGAATGTGATCGATAATTTGAATACTTCAAATATATGCATGCATCTAAGTACAAAAACATAATTAATTAGAAAGCATCATGCGTTTGAAAACTATAAATAGAAGTATATATATGATATATTGATCTATAACTTTTGCCCACTTCGGAGCTGCATCAAATCAGTTGCAAGTTCATCAATGTTGATAGTAGCCAGAGAGAGGCTACATAGGCCCCCAAACCCGTTACCATGGCTCCTGGACCCGGCTCAGGGCCTGGGGGAGAATCACTGACGTCCGGACCCGCGACCCAGCAGGTCTCACTTGTGACTAGGTCCCGGGGACTTGGGGCGCTAGCCCGCTAAACTGGGGACCAGAGCAACCCCATAATATATGCAGAAGGGGGCCAGTCCCACACCGAAGGGTGAGACCAGTTTTCACACCCGACCGCCTATATATGAGCCCTAGCTACCTTCATTAATAGGTAATCATTACTTCAACTACTCATTACCGCTTAAGTCATCAGCTTATCCTTACTATACTGACTTAGGCATCGAAGAGGAATAGACCGGCCAGCCCGGTATTCCCTTAGTTAGCAGGATTTGCAGGAAGGAATTACACTAAGATCCATCAATCTCTGTGAGTTTCCAAATTCAGCCAGAAACAATTGGCGCCGTCTGTGGGAGGATTTGTCCATAAAAGTCACGTACAGGTAGTATGGCAGGAGGATCAGGATTAGAAGCCGGTGTAGGGAACCTGGAAGAAACCCACCAAATCTTAAACCCGGAACCCGCACCTACTTCCCCCGATGACCCGAGCAGAGGGAAGGATAAGCTGGCCAACGACAGCGGCCAGGACGATGCTTCCAGCCCCGACCAGTTTGATATGGCGGGAGAAGTGGAACAGATGAGAGCGGAAGTCAACCGCTTGCGGGCAGAGAGTGACCGGAACAGAGCAGAAGCAAACACCCGGTATCAAGAAATGGAAACGGTGAATGCCGCGCTGATGGTTGTCTTGGAAAGAGGACAGCAGCGCAATGCCGCTCTAACAAAGGCATTTACACCACCGCCAAAAATGTTCCCACCCCTGGAGGTGGGGCAATCGTCAGGAGGAAAAGGCGTTGGCTCGACGGGAGCAGGGTCCTCAGGTTATATGGCGCTACCGAAGAGCGCCCCGATTCTTCAGCAGATAAGCGCTTCGTTCGAGGACGAAGGTATGAGTCCAACCGCGCAGGCACTCCAAATACTATCTGACTCAGTGTCATATATGAAGGCCCAGATGGAGGCCAACGAGCAAAGGGTTGCGAGACCACATGAAAGTGCGCGGTTCAACGAGCGGCCCAGACCTTTCTCCCATCGGGTATTGGAATCCGGAAAGTCGGGTACCCAAAAGTCACTGAAGTTGACATACTCCGGGGTTGGTTGTCCATACCAACATCTAGACAACTTCCGGTCCCAAACGTGTGCCAAGGGTTACTCCGGCGCGGTGTGTTGTAACATATTCCAAGAAACCCTATCCAGAGAAGCACTCAGCTGGTTTTACGAGCTACCGGCAAACTCCATAGAGGCATTCGAGCAGCTGGCCGATAGGTTTGTCGGCCGGTTCATTCTGAGGGTCGAAAGAGCCCGGACTTCGACAGTTCTCTTCAACAGCAGGCAGGAAGATGGTGAAGAGTTGAGAGCATTTGTTAACCGCTGGCAAACAGCCACCGCGGGAGTCAGGAATCAAGACAAGGGAATCGCAGAAATGGCTTTCAAACAGGGTCTCCGGCCCGGAAAGTTTTCATATGTTGTGCGGGTAGAGATCCCGCAGGGTTACGATGAGCTGATGGCAATGGCGATCAGACACGCCCAGGCGGATCACGAAACTTATGGGAACCGCCAGCAGAAAAGAAAGCAGGAGGAGCCAGAACCCGCCCGGCACGAAAACAGGGATTGGCAGCGAGGCCAGGATAAAGGAGCCTCGTTCAATAAAAAGGCTACGAATTGGGGGAACCAACAGTGTCGGAAGGGTAGTTTCGAAAACACCCAGGGAGGGCGAAGACCCGCATCCTACCAACCAACACAAGAGCGCCGCCTAGCGATTATGCCAGTAGGGCAACAAGAAGTCTTCACCACTTTAACTTCTTCCTACGAAGATATCCTATATGAGAATGGGAATACAATTCTCCCGCTACCAAAGAGGAAGCACCCAAAGGGGAACCTGACCAGGGCGCAGACCAATAAATACTGCTCCTACCACGACGAAGCCACCCACCGGACGAACGATTGCATTGCCCTAAAAACAGTGGTGGAGTGAATAATTCCCGTAGATAGAGATTGCATTCAAGGAGAGTCCGACAGATAGAGACTGCAAAACCGCACCCAGATACTTGCCACTCATTGTAACTCTGGAGCCTTCTACGCCGAGTGTCGTTCACATAGCCCCCCCCCCGATCCTCTATCCTACTGCACCAAGGCTCGTATGACAGGGTGAAATCCTAACTGCCCACTCAAGCCCAGTGTCCTCCCCAGTTCAGGCTCCGGTGACGAGTCCAGCGGCATAACAACCTTTCAGCCCAAGAGTGAAGTGTTAATTTCTCCAACACAATTAGCTAGGCATTCCAACGGTTCAAGTGGTGTAATATCAGAAGTCATATATATTCCAGTTTTATTTTCAAGCAAGTTCAAAGGCAAATCACTGGCAATCAAATCGAGATCAAGTCGAAACAGGCAAAAGTAAAAAAAAAAAAACAAACAAACAACAAAGGAACAAGTCTAAACTAAGGATCTGCGGCCTCTCCCTCCCCCCCTCCAAGCAAGTTCAAAGGCAAACCACTGGCAATCAAATCGAGATCAAGTCGAAACAGCCAAAAGTAAAAAAAAAAAAAAAAACAAACAAACAAACAACAAAGGAACAAGTCTAAACTAAGGATCTGCGGCCTCTCCCTCCCCCCCTCCAAGCAAGTTCAAAGGCAAACCACTGGCAATCAAATCGAGATCAAGTCGAAACAGCCAAAAGTAAAAAAAAAAAAAAAAACAAACAAACAAACAACAAAGGAACAAGTCTAAACTAAGGATCTGCGGCCTCTCCCCCCCCCCTTCTTCTGCAGCAACCCCCTCTGCAGCGATCTCCTCCACTGCCTCCTCCGCTGTAACCGCCGCCTCTTCCCCGGCCGATCCGGCCTGGTAAGAACCTTCGTCCTCTCCTGGATGACCTTCTTCCCCGGCCGATCCGCGGCAGCGGCATCTTAGAGGTATCAAGATAACCCTTCTCCTTCCATTCGTAGAAGGCATCTGTGATCCCCGCTTCTCTAGCTTGTTCTAGGAGTGCAAGAAGCTCGCTACTTTGGTGATACTTCTCAACAAACCGCTGGTACAGCTCTGGTTCATCCTCATCAACCGCCCCACGGGCAGAGGTAGCGGCCACCACTAATTGCTGCTGGAGCTCCTCCACCTTAGCTCGACCCTCTCATCCTCCAGGCCCTTTTTCTCCTCCTCGAGATTCCTGACCTGGTCTTCAAGCTTGGCCACCTACTTCCTGGCCCTCTCCTCCAGCCGGGCCTTCTCCCGTTGGAGCTTGAACTTCTTCATCTCCAGGGAGTCCTGGGCGCTCGTTAGAACTACCGCCTGCTTCTTCAGCTCGGGCAGCTCTCCACTTGCATCTGTCATATACAAGTTGTACAGCATCTGCAAGTCGGCAGGCATCGGTAAGAAAACAACAGGAGAGGCTACTCAGGAGAAAGTCAGAAATTTTTTAAAAATAATAATAATAAAAAGAGGGCAAAACAGGACAGAATTAAGTGTCAAAGCTGCCTCTCACCTGGATGGCCATCTCTCGGGCCTTCCACTGGTTCTCCTCCGGCCGGCCCTCCAAAGCTCGGATCTTGTCCAGCTCTATGCCCTTCATGTCCCTGAGCAGGCCCCGGATGAACGGTTCTTCCGCGCACCCATACTCAGTAACCAACTCCCCGATAAGAGTCTTCTCGACCACCGACACGCCTTGATCCAGATTGGGAAGGTAGGATACCGCAGGGACTTTACCTTTGGCAGCGGCCAAGGAACTACTGGTTAGCTTCAGCCTTTTGGCCAAACTCTCCCCAGTATGCCCACCGGTAAAGGTAACAAAGCGGAGGCCGAGACCGCCTCCCTGATCCTCCTTCTCTTGTCATCCAGATCAGCACGAACGGAAAAAAACTGGCCAGCGGGAGATAAATTCTTGGTGACGATCGGCACAGGTCCCAACCTCCGGGGGATCTTTCCTGCGCCGCCCGAAACCTTCGGCGGTCCAGCAGGAGTCTCGGCCGCTCCAGAAGTCGCCGGACCTACCGCAGTAGGAATCTTCACCCGTCTTGAAAGGTACATCTCATCTCGGACATCCATAGCCACGACTTCTTTGTGCTCAGTCGCTTCACTGGTTTTCCGGTTCACGGTATTCCGCGCTGTAGTTTCCCCCTTCTTGCTCAATCGGGAATGACCTTCCGGGAAGGTACACCTGCAGAAAGCCAACAATGGAGTTTGAAACAAAGTACCAAACTCGCCAGCGGAGTGGCACAAAAAAAACTTTCCCTAATACCCACCGGGATGCCTCCCCAGACCGCATCTTTCTAACACCTCCCAACGGATGAAGTTGTAAGAACTCCGCTCTAGATCGGACCAACAAGCAAAAATACGGGCTATCCTATCCCTCACCAAGTTGGACAGCTCGTATGATTGGTTGCCGATAGGTTGGAACGCCCCGGGTACATGGAACTTTCGGCTCCTCTTTTGCCATTTGCCCCCCGCCATCACCACCTTCTTCCTCTAATCCTTAGCAAGCCAGGAAGGCAGGTGGGTTATAATCGGCTTATAATCCCGGGCTGCAAATGTAACGCACCCTCGGGATTTCCTCTTCTTTGAGTACGTCAGTCTGAAGAGAGCTCGAAACTCGTGCATCGTAGGATAACTAATATCACAGAAGTAATAAAGGAAACCTAGGCTCAGCAGTTGCCTCCATTGATTACCAGGAAGCTGCGCCGGTGATATCCTAAGCGCGCTAAGCAGGTACTGCACAAAGTTGGGCAGCGGGAGGGAGAACCCATGGCGGAACTGGTCCTCATGTACGGCAACCTAACCCTTCTCCGGGTTACAAGCCGACTCACCGGGATTCAGAGCCCGGAGCTTCACTTCATCGGGAATTTTCCACTTTGCCCGAAGGCCCTCAATCTCCGCAACATCTAAGGAGCGCTCGGGTTCGTCACAGACTAAGATGTCATCCCCGTCCACAATTGTGAAAAGCGGGCTGGGCCCACCCAGTGCGCCCACCGGTAAACCACAAGAAATTTTATCCTCCGGCCCTAGAGACCCAGACAATGACACCTCACCGGCCGAGCGGGCAATGGCATCCCGCTCGGAGGACGAGGCGGCAAGCCAGTCTTCTATCCTCTCGTCGTCGTCTGTTATCGGTCGCCTAGGGGCCAGTTTGAAGGTCTCGCTGGAACTCCCGAAATCCATGTGACTTAGGGGAAGGAAATCAAACCCTGCGGCCAGTCAGCAACACAACCTAAAACCACGACCACAAGGCTGCACGGAGCATGTGGTGTCTTAACATAGCCCCATTGCGGGCACTAGGCAGATCAGCTGAATATTCCCAGTTCCAACGGCTAAATTCGGTACAAGCGACATCCCCCAACAAAATTAAACCAACACAAAACATGGGCCCAATCGGACCGATCCACAAAAAGGTGTAAATTCAAGATTGAGAAGGCCAGAACTTATCGATTAATATACACGACCACGGAAAGTCGATCAAGGGAAAACATCGGGCAATTGTATGTGAATAAGCACAACTGAGGAATAATTAGAGCAACAGTCTCCTTCTTCCGATTTCTCCTCAGTGTTTTTCTTCTCTCTCTGATTCTCAGCCAAAAGTAAAAATACACGAGAAGAAAGAGATCTATATACAGGTTCGACACCCTAAATGGTCCCTGTCGTTTCCCCCCAAAACCCTACTTAGGGCATGTCAAACGACCGCGGATCCACACCGTCCATCTTCGTTCATCCCTTAGTGACATGTGGCCCATTATCGGTAACTTCTCGGGACATCATAACAGATGGGCTACTCCCTTAAATGCATGTCAGCGACCTACCTCGCATGCAGAGGGAGGGGGATGAAATCGAGGCGTCCAACCCCCCCCCCCCCCAACCTCCCCAAGAGCCAAACCCAACGAAGGCTGAGGCATTCCACCGGGTAAAGTACATACCAAGGCTGAGGAATTCCACCGGGTAAAGTACATACCCACAGTAGGGCCTGTTCCAACTAAAGGCTAAGGTATTCCACGGTTGAGCCAGAACGAACAAACGGCTACGATATCTTGTCGGATCAACCAATACCGAGTTATCACTCGAAGGTCCCTACGGTATATCCGGTTGCACCAACCTGGTCCTCTCAACGGACAGGCCAGTACCAACTCATAAATAGAAACACTAACGAGATTTATAAACCCGGGAGATTCGTTCCTCTCGTACATGACAAATCTTCCCGCAGGCTAAAAACCCTGCACATACCTCACACATGTACGAACAAAGGCTGTGAAACTATCGGTGTCGTGGCCAAAACGAACTCAGGATCACTATACCCACCGGGAGATTCGTTCTTCTCATACAGGACAAATCTTCCTACAGGCTAAAAACCCTGCACATACTTCACGCTTTTGGGAAAAATTTGGGAACGGCGGCCAATGTCAACACATGGCCTAGCCACCCCACCGGGAATTCCTCTAACACTTTTCCCGCTGATACCAAGTTACCAAACATCAAAGCACTACATCTAAGACACCCGCTGACCTTAGCGGATGCTCTTCTAAACTTGACGAACTTGGGGGACTCGACCCACCCGTGCACCATACTCACCCGGTTTTCCCGAGGTATAGCATGGCATGGCGGATTTCAATGCCACATTATCATCATTTCATGCACTATCCTCACCCGGATTTCCCGGGGTATAGCATGGCATGGCGGATTTCAACGCCACATTATCATCATTTCATGCACTATCCTCACCCGGATTTCCCGGGGCATAGCATGGCATGGCGGATTTCAACGCCACATTATCATCATTTCATGCACTACCCTCACCCGGTTTTCCCGGGGCATAGCATGCCATGGCGGATTTCAACGCCACTTCATCGTCATCCCATACACCATATCTTAGATGTATGCAACTATCTGCATGTACATCATAAACATGCACTCGTACTAGGTTTATCCGAACGCCCGGCCAAGTCCAATCTTCAACGCGGACTTGGGGGACTGGGGCACCGGTGGGTTCATCTCCCAAACGGGTCCATGGGCCTGTAAGACAAGACAGATTTAAGTCCCCATTCAAGATTACACTTGACCGGAAACTTGGGGGACTTGTTGACAGTAGCCAGAGAGAGGCTACCCAGGCCCCCAGACCCGCTACCATGGCTCCCGGACCCGGCCCAGGGCCTGGGGACGAATCACAGACGTCCGGACCCACGACCCAGCAGGTCTCACTTGTGACTAAGGCCCGGGGACCAGGGGCGCCAGCCCGCTAAACTGAGGACCAGAGCAACCCCATAATATATGTAGAAAGGGGCCAGTCCCACATCGAAGGGTGAGACCAGTCTTCACACCCGGCCGCCTATATATGAGCCCCATCTACCTTCATTAATAAGTAATCAATACTTCAACTACTCATTACCGCTTAAGTCATCAGCTTATCCCTACTATACTGACTTAGGCATCGGAGAGGAATAGACCGGTCAGCCCGGTATTCCCTTAGTTAGCAGGATTTGCAGGAAGGAATTACACAAAGATCCATCAGTCTCTGTGAGTCTCCGGATTCAGACAGAAACAATCAAGATCTTTGCATATTGGAATATCATCAATAGTTAGTTCATTGTCATCTTTGACATTGAAATCCTCAATTTCTTCTGTTTTACTTTTTTCAAATCCACGTTGGCTCTTCTATTACTGGTTTCTTCTATTTGTAAAGAGGCTACTCTTTTCTTTTCAAATTTTACAGCCTGAAAAAGAGAGGAAGAATACAATCAAGAACAAGAATAAATTTGTAAAGCGAACGAGCTTGAATTTATATATCTGATGTATTTTTAAATTATATGAACTCACCGTTGGATCCTCATAGAGGATAAAACCTACCACCTCAGGTATTGATTGCAAAGTTTTAGTTAACTTCTCGTGATGGTAATACGGCATGAGACATTTCAGTTTTAGAAATTATGCCTATCATTCTCATTTTTGAAAAATTATTAAGGGGGGTGTATTCAATCCAGATTTTAAAAGATTCTGGCTGACTTTTTATAATCTATGGAGTTTGTTAATTCCATGGAATGTTTTAATTCTATATAGAGTTAAGCAGATTCTATTGGATTTATTTGTCTATGATTATGTACACTTATAAAGTCCATAGATTATTATTATGTGGAATTATAAAGTCTATTGATTTTTTAAACTGGGGCTAAGACTCATGGGGCGGAAGTAATCTTGCTGTAGCAGCAGTATGATCACAAGGTCTCACGGCAACTCTATAAACTTAAAGAGAATATAGGATGGACCTTTATATAATGTGTTAATCTAAACTTTCATGTCCAACTAGTATTATTAGAAAAAGAATATTCAAACCATAAATCCTTATTCTACCCAGATAGGGTAATCAGGTAGGATAAGAAACAATTTATACCAACACACACATTCAAATAACACAAAACACACATCCAACATAACAAAAACACACTTCATTCCATTGTCTTGTGCAATATTCATACATAAACTCATCAATCTTTATAATCTCACAATCGTCAATAAGTTCTTTGCAAACATTGGTACTGGACGTTCTATTATTGAGACTATGAAAAAGACTGTAACCTACACAAATTAAAGGGGCTTAATGGTTTTCTCAAGGTTTTGAACCTATCTGAACCCCTATCGAATCCTCTCCGAATACTACTCAATACTGCATTCAAAGAAGGCTTAGCTCTTCTTGGATGTCGTCCATCATTTGTTGAAAATTCCCTCTCAGAACTTGTAGATACCTCTGAATGCCAATCAATATTAAACCTGGATAGAGCATCAAGAAAAAACATGCAACACAAACCAAGTGTTAGCAATTAGCTAGATAAGTACAAAATCAAGTTGCTCAGTGGCCAGCCAAGTAAGTAAAACTAAAATCATCTAACAAATACAGTTCTATATTCAATAAAATTATTAGAAGCAAACAAAAGTACAAATTGAAAGAAACATTAAAATAATTTTATCATTGCTCAAAATTGAACATCCAAATCAAACTGCTCTAGGATGCACAGACAAAAATAAATAAATTGAATAAACAAGCATGATGACAAAAGAAGTGGAAAGTAACCAACTTGCTAGCACTTCCCTAAGCATGCATAAGGGACTAGAAAAAGAAAAGGAACCACAAACCTGCTTGAAAGCGAGAGGACGATCTCCTGTCATATTCTCCTCATCAGTATCCCTGAATTCTTTGTTATTTGAAATCCAAACAAACAAATCCTCTATAAGATCCCCTAATAGCTCTAACAACCATTCAACTTCAAAAACATTGTCCTCTGAAAGTTTTTCTAGTTTCCTCAGCTCTAGAAACAGTACCTGATCATACATCACAACCAAGACCATATAAGTAGCATATAAATTGATATACTTGAATCAAAAGATCCAAAATCAAGACCATATCAGAAGCATATAGTCCAAGTCCCCCAGTTACAACTTTTCTTAAGTAAGAGGATATAATTGTCTGATGCTTTAAATTCTGAGGAGCTCCTTGTCCAACATTAAGAAATAAAAAATTATTATCTCATGAGTTTTTTTTTTTTTTTGAAACGACCTCATGAGCTTTTGGACCATCATAATTTCAACCACAAATGACGTTTTACTTAATTACTTCATTTTTTTGTGTAGTTTCAACTTGGACTATATTGTTGTTCATTTATTTATTCGGCAGAGAAAAAATATCAACATAATTATGTAACAAGATACCTGAAAGGTAAGGGAGGGCATTCCTCTATGAAATAAGCAAGACTCGCCCTGGCTGTCAATGCGGATTTCTGGAAGTTTGTATCTAGTTTTAAGGGACATTACTTTATAAATGAATTGCTCACAGAATAGAGATCTCAGCCCAAGTAAGGCTTCTTGAATGAACACTATACAACTGTCAATGTCCTTCTGTTGATAACCCCCATGATGCGTTTTTCTTAATTCAGAAGTGGTGTCACTAGCACCCTTGAAAATACTCCTGACCATGTTGGAAAAAAGTTGTTCAACTGCTGATAGATTGGCTAGAATAGAAATCTGCTGTTGCACTGACTCTGCCAAATTGATTTTTGGACTGATGTTTTCTGTAACAGTTGTTTCACAGTCGATGGCTCTTTCAAGAATGTCTATATAGTTCTTGAAGAGGTTCATAAGTCCACTAAGAATTGATTCTTCAATTTCAAGGACAAGTAATGGGCTGACATCTACAGTGATAGCCTTAAAACAAACAATAAAACAGGATTAGTAGGAATAGCATCATACCATAACCATATATCACCTAGAATCATAACATGAACTACTACTGAGGATGCATCCTATTTGTTCTCTTTATGTCTGGTACATACCTGCAGTAGTGTTACAAACTTCCGGCCGCTGTTAGTGAGCAAGCAATATTCTGGCTGTTGCCCAACAACCATGGAAGAGCAACGTTCATGCATAATACCAGATACAAGATATCTACCCAAAACCCATGTATCAGTTGCTGTAAAGATGCCAATGACTTTTGTAAAATGGTCCAGATGTATATTAAGAACATCTTCCATGCAAGGGCTAATATGCTTGATCAAATGTGGCCGCAACACTAATCTCTGAGTTTCCAGCAAAGAACAAAATGAAATCGCAAACTGCTGTTGAGCAAAAATTGTAAATAATATACTCGACATAATTTCATCTTATCTCATTATTTTGAAATAAGACTTTTATCATGTTAAGTTCGGATCCATTCAAGACAAAATATGTCTCTTAATTACAACTCCTATATTTCAAGGAGAAAACCCTTTGATTCCAAATACGAAGAAAATAACGTATGTGGAGTGTGTGTGTTTGTTTGTTTTTGCGGCTGCACCCAGGAATATGAATGGGTTGCCTACGTACCCTTGGAGAGGGATCAAGCCACTCGTAGTTCAAGAGTTCCAATGAGTGAATGACTCACTGGACAAGTTTGGCATTTTGAATGAGAGTAGTGTTTAGGCTACTTTGAAAGACAGATTTGACAGACCAGGGATTCAGGTGAATTTTTACTGGTGGAGTCAAGGATTCTGTTTAGAATTGTGGTTGCGCCTGGATTTAAATCTAGACTGCCTACATACCCTGTGAAGGGATCAAACCACTGTAGTTCGAAATTTGGGATTTAAATGGGTAGATGACCAATTTGCTTGGAATTCGTGTTTGAGACATTTGCGAGGGTGTAAAGCCCTCAAGTCTACTTTCGATGCAATATGGGAATGATTTGCTTTTTCTGGTACTTGAGTGGATTTGACTGTAGGGCCAAGGATTTGTCTGGCGAAGTCAGGGATTCGATATGTGAATTGTGTGGTTGTATCTAGTGGGCCGCTAGATTGCCTACGTACCCCTTTTGAGGGATCAAACCGACCGTAGTTCATGAGCATATGGTTTTGTACCGACGTTTTGAGCTCAAGGGATGTATGCAGAACTTGAATCCGTCAAGCGTATCTCTTTCGAAACACCCAATTTGGTAGAGTGTGTGCCGGGCATTGCAACGGGCCTCGGAATTTAGTGGATTGCACGTATTGTATCGGGCTTTGTGACGGGCCTTAGTGGATAGACTGATGTTGTGCCGAGGCTTTGCAACATGCCTCAAAATTTAGTGGATGGCCAATGTCAATCAAATTTCTGCCGTAAATTGCTTTTTATTTTTTATTTGAGGAGCTCCGTGTCTGGGCTTGGGCATTTGAGTGAGCATGGTACCATAACGCGAGGCCCAAATATCTGTGACCCACAATCTTAGACTCCTGCCTTTGTAAAGCCAACTCCATGACGCCGGAAGTCCCAAAGCATATGGAAGTCTGAGAGAAGAGACCACCCTACTCTGATAGACTCAAAAGATATTCTATCGTGATCAAAAGTGCTGGATAGAGATTAGCTCGCTGACGAAATTTGAGTCCAAGTTAGAGATGGAATCATTGGATTTGTCCCGTATAAATGGGAGTACGCCTTCACTGACCTCTGCATCTTCTGTTTTCTGGGTAAAAATTTCCTCTGAGCATATATGATTATGTATGGGTAATTTACTCATCACACCGATTTAACCATTTCCCCTTTTAATTGCCGCAGCTACTTCAGGTGAATTTGATCGAGGCTGAGCTTTGTGAAATTGGTGAGCGTTGATTCCCATAAAGGTTTGATTTGTGGCCATCCATGAATCTCAAATGTTTAATTAAGAAATTCATCTTTTGTGCTCAGAGATTACGTGTCTTCATCAAAAGGCAACCTATCATCACCTCATGGTTCAAATATATTGTTCCACTGCTTTGACCTCTTTATGACTGTCCCATTGATTTGGTAAGCAACTGAATGTTAATTTCTTTTGTTTCGTTCCCACCGATCAACAATTTGATACTGAAGCTTTTACAGAAGCTATATATCATGCTTTGATTGATATGTACTTTATCAAGAGCTTGGCGAGTCTTTGAGCATGACATCTGCATATTAAACTCTTTCTTGTGCACAAGTCTCGTGTAAAGAACCTCACTATATCGTCGAGGTCTCACATATAAGTTTGCATTCCTGCTTTGTTTACTCTGTAAGCTTCATGGACGGTCTCTTTGGCTGCCAGCAATTTTGGAATGCAACTTAATCATTGTAGGTGTCTGCACTGTCTTGAATATGCATACAGGGTCATCAGTTTGGGCGTGTAGGAGCAGTAGGTGTATTGATCATCACTCCACCATTTGCTCTTATGTGAGACCATTGCAAAAAGCTTTGTGCCTGTAGATGCTTCATTATTGATGTCATGAAACTTCCTTGCTTGCAGGTCGATATTCGACAAGAGGCAGAGTTCTTGAATACTTTGGCTACTGCACCGTCTGCACGTCAAGTTAAAACAAACTGTAAACACAGCCATTTGTTTTGGACACCTTTGGAGCAGCCCGTCGTTCTGGTAATATCCGCAGTATGACTTCCCTGCTTTGCAGCTTCTGCAACGTTAGATGTAACTGTGGACCTTGCTATGTATTTGAATTCGGAACTGCTTCTTTTGATGTATGACTGATGTATTTGCAGGCTTAGTGCCGAAGCATCGTATCAACCGTATAATAGCCTCTTTGTCACCGTGAACTCAAACAAGTGTGACAGAGCCCTTTAAGACGCAGCCATTCTCCGAGAGTAGGCCGAAAAGGATAACACACAAGTCAAAGACACAGAGACAAAAAGACACGGGTGAGCCTATTCTCTTCCCCATCTTTTCCATTCAAACCTTGATAAGCTCCACCTTGCGTACATGCTTCTTGTTCTATATTTGTTTGGCTGTTTTGGTGGGTAATGGTGAAGGATTGGGAGAACATTTGTTTCTGGTGTTGAATAAGAGGAGGGCTTTATTTCTTGAGGCATGAACTGCACTCATGGAGACATCAGCCAAGATAAACAATAAAAATGAGAATAGACCATGGAGTAACGACAAGATACCTGCAGTTCTGAACTTGGGGAGGCCTCTCGTCGTGTGATGATAATCTCCAGGTAATTAAATCTCTCCTGTTGTTTTCTCTTTTTCTCTCCTTTGGTACGTACAGAGCCTCTTCTCACCCTCTTCTTTTTTCTCTCTACCTTCTCGGTTGCAGATTGCTCTCAATATATAGAGGTGCCGAAGGAGCTAGATAAGCTGCTTTTGAATTTCAAATTCTGGTAGAGATGATGAAGATAAACCCATTGGAAAACTGATTTGCTCTGACCCGGCTGCATATTCTGTTTTGAATTTGTCAACGATAACTAACTCTTCTAAATTGAAGAGATTATCATGACTTTGTTTAAAGCTATTATCTCTTAATAATTATCGTTCAACAGTTGCCCCCTCAAGCGTCGTGTTTGTATTTGCTTTACATATACGAGGCTTGACCATCTAATTGACGTTTCATCATTTTTTAGAAAATGAACCCAAACGGAGAGCTTTGTTCTGAACGAATCCCGGGCAGAGATGGTAAAGCTGTTGATAATGATATAGAGTATCAGAGGTCCCTTTCTTTGAATTCGCTCCAACTCACTATGTCACTTGAGAGTCGGCCGACATGGGTTGTCCAGGATGACCTACGCTCTGGTTTTCTCAAATTTGACCCTCACGCAGAGGATGAGGTTATCAAGTCATGTCCCAGCTTTGGTAGCGTATTCACAGCTTATACTCTGGAAAAGGTCAACAACAATGAGCATGGTGGCGACAAGATAGTGATTGGCACCAACTTTTATCCTTCTCTATACCGTATGCTACAGGAAAAGCAAGGATTTGACAATGGTATTATATACCGGGGACGAGCTTTCTTTGATTTTGGCGTATTGGAATGGACTGAAGAGATATTAGAGACTTTCAAAGAAACATTATATAAGGCAGACATATATGGTGCCGTTGCTGTATCTCGTTATCCTTATGAGCTTTCAAAGAATATATGGAGGGCATTTTGTGAATTATGGGGCCCTTTATCAAATACCTTGCATTTTGCGGATGGTGAGATGAGCATTTCTCTATATGATTTGAAAGTCATTGGTGGTCTACCCGTTTCTGGTATTCCTTACGAAGAATTTTTACCAACCAATGCGGCTCTGCAGGATGAGAAATTATACCCTCCCACCGTTTTGGAGCTTTTACAGATACACTTTGCATTGTGCACAGAGTATAAATATCATGACATTTATTGGGACCAGTGGCTTAACCATTTTTACCGAGGGAAGCTTATATATGCTTCTATTGGTGGAAAACAGGTCGTGCCCCCGAAGCCAAAATTCCCGAGGCTCCCATTGAAAATTTCAAAAGAGGGCAGACTTGCTGCCTTTCTTGCTTTTTGGTTGTGCAGGTTTGTCCCCTTTTCATTTTGGTTTATATATATACATATATATATATATATATATGTATATTATTCTCTTTAAACTTTTCATTTCATGACAGGTTTGTCCTTCCAGCATGGAACAAAACAATAAGGCCTGAGACATTTCACATGGCGTGTCAGATGGCGCAGGGAATAAAGATTTCTTTAGCGCCGACGACACTAGGATACATCTATCACCGTTTAGGGGAAATTGCTTGTCATTCAGTTGGGGATGAACTCCCAAAAGTGTGCTTTCCTATTCATTATGTAATTGGCTGGCTTGGCGAGTATTTTCCGCAGACGTCTAGACGTCGTCCTGATAGTGATTTTGCGACGGACTACCCGCATTTGGCAAGATATGCTTGTGTTATAAGCAAAGACTTTTCCATCACTTGTGCCAGAATAATTTTTCGAGATGACAGAGCTGTAGTATATCGCCCCCATGCTTTTTATGAGACTGACGGTCAATTTCTATTTGATAATGAGACCTTGTCAGATGAGAGATTTGAATATTTGATTTGTTTACGCTCCGCATGCCTTCCTGTGAGAGTAGATGGTAAACTTGTTTTAGAGCCGTATTATCCCAACAGATTCGCTCGTCAGTTTGGCTACGATCAAAGTGTTCCCTCTAACCGTCTCTCTTTCAGCATCCCGAAGAGAAAGCAGTGTTTTGTTGAGGATTTAGCTAGGGCCCAGTCTATCATCTTCAGGAGGAATACTGCCGCTCGCTTTTATATTCCGAGATCCTCCCATCAGGGCCAATGCACTTGGTGGTATTGTAAATGGTGGTTGAAAGCTTGTATTCCATATTTAGGGCTCTCAGTGTCGAAGACTTTCAAAACTGTCTATAAGAAATCTCCTGAACCCGAGCACCGTATCTTTAGGGTGAACAAGCTTGCTGAAATTTCCAAAGACTTGAGGAAGACAATCAGAGTGTCATCTATTGAGAGACAGGGGAGCCAGAATTCTCAAACAAGCATTAGCAAGGATCAACAACCTAAAAGCACCGATATCACAAGTGTCAGAGAGACAGTTTCGAAAAACTTGAATGCCACTCAGACGAAAGGTAACGCTCAAGGTATATTGAAAGCGCCTGTGAGGATGCCTTCCAGTTTAGTTGTTTCAAAACCTTTGACAAATGTTCTGAATACTGTTGTGACTGAAAGCAACTCTAGCTCTAATTCCGCTCCTCCCAAAGTGAAGCATGCAGCTCAGTATCCGAAAAGAAAACGTGAAGATACGGCGAAACAGCATGTCAAGAAGAGTGTTAACAAGACAACCATGGCTGATAAACCTTCTGTTACCGAGTGTATACTGGCTGCAAAAGAGAAGACAACTGTGCCTGAAAATTCTTCTGCAGTGAGGTGTGTGCCGACCGCAAAAGATGTGGAAAATTTTCTGTTACCAATATTGGATCCTGCATTAGCTTCATTTACGAAGAACTATCTTATTGGGCATGTGAGTGACATCTTCATGAAAGTTTCTTCCTCAATAGCTCCGACAGATTTGCTTGCTCATAGTGAGGAAATTAAGTCGTCCTTGAGTATGCTCCGTCCTGTCATTGATAGCCTGAAGTCTGGAAAAGCTCTTTTTGAGAGATTTACATCCATCATTGAAGATATGTTGAGGGTAGCATCTGAATCTTCGAGAACTATGACAGTCTTGAAGGAGAGCACTGGGGTTGATGTAGAGTTTGCCAGTGATCTGATTTCTGATTATGAGCGATGCATGAAAGTCACAAAAGACTTAAGTTCTCGATTAGCAAATTCCACCAAGAAGCTCAAAGACTTAGAAGCTACTGATCTTGACATTAAGGCCGAAGAGGAGCGTATCATGAAGAGACGTAAGAAATGTGACTCTGAGAAGGCCTCTGTTAAAAAGAACATAGCCTTATTGAAAGGCTCCATCCAGGAACAAGAAGAACAAGCTCAGTCACTGCTGAAAGACAAGTCTGATTGCATGAAAGATAAACTACCGGAGATCGAACAGGCTATTTCTTCGAACAAGCTGGAGAGAGAGAAGTTTCAAAAGACGTTTGATTCCCTTATTTCTCTTTTTCCAACTGCATAAATGTCTAGATGCATGTTTCCCTTTTGTAGTATTGACTTTTTTAGACTTGGTCTTAGATATATTTCAGCTTTTGAGACCCCTTTTGTTTGTAGTTCTTTTCATTCTCATGGAATAAATTTTGAAGCCCTTGTTTCTTCATTGCCTTCCTTTATTCCTTGTAAACCTGTGATAATGTAATATGTGATTAATCTACCAGGTGAATAAAGGGAAAAGAGATTTTGTTTGAAAATATGACTGGATCTGGTTATTACCAGACTGCCTACGTACCCAATTAAGGGATCAAGCCAAACGTAGTTCACCTGATTGAATCAGGAAAATGGGTTGTTTTAAAAACATTTGCAGCTGTACCTAGTGAAAGCTAGGCTGCCTACGTACCCCATGAAGGGATCAAGCTACACGTAGTTCACCTAATTGATTCAGGAAATATGATTTTGTTTGGATGGGATGGCTGCATCTAGCTTTTGAGGCTAGACTGCCTACGTACCCTCTTTGTGAGGGATCAAGCCGTCGTAGTTCAGGGGGATTTGTGCTCTAAATTTTTCCTGGACCGCCCCCCTGGCTTTTCAATCCAGCGAGCTCCTTTATGTATGGTATTTTTTTATAAACTTCCCATTTACACAAGAGTAGACACGATCTCCACTTGCATTTGAAAGTTCATATGCCCCCTTGTTGAAGACTTTGGTAACGACATAGGGTCCTTCCCATTTTGGCTCGAACTTTCCCTTTGACTTTCTGGTGACGATGATAGGCCTTCGTATGGATAGGACTAAGTCTCCAATTCTGAATGATCTAAACTTAACCTTTTTGTTGAAAGCGCCTGCCACCTGTGCTTGGTATATCTCGAGTCTTTGTTGAACCGCAAGTCTCTTTTCATCAAGTGCCTCCAATTCTGCAAGTCTAACTTTTGCATTCTCGTCTGGATTTGCAAGTTGAGTAGCTATCCTTAGTGATGGTAATTGAATCTCAAGTGGTAGCACTGCTTCGGATCCGTATACCAAATTATATGGAGTGCATCCTGTTGCTGTACGAACTGTTGTTCTATAAGCCCACAGTGCCTCAGGTAGGCGTTCATGCCAATCCCTTTTGCTCTTTGAGACCATCTTCTTTAGGATGTTGCCGAGAACTTTATTAAAAGCCTCTGCTTGCCCGTTTGCTGTGGGGTTATAACTTGCAGAGAATGCATGTTGGATATGGTATTTTTGACACAACTGGACCATAGCTTTGCATTTGAAATAGGAGGCGTTATCAGATACTATCTTAGCAGGGACACCGAAACGGTAGATGATATGATTTCGGATGAAACTTGCGACGTCATTTGCCTTGACAGTTTTAAGGGGGATTGCTTCAGACCATTTAGAAAAGTTATCTGTAGCAGCCAATATATACTGATGTAGTCGTGATGATTTAGGGTTTATAGCACCCATGACATCTAATCCCCAAGTCTCGAATGGATATGACAAAATAGAAGGATGAAGAGGCAATGGGGGCTGATGTATGAAATCCCCATGTAGCTGGCATGCTTTACAGGCTTTGGCGTGATCTATTGAATCTTGTACCATGGTGGGCCAGTAGTAGCCGATTCTCTTCAACTGAGCTGCGAGTTTTGGTCCTGCCTGATGGGCTCCACAGATGCCTGAATGAATGTCTTTGAGGGCTTGTGTCGCCTCTTCCTTTGACAAACACCTTAAGAGTATCCCATCAAAAGACTTTCTATACAAGGTGTCATTTAAATACGTGAATCGGAAGGCTGTCCTCCGTACGTATGCTCTTTTCCTTGGGTCATTAGGCAATTTCCCAGTCTGACAATACTCGATCATGCTCTTTCGCCAATCAAATTCTTGTTCGACTTCAAATACTGTGACTGCGTACGCTTCTTTGACTTCCTTCATTCTTTCAAGTGCAGAAGGTAGTAATCGACGTTCCCCAACTGTGATTTGGACATCTCTTTCCTCAGGTAGGGTTAACGATGCCGCCAGTTTAGCCAATGCGTCTGCTTTGTTGTTCTCCGATCTCGGAATGTGACTAACACATACTTCTTGGAAAAGGCCCATGAGGTGTTTGACTCTTTGATGGTATGGAATAAGCTTTTCATTTTTGACAGCGTACTCGTCGTTTATTTGTTTGACGATTAACTGAGAGTCTCCATAGACTTGTAACATGCTTATGTTCATCTCAAGTGCTACCTCTAGACCGATGACCAATGCTTCGTACTCAGCTACATTATTAGAGCAAATGGCCATGAGAGAAAATGAGTATGGAATTAAGCCTCCATGTGGCGTAATGAGCACAAAACCTGCTCCCGCAGCACTTTTCCTAGCCGCTCCATCAAAATAAAGTTGCCAAGTTGGTGCTTCTGTTGAGAAAACTTCTTCATCTGGCAAGTCTTCTGGCAACTCCATGTGATCAGGTACCGGGTGTGCTGCCAAAAAATCTGCAAGCGCTTGTCCTTTGACGGCTTTTTGTGACATGTACTTGATATCAAACTCTGATAGGAACATAGACCACTTTGCAAGACGTCCTGAAAGTACTGGTTTTGACATTAGGTATCGAAGTGGGTCGGCTTTGGAGATCAAGGTGACATGGTGAGCAAGCATATAATGTCTCAGTTTCTGAGCTGCAAAGACTAGGGCTAAACAAACCCTTTCAATGGAGGAGTAATTATGTTCTGCCCCCACTAGTGTCCTGCTCAAGTAGTAGAGAGCGTGCTCTTTTCCTTCGTCATTATTTTGAGCGAGCAGCGCCCCCAGAGATCGCTCGAGCGTTGCGATATATAAAATCAAAGGTTTCCCTTTTATAGGTGCCATTAATACTGGAGGTTTGAGCAAATACTCTTTGATGTTGTCGAAGGCGTTCTGACAAGCTTGATCCCATTCAAACGGAACATCTTTCTTCATTAGCCTTGTGAAAGGTTGGCATCTTCCAGATAGGTTTGAAATGAACCTTCGTATGTAGGCTAATCTCCCTTGCATCCCTCTTAACTCTCGTAAGTTTTTGGGAGGAGGCATTTCTCTGATTGCTTTGATTTTAGTGGGGTCAATCTCTATTCCTCTGTATCTGACAACAAAACCGAGAAATCTCCCCGATGTGACCCCAAATGCACATTTTAAGGGATTCATCTTTAATTGATGCTTTCGAAGCCTATCAAAAACTCTTCTCATGTCAGCTAAATGGCGCTCTCTTTTCTTTGACTTTACCACTAAGTCATCGACATAGCATTCAACCTTGTCGTGTAGCATGTCATCAAAGATGATTGTCATAGCTCTTTGATAGGTCGCGCCTGCATTTTTTAAACCGAATGGCATTACGGTATAGCAATATACCCCTTTTGGTGTGCGAAATGCTGTCAGCTCTTCGTCTTCAGGCGCCATTTTGATTTGGTTATAGCCAGAAAACCCATCCATGAATGACATAGCACCGTATCCCGTTGTAGCGTCGACTAAAAGCTCTGTAATTGGGAGTGGGAATTCGTCTTTTGGACACGCGTCATTAAGGTCTCTGTAGTCGACACAAACGCGGATTTGTCCGTTCTTTTTCTTCACAGGGACAATGTTTGCTAGCCATGTTGGATATTGTACTTCTCGGATAAAACCCGCATCAATGAGTTTATCTACTTCAGCTTTAATCTGAATAGCAAGCTCTGGGCGAAAGCGTCGAGAAGCCTGTTTTACCCAGCGTTTTTTATCTGAGACTGCTAGCTTATGAACTGCCACTTTTGGATCTAAACCAGGCATGTCTTGATACCCCCAAGCGAAAACATCTTTATATTCCTGGAGGAGCGATTTGTAGCCTATCAATTCATCTGGCGTCAATAACATACTCACGAATGTAGGTTTCGGATCTTCTACAGTCCCAAGATTGATTTCTTGGAGTTCGTCAATAGTTGCTTGTCCTCCATCTTCCATTTGTGGTGGGGCAGGCTGAGCAGTATCAATGAACTCTGGTGGTTGCTCTTGGTCTGGTTCTTCTTCAAATGAAACACAGTTTACTTCCACTGGCTTATCTGCTTTAGAGATAAAAGGTTTTTTGAATATCACCCGTATTTGTCGTCTAAATCTACATTTCTTGGTCACTTGTACCTTGCTTGATTGTGACGAGGGGGTCCTATTCAAGCGCTTGAGGGCCGAAACGCGAGGTTGATCATCAACCGTTAATCGCTGAAAAACTGAAACCCGAGGGGGAGTTTGCTTCCCCAAACGTTGAAAAACCGAGACACGAGATGAGTTTTCCTTCTGAGGGTTAGGGGTTTCATGTTTCGCCTTGAGCATACCATTCACATGTTGAACTGTGATCTTGAGTGCACCGTTCTTCCGAACTTTGGGTTTTACCTTTAGTGGAGCAGATGATGTGCTTCGAAATGAGACAACTCGTTTATTCTGACGTTTATTCCCACCAAGCACTGTAGAGATTATCATGTTGCTTTCAGGAATTGATTGATCTACCCTACGAAGGGGCTTGGTGTAGCTAGTCATGAGTGTCCCCATTGTGTCCTCGACTGGTGTTAGTGCTTTCTGTCCAGGTTCACACTGATCTTTCTTTAAATACTTGAATATCACCTTTGGTTTTGCTGCTTCTGAAGTCGAAGGCTTTTCAATTTTCAGGGCCGATGAAGATTGTGTTGTTACTTTGACTCGAACTGGCCTTTGTGGCTTAGTAATTTCGGTCGTATCTACAACACCTTCATCTTTTGACGTCTTCCTTGTCTTTGTCAACTGTGGGGTAGGTAAAGTTGGGGATTTGTAGAACTTGGCATCTGAATAATTTACTTCTTCTCCTTTGAAGGGGTCCCTGTCCGCCAATACTTTCTTTACCACGCCATCTGCCCCGAACTTGAAGCATTGGTGTAACGTCGAAGGAATAATACCATATGTATGAAGCCAAGGGCGTCCCAATAATACGTTAAAGGATGTTGGGGCGTCGATCACATGGAACAGAGCGTCTGAATATAATTCCCCGATTTCCATTTGAAGTGCAATCGTGCCCATGGCTCTCTGCCCTGATTGGTTGTAACCTTGGATTGTCAGTGTTGAGGCGGATAGTTGTTTCGCACTCATCCCCATCATACGTAGTGTTCTGAGTGGTAGGAGATTTACAGCCGAACCACCATCTAGGAGGATCCGATTGACTGTAGTGTTTCCCACAAGCCCCGTGACATAAAGAGGTCTGTTGTGGTATTCAGATCCTAATAAAAGATCGTCTTCACAAAATAGGATGCACTCCCTACACTTGGCACAAACCCTTGGGGTGGTTACAGCAACCTCTGCGACTTCATCCTCGTACAAGTCTGGGCAGGTCAAAGCTTCAATAAGTGCCTCGCGAAGTTCCCTTGACATTTGTAACGCATCAAAGACGCTTAACAATGCTGGGATCCGCTTCAAATGGGCCAACACATTGTATTTGCAACTTTGCGATGACTCCTTTTTGTGACTTCTAATTTGTTCGGGTTTAGTCCCTGACGACGAGGCCATTGTCGTCTTATCCTTCATCTTTTCTAAGGTGGGTTTTAGCTTTTTGGGGCTACCAGGCGATGTGCTTGAGTCCTTTTGGTCTGCACTTGGGATGCTCATACCGGAGCGTAAAGTTATCTTGTGAACTTCAAATTCTGCCTTTTCTGAGTCTTTATCATTTTTCTCAGTGTCTGAGCCCTCGATGCTCCCAATGGAGACCATACAGCACTGAACTACCTCTTCATTTTCCTCTTTTGGGTGTTCACCTTCAAGCAACTCCTTAGGTAAGAATTCTCGAAGGGTGATCGGTACTCGTGGTGTCTGTTCATATTCTTCTTCTTCAGGGGTTTGAACCTTTTTAGGCGCTTTCTTTTTCTTCTTTTTACTCTTCAAAGATGGCCTTCCCCTGAATTTAACACCAGTTGGAGTAGAGGACCTTGTATGGAGAGGGTGATGCTGAAAGTTTTTGGTTATTGTCTTCCACTCATCGGATGACTCATCTGTTTCCTGCACACACACGAAATACATTAGTAATTTCAAAAGGAGATGAAAGGGAGAATGGTTCCCCAGTGAAGTCGCCAAAAATTATGTTGAGCAAAAATTGTAAATAATATACTCGACATAATTTCATCTTATCTCATTATTTTGAAATAAGACTTTTATCATGTTAAGTTCGGATCCATTCAAGACAAAATATGTCTCTTAATTACAACTCCTATATTTCAAGGAGAAAACCCTTTGATTCCAAATACGAAGAAAATAACGTATGTGGAGTGTGTGTGTTTGTTTGTTTTTGCGGCTGCACCCAGGAATATGAATGGGTTGCCTACGTACCCTTGGAGAGGGATCAAGCCACTCGTAGTTCAAGAGTTCCAATGAGTGAATGACTCACTGGACAAGTTTGGCATTTTGAATGAGAGTAGTGTTTAGGCTACTTTGAAAGACAGATTTGACAGACCAGGGATTCAGGTGAATTTTTACTGGTGGAGTCAAGGATTCTGTTTAGAATTGTGGTTGCGCCTGGATTTAAATCTAGACTGCCTACATACCCTGTGAAGGGATCAAACCACTGTAGTTCGAAATTTGGGATTTAAATGGGTAGATGACCAATTTGCTTGGAATTCGTGTTTGAGACATTTGCGAGGGTGTAAAGCCCTCAAGTCTACTTTCGATGCAATATGGGAATGATTTGCTTTTTCTGGTACTTGAGTGGATTTGACTGTAGGGCCAAGGATTTGTCTGGCGAAGTCAGGGATTCGATATGTGAATTGTGTGGTTGTATCTAGTGGGCCGCTAGATTGCCTACGTACCCCTTTTGAGGGATCAAACCGACCGTAGTTCATGAGCATATGGTTTTGTACCGACGTTTTGAGCTCAAGGGATGTATGCAGAACTTGAATCCGTCAAGCGTATCTCTTTCGAAACACCCAATTTGGTAGAGTGTGTGCCGGGCATTGCAACGGGCCTCGGAATTTAGTGGATTGCACGTATTGTATCGGGCTTTGTGACGGGCCTTAGTGGATAGACTGATGTTGTGCCGAGGCTTTGCAACATGCCTCAAAATTTAGTGGATGGCCAATGTCAATCAAATTTCTGCCGTAAATTGCTTTTTATTTTTTATTTGAGGAGCTCCGTGTCTGGGCTTGGGCATTTGAGTGAGCATGGTACCATAACGCGAGGCCCAAATATCTGTGACCCACAATCTTAGACTCCTGCCTTTGTAAAGCCAACTCCATGACGCCGGAAGTCCCAAAGCATATGGAAGTCTGAGAGAAGAGACCACCCTACTCTGATAGACTCAAAAGATATTCTATCGTGATCAAAAGTGCTGGATAGAGATTAGCTCGCTGACGAAATTTGAGTCCAAGTTAGAGATGGAATCATTGGATTTGTCCCGTATAAATGGGAGTACGCCTTCACTGACCTCTGCATCTTCTGTTTTCTGGGTAAAAATTTCCTCTGAGCATATATGATTATGTATGGGTAATTTACTCATCACACCGATTTAACCATTTCCCCTTTTAATTGCCGCAGCTACTTCAGGTGAATTTGATCGAGGCTGAGCTTTGTGAAATTGGTGAGCGTTGATTCCCATAAAGGTTTGATTTGTGGCCATCCATGAATCTCAAATGTTTAATTAAGAAATTCATCTTTTGTGCTCAGAGATTACGTGTCTTCATCAAAAGGCAACCTATCATCACCTCATGGTTCAAATATATTGTTCCACTGCTTTGACCTCTTTATGACTGTCCCATTGATTTGGTAAGCAACTGAATGTTAATTTCTTTTGTTTCGTTCCCACCGATCAACAATTTGATACTGAAGCTTTTACAGAAGCTATATATCATGCTTTGATTGATATGTACTTTATCAAGAGCTTGGCGAGTCTTTGAGCATGACATCTGCATATTAAACTCTTTCTTGTGCACAAGTCTCGTGTAAAGAACCTCACTATATCGTCGAGGTCTCACATATAAGTTTGCATTCCTGCTTTGTTTACTCTGTAAGCTTCATGGACGGTCTCTTTGGCTGCCAGCAATTTTGGAATGCAACTTAATCATTGTAGGTGTCTGCACTGTCTTGAATATGCATACAGGGTCATCAGTTTGGGCGTGTAGGAGCAGTAGGTGTATTGATCATCACTCCACCATTTGCTCTTATGTGAGACCATTGCAAAAAGCTTTGTGCCTGTAGATGCTTCATTATTGATGTCATGAAACTTCCTTGCTTGCAGGTCGATATTCGACAAGAGGCAGAGTTCTTGAATACTTTGGCTACTGCACCGTCTGCACGTCAAGTTAAAACAAACTGTAAACACAGCCATTTGTTTTGGACACCTTTGGAGCAGCCCGTCGTTCTGGTAATATCCGCAGTATGACTTCCCTGCTTTGCAGCTTCTGCAACGTTAGATGTAACTGTGGACCTTGCTATGTATTTGAATTCGGAACTGCTTCTTTTGATGTATGACTGATGTATTTGCAGGCTTAGTGCCGAAGCATCGTATCAACCGTATAATAGCCTCTTTGTCACCGTGAACTCAAACAAGTGTGACAGAGCCCTTTAAGACGCAGCCATTCTCCGAGAGTAGGCCGAAAAGGATAACACACAAGTCAAAGACACAGAGACAAAAAGACACGGGTGAGCCTATTCTCTTCCCCATCTTTTCCATTCAAACCTTGATAAGCTCCACCTTGCGTACATGCTTCTTGTTCTATATTTGTTTGGCTGTTTTGGTGGGTAATGGTGAAGGATTGGGAGAACATTTGTTTCTGGTGTTGAATAAGAGGAGGGCTTTATTTCTTGAGGCATGAACTGCACTCATGGAGACATCAGCCAAGATAAACAATAAAAATGAGAATAGACCATGGAGTAACGACAAGATACCTGCAGTTCTGAACTTGGGGAGGCCTCTCGTCGTGTGATGATAATCTCCAGGTAATTAAATCTCTCCTGTTGTTTTCTCTTTTTCTCTCCTTTGGTACGTACAGAGCCTCTTCTCACCCTCTTCTTTTTTCTCTCTACCTTCTCGGTTGCAGATTGCTCTCAATATATAGAGGTGCCGAAGGAGCTAGATAAGCTGCTTTTGAATTTCAAATTCTGGTAGAGATGATGAAGATAAACCCATTGGAAAACTGATTTGCTCTGACCCGGCTGCATATTCTGTTTTGAATTTGTCAACGATAACTAACTCTTCTAAATTGAAGAGATTATCATGACTTTGTTTAAAGCTATTATCTCTTAATAATTATCGTTCAACAACTGCACAGCTTCTACTGCTGTGGATAATCCACCACTTACTTCTGAGATGGACTTGACATATTTATCAAAACAAGAGGCAAAAACTTTGGTTTCTTCACGAGTCCACTTAAGAACTTCTGGTGCATAGGGAAAAGTTTCTCCATATAACATCACAAAACTTCTTGCTGCTTGAGAAATCATAGAAAACACAAACTTTGAGAGTTCCCTGATGTATACCCTATCCAACAACGACTTGGAAGCCTTCAAATTATGTATCCCAGAAGCAATGCGTGAATGGTAATATTTGAGCAATAAACTAGTTGCAAGGTGATCATCACCTAGTCGGCAAAGCCCCACCAGTGCTTTCTGAAGTTCGGCTGTAGATATTCTTGGATTTTCAGCCACCATTGTCAACCTTTGTGCAAGCAAACCCTTCCTCTCCAAAATTTTGATGATATTGAAAGGGATAGTAAAACGACGTCATGGGCGTATAAACAGTCTGAATGAGGGAATGACGAAAAAGAGGCTTTCCAACTCCCCCACCTGCAATTTCGTCCCCAAAAAATCACACAGGGGAAATGAATTGACCGAAACCAACAGAGAGTTAGAGCAATGCGAGCAACGTGGCAGCTCCGCCTGCTCACGGCGTTCCTCCTCCTCCTTTTCCATGGAGCCGGAGCCGGAGCCGACGACTGGAGCGGCGACTACTCCAAGCTCTCCGGTATCATCATCCCTGGCTAAACACAAACACACACACAGACGCAGTTCTAGTCGGAATGAGAAAGTAAGCATTGAATCAATGATTGATTAAGAAATTACAGCTTGAATTAGCATGTAGATATCAGTGGGCTCTTTGGTGAAGGCGTCGGCGACTTTGTCAGCAAAGAAGATCGCCGACGAGTAGAGGTGCTTAGTGACGCAGTCTCTGACCACCGCACGAAGCTTCTCGGTCTCCTGCTCTCTCCCTTTCGGGTTTGAATTGGAATTGAGTGGGGGTTAGAGACGGAGAAAGACAGAGGGTTTTGGACAGGGTGGTGTAGCTGGGCTATTGTGCTGGTGATGAAAATAGGATTTTGGGAGATACTGTTCATCTTCGAAGTGAAAAAATAAAATACGTCAAAATCTCTTGTGGTCTAGTAAGATTTCTTTAAGGTTTTGGTATTTATAGTAAGCACTAAAAAATCCTACAAAATCGATGAGATAATAAAGTCTTTAAAAGTCTACCAACTTTTGAATACTACAGGAATTTGATAGATAATTTTAAATCCGGATTGAATACCAACAGATTTGTAAAGACTTTTTAAAATCTGAATTGAATACCTATGGACTTTTGAAATACAAAAAAATCCTATAAAATCTTAATTGAATACACCCCCCCTAAACTTCAGCATTATCATGGCCCAGGGTTAGGTAATTATATGTAATTTCTAAATGCTCCAAATAAAAAACGGAGTAGTAATTACCAAGTCGACTATGTCTCCCTTTACTCTTTGCCTAATCTCGATATTCCATCCCTTAAGCCTTTCATAAAATAAAAATTTACGCGTAGCCACTTTTGTACGAGTAAATCCCCTCCCAAGAGGCACCAACTGTAGACATTTACAAAAGTAAAAAACTCTTAAAGATGTATTATTTTATATTCATAAAACTAAAAGATCCAAGTGCGAGTAAGTGAATATATTTTATTTAATACGAATACTTTCAGTCATTTATATTAACATTAGAGGTATATTTCTCCATACCAATAATAATTAAAGCTTGCAGCTTCTCATGTACCATCCTTCATTAACTGAGGTATGTTCATAGCAGCCGTAACCAATTAAGGACAAAAATGGAACAATATTATGAACTTTTATAGAGATAACTACATAGAAATTGTTAAAATATTGAACCAAAACAATCATAAGTTCACGTCAATCTGGTGAAGTGGAAAGCCTGCTGGAAGGTTGAACGAAAGAGAAGTTCCCCCGACAGGAAACGTCGCAACTCTTAGTTCTTTGTCTTTGTGTTTTTCTTTTAACTGAAAATACAAAACAAATATAGATAAATTGTTAGAAATATCACGCGCACACTCATATTACCCTTCTAGTACTATTTTTTTTTTTCCTTTTAGCCATTTTTTACGGGCTATTCAGAACCAAAAAAAAAATGGAATCACTTCTGGACATAATTTTAATCACATCGATCACATATTAATAATTCGACCATTTGGTTTAAGTCTCTATGATCATAAATCACTTTGTTTTTAGTTAAATTGGTATTTGTTAAAATACAAAACTAGATTAAATTAATAGACAAGACTGATTTATCCAATCTAATCAAACTATTAATGCTCATTATGATAAATTATAATTTCGAAAATTTATCAACATAGATGATCCTAGAAATGATTAATAAAGGAATATATATATATATATATATATATATATATATATAGGCCCCTTCCTCTAAGGGATTCCCCATTTTGTCCATTTTAAGAGATCGATCATTTAACCTACTTTTCGATCACATATTAACATCTCTACCATTCAACTTTCATGTTTATATGAGTAGATCATATCTGGAAATTTTCATTCCATTTGATAATCATTAGAGCATTCAAAATTGAAATTTACAAATAAAAACATGAACGGTTCAGCTTTGACAGATTTCATACGTCCATTGATTTCATCTAGTTAGATGCCTTAACAATCACCATTTTGGCTAAAAATTTACAAGAATGATCTACACATACAAACCTAGTAATTGAACAGTGGAGATGTGAAAATGTGATCAACAAATTGGTCTAATAACCGATCTCTTAAAATGGACAAAATAAGGGATCCCTTAGTGGAAGGGCTCTCTCTCTCTCTATATATATATATATATATATATATATATATATATGAGATAAATGAGTAATTTTTTCAAGGAAGGATAATTTCATAACTTCCGTGGTGTGTCTTGACCTAATTAGACTAGATATGTAGTATCTTTAGTAGATATGGAATCCCAGATTATTTGGGATACTTGATGCAATGCCTATATAAAGGCTTCTTTATCAATCAATAAAGCAATGCTTTACTTATCCTTTGTTTCTCTTACAACAAGTTATCAGTACGTGGCTCTAGCCTTCGTCTAATAGCCCTAAAAAAATTTGTGAAATCCTAGGTTTTGTTCTTGAAAAGAAACCAAAAAAAAAAAAAAAAACCTAAATTTTCAGCCCTTTGTCGGTAAAGAAGACCCCATCAGAAATTCTCTTCTGCCGACAACCCTGTTGTCGGCAATGAAGGTCAAGGTACTTCTTGCGACAGTTTATTCGTCGGAAAAGAAAGCAAGAGTCAGGATCCCCGTTCTGCAGACGACATCTTTGTCGGCAGAAATTGGAATATGCTCAGGGCACCCAGAAAATCTCGCTGGGCACCCATGCCATCCCGTCGTGGCGCCCAGGACGATGGCTTCCTCCGGCCTCTGCTCGACAACGCCAGCCCCGTGCGGCTCCGCATCTGGCGACCCTCCTCGCAGTTCTAACGACGACTGCGCAGATTGAAGAAGCCAAGATCGAAGAAGCCCAGCGCGGCCAATTGATTTGCGCCGTTGACAACCTAGCCCCGTGCCACTCCCAAATCCGTCGACGACCTTCCCTCCATTGGTGTTGCAGACATGCGATACCCAACCCCTCACGCAGGACGATTGCTCGACCCGGATCTGCTTGACCCGGTTTCGTTGACCCGACCTGTCTATAAAGGATGCAGACCCGGTTTCAACCCGGATCAAAAGATCCGACCTAGGCAAAAATGGTAATTATTTTTACCAAGATAAAAAATTTTACCCTACGGGTTAAAACAGTTACTGCATTAATTTTCTAATTAGATTTACTGCTTGTATATGGTGAATATGACTAACCATAGTCTCTTCTTTTCCATGAAATTTATTGCACGACACATTGCGATGGAATTGCGAGAATTATTCATTGCACGTACATGGAAGAGCATCTCAAATTTGCGCAAGGATTAGAACCGAGTCCTCAAGCGTAATTTATATTTCTACGTAGTTCATTTGGCGAACTAGCAAGTATGATTTCATAAAAGTTCTCGTTTTTCGCAATTTCAATTATTTGAACTTGTGTGTTGGAACTTGTGTGTTTTTCAGGACGATACAAAGGGACCCCACCCACCCTGGCATATCACAGTATTTAAGGGGTAACTATGATGTTACCGTCCAAAGTTGTGCTTGTGGTTGTGATGTTACTGTGAACTACAACTCTTCGTGACTATCACGATTCCGACAAAATATTGTCGATGCTTGTGACGATCCTAAGGGAGTCACAAACAGATAAACTCATGATGTGCGACGTAAATTGCCGTTGTAACATCGATATGTGACGGAAATTGTCACAACAGATATTGAATTGAGTTACCATAATCTTGATCTCGACCTAAATTCAATACCTTCCCTCTTAATCTTTTGAAAAAAAAAATTAAAAAATTGACCGCAAAATGCTCCCAGAAAAATAGGGGGAGGCTACGCCTCGAAACCCCCATGTCATAAAGAAAAAAAAAAAGAAAAAAGGGTCATTGAAAAAAAAAAAAAAAATCATGTCATTGATATGGTTCTACATCGGTTCAACAATTACAAATAATGCAATCATATGGTCAATGTATACAAGAGATACATGGAAGAAGATGAGAGTATATCCTCATGATTACGGATTTCAAAAGCAAAAGATAATTTGCAATAAATATGAAGCATATGACTTCAATTTCATAGTCAAAGTGACTACAAATCCGTTGATTTTGTGAAGGCATAGACCTCACATGTGTGACTAATGCTACTTAGTCGATACACTCTTTATGGTCAAGACCTCGATGTAACCGTTGACATTTAATCTTAATTCTATCATATTGTTCAAATAAATGAACGGACGAGAATTTTATAATACATACATGGTTCGATTCTCTACATAGCTATATGTGAATGCAATGTATCGCATTACACAATTACATGGCATGTTGATTTGAGTTCACCAATCTAATTGGTGATGTTAACTCAAAAATCACAAAGATAAACGAGCCTATGCTCTTCAAGAAACAAATAGACATGCTTGCGTACGTGCGCGGATGCATGCGCATTGCCCGACCTCGGCTTCGGCACTCTTGCGCACACCAAAGCCCGCCTTACCTAGCCTCGGTTTGGGCCTTGGCTTGGCTTGCGCGCTGCTTGGACAAAAGCTCCGCCACAACCAAACAATGAGGCACGCCTAGGTATACATACCTTGGCACGCATGTGCCCGCCTAGCCCCGCCCCGGCCTCGGCCTTGGCGTCGTCTTGCACACGGCCTGACCCGCTGCCCCTCTCGGCCCTATAAGCCCATGCACACGCCCCGACACGCCTTGGCTTCGGCCTCGGCATGCCTTCGGCCCTTTGCATGGTCTCGGCCTCGTCAGGTCCTCGCTTTATGCCTCGGTAAGCCTTAGCTTCGGCCTCGGCTAGCCATCAGCAACTCGCATGACCTCGACTCCAACATCAAGCCTCGACCCCATAAGCCTTTGTATTTGCCTCTACACGCCTTGGTTTCGCCCTTGGCGTGCCTTGGCACTTGCTCGGCCTCGGCCCGCCCGTGCACTACCTCGGCTTCGGCTTTGGGAAGCATTGCACCCGCTTATACATGACCCTAGTCTCTCTCTTGCCTTGCTTCGGCTTGGCTTCCACTCTAGCTTGGCTTCGGCCTCAGATAGCTAGCTCATGGCCTCGGTCCTTGATACTTGGTTTTTAGACATTTATGTCTATATAGTATCGATGTTGGCTTATTTGGTTGTTTTCCGGCTCTATCTTTGAGCATTAAAGGATGTATTTATTACGCTTTTAAGCATGCCTATGTTTTATCTTATGATACTACACGTCATGTAACACACTCTATAGGAATTGAGTATATATTCCGATTTATATGGCATAAAACCTTGTCTCTACTCTCTTATGAATGTATCATAGAGACATTAAGTGTGTAGCTAATCTTCATGGATTTTATAAATCCATTGTGACTATGATGACTAGATCATC